>JAOTQQ010000019.1:74065152-74228199 GCA_026546715.1 Gallinago undulata | reverse complement strand
ACTGCAGGGGGGTCGGACTAGATGGCCTTTGGAGGTCCCTTCCGGCCCAGATGATTCTATGATTCTATGATTCTATGGTCACACCTCTTACCCATTCTCCAGATGCATCTCTAGCAAACCTGGCCTGGTCTATCCAACTTCTACTACTACTTCAGGCTCTGTGACTTGCATATGGTTTCTACAGGCCCTTTCTACCAGCCGAGGGACTTCTGTTCATTCCCTTCAGCCTTCATTGGGAATCGACTTACTTGTGAGAGCTTGCTGACAGTATTTCACTCCTTAGATCTTCTTTAGGATTTTTTTTTCTCTGTCTTGGAACAGTCTTTGACCTTGGTAAGAAAGAGTATACATTAGGTGATCTGCACTGGTTGAGTAGCAGTCATGCACTATGGCATCCAGGAAAGAGTAAAGTTTCCTGGAAGGAGCAAGAGTTGTTTTGTCATTTTAGAAGAGTAATCGCCTGACTTTTTTTTTCCTTTTATCCTTTTTTTTTTAATAAATTTGTTTATTCCAAAACCAAGCCTGGTTTGAAGCTTTAGTCTGCATGTAAAAACAGGTGATGATACTTGAGAGAAGTACTATATAGAAGCTCAAAGTTTTTTACTATGACTCAAGCCAGCTGTAGCTGTGTCACAATAAAGATTGGATTTTGGATAGGAGTTATAGACCAGGGGTAGCATCCTGGAAAGATCTGGTGGATGTTCGGATCTTTGTAGCAAGGAAGCATAGCACTTAGACAATCTGATCTTTAATGCAGGTGGCCTCAAGAGAACACATACAGAGCTGGGTCATTTTTCCCAGGCACCTCAGGTACCAGAGGTCTTGAGACAACATTTAGACAAATTCAGGTAGACAAATCTCTTGTGTTTTGCGATGTCAAGCCACCCCCAAGGTATGTCAACTCTTATCCCAACTAAGAAGTTCAACTGGATTTAAATTCAAGTACCTGTTCTGGAAAAGGTGACTGGGGACGATTAAAAAAAATCTGTATTTTTATTTGCTGGAAGATTACAGATCAGTTTTCAGATTGTTCTAAGTTCCTTTACCTTATCAGTGATTCATCTTTGCTTATATTAACTGCAGACATCACTGAATTTGTCTCTGGTCTTTGCAAGTGAAGAAAAATGCTATCCACATACACTCCCTCCTGTCACACACACACACACGTTTTAGGTATATACCAAACCTGATCAAAACCAAGCAAAAAAGACCTAGTCCAAAACCAAAAGACCCAACAAAATGAGCGCTTATGCCACTAACACTTTCTGTAGATTATTTGAGACATTGGATTAGGAGTTTCCTGCTCCCTGTAGATCTGGGCTTGTTTTGTGAAGTTAGAATTCATCTTTGGTCCATGTAGTCAGAAGCAGTCAGGGCATCTGCTCTGGTCTAATTTGAGACAGTAAAGTTGTCCACCCAGTAGTATTGAAATTTATGGTAATTCAGCCTAGAAACCTATGCCTTTTCCCTTTTCACATATGCCATTCATATCACCCTCTAAAATTAATTGGCTTGGTTGTGTAGGAAGTTTTTTTGCAGAATCTAAATATTCACTTTTATTTAGTTTGTGCTTATTTTATGGAAAGCTACATTTTTTCAGGTCAGTGGTCAATGGAATTCTTTTTACAGCTGCCTCCTCCTGTTTATCTTTATCTGTCAGTAAAGTAAACTCTCTTCTAGTTGTTTAGAAATGAAAGTATTCTGCACTGTCGTGTCTGGGCACTGTGCCACTCACGCCAGAGTGTGAGCTGTGGTTACATTATAGGCCATGCTTAGAAAGCCATACTCAGCACAACAGGAGGCAAAACTCCTGTTGTCTTCAGCAGGACCACTTTGGTATGAAGACGAGAGGTCCTGCACTGGTTTTAGAGCCAAAAGCAAGATATAGATGCCTCATCCTTGGAAACATTCAAGGTCAGGTTGGATGAGGCTCTGAGAAACCTGATCTAGTTGAAGATGTCCCTGCCCATGGCAGGGGACTTGTTCTAGATTATCTTCAGAGGTCTCTTCCAACCTGAACCATTCTATGAGAATTAAAATTAATTCTGTTTGTTAGCTCAGACCTACCAAGACCCATAGCTATGAATTTTATTCTACCCAGGTTGATTTAACTTACCCCTTTTT
Organism: Gallinago undulata; assembly: GCA_026546715.1. Taxonomy (NCBI): domain Eukaryota; kingdom Metazoa; phylum Chordata; class Aves; order Charadriiformes; family Scolopacidae; genus Gallinago; species Gallinago undulata. The sequence continues at coordinate 74,226,075 of JAOTQQ010000019.1, read as the reverse complement.
TCAATCTCTTTGCAGTTGGCTTTCCTGCTATTCTCTTGTACTCTGAGCCATTAGCACTTTGAGGACAGTCCCCCAGGAGCCACCTCCATCACCTCCTACCCATTGGATTTCACCCCAGGCCAAGCCATTTCTTAGAGATTTTGTGCTCAGTACGTTTGTGTTACAGTGCTTGCACTTCACTTGTGTCTCTCCCTAAGACCTCATCTCTGGGGCTGAAATACTGTTCTTCACCAAAAATGACCATTGAAACGTACTGCATGTCTTGAAGCAATATCCTTGTATTTTGGAAGGAAAACAAGCAGCTTAGCTGCAGCTAGCAACACGTCTGCTCCAGTCAGCTTTTGCCTTTCCCTTTCCATGAGAACAGCATCTCTGAAAGGCTGGATTCCTGCTTTTATTTGGCCATATGCTCTCACTGTAACTATGTTCTTTTCATAACAACCCTACACTAACCATACATTATTAACCCCCAGAGACAGAAACTTCATTTTAACATTTTCCTCTAAGCACTGTGCAAACCTAGGATATAACACTAATGTCTTTCCCCCTCCCGCCCTGCTTGAACTTTAAATATAAGAAGAAGGGAAGTGAGCTTTAAAAAAGAAACAAAAACTGATCCAGTGCGGAGCATCCAAATCTGAATTATTTTCTGGTAGAAAAGAGCATGCAGGTGGTAAAACATCTGTTCTCTCTCTGGGCTTTAGGTATCCAGCTTTGGCTTGTACTTAGCAACTCTCTCCTCCTCCATATGTGCTTCTTACAGGAGGTTTAACACTTACTTGTTGGACTCTTTACAACATTTTGAAATTCAAAACAGAAAAAATATGCTTTAAGGGGTAAACGATAACATTATTTTCTGGAGTGTCAGTAATGATTCCCCTCAAAATTACAATAATAAGGACTTTGTTTTGCATATGGTTTAGTTACTTGTCTAATGGAGAAACCCCTGCCCTCTTTAGGTGTATCCGCAGTGCTGGCAGCACCATCACCATCAGTACATGGAATAGATCTACCACGTCTGAGTGGGGTGGCTCAAGAGACTCAAGGGAGAAACAGGAGATATTAAACCAAAGGTGAAATATGCATATCCTGCAGGGTGGGACTCCGACGAGAAACAGGCTTTGCCTCTTTGTCTTCCCTTCCCTTTTCCCTTCCCTTCACACTGACTGCGTGAAGACGTGATCCCAGCTGTGGTCTTGTAGCAGATCCACCACCAAAGGGAGATGCTTCAGAGGAGGAATGGATGAGCCTTAGGTCTGCAGGGGCACCAACTGATGCTTTCTGCTCCTGAAGCCACGACCACTCTGGAGGGGGAAGGTTGGGGCAAGAGAAGAGATTTCCTTGACAAAAGCTAATTGATGTTGAGTCATCTCTCAAAGGAATTAGTCCCTGGAAAGCTCTGGCACCCCATGTGAGGGTGCCGGCGCTGGGCAGTGTGTCCTCTCCTGTGTGGCTGGGAAGGCAGCATGTGAGCACATGGCCAGCAAGCTTTTTTTTTGAAGAAAAAAATTCCTGTGTGCCAGATAAATGGAGATTAAATGTAAGGCTGACAGACTGAACATGGTGATGCCTTTAAGAACAAACAAACAAAAAAAATTTTTTTCTGGCCCTTGTTCTTGCACTTTAGGGAAAAAAGTTTATATCAAGAGATCTCAGAAAATCCTGTGATGTCTTAAAAGTCTCAAGCTGAGACCTGTCAGGATATAATTAACAGATGTAGACAGTCACTATCTCGGCATGACTAAGCTAGTTTTACACTGGGTAAGCCTGAATTATATTTATTTTCATTTCACAACATGTTCGTAATTTTAATGAACTAGTGTGAGATACGGACGGGAAAATGAGGCACCGTGACCAATCCTCCTCCCTAAGCTGCTGGGTCTGGTATGTTAATAGCGACGGCTAACAAAGCAAGGCTCTTCCCAAAAGATTGAGCAACCCGGCTGGCAGAGAGAGGAGGGGAGGGAGCAAGCAGCTACTGGGGCCAGTTCCCTGGGACCAGCTCTGTTATTATCCGTTTATGATCAAATCAAACGATTGTAATCACAACATCTCAAGAACGCCGCACTTGAATCCAGAAGTCCTTGGCCACGTATACCAAATACTGTAATTAGCCAGTCACATGTTTCTCTCGGGCTGAAACATGAGAGAAATTTCTTCCACGCAGGGCAACGCTCTGTAAATGTGGAGACCAAGAAGACACGCAGGTGGACAACAGGCTGTAATGCAAGTCAGACCTTGTCCAGCTCTAAGGTGACAGCTCCTGCTCTCAGCAGAGAAACTTCTTTTTTTCTACTACTGAGTGCCAACAAGAAGCCTAGGGATGCTCCACAGTTGTACCTGTGCCCAACGCCACCCCTCTATGGGTGGATACCCGACCATGTCAAGAGCTGGCCAGATGTTGACCTGCACAGCAAAGGCTTTTCTGTTGCAGTTGTTGCAAACATGTGCATCCTATTTAAAAAGTGATTATACGGTGTCCTGAGAATGTGACATCTAAATACCTGAATGGGAAATGTTCTGGCACTGGCTGAAACTCACTTCATTGTGCCAAATACCATTTGGTGGCAAAAGCATTATTTCAGCCTCTGGAGGCTGAGAAGAAGATGAGTTAGTACAGGGCCAGGCTTGGCTCTGACCTCAGGTGGAAGTACACAAAGACATTGGTGCTGCAATATGAGGAGGAACAGGGTGACACACGTAAGGAGGAGGACACACATGAGGAGGCAACAACCTGCCTTCCTCATAAATCCATTCACCAATTGTAAGCCAACATTCCCCAGGTTCATTAAAACACCAATGTGTGTAGGAATTCCCCATTTGCTCTTGCAGCAGCTTCACTTCCCAGGCAAGGCTTATAGCAACCTACTAATTGGCTATACCCATAACAGCAGTCACGGCTAGCTTAGACCATAGGTCTGCTCAGTTCAGCATCTGCCCACAACAGTGGTGAGAAGCAGCTGAGTAGAGACACAGGGTAATACCTATTATACTTCTACCCCAATGGTCTCTTGGCCCCCAGACACTGTCATCCCAGAGGACCTCCTGGGTGAATGTTTGGTGACCCTTTTCCAGAACACTTGACCCATTTCCTCTTGGAGCTGTGTTAGCTTTTAGCATCCACCCTGTCTTTTGGCAACGAGCTCCAGGGGTTGCATGAAAAGCTGTTTCCTTTTGTTTGTTTTAGTTTGTTCAGTTTGTTTGTCAGTTCTTCTTTAGCTACATTTGAAGGTCTGTTACTTGCTTTCTCTAGCATTCCCCACTGCCTTGTGCTACCTTCCAAATCCTTTTTGATTATGCTGTAGCTCTCTTAGATACCCTCTGTGGATGACAGTCATCAGAGGATACTGAAACATGAGCCAGTATTTCTGTTCAGGATTCTGAAAGATCACAAAATGGTCCATCAAAGACCTTACAGCAAAGGTAGGTTTTGGTTGCATGGGCTTGTGGGTCTTCAGTCAATCCTATATTCAGGGCAGCTATACTCAATTAAACTCATAGATGTGTGAGTTTAATTCAGAAGTTATCCAAAGCTCTTAGTCCTGGTTTTGGCACACCTGAAGAACTCCTGAAGTATGCCTCAGCAGAGAGGGCAGGAAGACAGAACTGCATCCATTTGGGGTGCAGTTAGATTTGGGCCACTGGTGGTACCACAGCCTGCAGCCTAGGCTCTTCTCTCCTGCAAGTATAAAAAAAAAAATAATCAACCTCCTGTTTTGCAAAAAATCAACCCCATTCCTCCAAAGCACAGCTTTCCATTCGCTACCCTAACCATCAGAGCCCTACTGCCCAAGAGGTGACACTGTGCACTGTCTGTTTTGCTTCTAGTTTGTCACCTTAGCCATGCAGTACCATTTTTATGAACTTTCAAAAAAAACATGTGAGTCACACCCTTGCTTCCTTGAAGTCCAGATAAGGTTTGGGGTTTGACTTCAGTGAGGTGGGAACTTGACTCATGGACCCCCTTAGCGAAGCTCTGTCAAACAATTATGTGCTACAATGGAAAGCAATTCATTACAAAAGGGCTAAAACAAAAATCTACCCAGGCGAATAAAGAAAAAGCACCACTGTCACCAGAATTTATTGAGACATTTTCGAGGCCCTCAGAGGGATTTTACTTTGTGACAGTTTTCTATTCAAATTGTAATCACGGGCCTGGGTGTGGAGTAACTTCTATTTGGCAAGGCAGTCCCGGTGAGAGGGAGGGCAAGAGTGTTACAATCACAGGCAATAACAGAACAAAGAGCCTCAGACCAGCCTGACCAAGATGTGAACATCAATCTGAACATTTTCCCCTGAGCTGAGAGTCAGAAATCACTGTTAAACAGTAAAAGCTGCCCAGAATGTGCCTGCCTCCACTTTAGCCTGATTTTCATACTTATCTCAAAATAACTAGTGTGCTGAGGGGAAAGGGGAAAGGATATGAAGAAGGTATTGTGAAACCTACGTATATCTTTTGTGAAATCAGAGACTGCATCTTTCATTTTTTTTTGGCTTGTGTATCATCTTGTGCTAGTTAAGTTTCATTTCTCATTTTATGGTCTTGAACTGGAGTGATGAAACCAATCAGGGTCGCCCTCCCACATCCCATTGTGTTTGAGAGCTGCCAGTGGTTTTCATGCACAAAAACTTTGGTCTCGGCTGCCTAATTTGGGGACTTTAACTTCAGAGAGGTCCCCTCCACAGCAGTCCTGCATCGGGCATGCCTGATGGTTCCACGGCATGGACTCCTGCTCTTTAGGAGGAACCTCACACAACATCACTTCTCCTGTATCTTACTGACAGGTGATGCATGCCGTGGTGTCAAGAAAGCAAGTTCATCCATGAACTTTGTGACAGGGAACACCTCTAAGCAGAGGGTTAACGGTACCAGAATCTCCATCTTGGATCTGAGTGAAGCATTCCATTAAAACAGAAATCAATCTCTCTAGTCCTGCCTGAGTCTTTCCTTGGACCTGTCCTACCTCCTCTGGTGGCCTGAATCCCAACCATATTGACCATTCTGCACATGTCTGGTTAAGTTTAATTAAGCAAATGGACCTCCTTGAAAAAGGAGACGAAAAGATGACCCGAGGGCAGATGAAACCATCCATCAAAAGCAGTGTTAGTAACAGGAAAGGTCCTCACAGCACTTCCAGTTGGAGAAAGAAGGCTGCAAAACTAGAAAATTGCTAGCTTCTTCCTCCGTACAAAACTGAAAGCAAAATCAAGATTTAAAAACAAAAAATTTACAGAATAACAGCTTATTCTGGGTTTACTGCAGTTTATTACCAAGCAGTTGCAATAAATCATCCTCCAGTTTGGCTGCTCAGCCCAGCTGAAGTCAAAGGGGAAGACACAACATTCCTGGGATTTGTCATGAGGAGGTTTGTCACATCTTTCCAAGCTTGCGTGAGGGGGAATGAGACAGCTTGCAAGAGGCCAAGTGTTAGGCAGAAATTATTTCACTTCCTCCATGCCTTTGCAGCATAAAATATTTCTCGCCATAAATCAGCTCTGATTAGTTTATTATGGATGTTTAGGTTAAATGTCACAATTTCTCTTTTTGTTCTTGGGAATCCAATCTTACTTTTATAGATATTTATTAGTGCGGCTTCTAGACAGCTGATTTCATTTCCCATCTCTTTGTGTTTTGGCTCTGTTGTGGGAAGGATGGAGTCATAAAACCAAAATACCCACAGACACGAGGAGCAGGACACAGGCTCTTCTCTCTATCAGCCACGCTGACGCCGCACCGTGCGGTTAACGAGGGGGGGACGAGGAGCCGCTCAGAAACGGACCCTGGATCATCCTTTCCCCACAGACCTGCCACAGCCTTTGGAAGAAATGTGGTTGGCAAGGCAAGCCTTGAACACGACCACTGACTGGAAGCTCTTGTGCGGGAACACACACGTGCCTTGAAACTCACAAGGAGGAAAGATCCATCGCATCACGCATTGTAACTTTTACTTTTCCCCGATTTAAAAATGACTGCAGTCTCCTGGGTAAACGAGGTGGGGATGGATGGTCTGATCCCAGCAGAAGACAGGAGCTCCGCTCTGCTGAGCTTTCTCCACTCTCCTGTGAGCAATTTTGTGGACAGCCAGGGGTAAATGGCTCACTCATCCTCATTCACCCTCGTTATGTGAGGGTTATGACCTGCCTCTTGCATTAGCTGCAGAAAATAATTAGCCAGAGTTGGTAGAGAGATCTTCACAGGAAAAACAGAGATGTAGCAGGCATATGTCCTGTAATATAGTCCTGTAAATGCATTTTACTACCTTTCTATGTTTTACATGGCCCGAGTACTCCGGAGGTGAGTCTGGAGGACAGTCTGCAACCGCCTCCAGCCTTCTCTGCTTAGAACCTGGGTTTGAACCTTTCCAGCTTAGAACCTGGGTTTGAACCTGGGTTATTTAATATCACAGGGCTCTACTGTGCGTGTCAGGCAAGCGGAGCGCTCAGCTTTACATACCCGTTCCCAAGGACCGGTCGCTCTGCTGCATTCGCTACGTCCACACCTAATATAACATCTGCTCTTGGCTCCCGCCGCAGCTGCTGAAAAGAGGGTGGAGTGAACTTTACTTCAACATGTCTGGTAAAAGTTCCCCGCAGACGACGTCTAGCGAGGCTCGCGTTTTCCAAAGTAAACTTACAGCAGCCCCTACGAATGCGGGATCCCTTCTGCTCCCCCCTGTTCCCCTCGCAGGAAGGGGTCTGCCCCAACCTGCGTGCCAGCATCCCTGCGGGATGCTCCGGCGCCCTGCCTCCGAGAGGGGACAGCTGGACCACGCCGTGTTGAACGGGGCTCTGAACCTCCAGGGCAGTTGTCTTGGGAGCTGAGAAGCCCACCTCCTGCCAGCGTTTCAGCCTCAACACCCCTGTAAATGCCCTCTCTGGGCTCAGGGCAGGTTGCAGGGCTTTTCTGGATGCGGCTGCGAGAGAGATGGAGGCTGGGAGGGATGGAGCAAATGGTATTTAGATCAGGGCATGCTCCAGGACTGACAGCAGGTTACCAGAAAGGATAAAGATTAACTTCTTCCCTCCGTATATGAAGGAAAATTGACCGGGTGCTTGCTCTGTGGAAACAGTGGCAGAGAGTATTGCTAGTGCTTCCTTTCCCAATACAGCAAGGAGTCAAAAGCAGAAAAAAACCCATGATTCACCCCGATGATGTGGGAAACTCATAAGAAGGGTCTCTGAATTACCTGGAATATCAAGAATCCTGCACAATTTAATCTGTGCCATAGCAGATGGATTTGTGCTTGATCATAGTATTTTCATATCTTTTCTTGGATGACTATTTAACATATTTCTTTGCTTCTCTGTCCTCTTAATTGTGGCATAAAAGCTCTTCTAGTGCCTTTGTAAAGCCTTCTCTTTGAGGTCACTTTGTTTGATAACTGTAGGGCACATGAGGAACAAGCACATGGAGGATAGCAGCAGAATGTGCCTTTCCAGGCAGGCCTCGAGGCTCCAGACATCAGGTGAAACACAAGGCACCACCTTCAGACTGACTACAGACACATCCTTGTGAGGTATGACTGCTTTTGCCCACCACCTTGAAAGGGGCTGATATGTCAGGTGCTCTGAACCCCTTCATGGCCCTCAGGAGTGCAGAAGCCATAGCCACGGTGGCTACCCCACCACCAACGGTCATCTACCCAGCTTCAAGCAGCCACAAGCTTCAAGTTTGCCTTCTACGTTCCCTCAGTACTCGTGGAGAAAGAGAAGGGTATCACCTGGGAGCAAGTAGTATCTTATCCCAGGATAGGGAAGCTGAAGATACCCAATCTTCCCTTGCTGCCAAGGGGCCTGGGTCAAGGGGTCTTAGGCTCAACATCTCAACCCACATATTTTAATCAAGCCCAGAGAGTTTTCCACTCACTCACATGCTTCACATGCAGCAGCTTCCCACCATTTGGGATGCTACGTTAGGTTGGTTGGTTGTGCTCAACATTCCTGGGCTCACCACAGAAGGCAAACCAACTTGACCAAGGAGGACTCCAACATGGGGTGTCTGACCCGCTCCAGCACTCCAGGAGACACCACGGTCTCTTCCTTCCCAAACTCCAGTCATATCTCACCTCTCTGACTGGCGCCTCTGGACACAATCTGGCCATTTTTTCCCCACAGCTTTGGCAAAAGGGTGATGAGGTGACTTAATAGGGTAGGGCTTTTCAATTGCCAGTTTTTTTAATTTATGACACAGGTTTTCCCTTTTCAGGTCAAAGCTTTAGTGACAGCCAAGCACTGAGGAAGCATTAGCAAAGCTGTGCTGTGGTTGGTTCTTGTCCTTTCTCAACTTGACAATGACAATAGCGTTAAATTCAAGTGGTTCTGGGCAGTGATTTTAGTGTCTCTCTGGAATCAGCTGACCATACCAGGCTTGTGAATAGTCCTGTAAATGCATTTTACTACTTTTTTATGTTTTACATGGCCCGAGTAGTCCGGAGGTTGAGTCTGGAGGACAGTCTGCAACCGCCTCCAGCCTTTTCTGCTTAGAAATCTGGCTTTTGGTTAACATTAAAATAAATTTTTGAAATTACCTTTAAGCTACCTTGGAAATGAAAGAGGATCTTAAAACAGCCCAGAAAGAAAACTAGAAGCTAACAGGCTACATGAGAAAATTGGGCCAGATGCTTTGACTGAATCCAGGGCTAAAGCTCAACTGACGTGAACCAGAACCATGCACTAGAAATGAGAGGCACGACTTCCAAGTGATATTTAATTAAGCAGGAAAGGAAGGACAATGTGATATTATTTAATTTACTTAGAGCAGTACAGGTACTTCATGCTGGAGTGATGACTACTACATGATGAATTGTTAATAGTAGTCGCATAAAAACAGGCCATTAAATGTACCTTCATGCCTTTCAGAAAGTACTAGAGTGGATGTCTACCTCTGGACCTAAATTTTCCTATCAGATATTCCTCTCGGTTTCTCTCAAATAAACAACAGCTCTGTGTTGGGGAGGACCTTCACACAAAGAGGATAAGGACAGTGGTTTCAGCTTAAATATTAAAATGGTTTAGTGTTACTTGTTTCCTGACTGTAAAGACTATTGCAGCTAGGACCCACCAGTTTAAGTCTCAGAAGAGGCATAATGACTCAATGATCTCAAACGTCCCTTCCAACCACTAAGAATCTGTGATTCTGTGATAAAGCTGAGGCTCAAAAGAAAAGCTTTACAGGACCTGGGGTCCATATAGGCATTGAAGAGAGACACTTGCAGCAGGATGGAACTGCAGCCTTCATTACTGATGCTGCCAGGTGAGCGCAGAAAGCTTCATAAAATCCCAGCATACAGACTGATTTACATTCAGAACCCCTATTTATATTAAAGCTTTTTGGAAGATGAAGCTTATTCTCTGCTTACTAAATGATAATGGACGGGGCATGGAGTGAGCAACTTGGTATGGTTGACCCTTCTCTGAGCTTTGGACTAGATGATCTTCAGAGGTCCTTCCAGCCTCAACTGGCCTGTGGTGGTGTAGGTATGATGGCAAAATCTTCTTCAGTTAAATATATCTCTACAAGACAAGAGGACCATAAAGCCCCCCAAAACAGAGCTATCCTCCCTTCCCAAGAAGTAACCTGAAAATAGTATGCTTATTGTTTTTCTCCAGGGCATTAACAAACAACTCACCTCTGGTGATATTAAGGCTGCTATAGCTATTTGACAAGACCTAAGAATCCAGGACAAAAAAAAAGCAAAACTATTTCTGGTTATTGTTATCCTCTCTGACCAGTCAGATTAGCATGCAATTCAAGATCAGACAACGCCAGGTACCTTCTGCAATTCTGCTTCCAAAAAAAACCAAATTAAACAGGGTCAAGTGTCTCTGCTTGGTCCTTGCCCCCTTTTCCTGTCAATACTTAGGCCAAAAGTGCTCTCAAATTTCTTTCTTTCTTGCCACCTCTCACGTGCTCCCTCTCTCTCTTCCTCAGACCAGGTTCACAGAGCTTTTCCCAGCCATGACCTTGGTTTTTCATTTTTAAATTCACTGTTTATGTTCCCCCTGTGCTTTTCCCCTCTCTGTAATACAAATCTCCAGGACACAACACCCAGCAGAATCTCCTGATCCCACATACCTTTTACTCGTGCATCGTTTAAAGGAGGTGGCTGCTTTTACTTCAAAAAAAGAAACAGCTATTTCTTACAAGGCTTCCCAGGCACACACCATCAACAGGTCTCACTGGAGTTCCTACTCTTTTTGCCAATGCCACTGGTGAAAATGCTGAATGAGATTGGTCCCAAGACTCACCCCTAAGGATCTCCAGAAGTAATCTTCCTTCAGCTTGGTATTTTCCCATTTAGTAGTGCCAGTTTTAAAAATACATTGTGTTTCATTTTACTAATGCTAGCAGATTAATACTGATAGATTTTATGAATGAAATTGATTTTGGAATGTAATTATAATAGCAGGGAAATAATTTAATGGTCCAACATTACATGGAAAAGAAATGAGACAGAGGATGATAGATTGCCAAAAGGAAATTTGGGAAAAAAGATTTGATGAGACCTCAGATTTTGTGAAGGGAATTAGAATAAAATTAAAGCATAGACATATTTAGGAGAAAAGTGGTATTAATCCCTGATGAAATGATTGGTGTACCACTGAATAAACAGGGGAATATAGGAGAGTGTCCAGAAGATGGAAACCCTCCCTACCTGGTCCTGTTTCAGTAGGATAACCAGCTCCTGGCACATTTTTCTGAATTCAAATTGCTCAGAAGATGTTAAAATATACTACCTTCAGTCTTTAAGCAGTCTGGACATGTTTTTATTGCCTTTTTATTTCTACCGTTCTTACTTCACTGTTTCCACATATTTTTTTTTTCCCCACAAAGCAGATGGCAAGCCAGAAAAAAAAGCAGCTTTACCTTAAACATTTAGCAGCATCTGAATTCCCATGTGTAAAGGCTTTTTCTTTCTTCGAGTACCTCCAGGCTGCTAGATAACACTGCAGAAGTTGTTAAAGCCAGCTAGACGATACTAAACATTTCCAGAGAATCATTTTTATACACACAGCCATTTATATTTTACAGGTACAAAGCAAGGAAGGACAGCACATCTAATACACATGTATATACACACGAGTGTCTACTTTTGGGAATAATAGTAGGGCCTTTCTCAAAATAGTGATACAGATTGCCAAAACATTATCTCAAAATCAAAATAATATTTTCACCCTAAAGACAATATTTTATACAGAACTTCCTCAAGAAAAGAGAGGTTTTTTGTGTTTTTTTTTTTTTCGTAGAACAATTTTTCTCTCTTTTGAAAAAAATATTGTAAATATTTCTGAACTAAAAGACTTGCTGGATAAACCCAGACCTCAAATGACAGATTTTTATGCATAAAAACATACATTGTGTTTAGTAGTCACATTAAAAGTATAAAACTTTACACGAGTCTAAATCTTTAATGAAAAATAGCATGTTTTTCCTCCTATAAAACAACTACGTGTTTTATCTTCCCCAAAAGTACAGTTTAAAGTGAAGAAAAAATTTACCTGGGAAATCATTTGCAGTTTAATATCAAAGAGGAGTACTAATTAAGGATGGCCTTTGAAATTTGATCTGCGTTTCCTAACTTTGGTTAATTTCCTGTCTTGAAAAACCATTTGTGGGCATGCTTCTCTATTTTGTCTTCTGTCACCACTAAAATATTTTGGACAGGGGGGAAGCAATTGACTGACATCTCATGTCAGGCTATTTCATGTAGCAGTTTTATAGGCATGCCCGGAAAATATGGTCTTCCAAAAGGTGAGTTAGAAAACCGTGCTAAGTTTAGTAACTTCACTTAATAGAAGGATGAACGGAGGCTTAAGTCCAGAACCGTTCAATGTTTTTATTAAAGGTTTGTATGTTAGCAAGGGAGAATGACCCTACTGCGTTCACCCATAATACCAAGTCGAAGAAGAACGAGCACTCAGAATCATCTTTACAAACCAGGGAAATCATCTACAAAAACAGTATGCAAGTCAATGCGGTTTAATGCCAGTTACTAAACCCATATGGGAACAGTCAGCTGCACAAACGCAGAATGGGGAAACAAGTGACTCCCCAGTAACTCTGCAAGGAAGAACCTAAGGATTATGGTGGACCACAGCATGAACGTTGTGCTTGATTTATGAATGGGAGCATTGTCTATTGACTCACAAGGGAACCCTTCTGCTCTGTAAGCTTTGGAAAGCCCCCCAGAGCAGGAGCTCCATCAGCATGCAGGGCGAGCAAAAATCCCAGCATTTCCTGGAGACTTAACAAAACGGCAGAGTATCCTATTAATTTAGTAGATTTAAAAAAAATTAAAATGTCATGAGGTGCTATTGCTGAGTTTCCTTCCCAAACACCACAGGTTAGTTTGGAATAGATTTTTCTTGGCTTGGTCAATGCAGGCCATTGGGTCTATTTCAATGCATTGGGATGAATGAGTTTGAGGATAAAGTGGAAGTCCCCTCTTCCTGAGGTCAAGTGCACAAAACAAAGACGTTTCACTGATGTTCTTTAGCTTTTGCAATACTACCTCTGCTCTCACAAATAATTTGTGCTCATTGGATGGGTCTTTCAAAGTCAACCAGAATGTTATTGGCAAAAAAGCAATAGATTCTCTCAGAAATCTTCAGAAAGGAGCATTTCACTAACACTTCTCACATGGCTGTGGAGACTGACATATTGGAAGTAGGCTCTGAGGGGAGAGGAGGTGCCCCTATGCCTATACACAGTCTGACTGGGGACTGGCCACCCTAACTAGACAACATGCCTGTAATCACACAATTCAAGGTATGTACCTGCCATCACATAATTTTCTGCTCAACTCCTGGCTTGATTCTATATAAAACCTTGAAAAAAGATAAAAGAATAAACGTTCTGACAGATTTTACTACATCTACCAACTATATGTAACACTTCCTATTTATGCAACAACATTTTATGGTTAGAAACCAACAGTTTCTTAAATGCAGAGTTTTGCAGGATGTTCGCCTCCATTTACCTTCACTTCCTGCTGCAGGCACAATTAAACCAAGCTCTTCTATTTCAGGTCAAGTCATGGAACATTTTCACATTTAAACTGAAACTCTACACAAGCTTTTGCTGAAAGCATTGTCAGATCAGCACTGGAAGATTTAAAATCGGGCAACGTCTATGAATGGGTGCATGAATAGGCCTGTTGTGGTCCTGTCATTTCTCAAGCACACAGCCTTTGTAGCAAGCAAAATATTCTGGCCATTCATGTTTTTAGTGTGTGATTTATAACATTGTCCCAAAGCCCTTTGTGAATTTAAAATGCTGTGACCATGTTTTTCAGGAAGGAATGCTTAAATACAATATTCCTGGGTCCTCACTTAACTTCCTAAACGAGGCCCTGATCCTGCAAATATTGACATGGGTGCCTTTAGTTAAATATAGGATTGAATTTTGGCAGAACCAGGGCCTAAATAATCTGGCGTTTCGAAAATACCGAGTTGCTTCCAAGGACCGTTGCAAGGCGTAGCGCACAGGAGCAGGTTGGTGTTGCACAGTCCTGCTGACTTCAACGGGATTAAGCGCACGTTTGGAACCCGTGCTGGATCACATCCCCCCTGAGGCAGAAGAACTGGCTCCCTCTGCCTTAATCGAGAATTGATTCAGGCTCTTAAAACTGCAGAGCAGCCTTAAATCTGCATGAATCCATCAGTGTTGGGTAGGAAGAGGTCACGCATAAGCACACTTTGCTAACCAGCCCCTTTACTCACAGAGTGCCCGAGCAAATAAAAACAAAATTGATATATTTTTAGAGTGCATTTAATTTTTTTTTAGAAATCACCCTGAGAAAAAAACCAATGGAGTATCAAAAAAAGGCAATTTCAAAGGCTATGGGTTTGTATGGAAGGTTAAAATGGATTCAATATTGACTTTATCAGCACTCTACTCCCCAAAGCAAGAATACACCTTACAGTGCATAACGCCGCAGAGAACCTTCAACCAAAAAGCAAAAGGACATTTCTTTGGATGGTTTATGTCAGAAGATCTGACTGGTTTTTAAGCACTTTTAAAAAATCACTGTTTTTAAAGACATATCTCAATCAAAGTTGAAGATGATTTAGCTAGACTGCATCTAGGCTGAGCTTCTCAGGAAAGCAGCATTATATAAGGTAAATACAGCAGTAGCCTTATGTCTTCTTTATGCCTGACTTACTCTCTGGGGACATCTGGAAACCAGTTGATGCTGGTTACAATCAGCAGCCAGAGACTCTTAGGATGTAAAAATGCTGCGATGGTGCCCTCCTTCCCCGTATACACATGATAAAAGATCTACACAAAGGCTAAAGCGTAGAATCAAGCGTAGATTGCCAAGGGTCTACAACCGCGTAGCAACGAAGGGGACATGTGCAGTGCAAGAGGATTCGAGCAGTATGTCATCGAAGACCACCTCAGAGTAAAGATCTCGGCTCAGTGCCTATAACAAAGCCTTCTAGTTTTACATCTTATCTGCATTGGGAGCGCCAGTCTCTTAGTTTCTCAGCCAACACATAGCTAGATGTCATCAAAGAGGTCCTCTGGCTCACAAGTGTTTTCCAGTGTTTCGAGAGACATCGCATCCGGGGAATTCTTGCCCGACGTCTTCTGTGAGGCCAGATCAGGTCTGGAAATAAAAAGCAAAGAGATTTGAAACAAATTTAGATACAGATATAAACAATTCCAACGTATACACTGCCAAGGTAACCACTTAATAGTGTATTTTGAGATTTTTGTTAAGGTTACACGTAAGAGAAAAGCACTTTTTGTGAGACCTAATTACTTGCTGAGATGGTAATGGCAAAACAAACAGATGGGATTCAGCTTATAAATGTCAAGGATCCAGCTATTTCATTACGACTTTTAGGACCCTTCTAATGACCATTTCACCCACAATTTCCACATGGAGAGCTAGGGACACAGAACAAATGCAGAAAACCTACAAAGGATTGGCTTTTCTACTGCTGCACAGGGATAATGCTCTGTGAACCACTCTTTATTTTTGCCCTGGTGCTGAGCATGTGTCTCTTGTCCATCAGTCTGGCATGGAGGTATATGAAGAATCACACCGAGCTGCCTCAGAGATCCATGGCCCAGAGGTGCAAGCCTCTCTCCAAACAGTACAGGAGAAGAAAACAAAGCAAAATGCAGGAAATCCTTGCATAATCCATAAATCCAGGCATTCAGGGACTTGCAATTCCTTGACCTTCCCCTGTATATATGTTATGTCTACATTTGCTATAACTGTATGCAAATAGAAGGGTTAGTCCTCAGACAGCTGGACACCACAGAGTCCTAACTGAACACTTCACACCTGAATCAGACACCCATTACACTGAATAATATGCTAATCTGCATCAATCAGATTTATTGCATCAGATTTATTGCTAATCTGCATCAATCAGTCCTATTTAGCACCCCTTTGACTGTCCTCATCAACATAGATCATTTAAATATCTCTTGCATATGCAGAGAGCCCATGTTCACTGTTTCTCCTTCCCTTTCAAGACCCCACTCTGGTAAAGACAGCTCTGTGCTTATGCCTGGGAAGTATCTTGTTTTTCCAAAGACAGTGGCATTTGCAACAGCTTCCTATCCCTATAGGAATTAAGTTTATAATTATAGGACTGAATCTACGAAAAATCTTTTGAGTTCTGCACACACAACTTTACTTTTGTGAGCTTCAGGAGGAGAATTATCAATCACAGACTTGGTAGTTCTTGGTGACATGATATTCCAGGTCACTAGCCACTTTGAAAACTCCTAATCTTGGTGCAGTACACTGTAGGGAATCGGTGCAGGAAGCAGGGAGAAGACTTGATGTTCTCTTATTGTAGGATTCTGGACTGGCTGGAGTTTCGTAAGGGTTGATGGCTTCATGCCCAGGCATATTCCACTGCTGTAATCCTGACAGGAGGTGAAAAATTCATGTATTATGAAGGCCAACACATCACATCAGCCACCAGGATGTGAAGAACTAGAAGTGATGGAAAGTGTTACTCTCAAATGCTGCCATACGAGGGCTCAGTGCAAAGAGGCATGCAAAAGCAATCTTAATTTTCAGAAAAATTCAAGCATTTGCCTTCAACTGCTCCATGTTATAGAGCTAATATAGCTAGTGAAATTCAGCATTTTTTTTTTCTTTTAAAATTTGGTTTAAAACAGATTCAGAACCAAGATTTCCAAAACTCCTACCTAGAGATCTCCAGGAAGCAGAATTTTCTATAGACCAGTGCAATCTTCGAAGCTTCCTAAGACCCCAGCCACAGTGTGATTCATAGCCTCTCACACTTCAAGTTTGTCAAGCCCTTAGAGGTTCAGAGCTCTCACTACAATGTTTCCTGCTGTGGACCTGGGGAATGGTTTTCATTTCGAGGTGGAGCCCCCTATGCTCCTAGGGAATCAGCAAAAGCCCAGTAAATGCTGATCTTGGATGCGGTCACTTCCTAAAAGCTCTCTGGTATTCAGAAGGCTTTCCTCACCACTCTATCCATCACTCCAGCTCTGCAAACCACTTTTAAATTCAATGTGCTGGTATATTCAGATTATGATAATTACTTTCTCTGGAAGTCTAACTAGCATCCTCTGTGAATTCTTCCAAAACACTTTCCTTCAGGTCTGAATAAATTGTTTCCAAGCATTTTTTCTCTTTTGGTATGTGGTGACATCTAGACAGACGTGTGTTTCATCAAAAGTCACTCAGACTAACTGTGAAAAGACCTGCCTGGATCGGACCCTTATAAAATGATCTCTGGTCAGCAGGATCCAGCTGTTCTGATCACTAGCAATCAACTTATTTGCACCCTCATATTTTTTAAAACTATAAGTAGCATAGCCCAACACAGTGTGGTGCTCAAGTTTACCTTTGAAGGTGTGTTTTTCTTTTAAATTTCTAGGTCTATCTAAAGCATTAAGACTCCAGTGAGAACATATGTAACATCACGCAGTGTGAGGCCACACACTGATAATTTTAAATAATTTTGAAAGGTTTCATCAGCAAATAAACCAGGCTGTGAAGCCCTCTGTACCATCACAGCCTATGTCAGGCACTGAAAAAGGTTCAGGTTCTGAAAAAAAGGAAGTTTTTTTTAAAGCATATCCTCATATCCATATAGGCATACAAGACTAGGCAAAAGACAAAAAGACTTCTGAGACCCCGCATTTGTTGATTGAGGTTTCACCTATTCCAGCATTTTCTGATTTTGAAAAGTAAGCCTGACAGCGCTTAAGCAATGTCAACAACAGTTTTATCCTCATTGGCTAAAGTAACTGTTTTCCACAGTTCTTCACACTGTACATGAGATCACATCTATAAGCCAAATCACTGTTGAGTTTTAACATTACACAGCTAGAGCTATTAAGCTTCTGTGTTCTTGTAACAACATGGTCCTCATTTAATCTTCAAAAGCTGTAACACCGCGCCTGTGAATAAACCCAACTACACTTGCGAAGTGGAAGCATTAGGCTCTTGACATGGAGTTCATAAGCAACTTAATTTTGGTTTTAAGACTTGATGATTCCTATTTGTATGGCAATTATTCACTGAATGCCAACAGCTTGGTTTGTGCTGTGATATTATTTTGAATCTTGGATTCTCACTGAAGCTGTATTACCATATCCCGATGTATAACTGAGTTAATTTCTTTAAATTGCAGTGAGTTGTATAGTCCTTTCTTGCCAAAAAGCCTGTAAGTAAGGCATTCTTCTTGAAAGTTTATTCTTCTGTTGGTTCACTTTTTGAAGTCTTGCCTTTTGGTAAACTTAAACTCCATTAACACATGTGGAGAACTGCTGACTATAAGAGATCATTTCATATTTCCTGACATTTAGTTCAAGCCCTTCATAAATTGAGACAGAAGACCAGATCCACAGCTGGTGTGAATCACTGGAGCACTAATAATGTCAGTGGAGCTCTGCTGACTTACACCAGCTGAAAGTCTGGCCCAAGATTTGGAAGAAGACGGTTATATTATACTTGGTATTTCTTTCCACAGCTGAGTAAGAGCCATAAGAAACAGAAGACACTTTAGTACTTAAGTAAAAACCACAGAAACTCAAAGCCAGGCAGGGTGATGGCTTGGGAGAAAACGCCACACCTTCTTTTGCAGTAGGACAGATGGACCATCCCATTTGCTTCTTGTGATGAATCATTCCTGAGTTCACCAGGACACCAGGGAAGACCTGCACAACACTGTTCCTCCTGCAACACATGGCCAGTCCCACGGCATGATCTTTGTGAAGTGGTGTGAAGTAGAAAATAATCCCCTGGGTGACTGATGATTAAAAAGAGCTTCCCAGTGGCAGAATGATCAAACAGGTTGTAGATCTGCAGAAGGAAAATCAGGTCGGAGGCTGCAATCAGCTCTTTTTGCTGGAGCAATGAATGGTTCTCACACGTATCCATCCGTGCATAGCCAGCCCACGATGTGCTCATGATTTTACTCAAGTTTTTGTTTTTAACCAACTCTCATGGGATTTGAAGACAGAAATACCCTTGTAAATTAACATAATTATAAAAGTTTCCTAAGAAACTTAAGTAATCTGGGAGTCACACTTGTGTCCTTGGACCATTCCATTATTTTCCTCATTTCTATAGTAATTAAAATAATCAATTCCAATTGAAAGCTGGTATTTTATTAAGAGAGGACATCTCAGCCCTCCCAGAAGATATGTAGCAGTGTTTTAGGAAAAGGCTGAATTTCTTGGTGCACAAATCTTTCCTTAGCTCAGTTTAATGGTTCATTTTTTGTCATCCGTCTGAAACAAAATGAGGGCTTAATGCCACGAGTATATATTAACAGCGGATATAATCTGACATGTATTTCTTTGGTATCATAAAAATAGGTGGCAGCAGCAGCTCATAAACAGAGAACTGTTTAGAGTTAATTACATCATTAACACAAGAGGCAGGTGAGGCACTCCAAGCACTAAGGAACACTTGCATTGAGACTGACGGGGCAAAAGCTCAGAGCAGCATCTGTGCTCCAGAGATGGTACTTCTAGTCCACTCCAAGAGAAAACTCTTGGATTCTTTGATTTATCAGCAATCTGCTCTCTTGGCTGTATAAACAACTTATTCACAGAAAGTCCTCAGAAGAAAGGTACTCGTCAGCCATCATGATTAAGGAAGGATTATGAAAGGAGCTTTGAGTAGAGCTGGTGGCCATACATAAAACCCTGGCCTTGAATAACTGATGCCCTGCAGTGTGAGCTCTGGAGAGACATCACATTGACCACCTGTGGCTACTGGCCAAAAAGAGGGAAGTTCAACCATGAAAAGGAAAAGAAATGCTGTAATGGAGGAGGGGGGGAAGGCCTCTTACATGACCGAATGCATCAGGAGCACTAAGCACAGGCAGACCTCTCTGAAGTTGAGTATTAAAAATGTAAGTAGACTAAATTGAAACTACACATGATTAAAAATGTGATGATATTCCCCTTTACAGAAATGTTACAATGACTATAAGGTAAATTATGACAGTATTTTTCTTTTTAATTCAATTTAAAACGGGATATGAAAACTCAATAATTTGGTTTAGGTTTTGGCAGTATTATGAGTATTCAGCTTCCAGATAAAGTCTACTCTGGCATTTATTCCTAGAAATAATATGAAAACAAGCCTATATATTTCTAATTGACCTTGCAAAATGTAAACCCCAGCAAGTCATGATGAAGTTCCTGGATACAATCATCTGCATGGTCTGAAATTACAGTCGTCAGCCTTTTCCTTAAGTTACATTAGTAAAGAAATTGAAATTTTTTCTGCCAATTTCAATCATCCGAAGAGAGTGGTGGTGTCAGAGACCATCAGAGCCCAAGCTGTACCTGGCCCCAACACAAATTCACAGAGGGTAGGGAAAAACACTCAAGAAATAGCCAGAAAGAATTATTTCCATCTGAAGGGATACTATCTCCATCCCTCTTAGCAAACCTTCCATCTGTGGCGTTTTCTTATGCTCAAAGTATTAAGCAAACAGTCTAGTCTCAGTTAAGGTCAGCAGACAGATATTATAATAATAGGCTTGTTCAATGACACAGTTAATGAAGAATATTTTCAATGCAGGAACCACAAATTTAATGTTCAGCCAGGGAATCAATGTTCCTCAGTACGCTTCCACCTCTGGCTGAAAGCCAGGCTGCAACAGCACCTGCATTCATCACAACCCCTGCGCAGTCAGATAAGTCTGGAATTCCCTCGATAAACAAAACTTAAAGCAAAACTTTGACAAACAGGACAATTGCTAAACACTGTCTTAAGCTCTTGTGAGCGCCATTCAGTTCTCTAGGACTGCATCTGTCAAATGGAGGACCATTTTGATTTATGCTTATGCAAGTTTGGGGGTTGTTTTTGTTTTTTTTTTTTTTTTTCTCTTACATATCCCTGGAATCCTTCAGAGGGAGAAAAGTGAACTGAGAATCCCTTAAAGATCGTAGAAGTAGGTACAGTGATTGCAGCAAGAACAAAGTGGCAAGCTAATCTGCTCCACTGAGAAGAGGCTCAAATATCTCTTACTGATATGACTTTTAATATTGATATAACTTCCAATGACTAGGCTAGATTAGTTCTCCACATTATTAATCATCCACACTACTTATTTAGTCCTACGAAGCAGATGGTCTAAACCACATGTAATGTCTAAAATGGCTGCACAGACAAAACCTCAGGTAAATGAACAACGTTGACAGAACTTTTTTAAGGACTTCTAAACGTTCAGTTGCAAATTCTCAAATAACTTCAGTTGGCATGGTGCAGGTCCTTAGTTAAAAAGAAAATTCTGGTTTAGTAATAAAAATATAGTCTTGGTTTTTCTCATCTGATCAAATGCACTTGCAGATGCTTACTGACAAAGATCTACTTAAAAATGTAATAATAGATGTCACTTACAAGGAAAAGCCTAAACCGTGTTTGTTTTAGACAAGTGGCACACATTTCTGTGGCTCATTTCCACTTAAACTCCTTCTTGCTAAAATAAACTAGATCGCATTCACTTTGAGGAACACGCTAGCACCACTGCCTTCAGCGGGGAAAAAAAGACAAATCTCTTAATCATAACTACAAGAGCACATAGTAAGGGAAAACTTAGTTTGTTTAGGAATTTTGTCAAGGTCTTTTATAAATCCGGTACATTGCAAATTTACTGGCAGATGCTAGAAGCCATTTCTCATAGTCGTTAAGCACTATTTATCACGTATACATTTATATGAATCCAGCAGTGGCTAAATTGTGTCATAACCCATTTCTGGGCTGTTGAACCCTGGAGCTGCTCTCCCTCCCCGAACCCTTTCCTATCCCCGCAGGGTGACCATGAACAGTAGCCAGAGACCTAAGGGGACCAATTAAAAACCCCAGAACCGATTTCTGACGTAGGACGTGTGTTGTCCTCCTGTTTGTCCCCGAAGACAAGGGGGTTGAGAGGGCTCTGGCCACCATTGCTCAATGGTGGAGCCTGGAGGGATGGGTTCTCCCCATAAAAACCCGAAGAATGCAGATGGCAGCTACACTGCAATCGCCCCCTCTGGAATCAAGTCACAAAAATAACAGCATTTATCATCTGGAGAAAAATCCAGCAACCCTAAAACCTAGCTTGTGCTTCAGATGTTCCACGCCTTTTCCACTGCTTCCCAGCACTGAGGCTCCGAGGGGCTGTTCAAATCCTAATGGCTTCAACAGCAGCTAAGCACTTGCTTAAAGTTAAGCCCGTGCTTGCGAAGCCTACTGAACCCACAGCTTCACAAACTGATACAATTAAAATAATTCTTCAAGGAAAATGGATTAGCCTGGAGTCCACATGATGAAAAGTTTCTAGATATATAATAATAATACCAGACTAAGGTACTCTGATATCTCTACTAAATTACTAGGAATAGCTAAAAACATCCTCTTCTCTGAAGCATGTAGGAGAATGCATGGGCATCATCATAAAATGATCTTTTAAAAAACCCTCTGACTGAATTAAGCAAATCCTTTCTCCCTGTTGAATAACTTGTACACATATACCTGGGCACCAGCAGAAGCCTGTAACTGCCCAGGTCACCCGTTATCCACAGACCTGCTGGTTTTGGACCATTCACCATAATAGGCTCATTGCCAGAAACCCCTTTGGATCGGTAGAGTATAAGGGCATGACTTATATACGTATTTTGAAACGACAAAATGCACTCAGACAGAGCAGCAGTGAGTTCTTAATAAACCCATGAGCAGTGAACTGAATAAACTGGGAACAGGTTTCAATTTAAAGTTAAGATAGAGCAGATAAAGTATATCAAGCTTTTTCCCTCCCTTAATAGGTCTCTAATAGGTCTCTATTGAATATAAAATTGTTTTAGTACCAAGAATTGTGCTTTCTTTTCTGCTCTTAACTCCCAATCAGCCTCTCCTATGTTCCTCCTGCCCCCTCCCCAGCCACAGATCTGAATTAATTCATTTTTTTTGTGAAATAACATGAAACCTTTGATATTTAAGATCAAATCCTTGGCTACAGTGACACCTGTGAGTGCTGAAACATGTTCAAACAGCAGTACCAAAAAAGAAAAAAAGAGGGGAAAAAAAAAGGGGAGTACAGCACATCCAGCCCCTTGAAAACACAAAGAAAAAAGAAAAAATAGGCGCTGTTGGCTGAGACAGAATAGAGCTGTATACTGCAACAGCCAGTTAAAATTGAAGTTTTCCTCTGCATTTTCATCATAACTTCCCATTCTTGGGAAGAGAGCGGGTGGTGACTTTGTCCACCTAATGCCAAGCCTATTCCTTACTCTGGGGTGCATCAAGCAAACGAATGCAGGCAGAAGAGCCTGGCTCTGACTCCTGAACTTCTTAACTCACTGATATTACTTCTTTTTACATTGTACACGTGATTATGGTGCTTTAACAGTCTTCCCTTAAGAGAGGCCATCTACCAACATGTCTGTTTGGTAAAGAAGCCACTTTGAAAATATATTTTCTATTATTATATGAAGCAGGAATCACCTAGAGCTCATGATGCAATTGCTGTAAGACAGCCTGTACAGCAGGCTTCAAAAGTAATTTTTTCTCCTCCCAAACCCCAACTGATCTCCATCCATTCGAGCTCTCAGGGTCTGCCTAAGGAGCAATATCTGCAGTAAGTAAGTACTTTACCAGGAGCATTTAACAATAGACCAAATATCCAAGTCATTACTGGTTGGGTAAATGCTGCAAAAGAGTCTAGACTGTAGGATTTTTAAGAAAGGTTGTACTACCTCCAAAAACAACAAAACCCCAAGTAACCAAAAAGGACAGGACTGGCCCTGTGTGTTTCTTTCATAAAAAAATTGTATATAAAGCACGTTTTTCTTCCTAATGAGCCTGTCTACTTTTTATTTCCATAAATGGTCAAATTCACAGAGAGATTCTTTACCCCTTAAATTTCAGAGATTTCCTTTTCTGGCAGAACAGTTCAAATACATAGTCCAGGTCAAATATGGTCCAGGGTCAAGGGACACCCCAGGGACACTGCACGGACCTCCCCCAGTATTATGGTAACGAAGGTCAGAAACTTAACTGGTGCTGAACCCCAACTGGCTGTGACTGGGCCGGGATTGCTGCACATCTGTCCCCAAAGGTGGCAGAGAGTGGGCCCCAGAACGGCCACCAGTCAAGACCTGTCTCTGCATTAGCAGGATAGCCACCTGGGAACTGAGATAGGAACTGAGACAACCAATGGACAGGATTTATAAGACACAGATTAACGAGCACGGTAAGCTGAAAGGCAGCAACCAACCATGTATTTTAAATGCAAATTTCCAATTTTTTTTACTACCTTTCCACAAATATAGGCACAGTTTAAGGGAACCCATGCACCCCAAGTCCCTCTGCCAGATGCTCTTTCTCAGGTTTCTGGCTTTCACAGACACTCGGTCAATCAGGAAATTAAGAGCAGGGTCTCTGACAGACTTTAGGCTCATCAGGCTCATCAATACCACTGACCAAGACGCACAAAAGCAACCCTGAGAACGTGCAATATTGGGGTCAGACAGCAAAGGTCCTTTGGGCTGCCGTGCCCCCGTGCTCACCACCTGTGCTTGAAAGCATCACCTTATGCTTTACGTTCCAACCCTGCTCAGCCCCTGTCTCACTTGGCCCTAGGCATGGACACCTGCAAGTAAGTTTTATTTCACATGCAGCATAACTAAAAAGCATTCAGCAATTTTGATCACGGTGACCTTCGTTGGGCTGAAATCAGTGCCTTCCTGCAATGAAGAAATGGGCCATGTCAGCCAATCTAAAACAGGTAATGAGAAAGATAATTGACCAGGTGACTACAATCTGGGAACAGCTGTCCTGGGTCAGCCCAAGGTAGCCCAGAACTCCTTCTCCAACAGCGGCCATGAGCAGATGCTCTTCAAAGAGTACAAAGTGCTTTTTCAGTCTCCAGCCATCTGCAGCTCAGAGGCTTCCAGAGACAAGGTTAATGTCTGTATATTCAGACGCATTTCTCTTGCACAAAATGGCCCTGTCCCCGGGTAAACCCATGTAAACTTCTCATATTCCAAAATCTTGAAGGAGCTCCACAGGTAATATGCAGGAATAGGAAAAAGCAGAAAACACAGAATAGAATTAACAGGGAAAAAACATGACAAAATTGATTGAATACCAATGCACAATAATTTTCTTTATGAAGCTGTTTCAGTTCCATGGCCTAAGCCAGATTTTATCTTCAGTTGTGATATACCAGTATACATCTGAAGTATCTCCACCAAAGTTTTCTCATACTGGTCGGGTTCAAACCAGCATTCAAACTACAAACTTTATGAAATTTTAATCTGCAGAGGGCCTTGATAATTGTGCTGGTGCTGCAGCATTGAAAAATTCAGATAGTTTGCCTTTTTGTGAGTTTCAGCGCAGTGCTCTAAAGGACTTTTTTTTTAATCTTACAAATGCATTAAGAGAAAAGGGACCACCATACAGGTGGGCAACTGGGACTTTATTAGGAGAAGGCAGATGTCACTCAGAGTAGAATAATCAGGGTGTACATGTGAAACAGATGCTGCCTGTGTAAAACAACCCACTGCACTGAATTACAGAAAATGCAATTACACCTGCACCTCGGGTTATTGGTAACAGGTCTGCTTATTGGAAACCCGGCTGGTTTTATCCAGGCTGCAGTACTGGGAAACAGGGAGTAATGCAGATTTTTCAAGTAAACCTCCTCGCCTGACACCTCCACTTCTAGTTTCCCCAGAAAAAAATGAGATTCAACAGTAGGTTTATAGGCCAACAGTCCAACCTGCCTTCTGTTAATTAAGGTCGTGACCGTTTTAACGTTTTGAATCTTGATTCTGCCTGAAACAGGTATCTTTGCAACAGAGAGAAAGGGAGAGAAAGTGCAAGATGGAGAGGAGCTCCCACCTGAGACACAGCACGTAACTGCCCAAGCCCTGGCATAAATTCTCATGGTCAGCATGAGCAGTGCAGCTCATGTTTGCAAATGGATGCAAGCAATTTAAAAGACCTAGTCGTTTAAAAATCCTTTTTTTTTTTTTTCCTTTTAAGCGCTATTAAAAATAAAAACGGTTCTTTGAAAAGCCTCCCAATAAATCTGAGAGACAGAAAGCATTTCTGCTATCATTAGGAAAAAAAAAGAATTTTTCAGAATTCAGTCCGAAGCCTGGATTTTCGGTTCAAGCTTCTCTTAGCTCTCCTTTTAATAAAACCATCTTCTTTCAGAGCAGAGTTAGACTTAAGTCATTGGCACTTTTTAATCAATTGCACATGGAATTACCAAAGCTCATTAGCTCTGAGAACTCATCTCAGGGGCGACGAGTTCCTGCTTTCACTTGTTCCAGCACAGCCCAGGGTAAGCTGCAATTCCCTCCATGACATTGCTGGCACACAGCCCTCCTAATCCCCCAGCGAATCTTCCAAAGAGTTTTATTACTAACAATATGTAGCATAACAATTGACTGTATTGTACGTACACATATAGACTGTCGCCTGTTAAAGATTATAGGTCTGGTCGTAAAAGATGGGAGTTTCCCCACTGGCTTTGTTTTGCTTTGTATAGGTTCTTTGTACACAACACATCGACATCAGCCTCCCAAGGCTTGCAGGAGGTCAGTGGACTGTATTTTTAACCTATTCTTTTTTTTTTTTTTTTTTCCCCCCAGACATGTCTGGACTCCCTAGCAAGACTGTTGTCCAAAGTATATGGCTGTCTTATTGCTTTTTATCTTTTAACAGAACAAAACCCAAACAAACAAGACTGTCCGGGTTCTGTGTTCTATTAGGTTTTGACACAAACCAGAAGCAAGGAAACAAACCCAAAGCACATCCTACTCACTGTTTAGGTTTCGATGGTGGTATTTGTGTGTTCACTCTGTATGTAACTGCTTCTGCACTGTTCTGTCAGGTACATAACATTCATTGTAAATGTTTGTCTCGATGTAAAGCACGTAACAGAATCAATATAGAAATTAGTAGGGCTGATGTATTGATTCTAGTCACATTTTTTAGCTATGAGAACTTTTTAAAGAAACATTGGTGAAATAATAAAATAATTTATATTGATCGCTGCAAAAATCATGATACAAGATAGACAGTTGGAACAAAGCCACAAACTGTAAAGGCTGTTTAACTGTGTGGCTGTTTAATAACCAACATCACTTTTAAAATAATTTATTGACCAGCTTTCCACCAGCTGCTATGAGAAGAGGAATTCATTCTACCTCTTCATACTTGGTATTGCTAATTGTAATAAGGTATTCAGGCAACAGTAATAAAAGCTCACTCTAAATCTGGTGGGAACCGATGAAAGCAATTACGGTGAGGGCTTGGTACTGTCAAACTGTCAGGTTTCAAGCTTAATGTAATTCTTTAAAGTT
This sequence comes from Gallinago undulata, assembly GCA_026546715.1. Lineage (NCBI taxonomy): Eukaryota > Metazoa > Chordata > Aves > Charadriiformes > Scolopacidae > Gallinago > Gallinago undulata. Next base: position 74,199,251 of record JAOTQQ010000019.1, on the reverse strand, counting down.
TACACTTTCTCTATTTTAGAAGAAAAAGACTGCAAGCCCTCTTCCATTGAGAATGCAACGAGAGCAAGGAAGCAGACCATTTAACTGCAGAATGCTGAAAACTAGATAAAGCACCAATAAAATTATATGTCATGTCACAGAAATTCTTGAGGAAGGGACCTGTCTTGCACTCTTGGATATTAGTAGTGAAAAAATACGACAAGGTCCTTGAGGTCCTTGGTGGGGTGGGAGAAATTTCAGAGGTCTAGGAAGCTTATTTATTTAAATTTTATCGATTGTTTCTGTTTTTCTAGGCTAGGGACATGTTCCATTGTGGAGGAAAAAATGAAATAATATAAAATAATAATGAGTCATTAGGTTTAGCCTGAATACTGCCATTTATCAGCAGAATGTATTCTGCCCAAAGTTTTTTCTACAGCTGCTTGCAAAAGTAGCAGTGATGCTAATGTCCTACACACACCCTTCCAAGTCGCACAAACTTTGTGATTATACAAAACACTGAACTGCCAAAACAAGGTGCATTCCAGGACCTATCTGTATGAAAGTCAAGTATGGCATAAAGCGTGGCACTGACAATATGGAAATACACTTGTTGCATGTTTCCTCTAATACCCAGTGGAGTTGGCTCCACAGTGCCAAATGGAAGACGCCACTGGGTCTACAGAACCATAGACTCATAGAATATCTCAACTTGGAAGGGACCCACAAGGATGATGGAGTCCAACTCTCTGCTTCTCACAGGACTACCTAAAACTAAACCATATGATTGAGTGTTGTCCAGAGGCCACTGGAACTCTACACCTCAACTCAGTCTTCAGCTCCTCAGCTGAAGCTCCCTATGATGGTGAAAATCATCCTGAATGATGACTGGATGCACCAGGAGGCAGATCTCTCACAGAAGACAGATCACTTTACTTGTTTCTTACAAATATTCCATGAAACAACAACTGCCAGTCTATAGTGAACCTGAAGTTGAGCTGCTCGCAGAGCAGCCGATGAGTAGAAAACAACAAATAATGATGCACAAAGACAAATTCAGTGGAAAAAAATACCCCACTATGATTTGTGTATTAATCCTACATTGAGGCAAATAAGATTTTCTCTTTTGCTGTGGGGACAGGCACATTAAAACTTTGTGAATGAGAGTACAACACATATGGCCACATAAGGGACCTCGATAATGTGACGGAGATCTGGCAGAGATACATAAGTTAGGCAGGAATGACTGCAGAAGGAAACCTCAGTTCTGGATCCAGGAGTGGTAAGGAGCCATCTACACTATCTATGTTACATCTGCTCGCCTCCAGCAAAGAGAAGGAGCAGCCAGACTATAAATAAATCAGCATGGTATATGAAGAACAACTGAGACTTTGATAAAACTAGTATTAATGACTTTGGGTAGTGACAACTGCTGCATTTATTTTTTTTTTTTTTCAAACTACTTTCCTCTGTTAGCCAAAAAAAAACCCAACAACAAAATAAGTCATGCGTTAATCTACAGCCTAGGAGGAGGTTTAGCAAATGAATTAAAACAAAGTTGTGCCCAGGCACAAGGGGTAGAACGAGGCAAATGTAAAAGCTGCTGATGGACATGGTATCGTTTGCTGCTTACAGATGAGATGCCTGTACCTACAGAAAGGGAGGCTGTTTGGGCTTAAACTGCTTCAGTTCTGCCCTGCACAGTGGTTTAATGGACAGACAGGCACATTTAAAGACTCTCTCTTCCCAACAGGAAGAAAGATGCAAAGAATAAAACTCTTATTTGATTACTAAAGCTGCTGCAAAACCAAGGCAGAAAGAAACACTCAACACTCCCAGACAGAATTTGTCTAGTAAGATGTTATTTCGCTTCCTGCAAGCATCCTAGAGCTGTTCCCAGTGTTACAAACACGAGCAGATTCAGTCAGAGGGCTTGGAATCCTAGTGGAGGTTTATCACAACCACCGAGTTCTTCTCAAGCCTTTAAAACAGAAGAAAGTCATGAAAGCATACACCTCTTGTAAGATTCCTGTATTACCACTTCCAGAAATGAGAGGGGGGGAAAAAACCCCCAGCCATCCGTCTTTTACAGAGTGGGATGAAAAATGGGGTAACATGAACACTCAGGACAATTCTTTTGAAGTCTGGATCAAAAAAGGAATGAAGCCTTGGGGGCAGGGGCAGAAGGTGGAAAGTTACTACTTTATCATATTGAGTCATTCATCCTCAGCACCTCTGTGTGTTTGTTATGTGTTAGTAATTATAAAATAGACAACAAAAGTAGGATAAAACTACCCATTCCTAGAAATCACTTCTTAGAGATGATGCTTAATTCAAAGGTGTGTGCTTTTTCCTTTGTATCGTTGACTGAAAAGACAAAAAACACTAGTGAAACTGTCTCCGGTGAGCAGTCCAGATCAATATGAGGCGAACAGCTAGAATCAAATCAATAAAGGGAATAACGAATCCAAAGACACATCTATCTAAAGCGAAAAACCCCAGGTGATTCAAATTCCCTCACAGATACTGTCCTGCCAAACTGGACTTGACTGGCCTCCACAAGGCTCAAAGCTGATAATCAACTGTGCTACTAAAAAGCCTTAAAAAAAAAAACAAAAAAAAACCCCAACTGTCCTGTGCAGTATTGCGTTGTATTGTATCGTTGTGCAAACAGCCTTTTGGGCTCCCTCCTCTCTCCATCCCATCATGGAGAAGGTACGAGCAGCAAAAGAAGCATGCAAGCCTCTTAGGACACCCATGGGATGTCTTCTACTCCAGGGCTCACTAGCAGACACCACTGGGACACTGCTCTGTGTCACCACAAAGCATCACCTTGATGCTCCATGGACTCTGTTTGGTTTTGCCTGCACCACCACCACCGCATCCATTCCTGCTTCGACGCTAATATGTACGAAGATTAAAAATTGAAGTGTTAGAAACCTGGGTAAGGAAGAGAAATGTATGAGTCTCCTGAGGACCACTCCAAACAACACAAGTTTGGACAAAAATCACATTCACAGAGAGGCTGTCACTGGCAGCCTGAAGGTGGCTGCCGGAGAGGTGAGCAGATGTCACACTATGTAGTAAAAGCAAGTTGTTATTGGCACAGGCTGAGAATAGTCACATTGCACATGTGTGTCTAAGCCGCGGTGGCTTATGCAGCTTGTCCCAAAATGGTGCCAAAAACACCTATTTTCCCACTGTGCCTCTCCATGCATTTCATTTATTGCTTCCACCCTCATCGTCCAGCGGTCCAAAAGGCAATATCCAAGTGCTGCCTCTGACGGGAACAGGAACACAGTAGCTGCCTGGCATGAACCCAGTATGGCTCCAAACTGGGAGAAGCTGGATCTGGGCCAGCTACAGCATAGGCAGCTTTTGGTGGCAGGAACAGTTTTCGAAGGTTATGTACACCACACTCCAGCAGAACCTCCAATGGATGATGTATTGCTAGCCTTTCCAAATGTGAATTTTAATGGAGAAGCAAGTCCCAGAATCATTAGAGGGTTTGCTGAGTTAATGTGTTAATTGTGCTTCTCTGGGCTATAGGAAACTAAGAGTATCTTCTGGAAAAAAAAATATAAAAAAAACCCCCACAAAACCCCAATCCTGGGAATAAACACATCCAGCAAGGAGTATGGCAACCCTAGCACAAAGATTTGTCAAGATGTCAGTTGAAAAGACTACTGGGAAAAATCATACAGAAAAGACTCCTGGTAAGACTGTTATTATTGCAAAAACCCACAACGATAAGTAATGCTTGCTGCACTAACGACTATTTTGCAAGGCCAGAGTCCAAACCTGTCATTCAAGGGAAAAATAGAACAATCTTAAGCAGGAGATTTGGAAACAGACTCCTCTAAAACATCTTGAAGTCAGTTTGCCAAGTACCTGCCCAGCCACCTTTGCAGCCCCTAGGTTCCAGTGGTCATCAATTCTTCAAATATCCTACCTCCATGAGAAGTCCAGTGACCCCCTAAGTCTGTCCCCTACAAGACAGCTACTCAGGGAGCTCTGCAGCACCAAGAGTGCATTTTAAAGCCTGACAATCTCATGGCATCTGAAACTGGAGGATATTGAGCAAATTTCACGAGGATATGTTCTTGCCAACTCTCCTTGGAATAATCTATGTCTATGAAGCTATTTATATGTATAGCCAGTTGGGAATTTTCTGGCTATGTTTTTCAGCCAAATCAAAGACACATATTAAATATACACCCATGTTAATTTTAAGAAAGGTTGGGAAACTAGGGGTTTGGGTTCATAAACCAATGACCTAATTATACTTGCCCACATACAGCACTTTTCCTATCCATGACAGATAAAATGGATAGCAACCTTTACTGCCTTTCCTGAAATTTGTTGTGAAACGCTCCTGTCACCAGTGGGGCTCTGGTCTTTCTTAGACAAGAGGGTTTTAGAGACTAAACCACATACATTGTCAGAAATCCATTAGGTTTCACTCAAATTTAAATCTCTAATTTTTGGGAAGAGATGTTAAAAAAGGCTTACAAACTAGAATGGTATGTGGCACTGTTCAGCGTTAAGTCTTACATACAATATTAATGAATATTGCAACATACTGGGCCAGACATGGTCTGATCTGCAAGGGACAGAGCAAAAAAAAAACCCCATGTAGGACTTAATTTCATGAATTGCGTGCTTCTGGCTCGGTGCTGCACTGAAGTTGTCACCAAGACCCAGCATCAGCCACTCTTTGTCTCTTGTGCCACTCAGTGGGTCTGAAGTCCATCTGGAAGAATGTAACAGCAACTAACCATTTCTAGTAAAATTAACATTTAAAGCTTTTAATTTGGCATTTTCAAAAAGTGAAATGCAGATTATACTATCGCTTGTACCTGAACTTTTAGAAGTGTCCTCCTCGTCAAAGAACAAAGCCATCAATATCTCCCTTTAAAATATACCATATATATCACTGTATAGTGGGAGATGTCTAACGGGTGAAGGAAAGAGAGACATTTGTTTTATATGTATACCAGACAAAAAATACAGATAGCAAGCACCAACTTAAATTTGTTCTTGAAGATTCTTGTCCGAGAAAGGAGCAGATGAGTCGTTATGTTTGCTGCTGTGACAAGACAGTCTTTATTCTCAGCTTTTTCAGGTTTTGTCATACAGTTGAACTCGTATTTCTGGGTGAATAGACTAAAGAGAGTCTTGAGGTAAATATTAAACCAGTAACTGCAAGGTGAGTAAAAAACCTTTTCTCAGACAATCTTTTACTTAAAGCTCATTGTTTCATTACATTAATCACTTAGGCTTGAATTTATGTGCTGCTGTAAACTTACTAAAAAAATCTAATAAAACAAATGATCAAACGTGTCTTTCTCTATATATTTGGATGTTAAAGGAGCATTTAATAAATATTAATTAGAGCAACTCCTCTGATCTGGACAGCTATAGCTTTAAGTTTAACAGAAATTTCCAACAGAATTTGCAGTTACCTCAACAAAAGACATGTAAAAAAAAACTTTGCATATGTTTATTATACCAGTTCATCCCTACATGCTATTTTTCAACTCAAATGGTTAATTTTAGAACAGAGAGAGGTGTATCTTGGTTTCTGTCAAGATAAACACTTGTGACATATAGTACACAGAAAATAATCCAAAATGACAAAATTGATTTTGGAAAATGACGTGCACTAACACAGCTAATAGTGGGTAATTCTAGGTCGGGATTTACCAGATTTTATTTGAACCATAAACTATTTCTTAGTTTACAGGTCTATGGAATAATACTTTAATGCAACTGTGGCACTTTTCCCATAGAAAAAAAAACTCATTCTGAAGATATAACTATTTCCTTAGACTAGCAGACAGTGTCTCATTGTACTGATGACATTGCAAGAAATGTAGGCTTTTGACTAAGGGGATGGTCATTGAAATAAAGACAGATCACATTTTAGACTCAGTTGGATTAGTTGGTGTTAGTGTTCCATGCAGGTATCATGTTGGTTATTATTTCCTATGGCTTCATTTCTTATAGCTGCATTTCACAGAATAGTTACGATCTCCCACGCACAGACAACCCTCTATTTGTGTTTTCCCCTCCAGACACACATTCTCTGCATGGTGTGTGGATGATTACAAACATCACGGGCAGCACCAGGCAGGAAACACCTCCAGAAATGTGTCTGTCTTAATCACAGGTCCAAGGACTCAGCAGTTTCACCTCCTTTCCACCCACGCTCTCCATGCACAGTTGAAATCACAGAATCACATGGGGTTGGAAGGGACCTCTGGAGATCATCTAGTCCAACCCCCCTGCCAAAGCAGGTCCACCTAGAGCAGGTTGCACAGGAACGTGTCCAGGTGCGGTCTGAATGTCTCCAGAGAAGGAGACTCCACCACCTCCCTGGGCAGCCTGTTCCAGGACTCTGCCACCTTCAAAGTAAAGAAGTTCCTCCCCATGTTTAGATGGAACTTCTTATATTCAAGTTTGTGCCCATTTCCTCTTGTCCTGCCACTGGCCATCACTGAAAAAAGACCGGCCCCATCCTCTTGACACCCACCTTCAAGTATTTATAGGTGTTGATCAGATCCAATGTTGTCAGCCTGCATGAGCATTAATTTTTCAGCACCTTGCACGAAACGGTTGACTGGTTTTATAAGGAATCCTAGAGAATGAACAAACCTCCTTCCCTATTCCTTCTCGTTTTGGTCCACATACCTCATTTGGTCCACATACTCCCCTTTGATACCACTTTCTGTGTTATATTCCCTTACTGTGGGTGCACAAACAGCTGAGCCAGGACCACAAACTCCTCTGACTTTGGACTCTGCCAAGAGTGTGAGGGCCCAGCGTGAAGAAGCAGTTCAGTGATCCAAAGTTCCTGTTGCCTAATCGGTCCCTTCACCCTAGCCAGGAGGCAGTCATGCCTCTGCTGCGGTTCTCCAAAAAAACGTGAATTATATGGCAACACAATGAACTATCAATTACTGACCCAATTTGCAATGCTGGGAATCAAATCCCAAAGAATCTGAATGATCAAAGAAGAATCGTAGGTTGCAAATTTTATTGCCGTATTTTTACTGGAACACATTTTACTCCTCCTAAAATCATCCACATTAACACAATACTTGCATGGTCTGGAGCTGTTTAAACAAAACCTCATTCCACAATTCAACATTTCAAGGAAATTAGCCAAGTAATACGACAAAGCATTTTCTTAGGAGTATTAGAAAAAGTAGGCAAAGTTTTGAAAATTTAACTTTTGTCCCTGAAGCCTTAAACTTTGGAAATCAACCATCTAGCATAACTCTTCTAGATAATGAAAGATATTTGTAACAGATTTTACAATTAAGTGAATGAAAACTGCTATAGAGGCTGTTAGGGATTATCAAACCACTGTAAAGAATTCACTGTTACATCAAACCTACCATTAAATTTCTTGTGCATTTAGACACAGGCATTAGAGAAGAAATGACATCTTAAGCTGAGAGAAATCCACACCTCCAGAAGATAAGGACTTAATTTAACCTACAGATCAAAATATGAAGGTAACGAATCAGCTAAGGGGATGCATACAGCACAATGTATATGCAGCAACGCAAACAGCACGTGGTTTTCACTGTTATTTTCCACTCTACATCCTGTTGGTGCATTGTCAAAACTACTGGAAACAGGCAAAGCACTAACTTGCACTCCTGTTGGCACGAGTGAGGTTTAAATGGATGCATTTATGGAATGTTTTGCTGCCACCAGCCACAGCTTTCACAGAAGGAGCTTCAGAAAGGAAAGAAGCTTTGGTCCCTTTCCAGTGAAGTGAAATTTCCAGGAGAAATTTAAGCAACACCAGACCATAATGGCAAAACAACATCCCCTGTGAATTCTGGCAAGGTCTCACCTTCAAGCGCCTCACGGAGAATTGTCCCTAACATGTAACTTGGGGTGGTGGTGGTGGGGGAGGTGTGAAAAAATAACAGATTATGTCTTAGCAGCAATGTGGTTGAGTTTGGCGTTTTTTGGGTGTTTGTTTTCTTTTTCTGTAGTGGACAAACAAAAAATTTTGTTCTTTTCCTTCTTTTCTAATAGTTTATTCTTCTTGAGTGTTGTCAGGGAGGTCCCTCACACTAACAGGTGTGAAACTTACCAGCCTTCTCTGAGAAGCTGTCCAAGGCCTCAGAGGCTTCAAGCTTTTTTCTGTAATTCTGCACACTAGGATCTTGGGCGTTGAAGGAAAAAGAAGGGGCTTTGAATGGAATCTCATTCCTCTAGTCGTAACTTGGCTATCATAACCCTACTGAAAGCAATGCTCCTGGTAGCAGGAACCTGCGGTAAGATTCAAAGAGGTGAAACTCCCCCAGACATGCAGAGAGCATAAAAGGAATCAGAAAAACAGATGAAATTGAACGGACAGATGCATATACCAAAGCGCAGTAGTTCTGGACCTCCCAGGGGCCACAGGTAGTCTGTTCTCCCATACACCAGCCACGTAGACCTGATCAGTGGCTTTAAACATAGGGTTCTGAATATAAGGACTCAGATATGGTTTCCATCTTTGGCCAGCTTCCAGCACCAGCCAGATTTATACACACCTTTATGAACAGATTCTCTGCCCCTTGAGCCATCGTGCTTTTACAGCTCCTGCATCTCTAAAAGTAAAGACCCTGGGCTTCACTTGGCTGACTACTCTTAGCCTGTAGAGCAAGACAGTGATGGACAGAAGCTCCAGGAAGGTACCGTGTATTATGAAAAGTTCCAAATACAGTCCACAAAAGCTGGAAATTTGATTCCATGGAGGTTGTGGGTAAAAACCCAAAGAATAAATTCAACAAAGCACTCAAATTAAAAAACACAGCCAGACTTCTTACAATATACACTCAGCTGCAGTGATCTTACAGAAGTGATCTTACGTGCTACTGTTGAAGCTGAAATATCCCAAAGCACTACACTTCGGCTGAGAGAGACAGGATTATCCTTTAGATTACAGTTCAGCCAGTTGAAGCACCCTACTCCCACCTGCCCAGGGTGGAAGGAGAAGCAGCACAGAAAGTCAAATACATTCTTTTACTCCTGACTCTCTTAAATAAGTTTACAATCTTGTCCAGGGGTTATACTTACAGGGTCACGCTTACCCATGATCTGTGCTTTCAGACTCATTGAAAACTAGCAGAGCTTTGTTCCTAAGTGTCTAAACCATGAGATTTAGGTTCTCCAGTGCTTTCAGGGCTTCAGAAAACTGCATCCTTTCCTCATGCCAGACCCAATACGTTAGCATCATTTGAAAACTGCAGGATCAGACAGGTATCCATACTCTGCATATGAACTATGCACTGAAAATACTGCAGGGTTCTTTCTTCACAGACCAAAGATAAGTTTTTCAATCACAGTAACTCACTTCAGCAGAAACTACTCCTTAATGTAGACCACTCAGCAAAATCATTTTAACTGATTGCCTTGATACCCTTAATAAAATCTTGACTTATACCATGTTCAGCTCATCGGATCTCAAGTGTGATTGCAAGAAGCACAGAGAAGGAAAATGAGCTAACACCAATGGAGAACACACCTTTTATCTATATAAATTATTTCTAAGAAAAGATGGTGCATGACAAGGAGGCAGAATGCCCTGACAACTTAAAAGGGAGATTTGCAAGAGACTTCAGTGCTTGCATCTATCTCTATATACAAATCTAGAGCTGTACTGGCTTCTTGCATGCACACACCAATACACTTCTCTATTTACACTGGTTTTCCAAACGACAGTATTACATGAGGGGTCTTTATTTACCTGTAATTCCTTACATAGGTCTGTGAAGAGAAACAAGCTCTGTGGAGTTTGTCAAACTAATCTATTTCCTGATACAGAACTCTTCCTCATTACCAGTATTTTTCTAGCACAGTTTTAAATGAAGCAAGAGATGCTGCTTCATTTTTCTCCGGAAATATTATTTTGCAAGCCAACAAATGTAACTGACAATTTCTTAACATATTGTCCAAAAGCTCTTTTTCTTTTCAAGTCATCTTCCTTAATCCCATTTCTCATATTACATTCTCTGCTTCGTGTTGATACCCTTCAAGTGTTATCAAATGTTTCCTGTGTTGTCCGTTAGCCAGCCTGCATGTATTTAACCTAAAACCGTTCCTTATAAATCCAGGCTCCAAATACCTTTCCTGTGTGTGTTGTTCTCCTCTCTGTCTCTCCAGCTGTCAATATCTTTCTGCTAACAAGTCTTTAGCATCCCAAGTGACAGGAGACCTCATCTTATTAGACTAAAATTGAATCGGTCTTTATTGCTGTCAAATCAGTATTCTAAATTAATGCGTAATTTACTGTCAGCTACTACTTTTGAATCTCTTTTGGCATCACTGCTTTCCAAGGTTTCTCTCACTCATAGGAATCTGTGTCTTAGATTATTTTTCCCTTGATAGGCTTGTACTAATTAATGTTTCTAAAATGCTTTTAAAATGGAAAGCACTATATAAATATTAAGTATCCTTATCTGTAATGGGAAACATGCTCCATTACCATTGTCACATAAACTTCCTATAAACACACTTTATGCATAGTCCTTGGTCATGGGCACTTGATTTCCTAAAAAGCATTGCTAACTGAATACATTAATGGGAAATATTTATGTGCAGGCTATGTACACATAAGAGCTGGGGCACGCATTGTATGTGTTACACACACAAAATATAGCTCAAACCACTCTGTTGTTTATGTATTTAACATAAACAGAAACTTAGACCAGTTTACAATTTTGCATATGCCTTTCAAACCGATTTTCACCACATAAACACTGTCTTACTGAAATACTGACTGCCCAGCAATGTTTGGTGCAGGGAATTGTTCAATACTGAATGAAATGATGTTTGGTAAGTTTAGGTACTAATTATTCAAAAAATAAACAACAAAACTAGGTATTTTTGCTACCTAGCATTGCATATATATGAGTTTAATGTGTATGATTTTAAATGCTCTTTTCTGCAAAGAAATACAAAATATTTGTGTACGCTTTAGCACCTCTAAACCACAGGTAATCAGGAAGACTGCAAATTGTCATTATTGCGGATGATACTGTGCAGCATCCATTCTCACAGCAGGAGCTGATGTCCCATGGTGCCCTCAGGGACTCGCAGTTCATAGCTGGTGGGTTTATAAAACAAAGAACATGCCTAAGGGGGCAATGAGCACTGGGGAGAAGACAAAGGAAGGAAACCGGCCCAGATAATTTGTTAAAGGAGGCATTAAATAGGTTGGCAAGGTTTGCTCTTCCAAAATGCTTCATTCTTGGTCCTGGTCCAATAAATCTCTTACCATAGAAGTCAATGGAATTATTCAGTGATTTGAAGGTTAAATTTGTGTTTACGTGTTTTGTTTGGTTGGGATCAGCAGAGTCACCACTCACCAGGATTGGCCTACCATTTACCTCAGGGGTTTTTTTGAGTCTACCAACTTTGGACCCAGAAAACTCTGTAAGCCTAGGTGGATGGCCTATCTTCACTTCCACCTGTATATTTTTTTCCCAAAAAACCTATTTACCATGGGCCACGTTATGAGGCATTTTACCCTTCTTTTTCTGGACTAGTGCCTCTCTCCAAAGCTGAGTACAAAGAAGAAAAAGAAGCGCTTACTCTTCTTGAAGACTATAAGAAAATCATTCTATCCAACCATGTAATGTTTTTGTGTGAGAGCCTGTACTCGCAGTGACGCTGAGCTGCTGAGTGATAGGTGTGTTCCCAAGGCTCCTTTCCACAGGTGGAGGCTGACACACCTGTGTCGTATTTGCTAAACCATAGTTTCAGATAAACCACCAGCAGATTGCTTATTTTGGAGATTGTTTAAGCAGAACAGCACACAGCCAATGCACCCGTCGTGCTACCACAAGACCAAAAAAAGGTGTGCTTGCCTCCCTTATAAAACACAGAAGGGAGCCCTAAACTCATATAAAATGTCTAGACTCTGGATAAACAGTCACCAAAGGCTGCTAGTTACCGAATTACTGAATTACTATGAAGATGAAGCTGTAAATTAATAGTATGTGAGTCATGTTCAAGGATCAGAAGCAGGTTTAAGACAATCTTTGCCCTCCAGGATCGCCAGGGTCACCTACAGTGCCGAAGATGCAGCCACAGGACCAGCTCCCTGGGCTTCACTCACCAGAGTAGACCTTCTCAGTCAACCTGCAGGAGATCCTTAGCCCAGTTCACTTCTTGACTAAGCACATCTCACCGCCCAAGACCCAGCTGGAGTGTGTGAGGATCTGCAGTATCTCTATCAATATTTTTATTATTTATCATTATTAATTATTATAATTATGCTCCTCAGCAGCATGAGAAAATGCAGCTCGCTGAGTTGCAGCGGTGTCCCCTTGCAGTTTCTGTGGGCTCATATAATTCATGTAACATCACTGGGAATTCAGGACCATCTGCACAGACACAAGGGAAACTTAAGGTGAATAAAGTAAAGCCCTTTCCATAAAGTATGCTCTTTCCATAAAGGAAAAGGGCATACTTTAGAAATAGGTCATTTCAGGACTACAGTATAGATTATTATAGTTTCACTCTGTTAACTTGACGGTACAACTTCAATGTTTTATTTTCTGCACATTGATACAACACTTCTAGTTGAATATTACCCTCCATGCGTTTTACTGTGTTAAAATCGCTTCAGATTTTGTTTCCTGGCACAAAGTATGGCAAAAACTATGACAACGTAGCTTTGAAAAAAATTTTTCTGTATCCTCATGATTACACAAACAAAAAAGCACAATTTTTACTTATATTACTCTTCATAGAAAAAGATAACTACAAAGACAATAAAGAGACTACCTCAATTGGCTTGCAAGAGAATTCTTAAAGGTAAAAGACATGTTTGAGATGTTAACAACAACCTCAGCAAACATGCTGGAAAACTCCTAGCCATTTAAAGAAAGTGATAATGCTAATTAAAACAAGTATCAGTACTACCATCAGTAGTCATTACCTTCCCTGGTAATGTCTACCTCCTACTTTCTGCACCGCGGAAAATAATTTTTTAAAAAAGCAACTCTAGCACAAAAGAAAAGCACCTGTTGCTGTTTCCACAAATGGCAGGTTGAAAAGACCTAGAAACCGGGACAGACTTAGAAGAATTTTCCCAGATTTCATCCGGGAATGCCTGTTCTCTAGCTGAGAACCAGCCAGGCTCCTTGCTTGAAAATGGCTGAGCCACCTTTATTCACATTGTCAGGTGGGCGTCTGTGACAGAGAGAAATACTCAGAAGAACTAGGAAAAGAAAATCACACCCGTTTACACCAGTGACCTAAGCAGAAGCTTGACTGAGATTTAAAGACATAAAAAGTGAACAAATGCACTATTTCATTCTGCTTATACTCCCAAGCTACAGAGGCATAAATAGATAAATGTGGCAGTAAAATCAGTTTGCTTTTACTGCACAGTAAGCTCTTATGAATGACCAACTTCTCCCTACCACATTTTTTGAAGAATAATTTGTTCCTAGTCTAAATGCCTGTATGCCAAGTTTCAGCACAGAATAAAATTTTTACAGTGGAGTTATAAATTTTTGAAAAGTGGGTTCTATGTACTCACATACACTTAACCATTACAAGGGCAGCAGGTGTCACTATAACAAATGATGTAAAGTTCAATTTAAACATCAGAGAACATACTGAAATACTTTGGAAATTGCCACAGGTCACTAGCATTTTATACGAAAGAAAAAAAAATAGAAAAGAAAAACCAAACTCCCCTCCCTAACATTTAATTTTTCCCCCTACAAGGCAAAGTAAAGAAAACACAGACACAGATTCTTTATAATTAACAGGACTGTGGTTTTACAGCTAAACACGGGCCAAGAAGTGAAAAGTTAACAAATCATTAGACAACATACATCGCTCTGTGTGAGAACTGTAGCCATCTGCAAAATAACTTAGGATACATGAGCATGAGGTCAACTGTTTTCAGTAGATAATTGTAGGTATAAGCATCTTTACCTCACGTACAAAGCATGCAACATAACACAGGAATATTCTGGCAGTTTCAAAACAATTATATTTGCCTTCCATGTTATTTAAACAAATACAGGAAGTAAGGTCAATAATCACAGTTATGACTTAAATATTAAGGGAGGGAAAAAAATAAAAAAAGAAGAGGTGGGTATTTTCTCTCCTCCCCTCCTTCCATTTTATTGCGTCACCATAGTTTCCATAGTAGCTACGCTGTTTACAACACAATGGCTTCTTCCCTCTCCTCCCTAAGACTCCCTGACCTTATAAAGCACTTTAACACCTACTTAACTTTGAAGCTACAGGATTCCTATGGGAGTGCTGGTACCCTCTGTAGATGCTTTGCTCAATTCAAGGACAGCAAGGGAAGACACTGAAGGAAATGGAGAAATGCAACCATCTATTCGCTTAAGGATAGTCTTCCTACAGGAAGGCTGGGGAGAGTCTGTTCACAAAGGCCAGCAATGACAGAACAAGGGCTAATGGGTATAAACTGGAGAAGAGCAGATTTAGATTAGACATTAGGAACAAGTTCTTTCCAATGAGGGTGGTGGAGCACTGGAAGAGGTTGCCCAGGGAGGTGGTGGAGGCCCCTTCCCTGGAGACAGTCAAGGTGAGGCTCGACGAGGCCCTGGGCAACCTGGTCTAGTTGGAGGTGTCCCTGTGACTGCAGGGGAGCCGGACTAGATGGCCTTTGAAGGTCCCTTCCGGCCCAGATGATTCTATGATTCCTTTCTGTTAAAGTGCTTGACTTTCAACATTTCCTCCAGGTTTCACAGGGCAATCCCCACTCCTCCCAAGACAGCTTTTGTTCAGGGCTGTACCTGGTAGCACTCAGGTACAACTGAGGTACTCAACTCCTATCAACATCACACACTGATTGATGTTTTACTCCACATGTTGTCCCCATCAATAATGATAGTATTACTATTATATATATAATATTCGTGTTCCCATGAATAATTTACAGCAGGAGCAAATTTAACCTCCGTCCCTTGAACCTTCTGAAGAACCTTCTGAGTTTGGACATGAGCCTGGTGGCTCAAGGAGATGGCCCAGACCACGCCATTCTCCTCCTTCACTGGACACTTCATCTCTGCTCTACACATCCTACACGACAAATCTGGATGGATGGAGGTGCCTACGCAACACGGCAGAGCTCTCGCTGCTACCGGCGCCACTGCCTGCACGCAACAGCCAACAAGCCATAAAAACAGCAATTTTAACCCACGTGACATAACAGAAAAAAAATAAATAAATTTAAAAATACCAAAACAGCACCGAGTCCAGACATCAGAGGCTCTTGTCAGCATCAGCAAAACTTAAAGCGCAAAATGTCTGGGAGAAGGTTTAAATGGAAGGCTCAGTTTTTAATTTTCTCTTAAAAAGGAGAAAAAATACAGAAAAGTCTGTGGGGAGATTGGGTACGGGGCTGGAAGTGGGCACTGGCTGTGAGTAAGGTCTGCTGCTTTTTTTTTTTTGTTTTGTTTTCCCCTTCCTCATTTCCCCAGGGCTGCTGAGCACCCTCAGGATGGGGCGGGCAGGAACCAAAGCCCTCTTTGTCTGGGGCATCTTCATCTCCCACAGCAGTAGCTGCTGCTCCTGGTAGCTTTGACCTCTCGGTTCATCAGAATCTGCAGGGAATCGCCCGGTCGGGCTGCAAATACTGCTGGAATAATCAATCTCCTCTCCTCTGCCCGAGGAAAAGCAGGCAATCCATAGCTTTCAGCAGCCACGTCCCGAGCAGCTGCCTGTTTCACCTGTGCCTGAAGCTAGCTGTTATTTAAGCTCTTCCTCTTCTTGAAATGAACATTTTAATGAGAGAAATATGAATATTATCTGGTTGGGGGTGTTTTTTGTGGTTTTTTTGTTGCTTCATCATAACAACTCTGGCCCCGATTCAACAATGCACTTAAGCATGTGCTTAATTTTAAGTAGATGAATGGGACTGTTGAGAAAATGCTCCAGTTAAGCACAAAATTGATAATGTGCTTCAGTCTTTTGGATTAGGCTTCAATTGCAGGAAAAGTTTAAAGCCATATTGTATAACACTTAAACATCCATCCATAAGCAAATTTATGCTTTTCCTTAAAAAAAAAAAAGAGTTATATAGTACTGCTTCCTGCGAGAACCAAAGTAGATGTAGTAGTAAAACAAAGATGTTAGACATCCCTAGGATGAAATCGGCATTATCTTGCAATGTGGTAGATGTACTGTAAAAACTGATCTGTGTTTTTTCTGTTAACTTTGCTGTCACAGACAGAAGAGATATTTTTTTTTTTCACCAGTTCCTGTAAGTTAGTATATATAGTTTAGAAATACCAGTACAATTATGGTCTTTTTTTGCTAACTTACTCTGTTTTCGAATCCCAAATATTGTAATTCATGTAATCACAATTCCAGACCACCCTGATGTCAGCACCTCTTAAATGCTTTACAGAAGACCTAATTTTTTTATTAAAGTGGGAAATCGTCTTTCCTTGTATCACTATCCTTCCTAGCCTACTCAGAACAAGAAAAAAGTATTTCGGTTTTGTTGTGAAATATCCCAAATAGATATCTTTAAATGCCAAACAGGCAGAACAAACTTGAACATGGAATATGCATGCCTTTCTTCCCTCCCTATGAAGCATCTATCAGGATAAATTTAGCAAGAAAGGAGATTTGTCCTGGTCTGAGAAGTACCATCCCGTTCAGTGTGAAACGAGAGACAAAAGTCTTGCAGAAATCTTAAGCCAAATCTGGAAATCTGAAGTGCTTTATCATAGTGGTGATAGGTCACGCAATGAGATAAGCCCAGAGATGTTCAGAATGGAGACATCTTTGGAAGGAAGACTATCTAGATACGAAGGCAGTCTATAATGTGGATCAGGGATAAATACAAATACAAACTGCTGACAACACAGGAAGAACTTTGGCACTAGCATGAATAAATATGAATTAGTCATGAAACGTCAAGCAGATGACTGAAACCAAGAGAACGAAAAGGACTATGAAGTTCTCAAATTTAAGGAAGATGATGGGTATTCAGATCTAGCCTCCAGCTGCCTTAAAGTCACTACTTTTCCCTTAGTCTAGATTAAAATTACATGTCTCATTTCTAGTGAAGTCCTGAGCAAGACACATCGGGTGCATCCTCTGGGCCAGTTACAGGAAAGTATTTATGGGGTAGTTGATAGGAAAAGCACACAGCAAGAGGAAGGAATAAAAAAGGCCAGAAGACATTTCTCTCTGCAGCTGTCAGTAGGAGGCTGAAGACCAAAAAAATGCTCCAGTAAGTTTTTGCAGTGCTTTTTTCTCAAGAGACATGGATACAATGATACCTATTCAGTAGCCTGAGCCTCAGAAAAACAGAGAATTGTACTTCTCTATTTCTATGTGCAGTTCTTCGTTCACATACATTGCCAAACAGCAAACGAGACAGAGAGAATAGTTTCTGTAACAAAAAAGAATTGTATCTATTGGGACTGCCAACGTGTTAGAAATGCCAAACTTTTATTCATAGCATCTATGTTTAAGACTTCTCAAAAGATAAAGAAAAATATTTTATCAACCTGAATCAATACTTGACTCTCTCATCAAACACTGCAGCTTTTTATTCCTACAGGGTTGCCTGAGAGCTATCATTTGAAAGCAATGCCGTCACATAAATCAACTACTTTGTTATTAATAACAAGAATTCCCCTTACAGTTGTAGTAGGAACAGCATTCACATATCGATCTCTCCTAAAGCAGTTCCAGTATAGTAATGTAACTATCCTATGTTGCCATTTTAGAAAACAAAGTCCCCATGAGTTATAAAAAAATCCATTTCTACTCATGGGCCATGCCTCTAAACTATCTGATTTCTTTCTCCTGTGTTACAAAGGACTTTTCACTGACACTTCAGTATGGGAGACATGCAACTATGCTAGTTTTCTTTTATTTGTGCCAATCCATTAGATGCCTTCAAAGCAGGCAGGGCATTGCCCGGAGTAAGAGAGAAACAACTTATCAACATCTGCTAGCCAGTGCTAAAGAATTCTTTAAGTATATGTCAAATAGAAGATACCAATGGTAAGACTGCAAAACAACCTCATTCATTGATTATTTTAAAATTCAAGCAGGTATAATATTTTTCTCTGAAAAAAACATGGTAACAAAACCAATCAGCTGCAAAGGGAACAAAGGTGTTAGCATGTAGGTATCATTCGGAAAAAAAAATTCCAATAGAACATGTCAATATATTTTTACTTGATGACTTTCATCTCTTTTGAACTGCACATCTTATACCAGACATGATTTTATCAGTGTCTTCTTTAGATGATGTCAAAATGACAAGCTATTGCAGTCAGAAAGCAACGAAGAAGAGATCCCGTTATCTTCTGGGCTCATGAAGTGACAGAAAATAGCATAGTTTTGATATATGCACTTGGTTGGTTGACTTAGATTTGAACCATGATTATATAGAAGATTATCATCTCTTTGACATTGCACAGCAAAGCACAGTCATTGCAGATCAAGATCACAATGGCTGGCTCTTCTGCTTGTGTATAAAATCAGACATAGGGGACAAAGAGAAGCACAATACATTAGAGTGACACTATTAGTCACAGTCTCATATTTCATTATGTGGCTGAGTAATTTTCATGCAAATAAGAAGGACTAACATCTTAATTTCATCCTGAATCAAGTCATCGATTTATGTTACCCTGGTGTCCTTCCACCACTCTCCTCAATAAACTGTATACATGGGAGTGGGTGGTGGTGAAAAGCAAGGTTAATAATGGTTAGCTCACTGATGCAGAACATTATTTTCTCTGATTTAGGCCAATGATGTACAATGCAATGATTAAACATAGTAATATTTAGGCATGATAACCCCGAAAGTAACAGAAGAGGAATATTCCACACAACTGCAAAAAGTCAAGACATCTATATGTAGCAACCTGCATTGCAACTACCCTACTATATCAATTAACTTATTATTCAAAGATGCTTCCAATTTCTCCTCATTATTTTAGAGCCAAATGGAAATTATAGATACTAGAGTGGAATCATTGAATCATAGAATGGTTTGGGTTGGAAAGGACCTTAGAGGTCACATAGTTCCAACCCACCGTAATCGTGTCTGGCAATTCATGAGAATTTTGAAAATGCTATTTTTTATATGCTGTCATTTGGTGAACAAGTAGATTTTCATCATTGCATACAAACCAGATTGTATTAATGAATTAAAGTCAGTGCAAAATGGTTTGCTTGCCTTTGGACTTGACAGTGATTCAAAATCTCAAAGCAATATGGCTTTCAGTGTATGAAGTAACTTGTAAACTTCTCTCCAACAATTTTTTCCAGCTAAGTGACATAACTACAAAAAAAAACCCAACAATTTTTGCCACATATCTGTTCTACGTAAACATTCAGGAAGGTCAAATTCGTCCTTTCCTTTGGCAATACATGAAAGAAAATGAAGTGGTATAGACTTGAAAGATGAATGCCTTGAGTTGACAGCCTTTTAATGAAGCTACAGTTCATTGGGATCCAATAATGAGTTGAGTTTTCAAAACTTGACTGCAGTGATATTAAGATGCCTGATTGTGAAAATGGGAAATTTGGTGGAATACAGAAAGATTGATGAGTATCTACTTTGAGGTTACTTTTATTGTAAATGGTTTGCCATGGACACGTAATTGCATCAGCTGAACTGCGCATCCCACACTGATAAAAACTTTTTGCTGCATTGCCACGATTTTCTTGTTGATTTACAAACTGACAGCAGATTTACATGAAGTCAGATTAAAAAAATCTAAGTCTTTTTTACCAAATTGGCTCTTTTGTATAGTTCTAGAGTGGTACAATACTCTTGTCTTACTTGGCAATGTCATTGTGCTTCTTTTCTCACCATTTTTGTCCTTAGGCATTAATTTCACTGTGGTTTGAAGCTTTGCTTTGTTCACACCTAAATGTTCTCCATCTCACAATGCAGTCCAGTGTCTAATTTCTCTGAACTGTAACACAAGCGCTTCTGAGATTAATTCATCTGTTCTCTGAAGACTTCACTGAAACTTTAATTCTCCTCCCCTCTTTGGCACTGTGTAGCTGTTTTCACTTGTTTAGTTTCTGTAGTAAATGGATCAGCTTTAGTTGCAACACTTTCACAGTCAGCATGGAAAGACTTCACCAAGGAGAAAAATGAAAATGTGGTAGTCACAGAAGTTCTTATTCTCTCCTCTACTATACTCTGTCCTCCCTCACAAATTTGCTGCACCACTATCTGTTAGCTGCATAACAGCTACACAAAAATGAGTGTTTCTAGCATAAAGGAATTATACATATTCTTATATTTTGTTTTCTGATTAGTAGAAAACCAGTAGTCAGGTATTTCCAAATTTGTTAACAATTCTTGCAAAAGTAGTATGAATGTTAGGGTAACAAATGGCCGATTTTTTTATTTTTTAAGAATATGAACAACTGAGAAATCCACTCTGAGTTAAGATGGTATCCTTCTGTAAAGTGACTTGGTAGGATAGGTCATAAAACACAGAAATCAAATTCCAAATGGCATCATTTTCTGCATTACATGAAGTAAAAAACCAGCAAAGCCCAAAACAGCCTTTCGTTTACATAAGGAAATTCATCCCTTCTACTACTATTTAACTTTTATAAATGTAAACTGAGTTAAAATCATAAAGCATCATTTCTAAAGGACATTACCATTTCTCTCAGCCTTCTCTTTCCTGTGTTGCAGCTTAATACCTCTCTCTATGCATCTTAATTCAAGACCAAATATTGCAAATGTTTACTCCCAGGTGTAATGCCTACTACATTGAGAAGTTCCATTGAAGTCTGAGAAGACTGTTAAAGAAAAGTGTATCCCAGGAGACCAGTTTAGACTGAAGAATGTAGACAGGGTGCTGCACAGTGAATACAAAACCAGCCTGATATTTACGTTGGTTTTGTAGTCTTCCCTGGCAGTAGAGATGGATTTTATGAACTAAGAGAGGCAAATTCAATGGTAGTTCAAAATCCATCAGCCTGCCTCAGAAATGTCAGCTCTATACATTTAGGAAAATAACAAAAATACCTGTTGTTACTGTTTTCCCACTGTCTACCATTCACACTCTCTTTAATATAGATCTGTTACTTATTCAACTTGTATTATACTCTTCTTTTAAATGAGTATTGCACTTTTGAAGCCACCATGTTTACCCATACAGAATAGTAGGGGATATCTCACAGAATTATACTACAGAGACTTCATGAATGACCAGCTTTGAGGTCTCTTGCAGCACAGATTTCACATGGCAAGGTGAGAAAAAATGTGGGATTTATTTTCAAATGTTTAGCACCTACCATGAACCCAGTTTAAGCACCACTGACAAAAGAACAATAAAAATCCTCTCATCTTCCTCTGAGACCCTCAGTGGCAGGACCAGGTTTTCAGAAGGTTTCAGAATCATAGAATCATAGAATTGTCTAGGTTGGAAGGGACCTTTAGGATCATCTAGTCCAACCACCAACCTAAATCTGATAAAAAAAAATCACTAAACCATGTCATTAAGCACTATGTCAATCTGTCTTTTAAATACCTCCAGGGATGGTGCCTCAACCACTTCCCTGGGCAGCTCATTCCAAGGCTTAATAACCCTTTCAGTTTAAAACTTTTTCCTAATATCCAAACTGACCCTCCCCTGGTGCAATCTGAAGTAGCATTGCAACTTCTGCAAAGATCATACGCTTGCAACATGCTTTGAGATAGATTTCTTAATCTCAATCTGAGGAGGAAGAGCATCGCATCTACCACTGTTTTTGCAGGCTCAGTTTTTAAAAATCAATATATTCAATCATTTAATAAAGGAAACTTCCAGGTCAACAAATGCAGTGCCCTTTAAAATTCTACATGCAGCTGTCTTACAGGTTCAGTAGATCTCTGTCATGACACTCTGTCATGAGAATTGCTTCTGTTGACATTACAGTGGACAACAAACTTTATAACATATGGGTTTGTTTTCGCGTACTGAACTTTTAAAGTAGCTGGCCATGATTCTTCACCGCAGGGACTTGTATTAGCAGCACATCTTCCATTATATTCAGCATTCCCTGCGCTAATTGAGAAACTAATGGCAGAGTGGAAACACATTTCAAAGAGAGAACACAACTAGAACAAAGAACCACCTCACCGTTTTGCTAGAAGTGATGGAGGAGGACGATGTGGTCATCATCGCCGTGGGTCTGGTGGGTGCTAAGAGGCAGCTGAGAGCTTCCCATACAAACACCTTCTTTCTTCCCTCTGATAAACCAACATTGTGCCACTTGGAGCAGGAGCTACCTACGCAGCATCCCAGCACGTGTTACACCCACGCCAAGCAAGTGAGCGGAGCTAAAGTACTCACATTGTGTAAAATACATGTTTAACCAAATGAGTCACTGTATCCTACAGAGGATAGTAGGTGAACAAAGTTTCTCTATGCTTAATAGCTTGCAGGAAAAACAAGCAAGCAAATCACAAAAGGAAAAAAGAGGTTGTAGCATTCAGATAATGAAACAATTGCCCACTTCAAAATAATGAGAGAAGCACCTTCCACAAGGGAATATCCTTTCTTTCCTTTTTTATTCTTGGTTACCCCTCTTCCCCCACTATGGTCTATATCCCTTCTATCCCTACTTTGTCTATATCCCTTAGTTATTTTAAGGGCTACACCTGATTCTGCTGTGAAACAAAAACAAAAACAAAAAAGAGTATTTTACACAGTGTATCAGAAAAGACAGTTTAAAAAATTCATAGCCTTATGCCTTGAGCCTCTGCAAACACTCTTAAAATCAAGCAATTCAACACATTTCATGTCAATCATATAGAGAGGTCTCCAATGCCCCTGAATTTTATGAGCTGTCACTCATTTCAATCCCAAAGGTACCCCTACTAAATAAAAGCTTAATGACCCTAGAATGTACGGTTGAATATTTCTACTTTACAAAAATGTAAATTCAAAGCAAAACAGTAACAGAAACTAAAGAAGGAAAGAATTTGGCAATTTCTTATTAAATAATACTTTTATGACCTTGTTTATGGGCAGTTTTTGTACATACTGGAACACAGTATGTACCCTAATGCAGACTTGGAAATTAAGTTGTATTTTCCCTTTGCATTAATGATGGGGATAACGTGCAAAGCCTGTGCCCTGTGCCCGGAAATTCAGTGCACATATGTGAGCTGTCTCACGGAGAAAAAGATACCACTAAGAAGCCAAGTGAAATCACAGATATTGACTCTATCTTTTTTTTCAAGGGACACACAGAGTGAAGAAATGAAATATTAATAATGCTTTGTAGGGCAATGATCAAAGAAATAAAATAGTCCAGCAGAAAAAAAAGAGGGAACAAATGGCTGTATCTACTGTGTTAATGAGCCCAGCAGCAGAAAATTAATTGGGCACCAGGTGTATAATAATGTGAAGAACTTATGTCTCCATTTGCCATGAGTAGCACTGAAACTCTTAGAAATAAAGTTAAAATGGCCCGGAAAATGTGTTATCTGCTTGACTCATTGTTCTAGCTGTTCTTTAAAGTTTATTTGGAAGATTCAGGTCAGAGGATTCAGCTGATGCAATTTACTCCTTAATTTACATATTCCTTAATTTCACTGATTTACATAAACAAAAGTATCAGATCAAAGATGGAAGTTGAAATAAACCAAAGAGATTTAACGGGTTTGGGGGGCAATAAAAATGCCCTGTGTTACCAACATGGCAACTCCAAAAATCAAATGACCTACACAGACTGACCTGAATATTGTTAACACTTGCATTTTGCCTTTGAAGGTATTCCATACTACTTTTCATCTGACGTACTAATATGCAATACTAGCATCAATCATCATTATACTACTCCTTTACACTTTACATGTAAAGGCATTATTAGGATGGTCGAAGGCTCTCTTAAATTCTTAGACACTCACAAAAATATTTTTATTATAAAACTGAGAAGTAATTACTTTTGCAGAAGTTTCAACTAATAAAACCTATGAGAAAAAAAGATATCATTGATGACAAAACCAGAACTACAGCAGTTTATATGCTTCCTAATATTCATGAAAATACATTCCCTAATGTTAATGCATAGAATATTATACCTGACAAGTGGAAGAGCTAGAGCTATGAAGAAGCACTTCCTAGCATGAACAGAGTAGGAAACCTTTGATATGAAGATTTCTTGCCTACTGAAACATGTAATAAGAGGTACTACCCAAGAACTTCACTTTCACAAAAACAATCAGATTTGCAATTGAGATACGAAATTCTTTTCAGCTGGATGCAATTAAAAGATTCTTCGTGGTGTTCCTCAAAAGACCTGGTCGCCCCAACTCCAAACCAATGTGGTAGATATCATTCTAACGTGGCCACCATTGCAATTGCTGATTCACACTCTTCTTGGCAACCTCCCCAGAGGACAACATCGGACTGAATGTGCCAGACTAGTTTGCAGAAGAAATTTAATCCTGAATATAATTTAATCTTGATCTACACTTTCCATCCTTCTTCTTTGAATTAATTTTATTTTGTCAAAGCAGTTCAAATAAACTAAATATTAAAGGTCAGCTCTGTTGATTATATATGCAAGTGCGTTTTACAGTCTGGGGGCATGCTGTAATTTAAATATTATAGACTGTATTAATTACACAGTGAATATGCACAAAGCCTATCCTCTAACAAATCCACCAGATTAAAAGAAGCATTATTGCTTTTTTGGTATCCTTAGATCGGTCTCACTAAGTCCTACTGATTTCCTGATATGTAAATTTTACCCTTTTTCTTTTGGCTTTTCTTATCCCATCCTAACCTAAAATAGATCTCTGCATGCCTTGGGAAGTATGTGAAATATGGCATAAAAAAACAGACATCAGAAAAATATTACTCTTTTTTCAGATTTTGTGTGTTGTTCTCTTAACCTCATTGTAGACTTTCAGACAACGTGAATTGACTGGGTGGAGGCTTTAGTCACAAAGATATCACTTGCTTACTTCTCTTCTTATTTTGATACAGAACCAAACCAACCCAAAATCTTGGGTGTAGTACACCCTTTTTATGGACTAGGAAAGCACGTTCTTCTTAAGTTTTGAATATGGAACATGGGTCTGAGGAATGACCCAGGTAGGAATGACCTGTACCTATTAAAATTAAATTAAAAGTGAATTAAAAGTACCAGCAACATCTAGGGAGATTTTGTGGAGACTTTACAGGTACCACCACAAAGAATAAGAATACCTCAGGGTAAGCATATGGCTTGTTAGGGCTTGTCTGCTGAGATAAGTTGTTTCTCAGGGTACCGTATTTGCATCACAGAATTCTGAAGCAGATGAACACAAAAATAGTCTTTATCTTTACAATATGTGTCTTTCCTGAACAGTATCAAACTGGCGTCGTAATGACACAAGCAAAGTTTGTCTAAATTCAGAAACATGGAGTTAATAGCAGCTCCAGGTCCTTATTAAGATATACAACCAAATTCCTTACAAAAACTCTTCAGTTTCCTTGCTAATGTTTTGAGTTTTAAAAATTTGTAGATAATTTTTCAACAATGATCCCTGCAAGGTAAAGCTGTGATGTGAAAAGGAATCAGACACACATGGGGGAGATGGATGAACATGGTCCAGTGTTTCAGCTGTCCAGGTTCTGAACATGGGTTAACGTTGGTGTTGAGAGCAGAAAGGAAAATGTGCTAGCTCTCAGCTCTTTCAGGAGCTGGAGGACTGAGATGTGACTCGTGATATACAATTCTGCCTTCCCTTCCACACAGCTCTTTGCAGGCAAGCTATTTCATAAATACTGAGTTTAAAAAAAATAATAAAAAAAATACAGTCATTTTCCCTAGCAAAACTGAAATCCAATCACTGCTGACATAACACCTTGGGACATTGAAACAAATGCTATTTATAACATCTAGCAGTAACCTAATATCATCAGGTATTCAAATATATGCCTTCAGCTACAGCATTTCCCTAAAGCATTCAATCCTTTTAAAGACCCAGGTTTTGTGGTAGTGGTTAAAAAATATTCCTTCTACTTGATTAAGTGAACTATTTCATTCCCTAAAGGTATCAGATGTTACCTGTCAGGAATAGAGACAAGAATTGAGCCTTGTTTCACAGAAGAAATATTAAAAACACTAGACAAAATCAGTGTCACTGAAATAAGTTGATGAAATACAGCATTTGGGAAAGAGAGCTTTGGTTAAAAGCTGCTGGCTGAGACTTAATCCAGGAAACAGAAAAACCAACGCGAGCACACACACAAAAAGAAAGAAAAAAAGCCCAGCAAGCTGCTTGGAAAGGCTTTTAGAAGTTGATAAAGACTATCAGCAAAGGCTTGTGTTCTCTCATAGTTAAAGAAGTAGACAGACTGGGAGTCACTGTGTCTAACCTCTCCAAACAGAAAGATTCAGTGTTGTTTTTAAGTGCTGACATAAGGTGAGGGCGGTAGCAGAAGGGACCTTCTGTACACACTGCGGGAAGAAAAAAAATCTGTTTATAATTTTTACTTTTATGGGACCAGTAATTTTATGTCTGATAAGTAATTAAGAAAAGGAAAAAAAAAAATAAAATAAACAAATGAGGAATTCTGTATCTCCTGTGCTGTAGGTCTGGGGTTTCTGAGGGGGTGAAAGATGAGTCAGGCCATGACTCAAAGAGCTGTCATGCAGACACGGGGGGAACCGAGAGCCACCTTCTGTCTTACCCTCGAGGTGGGTGATCTGGTCTCAGCAGTGCTGTAACATTAGTCATCTGATGGCAATAAATTCGTGGAACAGTAAAATATCTTTGCCATAGACACACAAAGCCATAGAAATAGAAAAAAGGTTAAAAGAGCAAAGGAGCAACCATGTGGATGCTGTCGCATGACATGGACCTTTTTAAAGGACACGCAAGGAGAGTGGGCAGGAGGCACGTCCAAACCTGATCGTAGACTTTGAACCAGACAAGGTTTACATTTCAGCCTGGATCTGGATACACCTGACCAATACCTAGTGAGCAATGAATGAGCAAGAACCATCAGCTGGATCCTCATAGTGACATCATGTCAAGCATTGGGGGCAAAGCCTTGTAACCCCAGCATTGATCTTATTAATTTAAAAAAAAGACTGCTTCTGTGACTTAATGTTTCCAAGTAAGGAAAGAACTGCAGAAGGGTGGGGAAACTATATTCCACCCATGGACCACAGCTCAAAGGCATAAAAAAAATTATCAGACATTCACTTGTTCACAAGAATAAGACTAGAGAAGTAGAGCACTATTACAAAATGTCGCAGCCCAAGGGCTCATATGCTGTGAATAATTTTTGGATTTTGAAAGGAACACATGCTAGTTTTATTTGCTTCTACAAAATTTTGTTAACTTGCAGTTCCTTCTTACCAATCAACAAACTGATTTGAGCCACCACTTCCAACATTGTTAAAACATATACACAAACCTGTAAAGCATTTTGTGTATGGTTGCTTCATGGTTTTCCTCTTGAGGGCGTTTACAAAACAAAGACTAAACAGATTATAAATATGTCCAATATGAAATTACAGACTCAGTGCTATCTGTCAAAAAAAAAAAATGGTCAGGAAAAATTTAAAAAAATTAAAATCTTTAAACTCTATACTATTACCATGAGAGGAAAATAGCCCTTATGCTAGGACTAAAGCAAACAAGTCAATCTAAACTGTATGCAAATAGATGCTTGCTAGGGACATAGATTTTGATTTGTCAGTTCTAGAGTTATTTGAAACATTGAAGAAACATTTCCTCAAACAAAGAAAAAAAAAGTCCTGGAAGGGGTATCTAAACGTGGCAGTAAGATAGGATTGTAAACAAATGCACAGCTGCAGAGTGCAACATACAAATTTAATTATGCATGATTGCCAAGTCCTGATTGTGTTGCTAAAGTAGTATCATCATCAGTACTAAGTGAACAACAGTATATCTAGCTTTATGGCACCTGTAGAATAAAATTCTTTGATGCACAGCATACAGCATAGTCTTAAGAAAAAAAGAATGATTCATTAGGAAAGAAAAAAAAATATTTTCCAGAATATTTTTGGGTTTCAGAAATGTATCCACATGTAATTTTCTCTTCCCTTTCCCCCACCTGCTTTTTCTCAATCCAGTGAAGATACACAGCAACTTTCTAGCACTCAAGTTGTAGATAAAAGTAAATGTGTAAAAGAACAAAATGAAATTAGTATATTTTCCATCCAGGATACACAAGACTAACTGCATTTACCCTAACTGCTTTAGTCACAGAAGAAAGTAAAAAGTGATGTGAGAAAACCTTTTACATTTTTCTTTTTAGAAAGGTAGCCTTTGTGTCGCAACCAGACAAAAAAAAACCCCAAAACTAATCACCTGGAAAAGATAAAAAACATGAGGATTTCTACTGCCCACAACTTTAGATGAAGCTCTATTGAGAGTGCTTAACCAGCAAAAGGAAAGGAAGGGCAATGCAAAAGCCGGAAAAAAGGAAATAGTGTGTTATCAAAGGACTATTAATTGCTCCCAAAGTAAGAGCAAGTGATGATCTTCTTCCTTTATTTACTTGGACTTTCAGCTGTCTAATCAAAGAAATGTTGTGTTGGTTGCGCTGAAAGAAAACTGTACCTTTTGTCTCAGTTATTGCCCACTAGACCTTAAGGGCTTTCATTGGGTTGGTTTTACAGCTCACTACTGCACTTTAGAGAAGAAAAGGGGCAGCAGGCAGCTCCCAACCTCAGCCTATATGGTCAGCAAACAGGAACGGGATCACAGAGCACCACGCAGCTCACTCAAGTTTTGCAGCTGTTATTACGTGGCTGGTCCTTCCTCCAAAGCTGAAATTTCTAGTTCTAGTGAATTTACTGCACTTGGAAACCTGACTTTCTGATTACAATTAGCTTTACTATTCAAGCCAATGGATCAAGAAAGCTAAAACAAAACAACTTTCCACATGGAAGACTTAGATTACAGGTTTTTGGTACTTGTGCTCCCTCTCTCAAAGCTAAGCAGCTCAGCATGCACTATATTTCCAGCAGCTCTCTTGCAGCTAATACCTGACTAAGTAAATTAAAAATGGTTTCCTACTGCCCTGCAGACCTCACTATATTAGATTTTTGCCTTCAACCCTAAAACCTGGAAGAAGAAAAGGCGGAAATGCACCCCTTCCATTTGTCCCCTGCATCCCTCTCATACCATCCACTTTCCAAAGTGTGCCCTACCAAAGCCATGAAAGTATAAAAGTATCAAGTCTCTCTTTCTACCCAGAACAGTGAGTTTTATAATCTGCCTGCAGGCAGAATAGGGACCAGCAGCTTTTCAAAGTTTTTATGGCATAAAAAAATTCTTAAAACAGCAAAATTATTTTGGAAGAAAATTCCTAACTCCTGCTGGAGAGAGCAAAGATGTTCCAGATGATCTGTAAATAATATATAATGTGTGGTGATTTTTTCCTCTAAATTTGCTCTATTCTGCCTTTTTAAGGCTTTCTCAACATTGAAAACAGAGCCTATTTCTAATAACGGATACCATTAAAGAATGCACGTCTCCTGGCTGAAAACAACCGCAAGCACATTTCTCGGAGCATGTAAGACTTCAGAGTTATTTCTGTCCAAGATGAGGCCTAGAGGAGTGAAGGAAACCTACAATGATACTTTGCACCAAATTTTTTTTTTTTTATTCCAGATATTTACTGTACTGCAGATGTTATAGGTTTATTTCTTTTCTTAGATGCTGCCCGAATGCAGCAAATGGTTGACCCTGGGAGTTTGCAAGCAAGGCGCACGCAAGTATCCCGGAAAACCTCTGCCTGCATCCATAGGAATCCAAATTCCATTAAAAAAGCCAGTCTCGGGGGGCTGACAAAGCTCGTGCTTTGCTGGACCCGACCACAATTCTGGCATCTTGGTGAAACAAGCACAGAGAAAACGAGCACTTTACGGAACAGCTCAGAGCGGCGCAGCGTCAGCTCCAGGTCATCCTCCGTGATTTTTATTTGATGCCCCCCCCCCTCCCTCCTTTTACCCCAACAGAAGAGAAGGGCAGTGAGATGAAAGAGGAGCAATCAGGCGCACTAAAACTAGCAGGGATGGGGCAGGAACACTCCCCTGTCACAGGAAGCAACAACAACAACACAAAGTCATTGTATCCCAAACCTGTCCTGACAAAGGCAGCTCTGTCTGTCTATTTACTTTTCCCAGTTCGTCTCGCGTTCTGCCTTTGGTAAACTGTCAGGACTAGTTCCTCCCGGGACTATATTCCCTCCCCCCCAAAAAAAAAACCCCACGCCCTGCCAGCCTCACATATGGTAGAGTTTCTTGTGCTTCAGAAAGCCGGCAGTTCTCATAAGGACTCTTCATGTTTTCCGTAATAATTTGAAAATACTTTTCGCATTATTTCTCCAGCTGTGCTGTGTACAGACCGAGCAGCTCTACGAATCCTGCCCTATAACATGACTTACTCTCTGCTGCTTGCTCTCTGCGATCCTGTGGGTTAAGCTGCAGAAATATTAAAAAATGCAGATCAGATAGCTGGATGCCAAACTTGGTACCAGTGCGTATGGATAAGACAGATAACTTTACCAACGTTACCCCAGCGCTGAAATAAAGCAAATTTTAAATCAGATCAGTTCATCTGGCCCCAAACAGGAGAAATGCTCAGGTTTCTCAGCTCCAGAGGCATTATTTAAAAAGCTGACCAGGCTGAGCTACCTCCCAGAAATTAACCCTACCAGCAAACTTATAGAGCAGGACATTTATTTGATTAAAAAACATTTTTCAAAGGTCTTGAAACAGTCAGGACATTTTTATTTTTGAAACAGCCAGGAAGAGCAACAGGAGAGCAATTACTCAGGTGAAGATTCTTGTGAGTTAAAGCTGCATTCCCAGGGTCCAGCTTTGTCTGCTCTGGAGCTGGGGAAAGCTGGAGCCCAACAAGGGATAGTTGTGGAGGAAGAGTGTCATTCAGGGACTCGTGCCATACCACTGCTCTTTAAATTCACTTATTAAATGAATAGCTTATTTTGCAATAATTTGTCTGCATAATCAAGCTAATAGCAAAGCCTAGAATACAAGAACTGTTAATACCAGGGTGACTAAGCTGTCCACTTGCAAAAGCCAGAGAGGGAAAGGGAATAAAATGCATGTCTGAGGACGGGAAATGTTCCACACTGAGAGTACAGAGTGGCCTTTTTCTGAAGAATGATGAGTGCTTTGCAGCTGCCCTGACCTCATTATACTCACTCTGCTGAAATTCAAACTTCCTATTCTTAGGAAGGTGAAGCAAGAGGTTTTTAAACTCGCCAGTCATGGATGATTAGACATCTTCCTTCCACTGATAATTAAGGGGAGTTAGACGCCCAGACAGTGCTCCTGCTCTCCACAATCTCACTCCCGGGAACGCAGCTTCTGGCAAGCAGGTTTTATGTTGAATAATTTCACCTGCCCGTTTTCACTCTCCAGCCCCCTGAGCTCCCACAGCGACAGTTTAAATTGAGAGATCACCTCTGGCAAGCCTGAAACTGATGAGTGATAAATTCGTTCTCCTCCTATTAAGCAATTCCCAGCACATTACTCTGGTCAAATCAGTAGGTGACCATGCTCCCTAGGAAGGCCCAGGGACCCAAGGGAATGAAGATGAAAGCTTTTTTCTCCATTGATAAACACGGTACATTCTTAATTCATTAAGATCTTCATCTAACTCCTCTAAGAAGAACCGATTGCTCACAATGCTCTTTTATGGTGAATTATAGTGGATTACCAGCAAGTACAAAATCAAAGATAATCCAGAGTTGACAATTTAGTACTTCCCCACACTGCAAGTGTTGTCTGCCTGTCATCACCATTTTTGAGCATTTCTTGTTGTATTATTATGCTTTCACTAACCTAAAGCAGCAATGCAAATATTTATGCCCAGTGTTGTTAAAACTGGTGGTTTCAGTGGGACATCACACGGGTGCTGCTTTCTTCACCACGCACCAGCTTGAAGCATCACATTCCAGCATCCTGTCCTTGATGTCACCGAAACTGTTCCCGTTTACACCAAGAGCACAGCCTACGTTTTAATATTCGGCCATAAAAACTTTTCCCTTAGAAAGGGGACGCATTCCCTTCCAAATCAACAGTGGCTTCCTGAGAAGGTGGGGTTTCTCAGAAGAGCAATCTTCAGAGACACGGTGGACCTCTGCTACACGACTACACACAAGACCTACTGTTCTCGTCTCATGCCGTCCCTGGATTCTTGCAGTCTTTCAGGGAGCCACAGGATGCAGCCACTTCCTATTTTCTCTTGCTTCTACTTGAATGGACGTCACAGGCTAAATTCCAAATCAGGATGAAATTAGGTTGTTGCCACTGACTTTTGGGTTGACTTTAAGCTTTTGCAGACTGCCTCTTTATGAAGTTATCTTTTGATGAAAGTCCTAATGGTTTGTGTGACCACAGGAAGAGAGAACAATAATTATATTTTCCATCATTATTATTTCACGTTGGAGAACAAAATGCCTTTTTGTTTCCCAAACAAAAAACTTGTATGTTAGAAAAATACAGATGAGATTTTACTTAGATCCAAAAAAAGATCTTTCTTTACCAAAGCCCTGCAGGTTATTTAAGAACTGTGCTCTTATGGTTTTGGTCACACCTTTTCTCACATAGCAAAATCACCTATGAAAATAAATCCTGTGAAATGTAATAACGAATTTAAATTTGAATCTATAAAAGACAAAATCTAGTAGTTTACTCCAGCTCCATGTAGTTCTGGCATTGCCCCATGTGAGAGCTGGATTCTGACATAACAGAGGGCTCAGTCCTCCCGAATTAATATTTTTATACTCACCTTCCTTCTGATTAAAAATATCAGAAAGGCAGACACACGATGACACAGGGTGATTAAAAAAAAAGGAAACCAGAGCTCCCATGAAAGTGGTCTAGGAGGAAGTCCCACTGCAGTAGCTCAGTGTGCACCTGACTCGTGTATAAACCAACCACTCAAAGGCTAAAAGCGTGTCCACCTCCCAATGATTTGCACAATTGATGAGGCTAAATGAGGAGGCTGGGCCCACACATCAAAAGGAAAACCATTTATTTCAAACTTGATAAGAATCAATAGTTGCCCATTTAATCACACTATATTGACCATGTGCTTGATAAAAATAATTTTTTCCCTCATCCAAGTGATCCCCTTTCTATATAGGCTCATTCTCTTATGCTTAGTAGTCTGTTAAGTATATATTTTTTTCAGACAATAAGCTGCATGTAATTCTTTCATTACTAGAATAGCAAATGGATGCATAAGAAATCTGCAGTCACTTTCTATATAGGGCTATCATCTGTATAACAGTTTTATATCCTTTAGTATCATGCATAGCTCTACGGTGTACTAGAATGCACAGTACAATAAAATTAGTGTAAGATTTCTTTGGTGCATTCAAAGAGAAAATATTTGTGTTTTCTGAATGTAAAGAGAGAATTGTGAACTGCAAACAGTAAACCTTCTGTGTGGATTAATAAGTCTAGGGATCACGTGTCATGCATGCAATATTTATTACTCTGCTCTGTGTATTTCAGAGGTAAGCATATAGAATACCTGAAACACTATAGCAATTGCCAGACTGGGTTTTGAAGATTATGTAAAAGACAACTCCATTGATAGGAAAGGGACTATAAATAAAAACACATGATAGATTTCATTGATCTAACTCCCTCTGAACGCGTAACGCATAAAGGTGTTTGAGAACATTTAGATGCCTTGTTTGAACAGCAATCCATGTCTGTCAGTAATTTGAATTTGAAATCATTGCATTAGCTTCGGGGAAAAGCAGCGGCTGTACTCAGCTGGCTAGAGGTATGAGGAAGAAGAGATAAGAAACATTAAAATAGAAAAGCAAGAAAAAATGTATATTTCAAAGTGTGCACTGTTAATTAATAGGTTATGAGCCAAAAAGAAATTGCATAAATATTCCAGTGATGGAATTCAGAGTTTAAAAACAAATTTAACTCAGAATTCAAAAGAACTTTAGCAGACATTTTTTTCTAGCTTTTCCAGTTCATGAAGTACTTTTTCCCTGATTTTTTAATGCAGGCAAAATACACTTTATTTAAGACTGAATCTTTTGTTACTAAAGTGCAAACTAATTTGGCTAACGACAAAAACCAACAGATTATGCCTGAAATGCACGGAGTACACTTATTTATTCTGAACTAGGGCCAAGCCCCCAGGAAGCTACCCCAATAGGTGTATGTACCTATATACTATGGTGAGATAAATACCTTACGGATCAGACTAGATGAGTGACCCTACCAGGCACCAACTCCTTGTGATGCAATTAATGCGTGCTGTGTGCTCCTCCAGAGGATGAGAAAGCATCTTGTTCCACAGATTCATAAAGGCTCCAAAGCATCTCACGGGTACAAGGGATCACCTATTCACAGTTGAAGAGGAGGTACTCTATCCTTAATCAGGTCTGTACAGTGATAAGCAAGGAGAACATCCCAAACATAACCAATTTTGGGAACTCTTAAATGCATGGAAAGTATACCAGGAGTGAAATATATCAGCTTTGGAGTCTGGGTATGAGAGTAAAGGGGTGCAATGAAAATATTCACTCTAAGCCAGCTTCTCTAGCACAGGACAACGATATTTTGTACATCCTAGTTATCCGTCACACACAGAAAATGCTCCCCCAGTTGGACAGATGAAGGATTTGACTGGCCTAAGTAAAAGACACAGGTGTATTGGGTTATTTCCCTACAGTTGCCACTACCTCCTTAAATCATCTGATCGTGAGCTGATCTGGTAAGCAGGATGACAGATAAGCCATAGCTCAGCTGAGACCTCATCTACCAGAGAAAGCTCAGCAACCTGCCTGCGCTAAAGGGATATGGAATAAACTCTGTAGGGGAGCCTGCATTTTCCATAGGATAACCACCAGCCTGAAATAGGTTGGAGCAAGAAGGAATTTGCTTGAGAGGAGGAGGCTGGACTAAGACTCCTAGTCACTGCATCAGAAAAAAAAGAAGTTGCACAATATGGATACTACTCAAATTTTGCCATAACTTGTGACTTTGGAAACCTCACAGTAGGCAACGTCCCGTGTGGTAGAACATTGGCAGCCATCTCTCTAACACAGAAGGTGCTGGTGGGCCTAGGGAAATGGCCAGGTCCACCCAGCAGCACGACACAATCTGAGCTTTGGAAAAAGAGGAAGAAACCCTCAGGCTCTACACCTCTAGCCTCCTAGCAGTTTGCTTAATGCAGTCTCTAAACAGCCCAAGAGTTTTTCTGTCCCCTATCTTATGCCTAATTATGTTTTCTTCAGAAGTGCTTTTTAATAAATTGAAGCCTGCTGTTTAAGCCCTTGTCACCCATCTGTGCCATCCTTGTGATGTCAGTTCATTTATAATTAAACACTGGAGAGCTTTATGATCTGTCAGTCATCGTTACTCTAGGAGGTTGCCCTATTTGTCCAATTAAACAGGTATACATTGTCAACATTACCTTTTTTCTTGAATACTTGCCTGGTGCTGAAGCCCTGTACTTTTTTATTTAATTTGTGTACACTAAAATCTAGACAAAATTCTTTGGAAACCAAGAACTATTATAATAAAAGCAGTAGCTTCTCAGTTGGCATTGTCTCTGAGTTCTTGTGTAAGCTTCACATAAAGATTGAATATAGAAATGCTATTGTATACTTTAATGTGGCTTACTCCTTTAGTTCCCTTTCAAATTAATATAAATTTTCTTATAATTTATCTGACAGCTTGGTTACTGGCAGGAGAATTCATTTTGCTGAAGGATGAAGAAGAGTGAGAAAATAAAAGTAGTACCATATTGAAAATAATATAAAATAAGGAAGGAGAATGAAGAGTATAAATTTATAGTTTCCTGTTTCTGAGAAGAACAACATAGAAGTCTAGTGAGATGTCTTGCTCACTTATTTATAATAAAACTTTAATTTGTCAATTATATCCCAGTAATATCCTGTCCTGCAGCAGATTCCTTCCCTGGCTAACTAAAAATTAATTTTGTGTACCGTAAAATGTTCTTTTGTAAAAAAAAAAAAAAAACAACCACAAAAACCAACCAGCCTTCTTCTCTAAGACTTAAAAATTCTTCTCTGCCAATAGATCCACAATAACACCACTGAAGAGTCGAGATGTTAAAAACACCTGTATGAACTTATTAAAGACTGAAGACTCAGATTATGTCCTATCACTCTGCTGACTTTACTTAATTTATTCTACACTACAGAGTAGTGTACACTAGTAGTACTACACTAAGAAAATCGGGCTTCCAAGACTATAGATCTTGTCATCAAAGCTTAGAAGTTACCTTAAATATTTCAGAAGTTTTTAGTTCAAATGTGATTTCACACTACCAACATGCCTCAATACATTTGAATCAGTAAGTTAATTCACAAAATTTTTGAAATTTCTGGATGAGCTTGGTCTACCAAGAGCCCACTTAACAACTAGAATAGCTATTTGGTGTACATAGCTCTAGGAATGCCCGACTTCACAAGCATCTAAAATGAGTAAACAGCTCCCTAGGTAGCCTTGGGAAAAGACCCTTGGGAACTCACCATTACCTGCTGCTAATGTGTGTCCTGCAGTACCCTTGCACTGACCTTTGATATAAACTAGAATTAGCAGGCAGGCTCTGGCATCTTCTGTAGGAGCTCGAAAACTTAGATGAAGTCAAATGAAATTAACTTTAAGCTTGAGATCACACCACACAATACTCCCTTTTTCTCCAAAGTCTAGAAGAGGATACTTGCCCAGTGAAGCTCAAGATGTTAGACTCGATGCAGCCTGAGAGACTGAACCAAGTCTGTTTTCAAGGAGATGGAAAAACCTAACTTTTCTTGTTGGTTCCCTAGTGTCCCCTGAGGGACCAAGCGACAGCTAATGGAGACTGTGCTGAATCTACACTAGATGAATCACATTATTCTTCACAGTTCTTCCAAGGTACCTATATTTTTCAATTAACCCTATAAGAGATTCAGGCTGATATGTCTGTCAGACAGGACCTAATTTATCTTGGGCTGGACCTAAAACTGAGGTGAGGTAATTGCCTGAATTAGACACCATAAATGGAGTAGTTTGGATTCCGAGAGTCACTCCAAGATGGCACGGACCATCTTATGAGCTCCCTCAATAAAAAAAATTGCAGCTGTGGATCTTACATTTGTGTTTCCGTCTCGTACATGTGAATGTTTAGGCAAAATTGCTCAGAAAAGCAATCTGACTTCTCTTTTCTTCCATGTTTCTTCACATATATTGAGGCAGTCACATTTTGCTCTAGCAGACAATAGAGAGACTGTGTTACAGGAGACAACGTACTTTTGTGAGAACATACAATGGAAGAATAGCATTTGGAGATGTCAGGTGATGGCGAGTTAACCTGCACACAAGTGCACCTTTATGCAGACACAGTTAGGCTCCACTTTGGTTCATTTTCTGAATTCCATGTCAAATTGACTAAGTCTAACAACTGGAAAGTTTTCAAGATGAAAAGCGCTTGTCAACATGACTCAGCCAAGGAATATATTTAAAAGCAGAGAACTCAATTACATTTGGAATGTCTGTGCCCTGCTAAGGACAGCAATTTTAGGTGTGACAGAAATGTTAATGCTAATGATTTGGAAGTCCTAGCTGAGACTCGGCTTTTTAATGCTAAGGTAACAGCATTTAAATAAATACCAGATGAATGCTTTAAAATGAAATACTACTGCTTAAATATCACTCAAGAAAGGAATGTCTAGTAAAAAAGTGAAGACGTGAAACAAAAACGTGAAGAGGCAGCTTAGATTCAGGAAGATTCAAGTAATTTGAAAGGCTTCCATAGAATATGCAAACCTACCTGGTCAACCATATTCAAGCCTCTTTACCATCTTTATTAATATATGTCCCTCATTTTTTTTTCCTTCACTCGCATATTTCTCTATAGAAGAGAAATATATCTTTCGGTTGATATACTATGAAGCTCCAATCGTGTCTGAAAAATTCTTCTCAAGCACTCAGTTTGGCTCAACTTTGTTCTTAAAGCAGATTTGCCTCTGATTTGAAAGTTGGGCTAACTTTCAAGGCACTTCAAAAGCACTTTAAATGCTCTAAAAGGGCAGGTCATTTAGCAGTCTTCTTTATCTTGTCAGCTGTAAAAATTCTGATCAGTCAAATGCTAACACCAGAAGACATACAGGCAAATAACACCTATCATCATATTCAATATGACCTATCTACATAATGAGCTGGTTTTGCAAACGGACCTCAGGAACAGAAAGGTTAGAACTAATTAAGAAATGTCGTACCTTTTTAGCTTGCCAAAAGGAGAACACTTCAGGACAGAGGAGTCAGTGCAGAACTGGGAGTGGTACACAAGAAACTGTGAAAATGGGGAGTGTCTGGCTGACACTGTCTTAGGGTAACAGGAAACATTGAATTTTTTGTAAATCTAGCCTGGTAACAGCATCAGAAACACCTCAACCTCGCAAATCATTTCAATAGAGACACCGTGAACTTAGGATTGTGGTCTCTGGCAGCATCCTGCATGAAGTAATACTGAATAAACAGTCTAGCAAGGATTCATACTTCTCTCCTAAGATGTGATGGTTGATTTGGAATTATTTAGAGCAGAAAAGGGGTAGATGCATATCAGGCACGCAGAAGGCCATCACTATACCTCTATCAAGTGTTAAGCTGGATAAGAGAAAGCAGGAAGGCAAACAGAAGACTGAGGGGTCTTACACAACAGGGTGAATAAAGATTCAGTTGGGCAACACTTACATCCCTCCAAGACTAAACTCAAAGTCACTACAACCCCTCCAGCTCTTACAATCCCATCCCCATTTATTTTTGTGCCTTGATATAATTTTTCTAAGTTTCCTCATATGTAAATGTTTCTGCTCTCCTCACCCCCCTATAGCTAAACAACCATGTCCCTTAACTCCCCACTAGTGTGCTCTCAGCTACCACCCAACCAAAGGTCAACGTGGTGTGACTGTTGTCATGCTGTTTTTTTGGCTAGTGGTGGTACACCTGAGCCCACAGGCAGCCAGACCAGTAAGCATTATCTGCATTGAGACTCGTCAGCCACCTCCTGCTCGCGAAGGGGCAAGCAGGACATTGCTCCTGGGTGGCTCGTTGGCCCAACCAACCCCTGTCCTTCCCAGCTTCAGGAAGTACAACATGTACCCTGGCAGTAAATTGCACAAATATTGTGTCAAAAAAACGTTTTGCTTCCCTCTGCGCCTATTCTTTCCCTGGCTTCTCTCCCACACCATTATCACTGGTTGGGGGATACTGGTTTGGAACTTTGGCTTGTACTTGCTCTGGGATCACTCTGAGTGACATTGATAAAAAGTTGATGCTTTTGGCTCTTTTTACAACTTTGAATCTGGAGCTTACAAAGTATTTTGAATCCTTTAAAGAGTCAACAGGGAACTCATCATATCCTGATGATATTTTATTTTTATTTGGAGATCTTCTGTTTGTGTTTTCAAATCTGTTTTTACTCTAACTGAAAGAGCTGTTCAGATTCTATCACTTTGGATTTTGCCAGCACAACCGGGTATAATCTAATTTTTGTTCTCATTGAACATCTTCAGGCAATGCTGTAGCTACACACATATATAACTAAAGGGGAGTATTTACATACTGAGAGATTCTTTACTAACCTGCTGCTTCAGTACAGCTTGACAGTAATGTAATACCTGAGCAGAAAAATAATCCTGTATTTGTGATCAACAGCAAACACCTATTCTACAAATAGGTATACTTTTTATAGAAACGTTTGATTATTTAGTGTGCATTTCAGTCTAAAGGCTTGAGGAGCTTATTTACAAAAATATATAATTTTTCAGGATACTTCTAATAAAAGTAGAATTTTGTTCAGGTAGTTTAATAGGGAGCAACTCCAGAGAGGCAAAGGCCATAACAATCTGGATGGTTCACATCACCACTAGAAACTAAATTATATGATTGATCATCACTTTACTTCAGTTTTACACTTGTGCAACTTTAAGATTTAGTGAGCTGTACAGGAATGAATGTTGAAGTAATGAATAATGTACCATATTCCTCTCTGAGCAAAAAATAACTCCCATGAAAATATTCTAAAGTGTTGCCTAGGAATCTGGGGAGTGGAGTCGGGCAGATCGCAATGTGAATTAAGTGTTCATAACAGTTTTCTTCCTGTGGCCAAATAATAATTCAGAACATGATAATTTTAAGTAGTGTGTGCTTAACTTTGCCATATGGAAAAAAAGATCAATCTTTTTTTTTTCCAAACTTTTGCTTAATCCAGTGAAGCACTGTCTGTGAAACAGATTCTCTAAAACTTAAACCAAATTTCTTTCAACCTTTTCCTACAATTACCACCTTTTTCAACAACCTTCTCAGAAATTATTTTCTTAAATTAAATACCTTCTTTACTCTGTCTTTTTTAGAGAAACACAAGACTAGAAGTACCGTTTTTTCATTTGACAGATGGGTCTCTTTGATGTCAAATTCTCTTTCTGATATTTATGTATGTGGTAGGAGTTCCTTCAGTTTTATACCAAGACCACTTAGAACAGTTGCTATACAGTTAACAATCTGAAGAAAATACAAGCATGTAATTAATTTTCAAATTACTGTTCATACGTACAAGCTTGAATGATGCAATAGCTACATGAAAATTGTTACGAATGGTTTCACAGCTGAATAAAGTAAGGGTTTTTTTTAAGTGTTATTAAGCAATCAAGGAAGTCTTCCAGCAGTATTCTATGCAAACAAGGATTGTATTAATCTAATTCTGTACTTCCTGCAGCTTCTAATG
This sequence comes from Gallinago undulata, assembly GCA_026546715.1. Lineage (NCBI taxonomy): Eukaryota > Metazoa > Chordata > Aves > Charadriiformes > Scolopacidae > Gallinago > Gallinago undulata. Next base: position 74,158,498 of record JAOTQQ010000019.1, on the reverse strand, counting down.
AGCTCTTGTTTTATTTACGGTCAAGAAGATTGAAAGGGTAGTTACATTATTTTAAGAGGGACATCATGTGAAATTTGTCCAACTCTTATTCTACAAATTTTTAGACTGCTGTATAAGAATGTGCAAAATACCCTCCCACAGATGGCAGAATTTATCAAAAAGGGTACTGATTAATGTCATGCTGAATCCTGATAAAAGTTGACAGAAACAGATGAGTCCTCTCAACCGACCATGAAAGTGCATTTGCTCATACCGTATGTATTAGTCACAGTGCATAAATTAATGAATATTTATCCAGGCAGACCAGATTTGGGGATGCTCAAATACTATTGAAAATCCATTGTCATGGAATTCAAGTGCTTAATGTACTGCTTTGGGGAAACATATATATGTGATTAAGAGGAAAACTAACGCACAAATTGGTGCCTCTCACCACGCTCCCTCTCATCTGGCTGCTCAGTAATGTGCCCAGTGTCATCTCTCACCCTTTCCTCCACTCCTCTCTAGACCTTTTCTTGCTCCCTCTCCCACTCATTTTGAAAGACCAACCTGCTTTGTGTGGCAGAAGGTACAGGATTAAAACAAAACTCAGCACAAATCTGTTTACCTTGAGTCCTTTCCCCCTTGGTTTTCCTGTATTTTCGCACTAGATTTCAAGCATTCTTGAGCAGAAAATGTCCAGATATCTGTATCTTACTCAGTTTCAACAGCATCCTTGGCAGCTATGAAACCAAATCAATGAACCTGCCATAAAAGACATAAATGGAGATGGAGAGAAAGCCACAGAAAATGTTACTGCACGTACCCTGAATTATGCATTATCTACAGGAGGTCTACCAGGATCACTTTAGTCTGATAATATTTCTTACTGTAGGTCTTCAGAGTCAACAGTAATCAGTGAAATTAAGCAGATGAAAAAAAAAAATGGGCACAATCTTCACTGTTTGAGGAACAAAATCACTGTTGGAAAAATAAGTTTCATGGATTTAGTTCGGTGTTTTTTACACAGAGGATTAATCACTTATTTTAGCATTAAGGCATTGAAAATTGTTGCTAATTCTAAATGTAGCTTTTTAGCTCTGCTTTGTTGAGTTGGGACATTTTGGAGGGGGGGGGGCGCAGAGGGAGGAAGAAAGGACGATTCATTGTGAAAAGGTTAGAGAAGAAGGACAAATAAAAATAAAAATAAAATTATTAATAGCTTCATGCAGTGACTTTGCCTTTTGAAAAGTGCGCCGAACTGAGCAGAAGCTGAGCAATCATCTCAATGGATTAGAAGCATTTGCAGGTGTTTGTGAAATAATTTCCCAAATCCTGAGCTTTAGTGTATTTTTGTGTATGGGATTTTCTCCAGAATGGTTCCTGATGTCCTGAGGGATTACTGGTCTTCGCAGACAGTTGTGTCATACAGGATACTCTAATTTAATCCAGTAAAGAAGACATACTTCATGATCAGTCTAATGAGCAATAAAAAGAGATATTTGAGGCATCTTTATCTCATTAATATAGCCAAGGTTTCATCTCATTCTCCTCCGTGCTGTCTAGCTTTGACACCAGGACTGTGCTGGTAGGATGGTTACTCAGGCTCCTCATCAATCTAGTCCTAATCTCCTGCCAACGCCTCTTATCAAAATCCTGGGCATCTACATTACCTGCTTCTTCCTATTAAAAGTAATGTGAAAATAATTCTGCCTGAAGAGCTGTTTTAGGAAATGGAGGTTTAATTTACACTGTCATCAAGAGCCCTTTACAGAAGTGTTCATAAAGTGCACATTTGCTGCTCTACACTAATCACAAGGACGTACAAGGAATTTTAAATATTGCTGCCTTTGTTGTTTTTAATGCAATCTCCTCTTCTTACTTCCCACCCCCTAAAAGACTGAAAACACTGTAGCCTGATCTACATCAAAAGCCAACAAATATTGCAGCACTGCCGGCCAGCTCAACCACACACAGTCTTTCCTCCTTCTTACTGTAATTTACTCCCGAGGAGCAATTCTTTTGCCTCCCACGTTAAAATACCAGGATCACAGAATTTAACAAAACTAATCCATGGTGTGATAAATTAAACCATACCACAACTTAACTTAGAGAGGCTTAAAATACAAAATCTAATGCAAACGTCACTCCAATATAAAAACATTGTTAGAAAGGCAAGGGAAAAAAAACACCAAAAATTTACCAGAAAGGTAATGGAAGAAGATATTGCTTCAATTTTTTAAGCTAGCCTCTTACAATCTCATAGTTACCAGTTTCACTGAAATACATTATAGATTATTCATTTGAGACATATATCTCACCAGATTTGTCACAGCAATAAAATCCTGCTCTAAAGAACATGCCCTGAGAAAACACAGGGTACAGTCCTGTCAGTCTTACTGAGTAATAACTCCTCCATCAGCAGTCAATTATTAGGCTATTACTAGTGACAAAAATTGGTGAGATGTGCTACAAACTAGAGAGCTGAGTGACTATGCTCAGGAGAAATTGCAGCCTTAGAAGTCAGCAGACAATATTCATTTTTCCCCGCCCCGGGCTTTCAGCCTTCACATTTTCCCATCTTTCCCTGGGGAGCCAGGAGAAATGGTGATTTCAGATAACAATTCCTTGCACTTTCCATGGAAATAAATCATCCTTCCCAGACGGTTGGTGGAAGCCTAATTATCCACTGCTCAGCTAAAACAAAGACACTCGCTGCCCAGGCAGCCAGGGTGCCACCAAGAGAAAGGCAACTGCACTGATTTGTGTTTATTTCTGCCTTATTCATTCCAGTTGGATATGGAATTACTCTAGATTTTTTGCAACTTTTTTGGTTTGTTTTTGGGGTTTTTTTGAGGGTTTTTCTTTGCAAATATTGCTGTGTGCTGTAATCTAAGGCTTCTATCCTTTTTCCCTCAGATGACATCCCACTTTTGTACAGCCACTACTCACGTAACACAGGTATTGAGCACATGTCTTCTTTCTGTTCCAACCTTATGCAACCTTAAATATTCACTGGTGACTGCTCAGAAGATGAGGGCCACTTTCCAAAACTCCCACCAGACCACAAAAAGTCACAGCACAACTTTTGATATTTGCACAGTTGAGTCAAAACACTCCGTCTGGTACAACCGGTACCTGACTGCTGCTGCAAATGTCATGGCAAAAAAGGGAAAGAAAGAAACCATCCAAAGCCTAAACAAATGCTAGGCATGAATGAAATACAAAAAGGACTTAATTCAGCTATTTTTAAAAAAATTGTTTTGGTTCTCACATTAGATTCTCAAATGAACCTGACTGCCTACTTCTAACAGAGTCTCTAACCAGTTTATGTTCCAGCCTGAATGAGTTAATTATCAAAGACTTTCTAAACATTGCATTCCATAGATTGATTATGGCAGGAACGAGCTTAGCACTCCGACAGACAGACACGACATTGACTCACGGACACACCTGTGACCACTGATATACCAGTGATCACACCACAGACCACGCCATGCAGGGCTCTGCCAGTCCTCTCCAATTCTGTTAAATAAACACTCTTAATGAATAGAAAAGTGACATGTCAACATGAACTCTCAAATATATCATTTTTTTTAAAACAGGGTAAACTTTATACCCCCCCCTGGACCATGGAAGGTTATGGTATCACTTTCAGTGGAATCCGAATTTCACTTGGTTAAACCTTTACGAGAAAGAATTACTTGTTGTGTGAGACAGCAATCCCGGTGCCTACGTGTAACCCTCTGAGAACGCCAAATTCCAGGGCCAATCTATGTTTTTGCTACCTGAATCACTGGCGGTGGCAAACCACATTTTAAATAAACCTTGCATTAGGACTTTAAAAATGCGAACCGCAAGCAATAAATTAAACAAATGCGGAGAGATGATCCCCAGGGATTCCTGGCGCACCACAGGCTCTGAGAGCTTTTAAAGAGGTAGGAGGTTATCAAAAGAAAGACAAGTCCAGCTTATTACAGTATTGGAATATAACGCTAAGAGCTATCTTTTCAAATAGATGACATATACCCATGAAGACTGTAAAAGCCTTTTGAAGGTTCAGAAAGAGATGAAAGTATGAAAATACCTCCTCCCCACCACCACCATTTATCATTAACAAGTAAAAACTATGCAGCTGATTCTACCCACAATTACACACGTGACTAACTTTAATCAGGCCCTTAGGTCAGGAACAAACACGGAGTGTGAGGACCGTTAACAATTGTATTTAAAGTAAAAATTATATCCTCTCTCTTTGGCCTCTTCTGATGAAGCAGGTGATGGCGACGTAGGTGGCACAAAACACCCCCTTGGCAACTATTGGCACTTCCAGATACTCAGTCAGCAATATGAATATGCTTTTTTACTTCATACAGATGTTTCTGAGGACTCGGAGCTCTCTGAAAAAGCAGCATTCATATAGAAATAAGAAGGATTTAAATTACTGGTGGCAAAGACCCTATCAAATTCAGTGGGGCTATGACTGCAACCCAGTATTTCAGCAAAACCAAACGTACTGAAGTTCAGGGAAAGCATCTCTTTTCTTCAATTTAAATGTACATTGCCTGGTGTAAACATGTATTTCTTTATACAAAAGCAAATACTAGCTTTTATTTCTCAGTCAACTAAATTAAAAGTCTTTCTTAACACTTGCTTCTCAGAATTATGAAGCATTTTCTCTGTAATAACATTTTTTGGTTGTCTCTGGTCTTATTCTCAGAAGAATCCAGCATATTTACATCCATAATAAGGTTCTTCCTCTTCAGAGGCTTTCCCCCAAACCACTTCTGTAATTGTACATATCCTCAACAGTATGTACCCATTCAATAGCAAAGAAATTATAAACACTCTACAGCAGTCAGAATGGATTACATTTTGAAACATACAGAATAAATTAAAGAAATTTTGAGTCCTATCCAGTAAAGCCTTCCTCTTAGGAAACCCATGAGTGAATGAGGACCATAAAACTATTTTATTACTGCAAAATGACAGATAGAAAAAAAAGGTTTTGTTTTTCTTACCTCTTTAAATAAAAACAATTTTAATAAACCAAAGCAGAAAGAACGACTTTTACTTGTGGAAACAAAGTAGTAGTTGTAAGCTATACTAGAAAAGGAAACTTTTTCCTGATTTACTTTTGTTTTAATTGTAGACACTCCAGCACCGGCTGGGTTCCACTATACTCTGTGACTACAGATTGTACAAGCTACACAATAATTCAGTAACCATGCTTAATTTATAACATTATAAAAATATATATATTGTTATCTTCAGTAGGTACTATCTTCTCTGAAATACTTTCCAATACTTTTAAAGTGAAATTATTACAGAAACATCCAGTTACTTATAAGATTCAGCCTGACAGGCTATACACTTAAGCCTCTATATTGAATGCATATTCTACATAGTTAATAGTGTTATTCATATACAGTCCCCTGAGAGATTTGGGTAATGCATCAATAAGCATAATTACTAACTGTGGGTTAGGATTGCTCTTATTAATTTTTCTCCTCTGAGTATGAAATGCAAATTGTGAAAAGTAGAATTTGCATCTTAACTTGACTTACATATTATCTCTGCTTTGCACCTTAGGAAATTGCCGGATATTTAGTTACAGTTAAAGCTTCACAAATACCACCACAGTTTACTGGAATCAGAATAATTTTATTTTACTTCCTGACTCAATCAGGTTTTGCACTGTAAGAACCATCCTTTGTCACATTTCAAAGATGTGTAAATTGCAAGCCACAGTTTAACTGTTATCAACTATAAGTAACATCTGTCTGCTTAAAGAAGCATCTCCTTTCACTGGATACCTCAGATTTGAAAAATAACCTGCCAGAGAGCTGGATAAACCTGAACCTTGGCAGCTCACTGACCAACTACTTATTCTGAATTGCCACTTTAACCTAAAGGACATTTTTATCTCAGCAAATAATTAAACAGTGCATTTAGCAAACCTTGTTCCACAAATCCTAGTTTGGTTCTTTGCTGATCTCATGTCTGTACTACTTTCACTAAGCTTAATATTATCCAAAGCCCATTTCCAAGTTTCATTTAAAATGTTGATTTAGCCCTTGAATAAATTGTCAGAGTAATACCAGATGCCTATATAGGTAAATACAATTCGACTCCTCTTCCTGCCGCTGCACCCACACACAAAGCATGAGAAAGGCAGTACTCCTTTTGCTCTAATTTCTGTGTTAAACAAATTTTTATTTACATTCTTCTCAGTATTCTTGGTCAAATCTAAGAATATATTTTCATTCCAAAGGGCTAGAGAATTGCTACATAACTAGCCTCAACATCCATAAATCTAAAATATTTGCGGAAATAGAATCCTTTCATTTTTCATGACTCAGTGTTTACTTTAGATGCTCTTAAGCATAAATGGTACTTTCTTATCATACTTTAAAATCTTAGGAGAAATATATAAAAGTTAAGATAGAATTCCTAGTATGTGATAACAACAATAGCTGTGTTTTAAAACACTGCATTAAAAAAAAAAAAGCCAAAAAGAAAAACTTGGATGCTCTCCTTCAGCGAAGATGTATTTTTTCTTCTGATTTAGGATCTTGTATCAACCGACTTATGATGCAACAACATAAAGACAGCATTATGCTCTTGGTGTTTGGTTTCTAACCGCCCTTTCACTGCCTGTCAAACACGAGACAAGCACTGATGTTGTCAGCAAAGCTTGAGAATGGAAAATAATTCCAAATAAGCGTTAGTTTGTTAAAGCAAGAACTGTGGAATACGATTTTATGTGATAGCACCTTAAAGTATTTACATTACGAGTAAAGAATCAAATCTTTCTGCAGGTCTGTGCAGGAGAGAGAGCTCAGAAATAAGGATTCGTTCGTGCATTTGCAAATGTGATCACAATCTGTCATTTGATCCTCCTGCCAAACAGAAAAGCAAGACATGCTTTCAAGGGCTCTACATCTTCCATATTTGTGATGGAGCATTTCCAAAGGTGAAGGAATTTAGAGGTTAACTTCCTCCCCCAGCAGGCTGGGGTGGTTTGCTTGGATTAGTAATTTTTTGCTAAGTGACACAATACTGGAAAACATTTTGGGCAGAACCCCAATGTGCCATCAGCTTAAGATAAAGTCTTTCACACCATGTAGGATCTAGCCTTCCGCCAGTACAAATTAATGAAGAGCCTTCATAAAAAGAAACACCTGTATTTGTGAACTGCATTATGATAGTAATTCTACATCTCCCTACTTTTGACAGGCTGTCAAGAAGTGAAAATTATTAACCAAGCAAATTGGCTGAAAGCTTGATTAGCAGCTGGAAAAAGACTCAAGATGAATACAAAACCCAAGAGCTATGCAGGGTACTGAGGAAAACAATCAGCAGAATGGAAATTATTTCAGTTCGGCTTTTGTGATGTTCCATGTAAATGGGGAGATCTATTATCTTCCTACATGATTAAAGAATTAGCACTCCCACTGTATTTTTAACTAAAGAAAGGATTGAAAAACATATTGCAGTATCGATTCCAATCACGTGTGATTTCTGAAGTCACCATGGGCTCATAGGGGAACATGGATCTTCCATTGTCAGATAAACCTTCACAGTACTGAAAGGCAGGTCAAGCCAAGTCGTGACCTGTAATGCAAAGCTGTTGCCTACAATACACTTCATAAATACTTAATGCAAAAAAAAAGAAAAACAGGGATGCTCCATATGGTAAACCTTAAAATATGATTAATTATGTTATAGCCAAGAAGAGTCACTCTTCTCATTCAGCCCTGAGGATTCTGTAAGCATATTAGAAATGCACAGTATGAAAAACATTAAGTTGCTCTGTTTTTTTCTAAAATTTGGCTTATTTAAAGGAACTAAAACAAAAATATCAGTATCCTCTTAGTCCTTTCCCTATACACGGGATTCAGATATTCACACACTGAGGATTGCTCTGCCTAAGGCCTCTGTATTCTCCTTTGCAGTCATTTGCCTCCATAGGCTTTCCTTCCACAATCAATACTAAAAAGAATTAAACTGTATTTCAGGTAAATAGAGCCATACTCTCAAAATCAAACTGACTACATACAAGGGGGAAAGGGCATTGTTCATTGTAATCTGCTAGACTCTAAAAGATCAGAAGAGCAGAATTTGATATTTTTCTAGACCATTCTAAAAAAATACAAAGTTTTTTGCTAATAAACCAGGATTGTAAGTTTAAACATTCCTAGCTGGCATCAAGCCACAACCTTCTATGTCAAATTGAGATAATTCTCTTGCTGATTTAAGCAGAAATCTTTGCTAATCATAGGAAATGTCTTTGTAGGCAGGCAAAGCCTGCTTAAACAGTTTATTATCCATTGGACATTCCAGATAAAAATAGAAATTAAGAATTTTCAAATCTCATTTACCACAGATCTTAAAAAAAATCAGTTCTTGAAGAAAACGCCATCAATCATATTGCAACTCTGAGGTAACTCCATGCATAACTAAGCACGACCCACACGATGTGAAAATATTTCCATAAGTTGAGAGCGATGTAAGAAGAAAAAGACTTCTATGAAGTGTTACAAATTCTGGTCCCCTTGTATTTAAGAATAAATTCTTTTTCTTCCCCACTCATCTTATTTGCAAAAAAAATCTATTGTTGGGTTGCCCAGCCCAACCTCCCTCCTCAACCAGGGCAGGTTGTCCAGGACCATGCTCAGTTGGGTTTTGAATATTTCCACAAATGGAGACTCCACAACCTCTCTGGGCAACCCGTTCCTGTGTTTGACCACTGTTACCACGAAAAACGACACTCATAATGCTACTAGTTTCTGTCACACAACTTGGCTGAAGTGACACAACTTACTGTCTTATGTTGACCCCTGCTATAAACGTATTTGTCTTTGCCTGCAGGGTTTTATGGTAACATACAGAACACCATAGAATCACAGAATCACCTAGGTTGGAAGGGACCTCTTAAGATCATCTAGTCCAACCAATGAAAAAACAAAACAAAAAAAACCACACCCCCACACACCACCATTCTAGTAGGCTTCCATCCATTTGCTTAAAGTTATCCAAGTGAATTCAAGAGAAGAATTTTACAAAGTCACTTTAGATGTGTATTAAAATCAGTAAGTCATTGGCCCTGACAATTTAATCATTCACATCTATTCAAAGTTGGGTAAAATTACTGTAAATGACTATACAGAATGCAACATAAGAGTACTTGTCTGAAATATGAAACTGCACAAGAAAACACAAAAAAAACCCCAAACCAGAAATCCTCTGACATCTGTAGATAAAAAAACATTTCAATACATTTGAAAACTGCTTACTTTTCCTTGGCTGGCAGTTCTGCCTCATAAGTAGCCATCTTAGCTCCTGTCCCAGCAGGCATTGCTGTTCTTTGTCTTCGCTTTCTTCTTGGAGCAGTATCAATGACATCTGGACTACCCAGAAGGGAATCCCTTCGTTCCGGTGCTGCCAGAAGGAAAAAGACCAAAGTTGAAAAGAACTTAATATGAAGTACTAAAGATAATTCTTTAGCTGTTTTTTGTTTATTATTAAACCTCTATACTACTAAGATTGGCTCAGTTTTGACAGCAGTTGGTGTCAAAACAAACAGATGACATAAAGGGAAGTTCAAAAAGACAAAATTCAAACTAGAATGATAAGCTTCCCTCAAAATCTCTTTGTAGTCAGAGGACAGAAAAATGGGCCGCTATAAACCAGAAATATACTGATGGTCTCCTCATTCCTCCTTGTAGACTCTACAGTAACTAGAGAGGTGGCCTATAGAGCCCAGTTTCACCTACTAGTACCAGTTTCACCTACCTAGTTAGTCTTTGTCTCCTGTAGAATCATAGAATGGTTTGGGTTGGAAGGGATCTTCAAGATCACCAAGTTCCAACCCTCCTGCCATGGGCAGGGACAACTCCCACTAAAGCAGGTTGCTCAAAGCCCCATCCAGCCTGGCCTTGAACACCCCCAGGGATGGGGCATCCACGACTTCCCTGGGCAACCTGGTCCAATGTCTCACCACCCTCATAGTAAAGAATTTCTTTCTGAGATCTAGCGTAAATCTCCTCTCTTTCAGTTTAAAACTGTTGTCTCTGATCCCATCACTCCACTCCCTGACTGAGACCCTCCCCATCTCTCCTGTAGCCTCTTTATGTGCTGGAAGGGGCTATAAGGTCTCCCTGGAGTCTTCTCTTCTTGAGGCTGAACAACCCCTACTCTCTCAGGTGATCTAGCCCTCTGAGCATCTTTGTGGCCCTAATGAATAAGAATAATTGAGAAAAAAGTGCATGTGGCACAGGGAAAGGAGCTCACCACATGGCTTTGTTCTGACTCTTGCTCTGCAGCATTGACAGCAATATACACCCAGAACCAAAAAGAAATTTAAATTAAAATATATTTCAACGTTCATTAGGGTAAACCCTTGAGAGAAGCTTATTGCACTGTATTTTGTAATGTACTAGTAGTCATTCTGCTACCATGGACCTCCAGGACACGAACACTTACAGGTTCTGTTGGAGAGTAGCTGAAGACAGTGAGCAGAATGACTGATGGACAGCCCGATCTCTGTTCAATGAGGCAAGAGATCATCCATCTGGAGCAAAGCCATGCATATAAAGCAGTAACACCAGGTTACTGCTCTACCCGTGGAACAGGTGTCCCTGGTTCAGAATAACCCCTCAAAGTGACAGAGTAGCTGCAGTCTGAAAGGAAACGGGGGAGAATTCCTAACACCCTGCAACCCAAATCTGGATAACCCGTCCGGGTTTCCCCTGAGTCCTCCAGTGAAGGAAAGTGAAGTAGCTCTGTCCAGGTTCATTTACCTATCATTTTAATTTCCACCATTCCTGAACAAGCTACAATTTCACACCTGGTTCACATTTATATTATCCTACAAATTCATAAAAAAAATGAATTATCTACACTTAAAAAACAATCCCCTCTCTGCTTTGACAGTTATCTGCTTCGAGCTAAAAACATCAAGACAACTGGATCCTTCCTTAAGCTAAAGCCCCCCCTTCCCTTGCTATTAATGCACTCAGAAGATATACAGACAGTTTTATTCCAGTTATCAACATCCTGTAGTGTGCTTTTATTTGGTATGCCTGCTTTAAAAATACAATCTTTAATTACTTCTAATTTTCAAAATAATGATATCCAGACCAGCACACATTTCAACTGAAATATATTAAATAACAATGTGGTGACTGAGGCTGATGCTATCATAGTAACTTCCCTGATTATTACTTTCTGTGTGTTTTAGGAAGATTTAATCTTCACATGGATGAAAGACACCATAATTTGAGATTCAATATTGAAGGTTTTCATAGAAAGTAAATAATGGGTCCTATTTCTTCATTCCTTTCACAGTTGTTATACTCGTCTACTGAAAATGAAACAAGAAGAAAATATGCAACCCACAAGTAACATTTTCACTGTTTCTCAAAAAAAATGCGTTTCTGACCAAGAACACTGCTAAATTAAACATGTAAATAGAGGCTCCCTGGAGACAGCGCAACCACTGCTGACAATGAAGCATATGCTTAAATATCAGAACCACTTAGTTTTACCAGTGTGCACTAAACTAAACCACAGACTTACAGATCTTTGGAGGGTGACAACAGGTATTGGCAGACATATTTCCAAGGCATGAATCACAGAATCATAGAATTGTCTAGGTTGGAAGGAACCTTAAAGATCATCTAGTCCAACCATCAACCTAACCCTGACAAAAATCACTAAACCATATTCCTAAGGACTACGTCAACCCGTCTGTTGAACACCTCCAGGGATGGTACCTCAACCACTTCCCTGGGCAGCCTAAATTAATCAGCTAATTAACAAATTTTGAAGTCCAGTACAAACAAGATAAGTTGCCTGTAATAAGTGCTGAAAAGGGTTAAATTACAGCCTAATTCTCCATACTAAACTTTAACTAGCTATGAGTACTTTTCCAGTGCCAAATGTTGAAAATATGTTCATGATTGTTCATTACTATTTACTGGCAACATGTTCAGGCTAGTACATCTAACATTTACACTAATACTATTTGATATATTCCAATATCACTTCCTAAAGTAGAGTCCTTCTTAATTAATACACATAATAGTTTACTGCCAAGAACCAAACAAACCTAAACAATTTTACTATCATAGCTCGTATCCTTCCTTGTTGCTGTTCTCCTCCCACACTTTCTGCTTTAGCCAAAAAGCAGATCCAGAGGTTAGCTACATATACAAAACCTACACAATACTGATGTTAAATAAATAATGTCCCGGTGCTTTGACTTGTGCAATATCCAACGCTGCTCATGGCCCTCATGCTCAGCACCGTTTACCGTTTAGACACAAATCCTGTTTGTCTTCTACAATAGTCCCAGTGGTGCTTGAGCAGGAAAAAAATGGAAGAGAAACGTTCACCTTTGCAACAAATTGCATTTGTGCTAACTTCAGGCTGGGAAAGGGTCTCAGTTTTTTGCTAAACATCTCAATCTAATCTTGCCCATGGAAACAAATTTTGCTCTTGTGACCTATTAAAACCAAGTAGAATAAAAAATATTGACCTAAATGATTCAAGTAAACCTCTCCAATAAAGTTCACAATTTCTATTGCAAGAATGTTTTAATAATGCCAAGAAGGTGGCTTCTCATTCAGACAGCCTAGAATGCAATCTTACAAAGAGCAGCAGACTGGCTCATAGACAATGGTTGATCACTACAGCCTTGAGGTTTGTTTTTTTTTTTATTTGTTTCTTTTCAGCTACCTCTTATGGTAGAACTGTTAATGAAAAGGTGGCAGACTTGAATCTCAAAGTATCATGCATCACTGTAAGACTTTAAACATACACCCTCGACTCCTGCCCCAAAATAATTCTCATTAATGAATTCATTTATAGTAAAAGCCAAGGAAAGCTTCAGCAAAATATTCATTGCTGGACAAAAAATCATTTGGAAAAAGGAGTCTTGAACATAAACCTAATTTCTTTATTCTGAAAACAACTTCTGTCTAAAGTTCATCACCATTTTGAGGAAGTCAGGTTCCTTGACTTCTCATAAAATTACTTACTTTGATATTATGTAACATGATATGAATGATTGTTATACCTTTGAGAAGAACAGTACCAATTTAAATACAAGAGCATTGCTTGATGAAAGCCAGTTAATTAAGCCACCTATAACAACAAATGTTGATCAAGAAAAGGAAATGTTCCCAATAGATAATATACTTTCTGTAGGTGAATAATGGCAAGAAACAAGACTGATAAGGGAAAGGGAATCATAGTTCAAGTTCTAAAGAATATTTGTGCTAAGAAGGTTAAAGACCTTAAATAAAAACCTTTGTTGTACATTTTCATTGTTTGCTTTGAAGACTGATATTTGGTGTGCAGAGGGAGTTTTCAAATAAGATAGGATATTTTAGAAAAAAATTTAAATGGAAAACTAAAAATAGCTTTCCCTGGTTTGGAAAAGTCAGGATGAAATTAAATCATTGCAGTCCCATAATGGCTGGGGTGCAGAAAGAGAAGATGCCTCTGCTCTAATACAGAGAAATGCCAGGACCCATTCTCAAAATGTTTGGTACACAACACCTTCCACCCGTGCAGAAAAGCACTGCCTCTTCCAAGCTCTCTGCTACGTGCAGCCTCTGGCCAGCCAGACCCTGCTGGGGAACCACTGGGGTGATCTGGGAGAGAGAAAAATCACTGCAGGGAAAGAACCAACAACGAAAGGGCACAGACAGCTTTGCTCAACTACCAGCATCGAGGTCGGATCTTGGTATTCAGCTAACACAGCATCACGATCTCTGAAAACTACAGGCATTTTAAAATTAATTTCTGTAGCGCGGTTAAAGATAGGCAGTCCAGTTACATTTTAAAATAGACTTCTGCATTACTTTATTTTGATATACTGAAGTAAATTGTTTAAAAAGAAATCCCTTCTAATCTAGAATATTAACTTTTCAGTCTGACAAAAAATATAACCACCCACCTTCATTCTCTGTATATCAACACTTTTAATGAAAATTCTACAGCTTTGACTTGTCTAATTAGTAATGACAGTGCTGTACTCACTGAGAAAACAGAATCCAGCTACTCTCAGCACAAGCTCTATTCTCAATAAATGACTAAAACCAGTACTAAAAGCTTAGCTTTGCCATAAAAAATATACAGGGAAGCAAAAAATGAGTAGAAGCGTTCCACGTTTGAGCAGTCTGTTTACTTACAATGACCTAACTCGACACAGACAGAAAACATACTCTCAGTGTCCAAAATCCTGAAAACTGTACTGCAAGGAAGAAAAAAAGTTCATGAGATTTTACATATAGGAAACAGTCACAGACATAACTTCTCTTCACCTTGGTAGACTATATTTAAGATGTAACAAAGGATCCCCAAACTTGATCACTTCATTCATTCCTATTATCCAAAATGTAGAGGTTCTATGTTTGCTTAGCTAAATTAGAATAGAATAGAATCATAGAATCATTTTGGTTGGAAAAGACCCTTGGGATCATCGAGTCCAACCGTCTACCCTACTCTACAAAGTTCTCCCCTACACCATATCCCCCAACACCACATCTAAATGACTCTTAAACACGTCCAGGGATGGTGACTCAACCACCTCCCTGGGCAGCCTATCCTAGTATGTGACCACTCTTTCAGTGAAAAATTCTTTCCTAATGTTCAGTCTAAACCTACCCTGTTGGAACTTGAAGCCATTCCCTCTCGTTCTGTTGCTAATTACCTGTGAGAAGAGACCAGCACTGATCTCTCTACAGTGTCCTTTCAAGTAGTTGTCCTGTGTAGGTCCATATTAATCTAATAGTATTTTGGAAAGAATCCATTGCTGACTTATAATACAAAATGGGTGAAAGCAGAACCTGGACCTTGCTATTTAAAGAAAGAAATTCTTTCATGTGAGGGTGGTGAGGCACTGGAATGGGTTGCCCAGGGAAGTCGTGGCTGCCCCATCCCTGGAGGTGTTCAAGGCCAGGCTGGATGGGGCTTTTGAGCAACCTGGTCTGGTGGGAGGTGTCCCTGCCCATGGCAGGGGGGTTGGAACTAGATGATCTTTAAGGTCCCTTCCAACCCAAACCATTCTATGATTCTATGATTCTATTCATATTTGAAAGACTACATCAGTGTTCTCATTTGCCTATATTTCTACGCAGTTGGTAACTAGCTTCATGTTTTTTGTCATCGTAAATAGTGATAACTTGTTTTCCTTGATAAAATATGTTTTGAGTGTTGAGTGTTTGAATTCCTCAGCGTGCTATGTTACATTAGAATGGGATTTGTCCTTTGCAAATACAGCCCCGTAGCCATAGAGCCCATGGGATTAGTCCCACTGCTTTGATGCACAGGATCGATTCTAGGTTAACCAGTCACTCCAGAAAAGGAAATGCTGAAAAGGGAAACATACTTGAACACTACGCTGCTATCAGATTTATGTCACTGAATTATCAAGACATAGCATGATAGTTTTAAACCCAATCATCAATGTCAAATTGATACAAGGAACATTCGCAGTTCTGGCATGTACCACCAAATAAAATGTATTTAGCATTGTACAAGTGCTTTGCTCCCAGTGAAGAATTTGCATTTATGAAAAAAAAAATAATAATGCTTTCACTCTTTTTGTATTACAATGGAACAGGAAAGATTTATAAAGTATACAGGCATTTATCCTCAATAAAAGGCCTGGCCTTAATTTAAAATTATCTCCTATCCTGGGGATTTTATCAAGAGCAGCACAAAAGTCTGTTAATTTCAATTTCTGTTCTGAATGAAAAATTACCTAATTCCTTTTTTGTCAGAGTAGCAAGGACTGATGAAAATTTGGTCAGATTTCCAGATATGAATGCTATCATAGGTCCCCTAAATTCCTCTCAGAGATGCCCTGTTAACAGAACAGAATTTCCTGGTTGAATTCTGCTTTAGTCTCTGGAGCGCTGCTCCAGAGAGTTACTCAACTGAACTTCCAAGTTCTGCTGTTTCTCTTTAATGAAGCAGATGATTCAACTTAAAACCAGTCCCTTGCTAAAGAATCTTGCCATTTTCTCTAGGATGGTTTCTTTGGGAAACAACAGGGCTGCACACACGTCTACTGGCTGTCCCTCTCCTGCCCTTGCACAGCACTGTCAGCAGATAAACTAGACCAAAAGAGGACAAAGTGGGCACAAAACGATCACCTGAAGAGCACCAGGACTGCCTCTGACAGCTGCTCCCCAAGCAACAAAAGAACAGAAAAAGAAAGGGAGCAGAACTCATCACTTTAATCCTTGACTATAGTGTAACTTCAGTAATTATGCAGTTTCGAAATCTCAAGCTAATTCCGAAGGGATCACCATAGCTGACAATAATTAGCATCTCTTTGACATTCTCAGCAGAGAGTCTCCTAAATGAATGCGTATGGAAATGAACGTGTCTCACTGATGTAGGCAATTCCTGCAAAGTAGGATTAAGCCATTCTTGACAGGCAATTTAGGAAACACCACTCTCACCTACGCTAAAGTTATCCTGTATATACACATTCCGGCCACAAATCAGACATTTTTCATAAGAAATAGATCCATTTAGATCACTCGGAGATCCAAAATTAAACATTGGTATTTACAGTTCACCCATATGCTTCAGTGAAAGTAACAGGAATATGTCACTATTTTAATTTTAGGAAAACTGTAAGAACCATTCTCCATTCCCTTTGTTCTGTTCTACTTTATATTTCATTCTTTGTATAAATTTGGGTTTACTGCACCGTAATCCCCTGGGGCCTAAAGGCAGTTGGGACTGCAGTTCTATAAATTCTCTGTCAGTTAGTTATTAACGTTTATTTTTATAAAGAATAACTCCATGGGAAGTGTTTATGAAGACACATTTTAAAACAACTCCAGCAAAAAGTTTAGATCCAGCTATACAAAATTTATAAATTGTATCTAGTTCAGTAAGGAAGTTTACATTTCCCCCTCTGAGACTGTATTATCACTGACAAAGCATCCTAAGTCTTAACATGTAGACTCTTCTATTTGCAAAGCCTGTTCTTCTCCTGATGTCACCCTTTTTCAAAAGCTTTTAAAATACAATTCCTTTCTTTAATTAAAAAAAAAAAAAAAAAGAAAAGCTTATTTCAAACCTGCAAGGAAACTTGACAAATTACAATAAAAATCTGGTTGACGTACAGTTTCCTTCTCAATGCTTATTTATTGGAGGCAACTCAGGTGCTCGTCTGTTACCAGTTCATATTGTCTTGAAACTATATGGCAAAAAAAATCAGGGTAAATTTGACAAGCAAATAAGTTTGGTCAGAAAGCATGAAAGTCTCTTTTCGTATATCTAAATATCAGAGGGGAAAAAGAAGAATGCATTTTTACAACTATCTACAGAGACTCTGAAAGAGCTCATTAATTTTAATCATCAAAACCACGATCTCTAATAGAAATACCTCTCTTGAAATTACTTTGATATGGGATATTTCAATGAACCATCAGATGAGACATTAACATTAAATAATCCATAATAATGTGTGATGCTAAAAATACTTCAGTAATGCCATAATTCTGAGAAAGTCACAGGTTATAAACATTGTCAAAGGTCGTGATTTATAAGCAACCCAGCGTTGAAAATCCTTGCAATACACCGCTGCATACGATGTATTTGTAGTGTTTCCAGCCTTTAAAAATTAGTCCCTGCCTTACAATACGAACAGAAAGAGTAAGCATGTGCTCAAATCTTTTCTGATTTGAGGTAGAGGCTCCATTCTGAAGTGGTGAAAGCCCGGAGACTGCAGTTTCGATATCCTACGAACAGGTTGCCTTCCCTGCTTTATTTTTGATGGGTGCTTGGCAGAAGCTGTGGTGATGCTGGCGACTTGGATGCTGTGGTGGTTTCCAACCAGCCAGAGGCTGTCTGGCGATGGGTTAGGCTGCTCAGCAACAGCACGCTCCAGCTTTTCAGTGACCCACTGAAAGTCCAGATTTATTACATGCAGTTTTACAAATCCTTTTCCATCTCTGACCCTCGAATCTTTTAAAAACTCTTCATTTGTGCTGCCCGATGAGGCTCGTTTTTGTGTACCATGGATGTGCCGTCGTCTAGCACACCAGCACACCCCAGTCCAGGCAAGAGCATTTAAAAACTCGTTGTCTGAAAAGGTTTAGATGAGCTCACTGTCCTGGGTGTGACTGACTGCTGGAGTCATTCGTTGGACTCCCTTGATGTCCTATTTGGATCATCTGTACCACCCAGGGTGGAGGTAGGAGGCTTCTGAACAGCGTCCCCAGGAGACATTAAACAGCATGCAGGTCAAGTAAACAAAACAACAAAACAGACGGATGGAAGAATGAAAAACATCAAGCTAAGAAAAGCTTTGGAAAAAATTTCTGGGCTGTGATCTTTTGATTCAACGTGAGGTAGTGGAGCCCAAAGTCATTTCTCACCAGGCATGTAAAACATATACCTCATGCCTGGAATTCTAACTGGCATCATTTTTTCTCTAGTAAATTTTTCTGTTGTCTACAGCTAATGCTGCTAAGCCTACCCAGCTGATCCAGGCCCTGGCACTGGCAGTGGTGGGCTTCCAAGCATCACCTCTAAGGTGACCCCATACACCAGACAACACTTATTATTACGCCTAACCCCTGGCTGTGTGGGTATGGAGGAGCCTGACATTTGAAAGCCTAAAGGAGAGTGTGGATAATGGTAATTATATTACCTACTGATCTCAAATCAGTTAAGAGATTATTTTGTTAACCTTTATGTAAAACAGTCACCCATAATGCTCTTTAGGATGTGAAGATAAAGCAGTGTAGCTATTGATGAGCACTTTAAAACAGGGCTTCTGCATGAATGCTAACAGTAAGTCTCAAAACCCTCAGGCAGGCACTTGTAAGAAATATGGCTAACTTCTTCACTCAAAATCAGTACCTCTTGGATGGTGAAACATACAACAATAACTGAAAAGATCTGTAAACAATAAAGCTTTTTGAATTTTTTTATTTATTTTTTATTTCTTTGGATAAAGTGCTGGGCTGCCCTTGTGCTTGAATAGTCTTTAGCTTATCTAGTCTGTCTCCTGGAAATGTACATAAAAGCCAGACGGTTTAGAGGGTCATCATCTTGACACACATATTTTATTCACTCAGAACCCTGCAGGGATCATGAGGCCAGAGAGATCTGCCCCTGTGTACCCAAGGTGGTCTTAAAAAACAAGTGTGAGCTGCACTCAGGCCACGTTCTACCCCCTGCCCTGAAGTTGCACCACACTTTGAAAGAGCTTTGAAATAGCTGGAGATTAGACTCTTCTGCCACAAGAATGATTTCTTTCTCCATTAAACAATTTTTTTGAGAAAATCAATACAACTCAAGGGAAGCCACAGGCTGCCATAACTCTGGGAAATGTATGTTTTCATAATGACGGCATTTCATGGTCATTACTAACCTATACCCATGACTTTATTGTGTGGTGTCTTTCAAGCTGCCTTAGGGTTTTTTTCAATTCTATTATAAATTCAATTTTTGGGGGTATAGATATTTCTACTTTAGGTTGAGCGAATGTTTCAGGTGGAATAATCTGAAATAAAAATCTATTTAAACAGAAATTTTGCCTGCCTGTATTTCACTATATAGTAGTAAGGAAGAACAATAATGTTTAAAAACAATACATTCAGATCAGAAACTATTTTGCTACTGATATTATTTAGATAGCAACATAAATAGGTGATCCTATATGTTTTCTTTGAGATACTAGACAGATTTCAAGCCTTGAAATCATTTACTCTAAAAGTCAGTGACACAAGCCCTATGTTCCTTCGTTAAGATAGGTATTTTTAACCTTGGAACACAAAATGGCTACATTAAAACTGTCCTTACATATGAATATACATAATGATTGGATAGAGCCTAATCATTCAGAATTTAATTTTCAAAGGAAAAAGTTGAGAAAGCATTAACTAAGTAAAAAAGAATTTTTTTTCCTACAGTTTATGCATTGGTTCTACAACACTAATAGCATTGGAAGTAGTGGAGGGTGGCTGCTTACTCAGAAAGTTACTAACATGCTTTTTACCTCTAGTTCCCCAGTTTTAATTCTGTCTGTGCTTGTGGGAACTAAAAGTCACCATTACTAGTGGCTGTTTTGCAGTTAGTGTGAAATGATTTAATTTCATTATGCTCCTAGGGAATATTTATTACTTGCTGTTATTCAAGTAAGACTTGGGTACCTAACCATGGATAAAAACTTCTGGAATCTGTAAGCAGAAGTTAAGCCACTTTTTCCCGAACGCACAATCTTCTGGCGTCCCATACTACAAATAATTTTCTAAGGACCGAAGTTATTCAACACACAGGGTCCTGCACTGCATTTGGGAGGACACGGGATCTGTTCCTGATCCTACCACTGACCTTGATGAACACCCATGCCTTGGTGCCTTGAGTGCAGACCATGAGTAACGTCTACTTGACTTCATAAAACACCTTGACACTGAGGAATGAAAAGGATCACACAAGCCAGGTCCAAAGCACACAGGCGCCTCTGTGAATGTTAAAAGCAGCTAAGAGGTATTATTATTATTCCTGTAGACACCAATTACGTGCATGTGAGGATGGAGAGGGCAGGGCGGCTGGTCCTCTGTGGAGGAAACGGTGAGTCTTTGGGTGGGTAGGCATGAGGAAAGGGACAGTTTCGTCAAGCAAGGCTCAGTCACAAATAAGCCTGGGATATAACAGCCCAGTGAGCCACTTTGATGGCCAGTATGATTCTTCAGCATCTGAAAGATTATGAAGTGTTATTATAATCTTCTAGCCAATGTTCATAGCAAACACGTGAAAGAATAAAAGCCTAATAATACAATCAAACGGTACTACTGACTGCATGAAAGTTCATGCCAATATTGTAAACTGTGTAATTAAGAAAATAAATTTAGAAAGTTGTGGATCAAAACTGTGGGCTTTTGTTTTTGAAGTTATTTTTATTTAAAGTAAACCTTCTGAAGAGTAAACCACTGCCCAAAGTATTTAGCGACTTAAATGCTGAAGTGAAAAGCTGGGAAGTTAGATGTGACTCCGGGAGATTCCTCCAGCTTACTGAAAATTGTGGGTGAAGCCCATAAGATTTAGTACTGCCTTCTTTTCCACCTATTCCCCTTTCCTCTTTCTGCATTTCACAAAATTCAAGACAAACTGAGTGTTGTGGTGACTGGTAAAATGGGGTCATTGCCCAGAAAGTGACTAGACAAGGTCCTTGACAGAGGTATAAAAAAGTCCGAACCCCTTCCTCCTGAAAGATTCTTTCCTGAGAAGCTCGCACCCTTTCCAAACAATCTTGCCACAGGAGGGATTTTCAGAATATTTATATATTGTGCTTTTTCAATGTATATATGCTTTTCCAAAATGTAACATGCTTTAGATCTTATACTTCTATTGTAAATTTTTTAATCTGTATAACCAGCTGATAAACTTCTTACATTTGCTGTGAAAAAAGCAAGCTGCGGTCTCAAATGTGATTCACTATGAACAAAGTTCTGTTTACCCCATTAGCTTTCTGGACCCATTTATTTCTACTGAAATTAATATAAAACTCCCGTTAAATAAAAGACATACCATGAGCATTATCCACAAATTGCTGTTAGCTACCTGCTTCTTTCATACAGTGTTTCTAAAAGGCTTTTCATGCTGTGAATTTAAAGACAGCATTTAAGATGTCATTATGGCTTGTCTTTATATACAGCTACCATTAAGGTCTTTGTAATGGATTCGGAAATGATGAACAGAGAAGGTGCATGTGTCTCAGTCAGACGTGACACTTACGTTTTTATGGCAGATGCACTGGCACAATTTCAATCAACATCACAGGATAATTTTGCCATGGAAAATGCTACAGGTAATTTTGGTTACTCTAAGAGGTTCTGAGAATATATTTAAGGAAATTTAAAGACCTCAGTAACTACTTTGAGAGCGGCAACACATTAATATTTATTATAACATTTACTGAGCAATGAACACAAAATCTGATCATATACAAGCCATTAATACACAACTAACAAAAAATTATCAATTGGCATGTCTGAGTCAGAATCAAGAAGCTGGTTTAATCTATGACAACTTCTACTTAGATGCTTTAAAACACAGTCTGTAAAAACACATACAATTTTAACTTTTATTCATCATTTATTATTTACTGTGAATGGATCATAAAACTTATGATAGGACCCAAGACCTGTGTTTATACTCTGACCTGGGCTGTTTTTCCTGATCGGTCTCTGGACATCTGCTGGGCTCTCCCTTCTGATCTGTCTGGGCTGTGCACGTATGCAAAGGTCACCACTAACACACCACAGCTGAAGATGTAGTTAGAAAGGAGCTGAACTTCAGAAGCTTTAACCCACCTCATGAAACCACGTACGAAACACGTTGTTATTGACAAGCTGGAAGATATCCAGGGAAACTTTAGAGGGCAATGGTGAAAATGAATGGCAAAAGACTATGGCAAACAGCCCTGGGTCCAAGTTAATCAGACAATAGAGATGCACAGGCAGGATGCAAGATGAAGTAATTGTGTGGTGTGATGGTAAGAGTCACAGGCCGACTCATTATACAGAACTGGCTCTGTTCCCCTGGGACCCACTAACTCTGGGATAGTCTTTCCATATGGTAAAAACTCCACTCCTCGCTAAGAAAAAACAGGATCACGCCCTGAGCTGTGCTAATGTTCCATGTATCCTTCCCCAGCCAATGTCCCCACGAGTCACCAGGGCCAGGAAGCACCACGCAAATTCTTTATTATAAATGGGAATGACAGAGTTTTGCTTAACCTAAATCACCAAACCCACTTGATAACACAAAACAACCCATGTTCAAGCCTAGGAAACATCCTAGTTTCTTTAGATAAAGAATCTTACTACCTACTAAGCCTTTCTGATATTGAGACTAGTTTTCTGCAGCATGCAGCACCCTGACAAATTACTTGAGGGGTGAATACAGCTTGGATTGTCAAAGCTTCATGCAACTTCTCTCCCCCTCAACATGCAGTGATTCTAAAAAATATAAGAACAGGGATATCTACATATAGGGATAATTTATGGTGGCTTATCATTTTATGCAAGCTCAAAATGTCTATATGGAAAAAGAAAATACTTTGCTGTATGTAATATATTTTGTAATTTCATTACACTAGGTAATTCCCATGCACCTTTACCACAAAATATTCACTTAAATTATTAAGGCCTTGGGCAGATTTAAACATTTCCTGATATTCCTCCAAAACAACAGGCACTGTAATAGTAAGGTGGTTTCATTATAACAGGCAATGCAGTCCCCCTGTAAATAGAGAAAGCTTAGAGAAAACGGGATTTACATAGGAGTGTGTATTTACACCCTATGTTTCCCCACCATAACACAGCTCAAGCCTAAACTACAGACACTGAGTTTTTCAGAATAGCATTCCAGAAGGTCAATGAAGGATAGGGGCCAAACCCCCCCCCCCCCCACACAGGGAAAAAGCACAAATATGTTTGCAGATCATTCCATGTAAGCGCAAAGAAATGCACAGAGATTAATTATGTCATCTATTCTAGTCTATCTGCAAGAAAAAGTAACTTTAATAGTACGTGAAATAAAAGGGTTGGGGAAAAGGCAGCATGGCATCATTGATCTTATGAGTGAAGTGCAAAGGCATCCAAAAATGAATTCAGTAAATGGCAGTGGCAGATTAAAAACTTTTGCTTAACTAATGGTTCCAAAAACTGCTCCCACACTTTTAAAGACATAGGAATAAATGACACATATCGTCCTTGAAGTTAAGAAAAAAAAAAATCACTAGGCTGGAACCAGCAAACAATTTAACAAACTGGTTTAGACAGAGTTTTTCTTCTGGCACCTTGCTGCAGGGAGAATATGAAGGGATGAACACTGTGATATAAACCACGTACTAAATTCAAGTGATGAAATGCTATAAAAACATGATGTCTTCAAAGAAAGAATGTTAGTGGGTAATTTCCAGCAAAGCTTGCTCAAGATATTAGAAAGCATGTATGATTTTATAATGACCTCTTCTGAAGAACCAAGGGGAAAAAAAAGAGTTTCAGGCTACAAGGACTTAGAGAATTAAGTTCACTAACAGTAAAATCAGAACAAGGTCACTAGGTGAAGTGGCTGATGTGTGGGATGACAGAATGCCATAACAAGGTTCTATAAGCAGAAAATATTGCATCATTTGATTTTTGACTCTTTCAAAGACAGAAAGAAATGTACAACAGAGAATCTTGGTATCATATTTTCTCACATTACAGGTTACATCTTACAAGTACTCTAGATATCCTAAATATTATTAGATTTGACAGCTGGATCCTTAGAAATAATAATGTTGGTATTATTTCATGCTAGAGTTTTTGCCTTTAACTAGTATTGTTTCTAACCATCATAATACTTGTCTAAAGAGACGTGTGAGAACATGTAATTTTCTTTTATTGAAACGGATTAATCATTGCTATACTGGTATAGCTGACTTAAAAAAAAAAAAATTAAAATCACAGGGGTCTGAATCAGACATTATAAAAAATAAAATATCTTTTCTTTCCGTGTCTGCTCAAATGTAAGCAGGGAAGTCTTCACAGTACTGCCCTCAGTCCCACGGCTGCTGGTACGGACTGTTATTTTGGCAGTGTGCCTCCCAGGAAGACCAGCTCTGATTGGACTACACGTGGAAGGGAATACTATGAAGAAGAGTAAAAATGTCAGAATAAAGTTCAAAAGCAGAGAAAGATACGTCTAATCCTTGCCCATGCATACCCTGTTGTGCACAACACCCTCTTTGTTGATCAACAAAAAACACATTAAAACATCCAGGACTGGGCACAAAATGCTAATGTGAGTAACGGCTGTTAAGATGACTAACACTTTTATTACATATTCAGAATTGAACACTTTGGCCAGAAACGGAGCCAGAATAAACCAGAGTAGCCTCTCTGGAAGTTAATAGAACTATAATGAATTACACCAATTGAGAATTCAGAGTATTATTCTGGGATAGCTAGCTGGTGAAATACACAAAACAAAGCAAAAGACTAATTGCACGCTGTGCATGAACAAAGTAATTTTAAATTTTATTTCTTGAAAAGGCAGCTAAATAATATCATTACCTGGGAAACACCTGGAATCCTTCTTGACCATTTTGTCTCTAGCAAAAGCTGTACATAGCAATTTTATGATTTTTTTCTCTTTTTTTTTTTTAAATTATACAAAAAGGCTTACAGTTGATGCCTCTTTTCTTTCCCTGCTAGCACTGAATTAGCAAGGAAAAAAGCATCACCATGACTATTCTGGAAAACATTCAGATTTAACTCATTGACACACCATACCTACTCCAGAATATGAAATTCCATTTGATACAATAAGTCTTTCCTAACCTTGGAAAAGTCAAACAGAGTTGTGTGGCCAGACCAGTTTGAGGAGGACATTCCCAGATGCTGCAGTGGGGTCCCTGGGTGGCTGGTAGCCTGCATGGCCGTGTATCAGGGCAGCTATTTCAGAGCCTCTTGTTTTGCTGGTATAAAAAGGGAAATGCTATGTACCTTCATGATTTAGCCTCAGTAGTCTTTACTACAAAAATACCTGTTATTTTCTCTGAAACTGTTTTTACTAATAACAAGAACTGTGCTGATTTTGTTACCCGAGAAAATAAAGCCATCCCCTCTTTACCAGAAACTGCCTTCAGAATGTTTCCTACCATAAATCACTGCTTCAAAGTGCTGCTTGCTCCCGGACAGGGATTTTAAAGTTCCTCAGCTTCATGTGCAACAAGGGGATGATTTATTCCAAGATGCGAATTACAGTGTCAGTGTGTTTTTCTGAATGGCAGCAGCAGCAGCAGCCACGGGTCCAACCCAAGTAACTGGGAGACATGGGCAGTTCAACCCTGAGATGCCAGACTGCTGGGAGGGTGAGTTTGGTTTTTGTTTCTAGTTTCCTACCCCACATACAGCGTTAATACACTGCCACTGAGAGAGGGGTTGAGACAGACTGAACCAGGGGCTACTGTTAAGAAATGTGATTTCACTTCTCTCATCTACTACGACACTTTAGCAAGCCACAGTGAAGAGAAGTGGGAAATAGCTTATGCTCTCCAAAAAGCAGTGCCACTTCTTCCTGTCTGACACCCTGTTTTGTCAAGAAAAAAAAAAAAAAAAAAGAAAATGCAATTTTAAATGTCCTTTACTCCTTGCTGAAGAAAAGCACAGAGAGGCACAGAGTGGAACAGGGATGGCTCCTTCCTTCTAGGTCATAAAAGAGCTGCAAAATCCCCAATCTGTACCACAGACAGGACCTGTGGGTGCCCCCCTTGCCCTGCTAAGGCACATCTGCCCCAGACAGTGTGCCCAATTTTCATCCCTCCAGCCAAACAGAGACTTGCTGGCAGACGGTCTCCTGCCCAGGGCAAATTTACCAGTGAGTTATTTTAAGGCAACTTTGCATTGTTCAGGCAGAGAAAATTCTCCTCAGTAGAACTGTCAAGAGACACAACTCTACCAGGGCTGTAGCTTTAGAAGACTATTTAAAGTAACATATTTTAGCCATAAAATATAAACATCCCCTGAAAGTGCCTGCTTATCTGGATGCTCAGTACAGCTCTTCAGTGTCTATGCCACTTCAAACAACAGAGGAACATTTCACAGAGTGGGCCTTTTTCTGCACATAAAAGTGACTTCAGTCCCCCGAACAGCAGCCAAACCTCACAGGCAAGGCATACAGTGAGAGATGATGTATTACCTACGACGGGATGACTGTATT
Source organism: Gallinago undulata (assembly GCA_026546715.1). Lineage (NCBI taxonomy): Eukaryota > Metazoa > Chordata > Aves > Charadriiformes > Scolopacidae > Gallinago > Gallinago undulata. The sequence goes on along the minus strand of JAOTQQ010000019.1, from coordinate 74,131,759 downwards.
CCTTCTATCTTTAGTTATCCTGTCTTGGGGGATAAGCAGGGAAGCAATAAATCAGCTCCTCTCCTTAGTTCTCCAAAGCTTAATGACTCCCCAAAGGTCCAGCGTGAGATGGACAAGTCTCTCCTTCTCCCAGGATGCAGCGGGAATGATGTTTGTTCCCAAACTAGCTTATGATTTTCTGACTATTATTTTTCTAGATTATCAGGATTTAATTATGCTACAAAGCCAATCAGGAAGTTCTCAGACATTTAAACTGCTTTTTGATGTTCACATGCCTAGAAAGAAGTTTTTCACTATGCAGTTCCTGAACCAAGTATTGTAACGGAATAAACTATCAGTAAGCAGTTCAATAGCCTGGAAAGTAATATAATTCACTCACACAAGCGCACAAACAAGGGGCAATCACAGTTTTGACCTTGCTGATGCTTCGTGAAAATGACTGATATCAATCTTGTGGTCCGAATATCTTAAGGATAGCTTGAAAGCACTCATGGCCCTTAAAAATTCTCCAGTGAGAATCTTCTTAATCCCTGCCCTGTTTCACAGGCAAGAGACTCCTCACACCACAGGACTCATGACAGAGATGTGATTTTACTCTTGGTGTGATGAAGTCAATATCATCAGCCTGTCATAATGGGGGTCACCTGCTCACCGTACTGGTTAGCTGTGCAACACCTTTCCTTTTCTTCTCAAAAAAATCAGTTTAGATGCAGGCAGGTGGAACTGACGATCACAGTTCCATCATTTATGACCCACATCCATCCCTGACCACAGGGAAAAGACAGATGTATTCATGTCATAAGTGTCAAAAGCCTTTATCAAGTCCTTGGTGTCCAGAAGCCATAAACCTCAGCTGTTTCTTGGAAATATAAACTAGAAATTCTGGAAAGAAAACAGCACTCTGTTCCCCACTTTGATTAAACAAAGATAAAACATGTTCATATGAGAAGCTTCATCTGCAAAAAACTACAGGCACGATAGGAGCTTAGCCCTCCAGGGCACCCAGGGAGGTTGTGTATTTAATTTTCCTCTGTATGTTGATGGCAACTTGTGCTTGTTTAGTGATTTGATAATATTCTCAGAGGTTACAAAGACTTGGCAGAACATATTCCTAAATTTCACTGGTTAATGATACAGTTTTAAACATGGGGGACAACACGTAAAGTCGTAACAACAATGAAGTAAAACAGGGCACATCGTGTGAAAATGACTGACAGGACAGAGTAGTAATTTAAAATTAAATCTAAAGGTCCAACTGCATTTTATATCTATCCAAAAATTCCCAAGCTTCTCATCTTCTCTATAATTCAATGTCAGAAGTAGAAATGCCCTGTCATCAAAAGTCAGTTCAGCTTTCTAAACAGGCTCAAAGTCTTAGCTATCAGTCCTATACAAGCAACTGTAGCTATAATGGTCCGAAGTGATTGTATTTCAACAGCCATCATTACCAAAAAGCTAAGCAGACATTTGCCTAACTTACCATCACCCTCCCCTTGCCATTAAATCAATAGCCCAAGGCATTCAATTAGATCAGCAGTAGCGTCACTTCTGTTCCTGTGCCATTTTCTCAAAAATTGACCGTTCATACTTTTTCCTCCCTTCTCCTCTATTTACCACAAAAAAAGTGAAAACCACCTCTTTTTACTTTCTTGCATGAAGGATAATCTTCAGTGCCGTTCCTCCTCTGCTTGTGGGGGATGTGCTTTATTGCCGTTGACCCCCGTGGTTGTGTACTTGCACTGCTTTGCAGTAAGCTGACTGGCCACTTCAGAAATATTTCTGAAAATCCACCACTTATTGCTTATGTGCTCCTCTAACACACAAGACAAGAATAGTAACCAGTGTAAGTCAGTAATAAATCACCACACAGATACGTGTCTGGCTCTAATCATTCAACCAGAGTCCTTAGTCAGTGTTTAAGTTGGGTGCTGTATCCCCACGATAACTCAAAACAGGACAAACCTCTCTTAAGCAACAGGGCTAAGCTACGCCAGTGAGAATTCTCCTTTTCAAAACCAAGGTCGGTGACAATATTTGAGCTGACCTTTTTGCTGAACAGAACCGAAGTCAAACCAGATATACTTCACAAGCAGCTTCAGCCGGAGGACAAGCATCAACATGTTTTTAATCTCCTGCATAAAGGGCCATTTCTCAGCGAGCAGCCGGACAAACAAGCAGCAGTGTTTCGTGGGGAGGTTTATTAAGCACACCTTGCTAAAAGGGTTTAAAACCACTGAGCTCTGGGAATTGTGACTCAGATTTGTTGTTGTTTAGTGGGGAAATCAGGGAACTGAGTCTTCAGGCAGCCTCGGATAAAGCAAACTGTGAGTAAGGGACAGACCTTCGCCAGGGAACAAGTAATTAATTGAAGGCTCTTAATGCTAACCGGAACCAAGGAGCAGCGTTTGAACAAGCTGCGGATGAGGATTCATCTCTGGATATAGATGAAAGCCAACGCCAAGCAATTAATATAAGTGGTGTTGCACAGCAAATGGAGAGGCAGGTGATTTTTGTCAAATGACAGCCTTTCTTGCTCAGCTTTGTTCAGCACCACCTCTGAACAGAAAATGAACCGCTATACCCTGTGTCAGAGTTACCTGCCAAGAAAAGGAGTCAGGTGGAAACCATAGACATTGCAGACCTGCACGCAATTCCATTTTGCAGATTTTGAGGGATTTTTTTTTTTTAAAAAAACAAATTGATAGTAAATAATTTTCTTGGCCAAGTACCCTGTTCACACTGTACATCCTTTGTTTTTCTTTCCCATATCAACACAGTGTTTATGGAAATCCCAAGAAAAATTGCTGATAGATTTTCACATTTAGAAAACAGGAGCCATTGGAAGCCAAGAACAAAGTATCTTAATTAACTAAGGACATCCAGTGGTTCACAAAATGCAACTGCCTTGGAAAAACAGTATTTAAGTGAGATTTTTCCAAGGTTGCCTGTGAGGTCTGCCCTTTGAATGCTCCTTCTTACTGCGCACAATCTGGCAGTTAGTTTCTCTGTCATATTGATTCTACGTATGCTATTTCAAATATGAAGGCATAGATTCATCTACCCTCCCCTTAGCATACACTGATCCACAATGCAAGAAGCCAGTGTCTCACTTCTCAGAGATGTGTCCCAAATCTTCTCCCTTTTGCTGTGAGACATATTCCTTCCATGTCTCCTGGACCACGGGGCAACTTCAGGGAAGTGACTTAGTGTTTTTGTAGTGTGCTTTCTCTCTTCAACTCTTAAACAAAAAAGAAAGAGCAATGAAGCTTTCACCTTCATCAAAATTGTGAATGTCTTGTTTGAATTTAAAGAGAGCATATAAAATATTTTGATGCTTTCTGCAGGACTGATGAGCTACTAGTGAGCCATTTAGTTAATGATACTGTTCCTAAAACTTACCAAGTTTTATGTGTAACTAAAAAAGTTAATATTTGTTGAGGTGTAATGAAGTAAATTATTGAGTAAAGAGTACCAGGCAACAGATTTATTTTAACATTTAAATTTTTCCACATTTTTTTTTAAAATTACTTCAAATTCTTCAGCAAATAAGGTGTATTCACACAACATAGGGATGGTGGAACAAAATTAAAATAACCTTAAGCAACGGAGAGAGCCAGAAATCCAACATCACCCTTATGCAAGAACTCCTGGAGGTTACGAGCAGGTTAACCACTCTATTTCACATAGTATTTCTCAACTCCTACTCCAAAGCCTTCTGACTGCCTGTCTCATATGTTTCCCAGGAAAGGTCTTAAGGAAATTGCTGGCAATCAGATACTTATGACCTGACCCTTCTCTCCCAGGAACCCAAGTAATGAGTATCCTTGTGAGAATTCAACTCGTGGCTATAGATTAAAGAGCTATTTTTTCCTGTCTGAGACAGCAGCTCACAGTATGGCTGATCCCAAACAAGCGCTGTTTTTGCCTTACTGAATTGGAGACAGTTGCAGTTTGCAGCAATCAGCAGATGGAAATCTAGGGAGAGCACTGTATAAGCAGAAAAAACAGTTTAGCCAGGTAAACATACCTAGAAGATCCAAAGTCACAGTAGTCAACAGCTACTGGAGCAGAGCTGAGGTTTAGCATCCAAAGCACTGCTGGGAGGTGTTCTCCTACAAGTTTATTTCTCCATTTGAAACAAGTAAGATCCTTACAGAGACAAAAATTAATTTCCTGACATAAATGGGTTAACTAATATCATGGATATAAGGAAATGAAGGTGCGTGGAGAGGTGGATGAGGAAAAGAAATTAATGTGCTGGCAAGTATAAAAATTACAAAAAATGCTCCTCTGATTTTCAAAAAGATGGTGGTGAATACAAGCCAGTATTTTACTGTCAAAAGCACATGTAACAGGGATTTATGCAGCATCAGCAGTTTTCTCTAGTGATCTACAGACCTCAGATCTGAGGAATAAAAGTTACACCAACATAAAAAGCTGGTCTGAAATGAAGCTTGATATTATGTTTAGTGTCTCCTTATTTTCATGCATTCCACATTTTCCCACCCAGTTCCTCCTCCCCACTCAGTCCATACTGTTTTCTGAAGATGCTCAAAGCTGAACACAACAGCCTTGCTCTGCAAAAGCTTGAGCATAAGAGATCTGAGTCTTTTTGTCTTGCTTGAACTGGTTACATGCAATAACTTTCCAAACTATTGACTGATTAATTAATGAAATCATGGAAATTACTTTAGTCATTCTTGAAACTTGAGATTATTTGCTACAAGCACAGTTGTCAATGAGGTGCTTATTTGCTTTTTGCTAAGAAAGTTTAATATTTTTTCTAAATAAAACATAAACTCTCCTCTCAATTTAAACAAGGGAATGCCCTGGAACTAAAGTGGCAGGCATTTGACATCCGCATAGTAAACTAGTTTTCTGCCATGGACATTAACACTACAGAATACTGTATTATAAAATATTCTGTTTTTCAAACAATTGTGGCAGTTATTTCCTTAAGAGAGGCTAAGAGGCTATTATGGAATAACTGGCAGTTTTTAATTTTTATTATATTCTTAACATATTCCAAAATACTGGTACATACAAACATTTTGTACACAACCAGTATCTACACAAATGGCTAAGTCGTCTATATTAATGCATGTTCTTTAAGAAAAGACAGTTTAAAATGGGAAACCATTTAAATTTCTATTTAGATATCCAAATGTATGCACAAATATCTGGAAGAATGGGTACTGAGCAGCAAACTGAGCATCCAAATTTTGTTCTTATGAAAAGAGTAATAGTGTGTCTTTTTACATGCTGGCTACATGGGAAGAAAAAGGTGGGCAGCTCGACTACAGAGATACTTTCTCAGGGAAAGGGAATTACTCGGTTTAAATTTGTGAACAATACAAAAGGCGGCCCAGTGATTTCAAAATGATGATTAGTCCCAGGTGATTAATATAACACCTACTGTTTCACAGGAAAAACTGTCACTAGGTAAAGACATGAAGAAAGACTAATCCGTCTCTCATCATGCTTTTACTTAAATCTACCCTTTTAAAAGAAAAATTAGATCTTTACCTTCTAAGTCTGGGAAGTCATATTCAGGATGCACAGACCCATATCATCGTTTTACCTGAACAGAGAGCTTTCAGATAGAGATTAAATCTAACTGTAGTAACTGTTTTGGAACGTGCATTGCAAAATACAAGAGAGAGGGTTTTGCACCTGTCTTCCTATGTAAAGCTATATACGTAAAGCTCTGAACTTCATGAATTCCCATTTTGCTCTTTACAGGGGGTTAGCAGTTGCAATGTTACTTGTCATACAAGAGTCAAATAAATTAAATGTATAAGCAACTATGTAAATAAACTGAGGCATTTGTAAGCATGAAAAAATACATTCTCTCTGTTTCAGACATGTTGGGTTCTAATCTCGACCCCTAAGTATCTCTACGATACTTTTGATTTGGCATTATCTCTTTTGTTCCCTTTAATTTATGCAGCAAGTAAAAAAAACTAGTAAGATGCTGCTGACAGCTCCAGTTTTGAAAACGCCTCTCCTCTATCAGGTCACATGTGAGTGTCTTTCAGAGTGTGTAACTTAACGTTTGATCTCCTTGAACACAGGCTTTGTAACTGATAGCTTCTTTACGAGATCATTTGGCCCGTTCTACGTAAAGCAGCGTAAATCAACAAGCTCAGGTTAATCTTTAAAAACAAGCAGAATATAGCGAGGCACACTATAAAAAGTAACAATTACAGGCGTCATTTGCCTATTGTCTCTGACTCATTTTAAAGCCATTTTTTCCCTTCTAAGTTTTACAAATGCTTAATATTCTACATGCAGCTCATGTATGGGATCTATGTAGTGTTATGCAGATTGAGGAAAAGGGTCCTTTCATCCTAAAGATGAAAAGGAACTTCTCGGCTTTCCAGTACAATGCTCAACAAAAAAAAACCCACTATCCAAGAAATCTGTCATCATGCCAAATGATTTCTGTGGAATTTGTGTATCAATCACATTCAGGGGTTCTATTAATTAAAGCAACTTTTTTTCTAATACAATCTTATCACCACACCCTCAATATATTTTAGATTGATTTCTGTGCTGTTTTAAGCATAAAAACTAAAGGACAAATAGGGAAGTGATTTTATGACATTTGGGTTACTCTGGGTTGACATAAATAACAAAAATACCCAGTAAAATAAGCAGGATAGAAGAGGAGAGAAAGAAGTAATAACAAAAACAAAACCCCCCAAACCAAACAAAAACCCAAACTCCCAGAAAATTAGTGGAGTATTACATTCATGACTTCTGGCTTATGGAGCAAAGGGATTTCCTTCTTCTTATTCACAGTTTTTTTAAAGGATTAAAGAAAAGAAAATCCTTCCCTATTCTTGTTTTATATGGTATGAATATTTTGACATTTCTATAGATGTAAACTATGTTTCCAATCAAGAATTCACTAGGTTTGAATTAAAAAAAAAAAAAAAAGGGTTATAGGAAGCAAACCCAAACAAGGAAACCAACTCTTAAATCTAGCAAAGACTTAGCAGAATCACGGCTTGAAGTTTAGTTGAGAAAATTTCAAGTTAAAAACAAAGATACATGCTTTGACCTGGAAAAGTAATAAATCAAGGAAACTAGGATACGTTATAGTGCAATCTCCAGCAACACAGCTTTTAACCAAGATAGGCTGTTTGCTCAAACGAGACATTGTAATACAGTTGGGAAGTAATTAAGATAATTATTACAGAGAATGTTACACAGGTGGCCAGAGTAAATGCCCTTCCAGCATTTTGTCAAAGAGGGAGCAACATTCAAAATTCAGAAGTGGAACCTTGTTACTGTGAAAAAAAAAAAAAAAAAAATCAGTGTGGGTAAAGAGAAACTTTTGATTATGTGAGTCACTACCAGACATGAGAAAACACATACGAAACATGAAGTTGATGAAGATATAACCTACGAAATATTTATCTTAAAGTGAGAAGAGCTGCTATAAAATGCGCAACAGCCACAAGTTTCAAGTAACACCAGAAAATTTAGCTCAAATGTGCTGCTCCCTGAACACAAGACTCTCTGGTCTGCAAGAATCTGCAGTACCCGGGCTTTGTTGGTTGCCACTGATACGCAGCCTATTCAATAGCTGAAGATAAGAGCTTTTATCCTAATGTTCAGGATTATAGAAACTTGCTATCAGTACCCCTGCAGGAACCATTTTTCTCAAGAACCAATACTTCTCTTTGATGAAAGGATACTTCTCCAAGAGCTGATACTGCTAAACCCAAGATCAACTCTCCTAAAGTACATCCCTATTTGCAAGAGGGAAGGGAATACAAATGCATTGTGTTATTTGCATGTGAATTGTTTAATTTGTTTTCAATATACCATGAAGCGTACTTAAATATTTCTGATGCCCTTTCTTCCTCTCTGAATTACGTGTCTCTATAAAACTATCCAGACACCAAAAGCAAACACCTAGATTTCTAAACATGCACAAGAAAACTATCATAATAGATGATGCGAACACAAATAAAAAAATTCCTATTGTATTAGACCTGATTATTAATTACACTAAAAGCAGCTAAACAGTAACACAATAAAGTAAAATATCCTTTATCAAATAAAATAAAATATAACAAAAAGGAAACAAAGATGTAAAAAGGAAGAAAAAGGAAGGTAAGCAAAAAAAAAAGTAAAAAAAAAAAACGTGTGTGTGGCAGGCAGAAGAAGAGTCTGGCTCAGTTTTACCTTTCCAAAATAACCCCCAGGTAAAGTAAATCTCTGAGCCTACCTTTTAGTTAACCAATTTATGACCTGCAATTGAAAGAACTGTTTAGAGCAGGCACGTGGCATGAAGTTCGTACTGAAACTGTGTGATAGAGCAGTTTCATTGGCAGGTTGGTGTAGTCGAAAATAAAGCACTGTTGAGACTTTATGCTGCATTCGGAAATTTTTATGGTCCATAATACACATATTGAAGCATATTTTGGTATAAGACCAATAATTATTCCTAGTTCTTTCCGTTCCAAAAGGACCATTATGCTGGATACTAAACAAATCCGAAGTCTGTGCCTTAAAAGCACAGGAACAAACAAAAGTGTTAGAATGGGGATTACCTCAGGCAGGTTATTGATGACTGGCAGAAGTTTCCTATTTACCTGATAAGCAGTTGTTCTTTAACTATTTATTGAAGGAGGATGAAACAGGACAGGGCTGTTCGAGGTACCACTCCAGCACCACTAATGCTATAGTTTCACAACTGATGAATTACACTCGCAACCAACAGGTGTTGAAATAGGTCTTCTGCAGTTCATGAAGAAGAGAAAACAAAGGAAGGGTCCCTCTGAATTCGTGCTGTCTTGTAGATGGTCAAGTTACAGGACTTTGCAAGGGAAACAAGTATCAGAATGTGCATGCTCAGTGCAAAAGTGGCTTGACTCTCAGAATTTATGTCCAGCTCTGCTCTAATTACAGCCTGTTGGGTACACGTCAAATTGGTGTAAAATATGAGCAAGAACAGAAGGAGGCTCTACATTTCCTTTATGTGTCCCATAGGAACACGTTGGTACTCCACATAAATACAATGAGGATTTGTTATCTCTGCCTAATGGTGCTTAATACTTTCAGGCTCTCAAGCCATGGTAAAGTACAACACATTTTTAAAAGTAGTAGAGGTAACGTTAGAACTACAGCAAGATGGTTAAAAACATATAGATAGTTTTTTTTCCTTCGGGGGAAAGCCCAAAGAAGGATTATTCTTGTAAGAAGACAGAATTTATAAAGATATTGCTTTGTTAACAGATTTGATTTTTTTTTTAAATGACTGGAACTTTATGTTATTTTTCGCTCTTTGAATATTAAACCCAAATAAAAAATAAGAAACCTTCAGGTTATGGGGGGGTTGTGTGTGTGGGGAAGATCAATATCAAATTTCAGTAAAAAGGTATCTACATCTTTAAGGGAAAGGGAAAGAAGATGATTCCTTGGGATGAACCATTTTTAATTATAGTTTGACAAAAAAATAAAATAATAATTTAAGCCTGAAGTCAATTAAAATGGCCAAGTTCTAAAACTCCTTAAAATAGGCTTTAAAAGAGAAGCCTTCACAGATGGAACTTTAACTGCACAGCACAGTCGGCTGCTGTTACAATATGCATTTTTTTTTTAATAACTTTGATGAAAGCTTATTAACCAGCAGCATCGAGCCATCAGTGGTTTAGCCTACACAAGAGAACTAATTAAATTTAAAGGGCCATAGCCTCCTGAAGGCACAACATATAATCCCCAAGGCAGGAACTTGAACGAAGGGGATGAGAACATTTGCATAGTAGAACAGTAGAAAATGGCAACGTGCTTTCTCTTATTTATTTTGGGCATTGTAGTGAGTTTATTAGAGTCAATTTTGAATCTGTCCTCATCATCAAACATGTAGAAAAGTATGAGCATTGAAAGTCTGTGGATTCACTAAATATGGACTATTTCCACACATGTGGCAAGAAACAGAACATACAACATCATTTATTCCAACAGGCCAGATCATGAGATCCTTCCTTACCCCAAGAAGCAGTAACTTTCACCAATTTCAATGTGAAATACGACTATGGAATTCACTGGCAAGAGAACAGAAAATAGAAAGAAAGCAAGCTGACTGTAAAATGGTGTCCAGCAGCCTTGTTTTGTCTACAGGCAGACAGTTATAACACCATTATAACAGAAAATAACAATAATAAACTGTAAAGTAATTTCTTCCACCTGCTGTCCCTCGCATCTACTACAAAATTCAGTATATGACATCTTTTCCTGCAGTTTCTTCATATACCTGGGAAGAAGAATAAATTCTCTTCTTTGATCATCCTCCAAACACTACGAAGAGGGGAAACTATTACCCTTCATCTACCTTTCAAGCTCCTGGGAAGGAAGTAGAAAGGGTGAATGTTTATCCAATCCCTACTCCTGTTTTAAAGCCTTCCTGACATATGGACTACTGAAGTATATTTCAGTTAATAAAAGGGTTTCATTTGTATGACAAAGACATGATTGCTAATCATGACATCAAACAATGTTTTCTTAGTCTGATAATCTTATTGTCAAATTAGGTCCCCTAGGAGAAAGGACTCAATCACTAGAGTAAATAATAACAGTAAAATTTAGCACTGGAGCAGAAGAAAGAGGAATCGGTAACAGCTGAGTTGCGTTCTGGACTGTTCTTAATCAGAATAAGGGTTTCTGCATTCTAAAATGATGGAAACTTTTTGCATCTGTGTGGTGCATCATGCTGAGTTACCAAGTCACTCTTGTGGGCTAAGAGAATTACAGATTGACAATTTCCAGACTTTTTTTTTTTTTTTTAAATATCCTGTTGTCAACAAAACATGAAAAGAACTACAGTCTTATTCCGATCAACATCTCGCTGTAATCTTCCCAAGCCTGCTCAAAGTGCTTGTCATCTTCTCATCTTTCTACTGTTACCAGACCTAGAGGTCCCACGCAAAAAAGATGACCCTAAAAATGCTAGACAGCAGTCAAGCTAAAGAAAATACCAGATATTTGATTAAAGAGTTGAAGTGCAAGACTAGATGCAACTCATGAGGGAGGAGTGAAACAATGAGACAGCACATCAGCAGACTTAAGTGCGAGGAGCCTCCAAAGTCCCTGGAACTTTGCTGAAGTACTAGCACAGAAACCAAGATCTATATCTGGTTTTGGTGACCCAGCTAGAATCTTACCAACCCTGTAGTAAAACAAATAACAAAATAGACCAAAAGCAAACTCCCCTTGCTCCCCCCCAAAATTAAAAACTTCTCATTCATGAAGAATTGCTTAACAGTGGAAGGATTTCCTTCCTGTCCTCCTTCCAGAGCAGAGACTTTCTCAAACAAGAACCACAAGGACTTGGCACATCACATATAGCTGCTGCTCCAGAATTTATTCAACGGCAGTGAAAGTGGGAGATGTGTGCCTTTTTCATTCTCATATTCACAACTCTAACTAATATGTCAAATAAATTTCCCCCATGCTCATGGAAAAAGCTGTTGTATACAAAGACACACTGTATTATTTATAAAAGTTGTACTAGTTCTAAAAATTTTACTTCTTATATGCATCAGTTATTTTCCTGAGTGCTTTACACTAAAATACCTACTAAATAAATTTTAATTGTTCTTCTACAATACAATGTATTAACTAAATCAGCGTGTAGATTAGAGAAAAAACCTACCATGTTTCAGTTGATTTTGGCTTTAAGCTATGAAGTAGAAACTGCTGTCAAAAAGCAAACCATAAATCATATCTGCAAATGGTACTGTAAGTGCCAAACCCCTAAATTTTTAGGTAAACTTTAAAGTTACAGTGTAACTACTATTGTATGGAAAAGGCCTCTACACAAAATTTTTCTGAAGCTGAACAAACAAATGTAACCACCTGTGGAGAGGCTGAAACCCTACCTGATAGCCTTGCTGAATATTAATGCTTGAGTAAACTTGTAGAAGACACAAGAAATGGTTTTATTTTGTGATTCACCTGCTGTTATAGAGGAAAAGCTGTCCTAGTAACAGCCATTTCCAATGCCCAACATAACATGGGTTGTATGCTTCTTTTAAATTCATGCTAATATGAACAAAATCTTGCCTTTTCATTAAAGGTATGCCATCATGTTTTCACCACTGGCAGTGATGGACAGAATCCATCACAACCCATTCCAAAATGTTCTAGCAGTTCATTATCCTGTGAGGAATAATGTCCCACTTTTGTCTTTGTTTAGTGTTAAATTCAAGTTATTAAAGTTTGTCAAACACCGAATATTTGCTGGATGGTAAGACCATCTACAATAACATCACTTTACAATGTAGTTTCTTTTAGACGATGGAAACAACAATCTTCCACGGAAACAATGATCATTTAAGACCCTTATCAACATTTCATTAAAATAATTGGCTAATCTCTCCACCTTTATCTCAACGTTATTCTCCCTAACTTGCTAACATGTACATTTTTCTTCAAATCTGGATGTCCAAACTTGACATAGCAATGCACCAATGAGCCAAATCATATCTCGACTCAATCATACAGTCCTTTTTGCCATAACTTTGCCAATCTGTTTATTTTTGCATTCGCTATCCTCTAGGATTTATTATTTTTATTTTTAAATTAAAATCTCTCTTCTTCAGAGAACAGTCTATACATTTTTCAATTTCCAAAGTAGCCTTACACTAGACCAGTGGTTCCCTATTAGGTGAGGCAGGCAGCACTGGGAAGTTATAAACTGATAAGAGGTCAGGCAGAGACCAACTTAACTAAGGTGTCTAATCCTAAACTTGTTCCTGCAAGGCCAGGCAGAACCATACCAGGCTCCCAGAAAGGGTGCAATAGAAAGCAGAGCACAAATGTTGCCCAAGTGGCTCTTGGCTTTGCTAAATGAGTCCACCAGGGGAAGATGGTGGCAATCCATGGAGGTACCCATCTCCATGCAGCAGGAAGAGCTAAAGAAAAGCTTGAGACACTGTTGGTCTTCTAAAGTGAAGAGTAGCTGTCAAAGGACTGGAAATCATGGCATTACACTGTTAGAATGCATATGTTTCACTTATAGTTGAGGTATCACAAAATGCAAATTAATTTATATAAATCACCTTCAATTTCACACTCCACAGATACATGGGCTGGTAACTTGCCATTATATTTTGAGATAGACATATTACCCCCTTTGAGTATATATTTATCATCTGTTATGTTAATTTCCATGTTCTAATTTCTTGAATAAAATGTGGTACAGCACAATATGTTACAGAAGTAAGTTTTTTATTTCACTAATTTTACCTTCATCAGCCAGCTGGTAACCTCATCACAGAAGTAGTTTTCCACCTCCAGTTCCTGCACCTTTGCAAAGATCGTAATCAACGATTCTTACTCTTTTTCTTAATATTTCTCTTCATTGAGCCTTGCTCCAATATTTGCTTCAAATCAACACCAGACTGATAAAGCCATAACTGAATGTGCTATTTCATTTACTTTTTCTTTTGGAAAACATTAGCAGCTTTTTTCCAAATTGCCTAGAATGCCCTTGAGTGCCTCAAAAACTCTACAAGAAAAACAATTATTGGTGGTTAAGAAAAATCCTCAGCCATCTTTTTTTAAACTCTGTCGTTCAACATACCTTGTATGGCTAATTTCAAAATGTCAAGATTTCACAGCAGCTGTTTCATGCCCCCCTCGTTGCTAGAACAGAACTACGTTATGATGCAACTAAACCTAGCTTTCCCCTCTAAATGCAGACCAAAAGCACTTACTGAACACAGCTGCTTTTTCATTTACCACCGAATTTTTTATCATTGCACTAATAGGCCAATAACAGCTGCATGTGTGTTCTCAACTGACTTGAAGACTGGTCGTTGGCCTTCTACCTCCTCGACAGAGATTCTCTGCCTTCATACCGTGTGGCTCTCTTCAGCCATCTGCTGCAGCTCCTACTTGTCATTTATGACAACCAGCATCTGCTTCCCGTTTTTAAAGTCCTGGACATGCATATATACAAATGCACACTTGTTATGTGTATATGTGTACGTATACACACCTGCCTTCACTTTCCTTCAAAGTAGTTTTTAAATTATGATCTTCTTTCTTGATTGTGGCTCTCACCAATATCTACTAAAACATTCTCAAAGATCTTCTAATCCTCATTGACTCCGTCAACCCACACAATGACATTCCAAATCCAAAAGGAAAAGAAATGTAATATTGGACTAGAAGATAAGAAAACTAAGATAAACAGAAAAAAATCCAAACATTATCTTTATTATCTTTTATGCTTTACAGTCCTTGATGCCTGGTGTAGTTTAAGTTTCATTCTCAGCTCACACCACTCACCCCTGAATCACTATCTTTTTCATAAGGACACAGTCTCCCTCAGACCTTTTTTTGCACATGAAAATCCGAGAACACGCATAGATATTCAGCTCGTATCTGTGCTTTTCTATTGTCCATGAAAAGAGAAAGCTGCATACACAGGAAGAGTATCAGCTGACCTAAGTGATACTCACTGTGCAGGTTCAACAATGACAGTCCCCTGGAAAACTTGAGGGTGTTACCCAAAGGATTAAATTTATAGTGTTCATATTATTTCCAAATTTTGTAGTTGAAACAACTCTCTAAGTCATGATCAAACTCCTGTGCATTGTATCCCTCAAAGGCAACATAAAGCACGTTTTTATTTACAACTCAAATAAAAATACAGTTACTATTTTTTCCTATAGCATTGATCAGCCCAGCTGCTCATGATTGCCTGAGTAGGTCCGAACTGATCAAATACCACTTGAAAGCAAAGACTTTGGAACTGAAGAGCATAGTACAATATAAAATCATTTCTTTCCATGATTGCAACTTTCTCCATTTGTCTGAAGCTCTGCTTAACTTTATATCACATCAAAAAGTCCTCAGCAAACAGGCTCATATGAGTTATAAAGCTGAACACCACTGGCATCAGGGTCTTGAACACTTTTGGTTCCCGGTACACACACTAAAGTGCTGTAACAAGTTGTCATCTTGATTGCCTTTACCTATGGTGGAAATAGAAAGCTCCAGTGACACAATCCAGAGCAAACTTTGCAGGGTATTTTATATATATGTATTATGACTATATGGTAAGAAATAATGCAGTTGTAAAGCTTTCAGAATATTTCTCCTGTGTATTCCTACTAATATGCCAAAATATGCCAAAACCAATTATGATTCACAGTGAATTATCTTGTAGTGTACTCCATACACTTTACAAGTCTCTAGTCGTGGAAAAACTAGTAAAATTAAGTTTCATGAGCATCTTCATGAGGCCAAAAATTCACTGAAAAATTAAAATTAATTCTGCTATAAATGCATTTTTATTCCATTTATGCACACAGCTCTTTTTATAGCTGTTAAACCTCCTCTGTTTCCCCTTTTTAAACACTACTGAAACTGTCAGGAATTACATTTTACATTTCAGCAATCATTGCATACACATCATGTTTCCTGGAATTTAAAACAGAATTGTTGATGGTTCAGATACTGTTAAACTGTCATTAGTTTTGCAAAGTATGTAATTTGTCATTTTGGAAGAAATGACAGCACCCTCGCATGTACAACATGCTTTTAAACTTCCTCTCTCTCATTTCAAAATGCCAGTATTATACTCTGCTTCAAGAGAGGTATTTTTAAGGCTTGCAGGTTGGCTTGTCACAGAGCAATCTGTCAGGTAGTATTTTGTCTTCATTAAGGTTTATTCACATAAAGTGATTGGCTTGTCCGTGGTATTCCACAAAGATAATACATTCTGTCTTACCTGATGGTAACGAGGCCAGGGTTAAATTTTCACTTTCCTCATCAGTGCTGCCATCATAGTCATTTTCTCTCCCTGTACCCATCTGACTGGAAGCTGCACTATCCCTAGGAAAAAAAAAAAAAAAAAAGGAAAAATCCAACATTGCCTTCTATTCCCACAAGAAATTTATAATTATTAGGCAATGCAAATTGATGCATGACACATACATACTCAACATAGAGTCTCCATGCTGAATAGCTTAGCATATTCAGATCCAAGAGCAGTCAATAAAAGGTAAGTTAAGACATAAATAAGTAGGATAAAAATAGCAAACAAATTAAGGTGTGTTGTAGCATTAGAATGACTCATCTTCTCTGGATATTTTTGAAATAAAAAACACATGAAAACATTTAGATTTAGGTATTCTCGTTTCCCAAAGCACAAAAGGAATCACATAATTCAGGGAGAATGCATAAGAAAGTACCACCTATGGAAATGGCAGAGACATAGTCTGATTGGAAAATCAACTGTGATCTAACAAAAAAAAAAGAAGAGATTAAGACAAATTAATTGAATATTTAGTTTTTGGCTACAGCATCCAAGGCACTATACTGCTATTTGCAGTGACACTAACAGAATTGTTTTGGAAAACCAAGCACTTAGCCAGGAAGAATTGTCACTCGCTGTTAGAGCCAAGGAAATGGACACTAAACTAAAATATGCATCAGGTATGATACCAAGTAACTCGGGAAAATTTGGAAATACCTTGTACATTTGGCATCTGCTGCAGATTCTTTAGCTTCGTTCAACAACTTCTGTAAGTTTCTTATCTTTGCCTTCTTTTCATTCAGTACCAAAATAAACCGGTTATAGAGATCTGCCTCTAGTTCTTCTTTAGCTTCCACGCATTTTTCCAGCCTACAACGTAAAAGTAACTGTTACAGTATTCCTTTTCAATATTCCATGTTTCCTGGGACAAAACTCTGTAGTGAGGTCAGCCTTCCTATTACGGGAATCTCCATACCAAACCGTGCATGACTAGTCTAGCATCCTGTGTTTGAAACAGGCCAAAAGAAGCTTTTTGTCACAGAGAAGTGAAATGAACTTTTCTACCAAAAGAGGAATGCTTCCAATGGGAAAGCTTTATCTTCGTGCTTTTTTTTTTTTGACAGGTTCTTGCACACATGCAGCTGAGACAACTAAAATTTAAACAGGCAAGTGTTCTTTAGTTTCAATGCTGAATTGACCATAATGGGCACAACTTAGCAGGATATACATAATGACATTACAAATAGATATGATTAAGCTTGACAGGTCCCAGATCAGGACCACACACTCTGATTTGCAATATATTTGAACAGGAAAAAAAAAAAAAAAAAACAGGAAAAAAAAAACACTCCAAAAACAAAACCCAAGAAATAGGCAACTGCACTCCACCATGGGCTGAGATGACCACCAAATACTTTGGGTAAACACAACAGCTCCAGAACTCTTTCCTTGCCAGGATTCCCCAGGCAGACATGGGTGATACAGGCCTTTGACTGACAATTTTCTAGCAAAAGTCTTGCCCGTCTTGTTCTGGTGAGTTGGCGAGGTACAGAAACCAGTTCCTGGCAAAGCTCAACAGGATGCTGCAGCAACTCCTGAAGGCAAATGTAATCCCCTACAGGCTTTCAGACAAATACAATGCCAATTGTATTTGCTAATACAACTCCATTTTGAATTACACAGGGAAAGAGCTGAGAACTTGGTATACTTGCGAACACCATTAGGCACATATTTTAATCATTTTTCCCTTGGAACAATCACAATTACTTGGCAGAGGACTAAACACAATATATAAAAAAATGTTTTAAAAGCCCTTAGTTAACATCTTCAGACTAAAATATTCTTCAGATTTCTAAAGGTTTAATGTGCACCTGTAGGTAGGTGAATATCAATAAAACGAAGCACAGCAGAAATATAAAATTAAGAATATGGATGTACACTGTCTCATAATCAAAGCAAAACTAGCATATAAGATAACATGAGCACAATAAATGAAGTGACTTATAGCAAAAGAGATCCTATATTTACTTCCCATATTACATAATTTGTTAGTACTTGGGTCGAACCACAAAAATTTTAATATCAGTGTTCATAACAAGCAAATAAACATTTTGATAATCTTATTGATTATGGTAACTACAGTATTATGGCAATTGGTCATAATTTATAAATGACATTCTTTTCACCAACCTGTGCAAGGTGATAAAAAAGTTTAGAAGGCTTCCTTTGTTATTAAACCCAAACACCTAACAGTTTTTTAAAATATTAATTTATAAGGTAGGAAATTTCAACAGACTTCCTCTATAAATACTGATTATTTTGTTCATAGATCAAAACCATATATGATATAAGAAGAACAACAATAGAAAATAATCTCATGAAGTATTAAGCCTACTGTGCAATGCTTTAGGGATACGCTTGATAGTTGATAAATAATTCATCTACTTTAAATGCAAATAGCAGAACATCATTACCATATAGATCGGTTCAATAATTCCTAAATGAAAGATCATATGTTCTAATCAACTACCAGGAGACTTTCCACCTACAAAAGGAAAGTTAACCATTTAGTGGGGAACAAAAGGACAATTCACAAGGAACCCTAAATGCTAATACAGGGTTCAGAAGTGCTTTGACCAGCTCACGGAAGGAGAAAGGTGAGGACAGGAATTACTTGCCACTTATCAAGTAGAATTCTGCCATTTAAAAAAAAAAAAAAAAGGTTTAAAAAAATAATAAATACAGCTATTGGGGGAAATTGCCATTTACATGCTTGAATTTATCTATCTCACATAAAAGTGGAAAACAAGGACTTTTTTTGTAAAATAAAGTAATCCCATCTGTATTAAATCCTATAAAAAAGTCCCCACTCCCATACACAAACCAGTATTAACTAAAGAAAGTGCTTTCTACAGTCCCTTTATTTTGCCAATGGACTGGTTTGTGTCAGAGCAGCTGAGGTTGGTTCAAATAGTTACACTGAGACATTTTGTTGACTTGGCCAAAATCGTGTCATATCAGGTAACTTCAGTGAGGCCCTTGAATGATGCAAAGACATCCACTGATGAAAATCCACATAACTGTACACTCTCAATGAAGTAAGGCTGAAACTGCCTGGATGTTAAGAAACATAGTATAAGAACCTATTGCAAGACCAGTCAATTTCTTCACCCTCTGGAGCAAAATATTAGCATCTTGAAATATACATACTGACTATATGCATAGATTAGAATATTAACTCTTCCCTGTAGGCAAAATCAATTAGTAGTATGCCAGAAGCTAATCTTATATGATTGTTTTCATTTACGTGAACACCTTTTTTTTTTGATTTTTTCCTGTTGTTTAAAGTAATCCATAGATAAACAGATACCCCAGACACAGATATGACATTAATTTGGCATAACATTAAATCGGTGTGAAATAGTATTACATTAATGCAAGTAATGAGTTATATGCCATACCATGACACTTAAAAATGGAATAGTGAAAAGCAACAGTCCTCTGCTGCTTGGGAACAGGGATGCATTAATTATGCAGGACGTATGTGTGTGTGTGGTGGCTCTGACTGTAAGTCTGCACAGCCTTTAGGATTCACTCAGGCATGCATTACCTGAATTACGTGACCACTGAGCAAAGCTGGCTGGGTTTCATTCCAATACCTCATCAGTTACAAATACAAACCTTAATTGCAATTCATCACATGCTTGTGCCTGTATGTGATTTGTCTCACTGAAATACCACCTCCCCAGGCCAAATAAAGAAACTGCTCATCTCAAAGGCAACTTTCTAGTACAATGAAAATAACAGCTAGAGTAGTGCAAGCCTTATTTGAAGGTGCTTTCCAATTTCTATATTCTTAGAACTCTCTGTTCTGTAAGCGCGATGCTTTTAATGTGCCAGAAATGCCCAAGTTGATAGACATCACAACAAAAAGCTTGCACAGCTCACTGAAAGCAGCCAGTATTAGCAATGGTTACGAACAGTAATTGAGAAAATAAGGTAACTGTCCAGTTCTTAAGTGCTGCCTAAATGTAGAGCAATCACATGTGCTTCACAGAGGTTACATGAACTACATAATTTAATGGCATTTATACATTTTCCACACCCCAATACTAGAAAGAAAAAACTCAACATCTCTGCTATTTATCCTTGTCCTCAGTGCTCTAATATAATTACTGGTCTTACAGCACCCGCTCTATTACATTTCAGATTCACCCTTCCCCCAACATTGGCGATGGTATTGAATCTTGATGAGCTAACGCTGAAGAATCTGTTTCAAGCACCAAAGAACCCAGCCTGCATTTTTATAAGCTGTTTGTGGTTTCAATATACTGTCACTATAGTTGACCACAACATAAATTAGGAGCTATTTTGATTTTGGCTTGTTTACACTAAATTTTTTTAACATGTACCACACCCAAATCAGAAATTTAACTTGTGTTTTATTGGCCAAGGAATTATTTTGCTACAGATTATTATTACTTTACATTTACCAACTTAATTATCTATATGAAATAAAAACAGTATCTGTTCTGCTCTGATATTTTAACTCATCCATCCCTGAGGTGGGCACACACCCTCCCCCACACATCCTCTGGACGCCCACTTGCACCAGCTTCAGAATAATTCTTCTGAAAATTTCCATAGCCTATATCTATTTAGATCCTTCCAGATAGTGTCTCAGTAATTTTTATTTTATGTTTTTAGATCAAGTGCTGAAAATTCTAACTAGCCAATAACCCTTATAACTGATGTCACCTACATATGGGTCATTTCCTAAAAGCAGGGAAACATCCAGCCAGGTAAAATCCTGCTCTTAGGTCATCACAATAAGCAAGACGATGAAAATTAAGTTACTGCTTCAACCAGAAACACTCTCAAGACCGCAGATGCCTCACAGCTTAGACTAGAGCACATCAGTCATTTAACAATTTGATGATGCAGGGCATTCTTCTTTGAAGGGATTTTTGGCCTGCTCCTGCCTTTCACAATTCCCTGAACCTGAACTGCAGAGGGAAGAGGCAGGAGCCATTCCTGTACCTGGAATGGGGCTGCCAGGTGAGCTGTTTACAGCTGCGAGGAATATCTCATGTAATTGCTTACAGATTGCTTCCTAGGCAGATATAGCCTCCTGAAGGAAACTTGCTTGCCATTTTAGAGACTGGGTAGAAAGCAGAACAAGCTTACCCCTCTGTAAGAGGTGTAAAGAGAGACCCTGGAGAGCTATGGGGCAAAGCTGCTTGGCAGAGCCCACAAAGCCTTCAGGATGGCCAATTATAGTAAAGAAATGAATTATAGTAGAGGAATGATTGAATCATTCCATCCACTGCTCCATGCTTAACCTCAACAGCTCTTGGAAGTCTGCATATCTTTTAATTCTAATCAGGTCCTGAAGAGAGGGATTTTAAGCAAGGGGAACTGAAATTCTGGAGCTGATGTACCTTAGTTCCGGGCGAAGATGGAGCCCAATTCTCCACACCATCTGCTTTATATTTGATGTTTTGCCACTCAACACCGTGAGCGACAGAGTATGAAGCTTGAAATCCTGTCTACTGAACAAAGGCAGGTAAAAGCTTTTGTTCAGCTCCACAAACCTCACAACACGAGCCAAAAGCAATGCAAACGCATTTGGAGCCAAAAGAGCAATGACAGTGGGGTAAACTAGGCCGTGGCAAAAAGAATTTAAAAAAAATAAACCCCAAGCCAAAAACCTCCAAACAAATAAAAAACCAAAACTGCTTGGATGAAAATTATTTTTATTCTCCATTTAGTGGACGTGGCCGAAGTCTGGTGACCATACAACTTTCAGTATTTATTTTGAAAAATCATGTTTCAGCTATTCAGAATATAAACATACTAAAGAAAACCACCAGCTTTTGAAGCTTAAGTACGCGGCTTCCAAGAGCAAGGGCTGTCAGGCAACTGTGATTTTTTTCTTTTTTTTTCTTTTTTTTTTGGGGGGGGGGGGTGTTACTCTTTTTAAAAGTGCCACACCACCATGGAAATTGATACAAGCACTAATGCCTATTACACATTAGCGTGTAATGCAGTACAGCATACTGGTTATACAATACGCTATTGTTCAATAAACTGTTAAGCAGTAAAACACTACTTAGGAAGCCCATATGCTTGTCAGGGAGATTGTCAGGAGAAACTGTTAGTCATTTTAATGAGAGGGGAACAAAACTAACTCCTCCCAAAAGTTAGCTCTCTTTTTCAAGGTAAATTAACGCCAATTAGCTACATTCTTTCATCAATCTTCCTAAATGTGGTTCTTTAGATAAAGCTATAGAAAAACAAGATAAATCTCTGACTTATATGTGCTAAGCCTTTTATTCTAACTGAAATAAGCAAGGATTACTCCACCACAGAGTGCAGTGGCAGGCAATTCAGAGCATACATGCAATGGTAATTAAAAAAAAAAATCTCAAAAAATAATGGTGCTTTTTCCTATAACAGCAGACTCATTTTCCAATTCTGTCTGCTTTGACAAAGGAAACAGATTAAACAGTGGCAACATATTTCCCACCCAAAAATGTAAATAATTTAAACTGTTTGTTATACAAACTATAGAAAATAGTGGAAAGAAGGCTTCTGAAGAAAGTAGAGAGGATTCTACAGAGAAGAGGTCCTTTTTTCACTTCATAGAGGTAAAACCAGCTTTAATTGCACAGTTTGTAATATCAGTTGCATTTTTCACATAAGAAGAAGATCCACAATTACACAGGCTGCAAGTAACTGAGCTCAAAACACTTATCAACAGAAAAAACATTGATGTCCTCCCTTCTGCGTATGACTTTAAAAGTGCTCACCGGTGAAGCCTGCATGGACAGTATATGTATTTGTGAGTTTCTCAAGCACCACCCGTGAATTCACTTTTAGACCTACCGCTTCTCCACATCACTCCAGTTGCTGAAAAGCCTTTCATTTTCTTTTTGCAGATGCTCATTTTTTGCCTGCAGTCTTCCCAGGCAGTCCAGGCAGTAACCAAGCAGCTCCTTAACCACCTCTGCCGGACTCGAAACTTTCTGTAGCTTCAGAGATCCAAGTCTAAACTAGGACACAAGGAAAAACTGAGTTACTTCACCAGTTCTAGAAAGATCACAAAACCTTCATCCAAAAAACTTCAATGCATACTTAATAAGCATAGGAAATACTTCACAGTCCTCTACTTCAAAGTGAGATAACAAGTTAGTCACAAGAATAATTGTGGAATACATAGAATAATCTACACGCCAATTATTTATGAGCTAATCCATCTTAATGGTCACAGGCATAGTGACCATTAACAGGCATAGGACATAAGCACTCATGTACCTTCTAATGGCCAGGAGAATAGATGCCATGCAGCATGTGAAACGTGCTATAGCAACACCCTGCTCTTTAACAGATCGGAGGAGTGCAGTAATAAAAATGTGCAACCACAGATTTTATATAAAAGGCATTTTTGATGCAATGCAGAACCAGATGAACATGAAACGTCTCAGTATTGCTAACATGTTCTTGCCATCTGCCCAATGCAGTAGCTGAAGTAACTTGCTGCCCATTCTGGTACCCACAGAGCAGTATAACCACATAAATATTACTGATTAAACAAATGAACATTAATTACCTCTGATTTAAAGTAGCACTACAAGCTATACTGCTTGCATGCACCTGATGGATGAAAACTCTTCTGTAAGTTTTCCCCTTCAGGGCTCAGACAGCAAGTTCATAACAATAAAAGGAGTCCTTCAATTAAATAGGCAGCCTCAATAATTCAATGAGATTAAAAGATAGGATCTATAATGAATAGTTGTAGTCCTTCATCAATGGGGATGTTATACAGGATATACAAGAGGTCTGAACAGATTTGTTCTGCCTGGTCTGGCAGAAACAACCGAAAACTGTAGTTTCTGTTAAGTTAAAGGAGGAACAGTTCAGCCATACGCACAAAACAGTATCAGCTGAACTATAAACACAAAAAGCTGGGTAAAGATATTAAAAAATGTTCAACATGACAGTTGGAGGTAATTAAAGAAGGAAGACAGATATTACAGTTGTTTGACCAGGGTCACATGCATTATCTTAAGAGAAGCTAACAAGAAGTGAAGGACCTGCCTTTGGAGCTCTGGAGTGGGTAGATGATGGAGAACCCAAAGCACCTTGAGGGGCACTTCCACAGCCAACACTGCCCAGAGAAGCCATAGTGGGCTTTTCTGTCACCTCTCCACATCCAGCAGCACCACAACCTGCCCAGCTTGACAGAAAACAAGTTGAGGGAGCAGATCCAGAGAAAAGCAAAGTGGGTTGGATGACACAAGCCAGACTTTGGCCAGCTTAGACCACAGCAGAAGCAGATCTTTCAGGAAAGAGGCATCAAAATGACTTGGCTTTGACTGAAAACGCCTGCAGAAATGTTGAGTTGATGAGGGGTATGTGGAAGAAGGGGTCCTCTATTGCATTTATTGCATAATTATTAAAAGGATTCGCATAACTGTTGTGGCATCTCACTAAGAATAGAACTATTACTCATCTTTTTGACTTCGGTACATGGCAGTAACAGCTTTAAAAAAATTACAAATATACGTGATACATGTGCTAGGAAAGAGTTCAGTCTGTTTTGTCGCACTTCGCCTCTTAAAATTAGAAATGCCATTTCCTTCATTTTTCTCCTCCCTTTAGTTCATTTACTTGGGAGGGCATGACAAATAATGAAATAAAAGTAATCCATGAAAAAAAAAAATGTAGCATTTTTTAACAGCTTTTAAGAAGTGAAGTTTACTATTGCTATACATAAGGTTTTGCTAAAAAAGACCTTGTAAGAATTCCTCATAAAGATTTTAAAGGCATTGTTTGAAGCAAAGAACAGTCCTTCAATATAGATAAGGTGTTTTATCTGTGGAAGTCTCTGCAACAACAAATGATACCATCACGAGCTTCTTCAGCAAGGTTAATTTATCAGAAAATGTGACAAAACCCAAAGGTTTAATTTCAAATTAGCCACTGATCTTTCTTCCAAATTCACATGTACTGTCTCTAACACATTGTTTCTCTTTAGCTTACATACAACTGATGGCTATAGATTAAAAGATGCATTTAATTTATTTTTGGAAATTAGATTACATTATCAGTAACCCACAGAGTGACGTGTATTCCCTGTATATCACACTTGCCGTCCGACAGCATTAACAAAGATGGACATTTGCGTAAAGGAAACTGTTTTTCATCACTTGCAAGCCACCACCGTACTATACGGATAAAGAATTCATGCCACACTTTAATACTTGCTGCAGAGATAGAGAAGCACAGTAGCACAGATAAATAGCCACACAATCTCCTACTCCTACTGTGGAGGAAATGGCAAGAAGAGTACATCTTTTTGTCTTACACTTTTAATATAATCAGCTGAGATAAGGTACAGGCAAATATGCTTAATCAGGACAAATGCACACTGACCAAATTACAGTTTACTCAGCACAAGAACATAAATTATGAATATTATAAAAACAAGCTAAAGTGAACAGTTAAAGCGAGTAGATTTCAGCTGAAAGCCTGGTTCCACTCAATCAAAATCATGCCAAACACACAGCCAACATTTCAAAAGTCACTGTAATTATAAACAAACAGCAGTTCAGCCTCTTACTTAAAAATATTACATAAAACTATATTGTTAGTGCAATGTGGAGCTTTGAAACTGCAAAATACATCCTCAGCTTTCATGTAAGACCGTCATGAAAGGATTCCTGAAAATCTGTAAGAAAAACCCCAACACCCTTCTTTTTATAAAAGCTGACACAGCAGAAGAAATCAAACCAGGTTTTCGGGCATGCTACCTTTTTAGATGAATTCTCAAACAGGAGAAGGGGAGAGAGGAAAAAGATGTGCATGTCAGCCTGATGACCTGCTGCTAACGTGTGAGCCAGCCCAGAGGAGGTGATGGGCACATTTCCCACCATGCTATAAGCACACAATGAATTCCATTGCCCATCTTTTTAGGTGCTCGTTTCAAAGTTAACCCAGTGACACTCTTCAATTCTGTCTTTACACAAAGCAACTAACTATCACATACTTTTTACAGGAAACATCACTGGACTGCTTTCCTTGTCTTACATACTGTGATCTGTGGAGCGTTTCCATCAGGCCCACAAAAGGTAAGCACAGCAAGCCCATCACCAAGAGACTTAAATTTATTAGGCAGGTTCTCACATATATAACTGGGAAAAAATAATTCATAAGGCTGCCGCAAAACTAGTATTTTTCTGTATTCCTCCGCCCTCCCCAAATCATCTAATCTTAACTTAATACAGCTGTAGGAGCGGATTATCCAGGTTGCACTGCAGATATCTCCAGCACCTCAGCACAGAAAAACACGAGATGTTTAGATCCAGCCCTAATCAAGCCAAAAGTAATGTGATATTAGATATGCAGTTTTGCTGTGCCTCCTCCATACAGAACATTACACAAAGTGCATGGGGCTGTTTCTTCATCATTAAATTGTTCCAACAAGCTAATACACCGCCTATTAAACAAACAGAAAATAGTTAGCACTAACAATAGTAACACTGTTATCTGAGCAAATTACAGCTGATTGGCATTCCCTCTGTAAAGAGCCCAGTCCTGAAAGACTGATAAGCCATAAAGGCAGCCAGATCCAATTCATTTCCAAAGCATTAAGGCAAAGCATGAACCATTTGTTAAACGAGGTAAAGAAAATGAAGTCTCGGGACAGTTTTGCTCCAGAGTCCTGCTAGCATCCCAGATTGGAAAGCAAACTGGTGAAAGAGCAGATGCACAAAATAACACAATTTTAGATCCAAGTATTCTGAATTTGGGACAAATGAGTATTTTCCACCACTGATTATCACAGAATTCTATTAAAATTGAATTCTTTTTTCTTTTGGGGGGGTGAGGAGGAGGGTGAATCACAAAAATGAAGGTATAAGTTTCTCAACATAATACTTTTTTTTTTTTCTTTGCATGCATGTAATACAAGAAAGAGTTCAGTTATTTGTCCTACCGTTGCCAAAACTTCTGTGGTGAAATCGGAAACAATTCTAGGAAGATTCACCAGAAGTGGTTATAGATCAGAATACCCAGTTAACAAATTGGGTGGGAATATAAGGACAAATAGATCTTGCTTACTGCACAAGTGAAAGCTCAGCATTAACACTTCAATGAGCTAATTTTACATCTAACATGTCTCCCATTTGGACCACACTTCCAAGGTGAGCCTCCTTTTGTAAACCCCTGCACATTGCTGCTCTCTAGATCAATTTGTATTTTCTTGCCTTTCTTCCAGTTGCTGTGGAACTCTTGCTTCATATCATCTGCAGATGTAATTAATGTGCTTTCTACTTCCTCTTTCAGATCATTCGAGAAAACATTATGTAAAACAGTGAAACACTAAACACTTCATTTATACCAAAAATAAGTATATCTGCAAGAGGTCCCAATGGACAACAGACTGACTGTGATTGATATACTGCTCCCCTTCAATATCTGTTTTATTGTTTCTTGAGTTTTTTTATTGTTTGGATTTTTTTTTAATACACATGAAGATGAATATAGAATCATTTAGAAAGCTGTGTTCCCTTAATCAGAAATCACACTCAGCACTTACCCATTAGACCAGCATTTTAAGTTTAGAAATAAAAACAAAAATTAGAAGCTTATGACAAAACTGTCATTTTCCCATCACCTCTCACCCAGCCCACTATTTGTCTTCTACAGATGAAGAAAGAAATGATCTCAACCATAAGACAGAAAATATTTTGGAAGTAAACTGAAAAGCTTCTCAAGTAATATTTCTTCTAGTTACTGATGTTTACAGGAAGATGCTTCACTTAGGAGAAAAAAAAAGGTCATTAAAATGTGAGCCAACACTTTTTTTTCATGGAAAATTCTAAAACTACATGCGAATTACTTTATTCTGTAGAGATGGTGGATTTTGATTTTGCGTTAATATACACATGTGATATGTTCTTTGCATTGCTACACTGCACTAGAATTGAGCTATCCTGTCTAAGTGAATAAAGATCAGAGGCTGTGCACTGACAGGAGAAGCTGTTTACGCAGCAGCGCCCGCAAGCTCTCACTTCTGAGGCAGAATCTAAAGCTAGATACTAACAGTGAGCTAACTTCCAGTAACAACAATTTTTCATTATGACATACTAGTGTGTAAGACAAAAAACACTCGTCCTGGAAACTCTCAATGGATCTGCATTGCTGGCTATGATTTCTCTCTGTATTACTTAAGTATCCTGACAATCTTTTCTAACAGTATTTGTTACCAAAATATATTTAAGGAATTCCATTCTTCTATAAGCTAGATAAAACTGTTTCTTTAGACAGCAAGATTTTGTTCTTTCTTGTCCTGATAGGCTATATAGTGGTGCTTTCTCTCTTCTATTTATTATGGGTTAGAATTTGAGCATATAAAAAATTTTACTTTTTCCATCTCTATTTTAAAAATTATTTTACAAATAACTTTTACAGAGACTACACTCAGGTACTTAGCTCTGATTTTTAAATGAAACTATTCCTAGTGTGTGAACTGATGGGCTGTGTTTTGATTGTATGAGTCAACCTACAGCCTGTAGCAGAATGATCTCTAACTCACCTCACCCATCTTCTACTTTTCCTACATGTTTGGACAAAGATCCTTGCACTGTGCTTCTAATCCTACTTATTTCAACCTGCGTTAACAATCAGCTGGGTTAGCATAGTTAATAACTTCTACATCCTTGCAGACAGATGCTCCCTCCTGCAAGGTACTGTCTAAGTAAATGTCCTTTCACCAGGGAAATATTAACAAAGAATTTGAGGGGGGGAGAGGGGGAGAAAAATTCTCCAGCAGCCCACCAGCACGGAGCAGCTGTGCAGTCCCTCTCTGTCTTTACCAGGACCTGCAGACTGTAGTAGCAGATGTGACCTCTGCGCTGAAGCAGGAAAGCCCTGCAGATCCATATAACAACAGATCCTTTTGTCATTGCCCTGTCCTGAGCATCTCTCAACGCCTTTCCTGAGCTAGAAGGCAGCTATGCTGGGAGGGGTATTTCTATGACAAAGCTCAGTTTTACTAGAGCTCGGTCTTCCCATGGCACTTTTCTATTAGTGCCAGTTCAACTGGGACTTTGAGAACAAGGGAGGATGGAGGAGCAATCAGGGCAGTTTTTATTAATAAAAATCCCACAGTCTGAAACCATGTGTTTTCAATACTCAAACAGCCATCTTAATAAATCTCAAGAACCAAACCAAAACAAATGCTTTATTCACTTATTTTTCAACACTTGCACAGATTTATACCTAGAAAATTTTGCTAGGACAAGATATTGAAAGCTATCAGCTAAACTATCCTGAAGTCACCTACTGATGGCCCTGCCTGTGACGGGTACTGAAAGCAAATTCTTCACCACAGAGTTAGAGATTAGCCACGACATATAGGACAACACTGAATGTTATATTAATTAAGATGTCCTTTATGTGCTTGCATTACAACAGGCAGCGTAAGATACAGCAGCTTTACTTTCTCAGCTGAGAGCTGCAACTCTTGCAAGACAGACAGGCTGTGATTTCCAGAATCAGCCTTGCTACTACCCATTTATTATCAGCTACCTCTTCTACTCCACATATGCACAGCCTCTGAACTAAGACAGAATCAATACTTTGACAGAAATAAGTTTTCACTATGAAAATAGCTATGAATTTAAAAGGGGAAAATGTTAATGAAAATTCATGTACAGGGTTAAAAAATATGACCTACAAATGAATGATGCTGACACTTAGTTGCCTATACAAAGAAAGTATTGTTACAAGCTTGAATCTGGAAAGCATTATAGCATTTTTATTTCTTAAGTCAATCAGTGAGTGGTCTTGATTTTTTAAAGCTGTGCCACTATTATCTCCAGGGAAATCATTCAACAGTAACCATGACATCCCTGGGTGTGGTAATAAAACGAGTATACTAGACTTGCACAATACAGTGATGACAATGTGAAAGCAGAAGTTGCTTTTGTAACAGCAAACTCTAGGAAGCTAGAAAAATTACAAAGTTCTGTGGAAGCCAAGAAATCTTGCCGGTTACATCAGTCAGTATAAAAATATGATCAGCAGTTATAAAAATCAAGTTTAAGATAAAAATCCTGCCTTTCTCCACTCTTTCCTTTCTCTCTGAAATGTTATTTATGAGAAAAGTATTACCTCATCCTAAAAAAAAAAGAAAAAAAAAAGAATCTTCCTTCTTGACGAAGGCATTACATCTTCTATTCTAGAGCAAAACAGCTGACATAAGCGATCACTATTGTTCCTCAGGTTTTTACTACACACTGCAGAAACCTTCCACATAAATTGCCGGCACGTTAGCTCCATGTCAACCGATGAAATTCCATCTGGTTTCATTATTTTGTATGGCAGGAGTTCCCAAATATTTTTGGAGAGTGCTTTGCTGCTTCTGACGCCCTTAAACCCACACATTCATGGCACTGCGGCCCCCTTTACAATTGCAGTGCAAGGAGGCTACATCTGTACAGCAAACTAAGCAGAAATTGGGAACACAGCCAGCTACTAGAAAACACTAGTATTACATACGTCTATGCATTAAAATGGCCACAGCGTGTCCTTGGCCCATGCTACCTCACCAAACACTCCGCGGGCACATCGTGGGAGCTGGAGCATCCCAGGGACCGCTCCCAGGAGGCAGCTTGCCTGCAGCCACCCTCTTCTGCAGGCAGAGAGAGTTTAATAGCACGGGCATAGGCTGTTCCCCAGGACCTGGCCTCTGTGCCTGGGAACATGCCCAGGAAATTTTAATTTACTAATGCAGAGGCATCCACAGTAGTCCCTGGAATACTGCTCTAGCAGGTTTGCAGCAGAAGCCACTGTATTTTTCTAGATTAAGAAGGACCAAGGCACACTGCAGAAGGAGGTTTCAGGTTTCTCTTTTGATGGAATATATGGATCCTGGGGAAGGAGAGAGATATAAAAGTGAATAAGGTTCTGCCACTTACAAGTAATTCCATCCACCCCTCATCAAGCTGTACACTTCAGCGTGGGCCAGACTGGAAGCAAATTTCTATCCTGAAAGCTCTTCATAGAGTCATTGATTGGGAGGGACCTACGGAGGTCTCCAAATTCAATCTCTGGTCCAAAGCAGGGCCAGCTCAGAGGTCAGGCCAGGTTGCTCAGAGCTTTATCCAGTTGAGTCTTGGAAAACTACAAGCATTGAGACAGCATAACCCCTCCAGACAACCTGTCTCAAAACTCGACTGGCCTAAAACTGAAAAGCTTCTTCCACTATATCCCATTGGAAAGTGGTTTCGATTTATGTCTGCTGTCCCTCATCCTCCTAACGTGCACCATGACAAATTGCCCAACTCTGTCTTCCTTGGGGGTAGTGGCTGGCCACACCAAAAGCCAACTCTTCTCCAGGCTAAAGCAGCCCTGGTCCCACAGTATCTCCTCACAGGGCAAGTGCTCTAGCCCCTGACTACCTTGACAGCCCTCCATTGGAGTTATTCCAGCTGATCAATGCCCTCCTTGTCCTGGGAACCCAAAACTAGATGCTATATCAAAATAGCTAATTTTGATATACGCTCAAACGTTCAGCTAATTATGCTCCTGTTAATATGGCTCAGGACACTGTTGGCCTCCACTGCTGCCAGGGCTCAGACTTAGCTCACTGCCCACCAGAACCCTGGGTCTTACCTTCAGAGCTGCTCCCAAGCCCCACTGTCCCCAGCTCAATTCCTTGCAGGGGCTCTCCTAGCCCCGAGGAGGGCCTTTGGATTTTCCTCTGCCTTTCATAGGGCTCCTGTCAGTCCCCCAAGTTTGGCATCTCTGGGTGGCAGCCCTGCCCTTTAGGGAAACCACTGATCACTCCAGTTTGGTCTTAACTGGAAACTCAATGGATGTGCACCTCATCACCACCTACAAGTTACTTCTAAAGATATGAAACAGGACAGGTCCCAGGAGAGACCACTGCTTCTCTCTACTTGTTACCAGCCTCCACGTCCATAGAACACACTAATCACTGTCCTCTAAGTCCCAACATCCAAACAGTTTTCTATCCATCTCATCCTCCACCCATCCAAACCACATAATACTGTGGGAGACAGTGCTGAAAGCCATGCCACAGTCCAGACAAACCGCATCCTCCACTCTCCCATCAGGCACAATCACAGTCATTTTACCACAGAGGCATGGTAGAGGCAGACACAGGCTGCATGGTCTCCTTCATGTGCACAGAAATAATGTTCTGAGAGGAGTTGCTCCACAGCTTTCCCAGAAATCAAAGTGAGCCTGACCAACCTGTAGTTTCTCAAAGCATCAGTCCAGCAGTTTTGGAAGACTGGTGGAGTCTCTGTGAGCTTTCAAATTTGATAGGGAACAGTCTCATAAAGGCCAGTTCTCTAAGCACGCTCAGATGCAGCACATCTGGTCCAATGGACTTGGCTAGGTTATTGTGGTGGACAGACAGTACCATGAAAAGCCAGCTCTGCTCAGCAGTCTAAATTTCTTATTTTTACTTGGATATCCCTTCAATTCATGAAGGTCTTTGGAAGCACCGCATTTTGACTCTCCATATTTGAGATGATTCCAGAAAGAATCTCTCAATATAAAATCCCACTGCTCTGTTCCGGGGAAAGAGGAGGAAGACTCCTTTGAAAACTTAAATATTGTACTACCATTTTCCTGAGACCTCACTCTCTTTGCAACTAGAGAAGAAATGTCACATAAACCTTCTCATACAGGCATGAAAAGTTTTTAAAAGAGATTCTTAATCTCACCAGTCTAGCTGGAAACCTTTTTTCCCTAATGTGCCTCCGAAACACACAAATGCCCAAGTTGTATCCATATGCTCCTGGAGAGACAGTTCTTTACCTTACAGCATTCCTCTCCCTCTCTAGTGTTCAGACTCAGTTATTTATAGATAATTATTTTTCTCTGTCAGTATTTATTCTGTTGAACTAAAGCTCAACGTTGTAGCTTTGGCTACATGTTAGGTTCTCTATTCCTTATATCATACAAGCTTCTTCGCAATTTCAGTTTGCATTTCTTGACTGTGGATGACCAGAACTACACATCTAATTCTGAAAATGTGCCACGACTAAGCAAGCAGACCATGCAAACACACAGAAAACAGACATAGAACTTATGTGACATTCGCAGATCACCAATATTCAGTCTTTTCGCATGTTTCATTTCTTTCTTTCACCTGGCCACATTTACCCCATAAGAATCATCAGGATACAGGGATTATCTGTATTTCAGGAGTCCTGGTTCTTCTAGCTTTGGAATAAAAAATAGTAAATGAAAATAGTAAGTGCATCATCACATGGCTTTAATACCCCCTTTTAAAAAAGTGTGGGCGCCAGTAAGACACCTACTGAGCAAGAAACTAATGGATTTCTTTCATAAATGGCATTGTAACTATATGTCTTTCTTTAAAGCTTTTGGGAAACTTCCTTGTTTAATCTTTACACTCCTCAGAAACATCACGTTTCACTTATCTATACAATCAGTGACTTCTGGGAAGCTTAATCCGACCCGTGTTGAAACGTCTTTAGCTACTGAATTTTGACAGCTGTGACATGGTCTGGTCAAGATCTATCCAGGGTATGACTCACTAGTCTAAAGTGCTCTGTAATCATTTTCCGAAACCTACTCTAAAAACTGTTGCTCATGAGAGTACTTCCTCAAAAAAAAATCCTTAAATCCATGCATATCAATAAGAACCAGATCATATCTTTGTAAAAAAAATGGGATACATTTCAAAAAAAGGCATAAATTGAGTAAGCTACAGAAAATTGCTACTGATTTTCCCCACTTTGCAACTGAATCTTATAAAATTAGAAATACACTGAATACTAAAATGCATTGTAGCGGCAATACTCAGCACCTGTAACATTAGGTATTTCTTCCAATTATTTCCCAATGTTCCTCTTCACTAAAAATCTGAGCAGCTGGAGTAAAGAGGCGAAAGGCAATGCTCTGGAAATATCCGTTGTGCTAGTTACTCATTAGAATAATAAATATGGAATGGCAAAGTATCCATTATACCTCTGCAAATAGGATAACGGAGTCATAATTACGTAAAGAACAAACAACTCTAGCAGTTTATTGAATTTGGGATGAAACTACTAGTTCACCATGCAAAAAGTGGCAGGTTTGCATTTTATGCATACATCCAAGCACTTTATCTTCTTTTATGCTTCCCTTTCACAGCTCCCTTCTATACTTCAGGCAATACTGTCCCATTCAGCTCTCTGTTGGCAGTCTGCCTCTGAAGCGACTTTACAAAGACAACTGAAGCAGGACATCCTTAAAAGATGGTTTTTTCATCTTTTTCCTCATTAATTCAATGGCTCCAGGAATAATCAGATACTTTCCTACCTCATTGAGTAGCAAGCAGGTCTGTGAGCAATGGAACTACTGAAGCCTGGTTTCCTATGGTTATGACTCTTGAGCTGCATCCTCTAATGTCTAAGAAGGTGAGAAATCCAGTCAAAGCTTTCCCCTTATTTAGGGTATTCATAACTTCTCTTTCCCATGAGGATTTGCTAGTGTCTAATAATACAGTTGATCTCATTCCACAGTTTTTTCCAAAGCAGACATATGAATAGGGTCTCTCTTCTCCATCCAGCCACCTATTTCCATTAAACTAGTAGGAACCTGATATCTTTGAGACCTTTACTCCTGTCAAATCTGTTTGAAATTGGCCAGTAGTTTCAAAAGTTATTGGGGGAAGGGGGAGGAGGTAGGAGACTGGCATGCAGCAGAGGCACACAGCAGGATCACTTAAGCTTTGTTTCCTTAGGAAGCAGGGTAAAACACTTGCACATTTTATTATTTTAAAAACTGCCCTAAATGAATTAGGAAATGAGCTTTACTTGGAGATCCAAATTTGTTTTCTTCCTTGCTTTTCATGTAACATACAGTGTGGCAATAACACAAGAGACTATGCAGATAACATCTGGATTCAGGTCTCAGGCCTTAAATACATGAACAGTTCACAACTATGTTAATTTAGATTTCAGAGGAAAAGCCTAATAAGATAGTTTAAATCAGAATGCATTTCCCACAGGCTAAGAACAGAACATGGGCCATTACCATAAATCAACTGACATACAAACTTACCACATAGCAACTTACTTGTGTTTGAGGCTCTAGTCCCCCAAAAGTATGAAAAGAGGCCTACTAAGGATTTTTAATTTAATCTGCTGGCATTTTTTGTCAAATGTTCTGCATTTATGTTCAGGTTTCCAGCTCAAAAATTATTCCAGATCAAAGCTCATTTAAGGAAAATCTTTAAAGTAGGAGCGTGGAGCTATTTTTCCAAACAGTTAATCACAAAGTATATGCAGCATGAAAATGTAACACCAAAAAAAAACCCCATGCAACCCTTTTGATAACTTCTAAAAAGGTTTTTACAAATGTTATGAAAGGTAGATCCACATAAACGTGCTTTTAGCAACTTTCCAAAATAAAAGCAAGGCTTGCAGGAGTGCTTGTGATACTACTGTCAGCCAAGGTTCCAAGGTAACAAAATATGAATGATTAATACTTCCAAGATTAAAAAAACACCACCACATTGTGTGCTAGCTCCTGCTTAATGGGAATATTTTAAAAGTACCTGTCAACTGACCGTATTCCTACATGTGAAACCCAGATTGCAACTTTCTTTAAAAACTTTAATAAAACATAACTGAAATGTCTGGAGTAATAACTGTCAGACATGAAGACAAGCTTGTCTTGGGAGCTACTTCCCTTCAAACATTGACCTTTAGGTTTGGGAAGTAATGGAAACTATAAAATGCTTCTTGAATACACCCTTGGAAGTAACATGCCAACATTTTGCAGTAATTTAAGTCTGACTCCCCCTGAATATGCTGTACTCTGACAGTTAACAGCTCAATGATTGCACATGATTTTTATTTTTTTTTTTGCTTGGAAAGTAAATGTATAACCACGTGAATAAGCATGAGATAATGCCTAGACCAAGGAAAAATATAAAAGTGTTCCCAACTAAGCACTACAAACAATTTTCCAGTGTGAGTAATAACACAGGATTCATTTAGAACAACCATTGACTGTTTTCAGGCTGGTTTTTCACCCTTTGTTTACAACATCCCTTCAGGATGTTGACAGCCGCTTGCTAAAACCTTTAAGATCCAAACACCTGACTACATAATAAAAACTTAATTGAATGGAGTTATTTTATCCCATTCAGGAAAACAAGAGATTGAAAAATTTCCTCTGTAGTAGTAAAATCACCTGAGTTACCTGGTGAACATCTGCATACACTGCATCCCACCCACAAACCTGGAAATAGTCAATGCATCACAAGATATATGCAGTGAATATGAAAAATCTCCAGTAAAGCCAAAATTCCAAGCAGCATTAAGTACACAGAAGGACATAAACACTTCTATAAATTATCAAGATATGAATAGCATCCAAGAGTTTAAAAGAAAGAAATAAAATAGCTAAACCCTTATTTTCATGTAGAAAGAAAGGAGTACCAGCTCAGATTTAGGAATGCAATGCACGTCAAATAAATTTTACTGAGTTTATGTCCCTTTTCTTGCCATTTGATTTCACCAACGGAGACCTTCCCCCACCCCCTTTAAGAATTAAATTACACCACGCACAGGCACCAAGATCCTACAAGCAGGAGCTAATCCCTTCCAGCCCTCCTCAATGAACACCTCTTCTGCCTTTGTGCAGGAATCTATCTACATTGTTGTAACCCACCTTAACGACATCTTTATTTTATGTAACCATTAAAAACAAATTGCAAAATCAAAGAAGTATTTTAAAAAATCAAGGAGTATTTGCCTGTATTTCCTTATAAAACACTATCAGAGATGCAGAAATTTCACAATCAAAATTTGTTCTAGACTATACAGACCTAAAGTCCTCTAAGCAATAGCAGAATATAAGATTTTTTTACAGTTAACAAAGATTCTCACTTTGGGTGGTGGTGCAATTTCCCACCCCTTCTTTTGTCACAAGAATACTCCCCCCAACAACAGTAAAACATGTGTGACCACAGTGCCAGAGGGTAGTATCCCTACAAGGACGCACCAAGCAAACCCAACTCTCCCATGAAATTGTGACACAAGGAAGGCAGTTCAAGCCTGAACCATTTACGGGTTCAGTAGCAGCAGCAGCACATCTTTAATTCTAAATAGAGGGAACACGTCTCAAAATGCCTGCAGGAACCATTGCCTGACTCTATTTAGAACTACAACTCCCACCACAAAATTCCCAGCCTTCTACCCAAATTCATTTGGATATATGCACCTAAATAGAGGGATGTAATGAAACAGCAGCTACAGATGACGTGCGTAATTAATTTAATTCACTTAAATGATTCTATGATTCTACAGCATTGCTACACCTCATTTCAGGATGCTAGTATTCAGCTCCTCTTAACGCATGTATATCGATTTGTTCTTGAGCTCCTTAAAGAAACAAATTAATAAATAGAAAAAATGAGAGTTATTTCTGAAAGGTTTCCCTATGGTCAGAACAAAAGGGAATTTCTATAATCTTGTTTATATCTTGTTTATGCTTTGGGCATGAAACTAAGGTTTCACTTCTCAAGTCTGGCACTATCCAGGCTCATTAAAATACAGGAGGATATAAGACTAAGTACCAATACTAAAAATACTGTGTTACACATTCTACCATGTAAGGGTAATTAAAATATGGCATTTTTATTCCATAGGTAAAGATAATAATAACTGACTGACCACAGATTTGATCTAACTGATCAAATGTTATTTCATACACTGACTGGTTAAAAGCAATTACTAAGTTATATGTCAGATCCAGTCACTGGCACTGTAACTCAACTCTAGCAAATAATTTTTCTATATGGATTACTACCATGACAAAAGGCATCAAAAGTTTTGCATTCAAGAAACTCATATTAAATTCTAATAAAGATCAAATAAAAATTGTTTTTTCTGAAAATCCAAACCCACAAAATATATATTGTATATAATATATATATGTAAAAACAAATATATATATTATATACATATCTATAATAGAGTCAATGGATTTGAATTTGGTGGATTTGAATATATATATACACACATATATCAATAAAGACAAAAAAAATCCCTTCTTTGCAAACCACCTAATGCTTAAAATGGACGTAATTATAATACATGTCTTTTCATAAAGGAAGTTCTTACTGAGATCAAAAATTGGATTGGATTCAATTAGAAAATATTTTCCCTGAAATCTTATAAATTCTCATCTGCAAAAGAAACATGGTTGACAGATAAAAACATTAGTCTAAAGTGGTTGCTAGCAACACAAACAAAACATTTACTTTTTTTCCATATAATGCTATTTTCAAAAATTGTTTCAAAGTATTTAGTGAATTAGTGTTTTCTGAAGCCAGGACAATCCTGGAATAAGGATTTTTTTTCCACGAAGTTATAATTCTGTAGAGCATGACTGACTACTTCAAGGGATGGTGTTTTATGATACGCTAATACACAGCCTATTGAAGATACAGAGTTATAACTCACTAGGATCTGAACTGAATCAGTCCTGCACAAGTTCTGCGCACTGCTTGCTTCAAAAAGTTGTTTCTGCTTTTTGGATGTGTCAGTGAAACAGGTTCCTTCATTATACTTGTAGCAAAAGATACGGTGAATATATTTTGTACCTGGACTGATCCATCACCACTAGGATGGTTAAAAAACTTTAGAAACAAATGCCAGTAGAAAAAGCAGCCAAGCCAATCACTAAGGTTTCAAGCAACAGTGCTGTGAAACAACAGGGCAGACCACCTTCTCATCCCACCCTGCAGGTATGTCAGTTGTTAGATTCGTGCAGGGTTTTCTCTCCGAGGACTGCCCAGGGTACGTTGCAGGTCAGACCCCCTGCTCAAGTGAAGCATCATGAAGCCTTGGATCCATGGGTCACAGTCGCATCAAATTATTTGCAGAACAGAACAGACACAAAAATTTTCAGGGACTCAGGGAAAAGAGTGACAGCTCCTCTCTATTATGGTGTAATTTGAAAGCACGAGGTCTATGCCTTCCAGTCCAGAGGCATGGACAGACTCCCTCTGAACAGCCTCAGCTATTTGTCAGGCATTTCAGTGGCCAACAAAAGTACGCTCTGCTTATTGCAGAAATGGCTCAATGTGGGAAAGAAACAAAGAATTTCAGTTTACCTTTACTGCAACTTCAGTAAACAGCATTTCTTAAGTCTGTTATACTTCCATATTATATTTCTATTATTTTTACATTTCAGCAAAACAGTGCAAAATGGAGAATCCATCGATTTTCTGAAATCCCCAAGTCTATAATAGCAATAGTAGAAGAACCAAAACTTTCTTGTGAAACAGAAATTGATCAGGTTTATTTGGGTTTGTTTTGTTGTGGTTTTTTTTGTTTCTTTGTTTTAAGCATTCACATTATCTTGCAGAATAGCAAAATATTAGCAGAGGAGTTCCTTATGGAAACTGCAGTTGTTCAACATGATGAACAAAGAAAACAACAAAAACCATTGCATACAGTGAGGTGGCAAACAAGGCAAAACTCAATATACATATACATTTCAGTTAGCAACGAACTGGAAAAAAACATACGCAGCAGGAAATGCATGTAATAGCCAAAGATGGAGAGGTAATCTTTCCCTTAAAGCTCAAAATGTCTCTCAATATCTTATTAACCATCATTTATCAGCATTTAAAATGCAGGTAAAACAGGATCTATGGAAACAACATGTCTGTGAAGAACCACTGATAGCCAGTACTGCTGATAGCCAGTTTTTCAAAGCAGGGTTCTGGTTTTGGTGACTTTGAGATCTGTGTCCTGCCCACGAAGCTGTGACAGAATAACTGACTCCAAGACCACCCTACGTAGACAAGTGCCCAGCCTAGAGGCTTCCACACAGAAAGAGTAGTAAAAATCTTAATCTTCTATTTTTTATTTAATTTTATATCAGTATTCCACTGTCAAAGGGACACTGCTCAGTGAGACAATGGAATGTCCTGAGTTAAACCAAAGGATCCAATATGCTCCTGTAGGTTCTTTTTTGACTAGGATAAAGCAAGTACTTAAATGGTCTGAACTCTCCTCGGGCAAGTAGTTATCTTCAAGCTGCCAAATATAACCTCGCTGAGGTTTTCAGCAGTCTGGTTCAC
This sequence comes from Gallinago undulata, assembly GCA_026546715.1. Lineage (NCBI taxonomy): Eukaryota > Metazoa > Chordata > Aves > Charadriiformes > Scolopacidae > Gallinago > Gallinago undulata. The sequence goes on along the minus strand of JAOTQQ010000019.1, from coordinate 74,091,818 downwards.
TGTGTGGTCAGCTAGAGATCTGCAAAAACTTGTTGACCCCCAAATAAGACGTAAATCTATTCCTAGCCGAGGAAACAAAAAAGAAAATATCCACCACTACTTCCAAAACTATGAAATTGACCACGAAAATTGCTCCCCATTAGAATAATACCATGTTTTGTTAGGCACATGCATTTAAGACCAATGAAACTGTTCCTTTAAGCAAATCCAGTCCTGTGCATGCAAAGCACATGGATATACCTGAAAAAAAAATTCTGAAAAGAAGCCATATCACATTCTGGGACAGCTAGTTTAAACACATGAGATGTGATTATTTACTCTGAGCTGTAAGCTTTAGGAAGTAGTGCTTTCAAGCTCTATGTAGCTGAACTGGAATGACTAGTAGCCTGAAATAGCCCAGACTGCAAAGCAAATTGTGTAAAGTGCCTATACCAGCCCACACAAACACAAGTGAGAGATGAACCAGAGCAGCAACACAGCAGACTGGAACGGCTTTTCACTGCCAAACCCCAAACTAGAGCTTATTAAGGGGAAAGAAAAAAAAAAAAAAAAGAAAAAAGTGGCGGTGAGGATGTCAATACCCTCCTCCCGACTTACAACCTGAGGAATATTATTTCATGTTTTGCAAGACTAGTATCCTGCAGACAGTAGCCAATAGTGCTCAGACCAACCTCAGAGCTTGCTAGGTTTTTTGGCAGCCCAAGATCTAAACAATTGTTAAAATAAATAAAAGTGAAGTAAGGATGCTCGACATTGCTAAATGATTTTTTGCCCCATACTTTAAGCCAGCTGAAAGTCATGGTGATAAATACAGCAAATGTTGCTTGATAAGAATATCAAAGAGCAACAAGGAGGTTAACTGCTATCTACAATTCTGTTATAATATTAAATATACATGAGAGCACACTGAGACTTGCAATGCAGTGTATTTATTCTTTCTACATTTCATTTTTATCTAACATGTAATGATTCAAATATGTTTGAAAACGAAGCAAGAATGGTACCATGTTAACTGAATGCGGAAACAAAAATTTCCAAGAAAGAAAATACCCTGATAACCATGAAGAGTCTTTGTGTAATAAAATCTACCTGCAAAGCAGTCTTCCATAGCAAACGAAGGAAGCTTTATTGTTTAATCTTTAAAAATAAATTGGAAATACTCAGTCTTCACAATCCGCAAGCGTAACTTCAAAACTAAATGCAATTCTCCATACACCATCTGCCAATCCCAACTTCTGCAGAACCTGAGCTAGGACTAGTCCAAAATACCAAAATACCAAATGCCCACATCAAGAACTACAAATTAAACAACTGCAAACAGAGAAAAGGTGTTAAAAAGGTTAACAAAACTGCACCGAAGTGCAAAATTAACATTGGCTCTCTGAGTCTTCATGCTCTTATCAGCAAGATCTACGGATCTGACCACTTACACTGGATGACTTCACAAAGGGCCAAAAGAAAAGACAACAATTGCAAGTTTGCTGTAGAGCATTCCTCTAGGAGATTGTCAAACTGCAAACTTGCAAAGAGATCCTAAATTGCTATAAGATTTAGAACTTTTCTGAACCTTTTAAACTCATTATTTAAATTTAATGTTATAATGCCATAACAGAAAATGGTCTTATATTCATGGCAGCAGCACTGTCCATCTTGGGCGTTTTTTTAAGGTTCTGTCACCCCAGCATGCACCTGCTTATATCTGTGACTAATATCTAGACTCACATTTGATTTTAAATGGTACCATCCACAACAGGAGAATAACCACTATAAATCTAAGTGAGATCTTAGAGCACCTGCTCTCTATCGAACCAGCATTCGTGTGTACAGAATTAAGTAGTTACAACTCCCTGCATCCACAATTTGTCTTTCTTAAACCTGAAACTTGTTACCTCAAAAGTAGTTACCTCAAAAGATAATACTCATGAGCACTTGTGCTCATGCTGAACAAGACTCACACAGCCACTTCCAAGAAACAAGTCACACTAACAACTGAATACAGCCTCTGCAGTTGTCAAGATTACAGAGTATAATGAATGACTCTCTCTAAGACAGGAGATAAAGCTACTGTTTTCAAAATAAAGTTCGAAGAACTAACTTATACGAAGGTAAGTCTCACAGACTAATACTTTAAGGTGATATTCTATGAAAACCATTGCACTGCACCAAAAATACTCAAATTGCAAAACTGTTTTAATGGACATTATTCTCTTTTCCCTACATTATGAGACAGCTCTCATCAATAGAGAACAAAACATTTTTGTTGTACACCTCCCAAGAGAGAAGACAGCTCTTTGCAGAAGAACTAAAAGATAATTCACGTCAAAACGAGAAGAAATCATAGCTACTATGAAAACAAATACTGTATTTCAAAACCCACTGGGAGGATCGTATTGTGCAAGAGGTCAGAATAGTTAGTGCTCTTCTACTTAAGTTCGTTAATTGTAGCTAAGGATAAATTTATTTATACAAATGAGATAACCATAGTATGATGGCGAACTTATTTCCTTTCTTTTATAAACCAGCAGTGTAAGTTTTGCATACATCCTACCTTTTTCTTTTTTTTTCACAGGTACCCAAGTTAAAAAAATAGTAATTGGAAAGTAAAATCCAAACAGGATGTCTCCTCTCACTTTTCTCCTTGATAAATTAGGAGCAACATTTAAGTATAACATTATAGTTAAATAAGCCATAAGTAAAACAAACAGTAACACAAATTGAATGCTTAACTGGAATGGTTGGCTTGTCCGGAAAGCAGTCACTTTCTGACATATAGGTTAGGAATTTGCAGCATTATAAAAGTCAATAAAGCAATTCCTCACAGCCTTGGAAAAGCCTGTATCATAAGGACCATAAGGTCAAGCTCCACAGAGCCACAAAAACTAAGGCACAGGCACAGAGGAATGGCAAATACCTAATATATTTGGGAGAAAACTTGAGCTGAGTCCAGGTATCTTTACCGTTTCTTTCAATCAGCCACTATGGATCCAAAACCAGGCAGCAGGCATGAGATTTTGGCTTAAACTAAGCTGCTGAAATCAGATATTCAGAGCATGCCACACATCACCCTGCACTCCTAGCGTAAGTACTTGAGCTCTGGAGTTTTAATTCTACTGAAAAAGAAAACACTTTTTAGATCAAAAGAAGACTTGCTACTGCTAAATTCTTTTTTTTTTTTTTTCCTTAAGTTGGATTCATATTAATTAAGGTTCTGATTTTGGAAAGGACTTTTGGATCCAACGACATCTGGACAGTTGAAGCACGGAATCTCACCTGTCTTTCATGCTGTTCTGAACAGACTAGATGCCTGCCCATGTACATACAACACGTTGTGAAGTCACATGCCAGACAGATTCTTATGGGGTAAAACCTACAAATCCTGGGACCAGATTAGAGCCTGCAGGTCTAGAGCTCCTTGCAGGTCACACCGACTCAGCTGCAGTCATTCCCATTTTGAATGCCGGGCTATCCCTTCATGATCCTGACAGTAAGCTGGTGTTCCACGGAAGGAATGTCTCCAATTTCCAACTCCTTCAAAGCTCCTCGTTGCTTGCATTTCTTCACGCTGTTGAGGAGCCAACAGTCTCTGCCATCCAGTGCCATTCCCCCCGCAGCAGGCACGAGGAGAAGGTGCCAAAGTGCAATGCATCGCTCAAGATGAGCCCCGTGTTCCTGCCACTTAGCGAAAGATAGCAGCTGCTGTGGCAAATCAGCACCGTGAACCTCACAGTTACAAACTTTTATGACTTGATTTCTAGGTGTATCCATTTTCCTCCTTAGAGGCAGAAGTGACAGAATGAAATTTTTTGCAAGCTTAACTACTGGCTCCTCAGTTGTTTTTTCCCCTCTCAGGGTTAATAAAAAAAAAAAATACTTCAGAACTTTTTGAGTTCGGGTTGATACCTCCCATGATGCAGAAGACACATAGCCTCTTCTCAGGTAAAGAATTAAAGCAAAGCCAAATCTCTCATTGCTGTGAAGCAGAACTTTGACAGAAGCGCCACCACGCACCCACAGCATTGTGAGGGATTTCCTAGAGAAGACATGAGCAGTCTGTGATGCAGGTAGACCATGGCGATTCAGGTCACCTGAACCGTGACTTGCTTGCACTGAACAAGCTCAGCCTACATCCCCCTACACCTGCCCTGATACTGGAGAATATCCTGAGACTGCTGCCATCCTCTGCATCAGTAAATATTGTTATGGCTAGGATCACGTACTACTGTGCTATACCAGGAGATGGAGAAGGAGCTGTCTTTGGTCACATCAGTTGCAAAAGACTCCAAAATAAAAAGGGTCCGCATCACGCACGAATGCATTAACACAGAATTCCCTATTGCCATCATAATTTCTGTATACAATAAGAGAATGCTCAATAAGACAATTCTCACATTATATAATTTCACCCATCTAAGATAGCTGAGGAAAATGTGACTACATGAGACAAGATGCACACATAAAGAGAAAAGGAAAGTATAATTTTCCTCTAAATAAAAGCTTAAACCTGAGTACTCTTTAATCAAAAACAAACTAATTAACCATCCTATCAAATCTCGAGTATACTTATCCAGAAATGTATGTCTTCAGAAGAAAATAATGAAGTATGACTTTAAAGTAAGTCCGTCAAGTAGTGAAAAGTGATGATGTACACAACTAGGCGTAATTTCATCCTTTATACTCATGCAATATAACCTATGTTCTTGCACAACTAAGTTCAATCTTGTTCTGAACTTGCTCCCTTCTCATCCTGGAAGCTTCCTTACACTTCATAATAGCTTACTGCAGCTTTATTGATCTTACCATAAGAAGGTTTTAAATTAAGTTCAGCATGAGAAACTGTATGAATAAACAACATGTAACTTTCTGGAAACCTTGATCCAGATCTTGGTGCTGTGCCCTGAGCTAGATTTGTGACTGCTCATGTTTCTGCCAACTGAATTACTGCTTCAAGTCAGACACAAAGAAACAGCAACCATTTAACAATTTACGTCAAAAGCTACTTATTTCATGGTGACAGCAGACAAAAATGGAGAAATTATTTTGACTGTTGTCAAACAATATTGGTGGCAGGGACCTGCGGAGTTCACCTGGCCAAAAATCTGATGCCTATTTACATCTTATCACAAATACAATTTTGAGGAGTGCTCAGGAGTTTGCTAGATGTTGTCCGTCCAAATACTAAGTCTACTAATGCTACTTGGCCCTACTCAGCTTGTAAGGATGTAAAAGGATTATAATCTTGTAGCGTTAATATTTTAAGTCATGGCATCACTGTGATTTCAGGGAAGGTATCACACAACTTCTGTGAAACGTTTACATTATTACAAGCTTCTCTGCCACTCTCTCATCTTGTAGAATACTCACTCCACAGGCAAAAGACCCACCCAAAACCAACAAAAAAACCCACCAAAAGACTAATGCAAGTTTGTTTAATATTAATCATATTCCAGAGCATATGGGTCTAGAGTTCCATTCTCCATAACATCAACCATTTTGTAGTTGTAACAGAATCAGCCCTATTTCAGAACAAATGCATGTTTACAATGACTTATATGTCAGTCATGGAAGAGTTTTTGATGTCAAGGACTCCATTATATGTTTGGGTGCAAGTTCAACAACAACAGCTGCTCCAGATTTAATGAAGGTAGTACTCAAGGGGCAGACATTTCCTGGATTTATTTATGGGAGCTTACAGAAAATGTTCAATATGTACCAAAATATACATTGTTCAGAGACTTTCTTGCTTGAGATTGAAACTCTCAATGTTTGATTCATAATAGCTATTTCACAAGGGCTTACAGGAAATAAAACTGTTTGTTTTAATTGCATACAGCAAAATGTTAGAAAAGAAAGATTTATGTTCTCCAGTGACAGTGAATGTTTTGGGCTAATATGTCATGGTTACCATGGACAGAAAACACAGGAACACTATTCAAGCAGCACTCCAATTCATAGACATCTTAAAGTCTAGAATCAGCAAACATGCACTGTATTGTCACTTCTCTTTTTAGTCTTTCATGTACTCTTACAGCACCTTTTAAATACAGGATATACTACCTTTGCAATTTTATCATTTTACCTTTATTATTGCTTTCCATTAATAGGAAAAATGAACAAACAGCCAAAACATCTGAATCTACATTGGATTCAAAGTAAACCAATGAAGTGCAAAGTGACACTAGATCAAGGTATTTTTAATGCTTAAATGCACATTGTTTATCATATAATTAAAATAAAATGCCTCCACTGTACTTAGAAAAATATTTTCTGTTTCTATTTTTTTCTTGTCCCCTTACTGTGTGTATCACCATATGTAGAGAAATACAGTTTTGTATTTTGATTTGAGACCCTTGAGTTAAACAGAATTGTAACAGTAGTTATAAAGCACTTAAGAGGCCACATGATCTCTAATCATGTCAAAGTAGTTTTCCACTCCAGCTTAGGTTTTTTATTCTTGCTAGACCTTAATATGACACAGTATTTGGAAACAAAAAAATATAACATCAGTGTCTTCCCTCTTGCATATTACTCAACAAAAGAATGAGACAGTGACTTAAATAACAAAAACAATGCAACTGCATTTTTTTTAAAAAAAAAAGTCAGAGAAATTAGTAATAGAGGGAACTTTTTGAGAAAGATGAACACTGGAAATTTGATTACAGTGCATCCTATGCAAACAGAAGTTAAAATGCAAATTTTAAAAATATTGTACATTTAAACCTTTGTTTTCCTTTAAGATTACAGTAACTTTCAGTATGTGTATTGGCAGTGCTTTGAAAAGCAGGACCACTATCTATGGGTTCACACCTGGTCTGTGAAAATTTTAGCTTTTCACTATTTTGGTATATCTTTTCTGAATTTAGGATCATAATGGTATGTCATCACCCTTTACCAGTTGTTACTATGTTTTGTTACATGCTGTTTCAGCTATTAGGGTGTTAACTGGAAAGATGACTGAGCAGAAATAAATGTCAAAGTATTACAAATGCATTTTGTCTGGCTGTTGAAATACTTCAGTTTCAGCGTCATAGCGCCTATTCCAAAACCTTTTCCTTCCATATTCTAAGCTGCCAACTCTGTCTTCAGCAAAGAGAAAACAAAAAATACCCCCCACACACATTGTCATTGCAGCAAAGGACGAATTCTAATACAATTCCAATGAGCATAATTATCTTAAATAGTTAAAACTCCAGGAAAGCTATAATTTTTCAACTGTTTCTTGAGAAAAGCATTAGAAAACAGAGATACCTTTCTGCAAGTATGGCCTTCATTGTGTCTTATTTGCCAGAAACCACTTTCACTGTGAACTAGATTGTCTTTCACTTTTTCTTTCCACTATTCCACTATTTTTCTCCTTTCCTCCACAACTTAATTGAAGCAGTGCTTTTGCCATAACCTATTTTCCTCCCACAATTTTCCAAGTTTATCAGTACAGATGAGTATTTTCTAAATTGAAAGTACATTTTTTAACTCAAATTACTTAAGATTTTTTTGCCTTTTCACTGTTTTATAAATATAAACTTACAAATAAATTGAATTCAAACCCAAATGTTGTTCTCAACTTCTGTTTGTTCTTTCCTAACATTTGAATTGAAAAAGTGGTAATACGCAACAGTTATGTCATGTCAACCTGAAACCAGAGTTTTTGCAGTTTACAGTTGACTGAGTAATCAGTTATCTACACCATTTATACTTCCAGAGTTAAAGAAATCATTATTATTTACCTTAAAGTTATCTGAACAAGTATCATGCATTCAAATTTCCCTTGAACAACACAAATTTGGATTAGAGATTCTTTGAGGTCACTGACAAGCCATATTAACAATGCACAACATTCATTTCCTCTTGCCCTTTGGCAGCAGTAATGAGCATTTCTCCTGCCTTTACTCACGTTCTCCTCAGTTTGGACTCAAACGTGTCGTCAATCATTCACCTGCCTTTCTCCTTTCCTTGGGATTTGTCCTTTCTCATTTAAGCATTTCAAATCATTGTAATTCAGAAAGGGACATGAAGGAAGGAGTTAGCTGGGACACCGGAAGGAGAAAATACTGTTAACTTTTTTCACATTAAACTTCAACATTAATAACACATTAAAAAAAAAATCCTAAAACGAGTTATTCATTATCCCCAAATCCCAATATCAGGTTAAAATGAAAAATTTCTTAAATAATTGTTAACCTCATTTTTTTTCTGTATTTTTCAGCTTTTAAGTTTGTGGGTTTAAGCTTTTTCCATAACTTTCATGATGGGGACTCCCAAAACTAAAATAAAAGATAAAATTCTTACTCAGGTAGCCAACCGTAAGAACTGGACTCCAGCTATAATAAGTAAACAAACAAAAAGAATCAGTAAAAACGTTTAGGTTGGATGTTTTTCATACCAATTACTCTTTTTGTTTAAGACATGATCTAAAAAAAAAAAGAGGTTTAGAAGTCATAGTAATGCACACAAACACTACAGACAAAAAATAAATAAGCATAATTTAAAACCTTTATAATTGGATCAACACATAACGAAGTAGACTACAATGTCTAGCTCAGCCTCATGACTATTTTTTTTACAGGTTTCCTTCTTTTCTGTAGCATATACTGTGTAAAAATGCTCCACACCAAAAATCCTGTGCAATGGCAACAAATTAACATTGTCCCTATACTACTTATAATTCTTTTAATCTATTTGTCTAATTTTGAATCTGTTGTACCAACAGCAGTAAACTAGTCCTAAGCCTATGAATTGACTTTGCAGTTCAGTTTCCTGGGAAGCATCACAAAAGGACAGCAGACAACAGCTTTAATCCAATTTGTAACATCACTAAGAAAAGGTAAATTATTTTTCTCTAATATTACTGTTCAGCTTGCATCATCCCTTGCGTTTAGTAGGGCTGAATGAAAAGTAAGAGTTATTAATGGCTGTTAACTAATTTACGCCCTGTTTTGGAGCTGGCTCGTATCACTGCATGGTGTGTCGCCCTGTGCAGTGACTCAGGGCATCAGGCAGCACCAGTGAATCACTGGATTTTTAGTGGAACTTCTATGATGCAGAGACTTTTTCCTCAGGTTTTTCTGCCACTCCCAGTAGGTCACTCCTCCCTGACAAGGCAGAAACATTCTTCTCAGAAATTATCTTCTGCCAGTAAGATCATGGCAGAAATCTGGCCCTATTTAGATCCAGACTCCTAATTAATTAGCAGGCATTTCTTATTTTATTTTTATGCAATGCTCATCTTCCCATTTGCTTGTAGCTTCTGAGATTATAATTCAATTTTACAGAGACCACAAAACAATTGCTGACCTGAAGTTCCGGGTACACGTAAAAAAACCATAAAAATCCTCAACTCAAATGTATCAGACTCTCTTTTCAAGTCAGATTGTCCCTCCTGTCAAAGGGTATATGTCAAAGGATGAATGAGAATAGCTCATATGCTAATAAGACCATTTTCCACAAAGAGGTTATCAGATCACTCCACTGAAGGGCCACTAATCCATCAAAGCTTTCTCACTATCCCATCACACGCCTGAAGGAGAGGGAAGATTTCTCCAAGACCCACTGAAAGGTAATTCATATTGTCCCTAGTATTGCAGCTGACGGAGCACAAAGAACCACAAGTTTTGCCCCTAAATGTTACAGCGCTTCACAGAAATAAGCAGGACTGCAGCCAAATGCTCTTCCCACCCAGTCACCTTCACTGAGCTAAGTTATCACCAGAGCAGCTCGAGTATAGACAAAACCTTCAACCAGCATTACTATGAAACCGAGGATGTGTATTTCTCATATCAAGCTACATGCAACCATCACTTTGATGCTGCTTCTTACAAAAATTGTGCCCCTTAACATGGGGGGCATTTGTTTCTAAGTTGATGCAAATAGACGATACTTCCATTATTCATTCAGAACTAGTGATTGGTTTATATTGGATCTTTTATTTCCAGCAGTTAGATTTGAGGAGTTACACTACACTTTGGCCCCACTGAGGCTCAGAGCACAGTAGTCCCTCTGTTGTTCTTCAGTCAAGCCCAGAAAGAAATAAAATGTAAGTTTATACGAGCCTTAGTAACAAAGTTGAAAAAAAACTTCTTTCAAAGACAGACTGAAACCTTTATTCAGTAAGACCACTAGCCTGCAACCGAGATAGACGGAGGAAAAGGCCTTAAAAGAAAATACAATCTGGATCAACATTTAAAAACTATGTTAAGAATACAAACCCCTAAATATCATTAGAATTAAAAACAGCTGCTTTGCTGCAGATCAAAAGATCGTACGCCCTCTGTCACACAAGCCAGAGGCAGAAGATAGCCTAGGTATGGGAGTCAAGATTACTTTATAATTACTCACTGTCCAGACACTCCTAAATTAATGGCAATTTGACAGTGAGGGGCTCAAGAGGCAGCAAGGCACCCTCCATATCTGGCTACCACTTTATTGAGAAACATCAGCATCTGACCATCTAGAGTATATGGCAGTCCTAGGCATTGCTGTGTTTTTCTTGTAAATAATATAGCTGCTGTAGATGTGACCCAAGGAGCATACAAAGTTTTCCTTTTCATTACCCAGATCAGCAGGAACTAGATCCATTCAGGTTACTGGATATAGGCTGGATACAGCCATGAAAAGACGGATGAATGCAGCATCTGGACTGTATAAAGATTTGCTAGGAAAGTTATAAGTATTACAGAAATCCTTTTTAAAGATTAGCACAAACTGCTTCCAAAGCAGTCCACATTAGTACACTGCAATTCCTTCAACCTAGCAATGCAAGTTTTAAAAGGCATTTCAAAAAACAACTTCAACGATATACAATAAAAGCATGGAAAGCGCTGTCATTCGGTGCTTGATGGCCGGTAACCAGAGCTAAACAGAAGTCCTTCATAACTCAGGAACTTGGTGAAGAGAGCAGTGCTGCAAGCTTTTCCACTGCTATTGTCCAGTGGGTGAGTAACCAACAGGAACCACCCTGTCTTGGACCACTCTGGCCCCCGCCTGCCAGCTCAGGCTCCGCGTCAGCTGCAACAAGCAGTCTTAAGGTACATATGCACAAACTGAAGACCCAGCTTAACTTCTTTTGTTTGTTTGTTTATGAACTTGAAGTCTGGTGGGGAAAAGAACCAGAAAACAAAAACAAGTTGAAGCAAGACAACGTTTTCTGTCACGTTTCTAAGACCATCGCAGACATCCTCACGTTCTTTCTTTCTTTAATTATGCGATTGTCTTAAATCTTCACATCTTTCCTGTTTATTGAAATATAAACTTGTATGGATAGAAGACAGATTGAAAAATATCAGACATCTTATACAAATATTTAGTGCTGCTACAAAACAGTGATCGCACTCTGCAGAAGATAATATTGTTCAATGAACTAACTGCTCACATATTGTGAATCTAAGAGAGATTTTTTTTTCACTTGTTTATTGTCTGGTTGCCATAGCAATACACTGCCTGTTTGTTTTAAATGTTACATGGACAGTACATTTGTTAAACGCACTTTTTTCTCAGCTTTATACATGCAGTGATGACTTCAGGCCAAAGAGGACGCAGGACTAAATGCATAAAACCCAAAGAAGCCAAAATGAACTTTAGCCAATCCCAATTTCAGAGAACCGAAATGTCAAACCACAGCTGTTCTGCCTTAATGAAGAGATGTACTGCCCAGCTTAACCCAGTCTCTCTCTGTCTTCCCCAGAGGGAAGCTGATGACCTAATGTCAGTTTATCTTGCTAATGTATGTATCTCAACATATCCTGCTTTATGTCCTCCTTTTCTCACTTTTATCTCTGACTTGCACACAAATACAGTCCACTTCAAAGAAAGTGTTTTACATTATTTTTAAAGAGTTTTACATACTGAAATAGTAAATAATTTTTCAATCAGATAACTTAGAAAAATAATTTTTCACAAAACCACACACTATATGAAGCAAACTATAATTTCTTACACAGGTGCAGTATAATCTAAGGATTTTTTTTTAAAAAACATCTTACTGGGCATTAAAAGTGTTCCGTAAATTTGAAAGACAATTGTGAACTGAAATTCATTAAAATATCACCCATGCTTGTTCTGCTTCCAAAAGAAATGCAGTGCACAATTTCCCATGCAAAATACTTTAAGGCCAAGAAAACTGTAGTAGCTACTACATTTTTCCAGAAATTTTAGATTTCATTCCAGTGGAGCAGCCTGTGTACTACACAACATCACACTTGGCTTTTTGAAATTTTTGTCTTATACAACTTGACAACATTGTTCAATACTTGCCTTATATATTTAATGTCAGTTCATCACTACGTTCCCATCCAACTTCTGAAGTATGACAGTCTCCATTTACCATCCTCAATCTAACTCAAAAGTTTCACAACTGCTTTCCCACTACAATCCTATCTCAGCATGGGATTGCCCAGACTCCATAACTAAATAATTTAATTTCTTTTTTCTTAATAAATTGTACCCTTTTTGTATCAGAATTTTATTGAGAAAATACACTAAAATAGTACCTTTTAAGTCTTTAGGATATTAAATTGTAAATATATTTTAAAATGCATTTCATCTTCCCCACGTGCATAGAAAAAGTACTGGTACACATTCACTTAAACACCATCTGAGCAACGGCATGAAATTCATTGCCATTCTAGCAAAACAATGAATAGCATGATCTGGTGCAAACCATTTTGATACATTACACAGCAATTCCTGATAATAGTCAGGAATTGAAACAATTAAAACAACACACAAAATTTTGACAGTGCAGTCCTCTATGCCTTTAAACTTCATGATTAAAAAGCCAACCTTTTTCTCATTTTTTTTAAAGGTAATTATAGAAGTCAAAAGTTTATAAAGAAATACTATTTTATTGTTTGTTTTTTAAACTAATGTATTTAAGAAAGAATACAAAAACAATCTTCAGAGGTAAAGAACTCAAATGCTATGCTGCAGGGTTCCCAATGACAGAAAACTTATCTAGCAAAACATTATTTTTCCCTAATGCTTAAATCAGAGCTACAACCCCAGAACTACTTTAAATGCACATATTCATTGATAATACTGCCACTATCAAAAGTTTATTGGGAGAAAGCAATCATTTACTTTTCCAAGTGTCAAAAACCAGCCACAAAATACAAATACCAAGACAGAAAATATATCAATTCCACTTCCAATTTCTAACTTTTGTCCTTTGCTCAAATCACTGTAAGATAATCTCAGGGAAACTGCCTGGCTGAAACTACAAGCCCAAACTCCCCCCATACCCTTTCAATAGAGCTCCTCTAAAGAAACTTTAAAATATGTGTCCTATAATCTGCATCTTTTTCTGCTAAATTCTAGATTTGCGCTCAGGTGTGTTGTTTTTTCTTAAAGAGATCCTACCATTCAACTTGCTTTCATTAAAACATCAAGAAACTGCCTAGTTTCCTCATGATAACCTACTGCCATTTCCACCATTCACGGAATGCATTTACACGCTCCTATTTGTTCTCCACGTCAGTCTAAGTGATACCACATTTCTTCTCTACACAGATGATAAGCCTTAAAACAGATATATGAGTGAAGAGACATATCACTTCCCAGCACATTTTAAAATGTTTGGTTTCTGATATGGTTTTCATTTCTTGATTTTATTCTGCCTTATCTAATTCACCAAAAGGCTGCAGTTTTAGGTGGTTAAGAGGAAAGAACAATCCACAAGGCTATCACTTTTAAAGAATGTTGGGGTGTGTGTATGGGAAAACCCTATTTTACTCCAGTTCCACAGATCTGCAGCCTGAACTACTAAAAATGGTTTAAGATTAAAAGAAATAGACAATAAGAAGGGGGACTGAAACACAGAACTTGCATACCAGTTAGATCCTCCTAAGTTTCAAAGCAAGACAAAGAATAATACAAGATCTGGAAAAATATCATGGGAATTCACTGACATTTTATTTTCTGAAAGCATTGAAACAGCAGTGATACATCCTGAATACAACCTGTAGGCATGTCTTCAGACTTCAAGGGCAAACAAAATTTCAAGGGAGCAACAAATGATGCTGCAGCCAACAGGGCAATAAAACATTACCCATTCACAAGAAGTTTGTTCTGAGTGAAAGTATTTTTCAGAAGTGTGTCTTCAAGAAGGGGCTAAGTCAAGTCTTAGAAGAGGATAAACCACTTGTTCTGCTAATACTTGCTGTAACCTAGATTCAGCTTTCAGCCACGGTTCTTTCCTGTGACTTACCACACTTGGCAGAAAAATCCACTGTGGCTTTCTGTCGTAGGTACAATGTTGCTGAAAAACACCAAGGCAACAAACCAGAGCGCAATATGCTAGCAGAAGTCTGAAGCACTCCATACAATAAAAACATCTTACTTAAACAATTACGAAAAAGATGGATCTTTTTGCTAAAGGATCTGATTGGGAGATCTTTTTAAGCTGTTTGCCCTTTGAGATCCCAAAATCTTTTTCAGATCTGCTACATCTAGCACAGCCTCTTATTCCTCTTTTCCTCATCCTTTGTTATACAAATGCTTTTACAGTGCTCATAAGTAGAGACTTCCTATCTACAGTCATGCCTTTAGAAATGAAATATGTATAATACTTAGTTTAGTCTTGATGAATGGTACAAAAGCAAGAATCTATACTTGTTTCACTGAGTTCTCAGATACTTAGCAGGAAATAATTAAAACCAGGTTTCATGTAAAACATGGGAAACTCTGATATGTTACCTCTAAAAAAAGTCTCCTGCAATATCCCTCATCCATATATTCCCTTAACAGCCCTTTCTTCACTTTTAGGTCAGTCAAAGTGATCTTGACCCTTGTTTTTTTTGTAAATGACTAACTATAGGAATGCAAAACTTGATCCTCTCCTAAGACATTCTGAGATGCAGGTATTTTTTACAAAGGAAATTTAGCAGCAACAATTTTCATTCCGTAATCCCTTAGTATTTTAGCAGACCTGTCTATTACTTTAATTCCAGACTCACTACACCATAGGCAGCTTCAGATTTCAACATGGACAAGTGGGATACCACACTCACTGTATCCTGACAAAACAGTAGCACATTTTCAAGTCTTCCATACCCTTCCAAGGATTTAGCATTAAAACCTTACTTGAGCAAGCCAGAAATCAGTTCAGCCAATTCTTCTTGCTCTCTTGGACACAAATTATTTGAGGAGGATGATAATTTAAATGTGGTCATCTATGTAATATCTTCCTTAGTAACTAATGGATTGTCTTTGTGACACAAATATTTTTGCTTTTCAGATTCAGAAGAGAAATACTAATGGAACATCTTTGCTTAACAAGAATATAAGCCTCGTACAATTCAGAGAAAAGTTTAAAAAAAAAAAAAAAGCATTTCTGCTCATAATTCTACCAGTTGCAGGTCTTTCCCTTACGTTACTCTTATTTTGGTTTGGGCTTTTTTTCTTTCTTTTTTTTTTTTTTAAATCCACTTTTTTTCCATCTATATCTCATATTTTTAGACTCCCACTTAAGCAGTTGAAGCCTCATTTTGACATTTTAATATGCTTTCTTAAGTAAGAAGCAATGAGACTTGTGACCATCAAAATCTTCTAAAACATGTTGATAAAAATTCTATGTGCTTGATTCAACAATCTGTATAGTCATTACTACCTTTTCCAAAAGCAACACAGCATGACCCAAGTGAATCAATCACGGATCAATCATCCTTTATATCCGTATATAGGAAACCCACCATAACCTAGTGCACAGATTACGCGAGAAAAGAACTAGAGAAAAGAACTCAAAGGTATTTGTTTTGTCATAAAAAAACCCACCTTCATTCTCATCATGCAGCATTATTAATTCAATCTTGTTGCTTCTGTAACATTTTAATAGCTCACTTCACGGCAGCCATGTCAAGAAGCACAAGAGTTTCATAACTTCTAAAGTGATGGGAAGACAGATATGAGGTTAGCTCTAAACTCAAACAACTCCCATGCTGCAGGCAAGCACGCTGCCAAAAGACCACAGATGTATACCATATGAGCAGCTTAAATTGTGATACAGAAGGGAAGCGATGGAAAGTCTTTGTTTATAATGTACTCATGTAATGCTAAGGTGTAACATGCATCAACTCAGTATTTTAGCTGTTTTGTTTTCCGATGTTTTTAATTTTAGAGTTGTACTACGAGAAACAAATTCAAAAAGCAAGACAACAGAAAACTAGAAATTGAAAACAACACAGAAGAGGTGAACGTTATAAACTGACTGTGACAGATAGAATCAGTTTTGAGTTGATTTTTTTGAGCTGATTTCTGTGCTAACAGGAGTTAGCACAAAAATGTAATTACTTTTTTCCTCAGTAAATCCAGGCACTAATTTTATCACAGTGACTTTTTTCAACAGGAAAGAAACAGACTGACTTTCCAGGCTGTCCAGAATGAAGTCCCAAGTTACAAGACATACGTGAATGAAGTCCTTTTGTCTTTTGATAAACGGCACTATCTGCAGATAAAGCCAAGGAACAGCTTCTCTAATACTGCTAAATTGCATATGACTAATCCAGGGGAGTGGAGTGGAAAAGGGGATAGAAATCTGCCTGGGCTGAGTCATTGAGAAGACACAGTAAAGAATGACTGCTGTGTAAGTCCAAAGCTATTGAGACATAAATTGGCTGACCTAGTGGCCAGCTTTTAAAGCTTACAACAAATAAGAGAACCGAGCCCTCCCTTGATATCTTGCACTTCCCCTTCCAAGAAATGAAATGTTTGAGTTGCATTAGTTTTGAAGTGAGACACAATTTTCAACTGATGAGGACACCACATAGCCGAAGCAATCAAAATTCAGAAGATTTAACTGAAAAGCTGCTACTTCAGCTGAGTTTGACTGTTTGTTTCAACAGGATCCAACTAATGGACTGAACAATAAATAGCATTTCTGAAACCCAAACTCAGATGTAATTGTGTTTGACAAATAAGTTAAAAGTTCCAGGTTCTTTTTCTTGGCTATTTGTTCTACTGCCGACTCAACTACTGCACAACAATCTCTCTTGCTTATGTGAGCTTCCTCATGTAAAATTTAGGATAAGGAAACAAATAACAAAATATACAGACTGAGATTTTTCAGAGGTGATATGTTCACAAAGTCTCCCTGAAGACAAGAAGGACAACAGGCAGATAGATTAGTTTTAAAAGTCACGATTGTAAGGGCCTAGGAGAAATTGATTTCAGCAAAAAATCAGCATTATTTTAGTTTAATTCCTAGTGGAACTTCCAGTGAAAATATATTTTATGATTATACAGAAGCGTCCAAACTGAAGTGCCTACAAGTAACAGCAATACTGTAAAACTATCTACTATCTTAGTATGCCATTGTCTGCAACTCTTGCCATCTCTATCAATTAAAATATTGCATGAACTAAAATAGGAGAATATTGGCACATGACCTAAAATGCTCTGAAATAATCAGTTCAACTGTTTATCTACCAAGCGTTCTAAAATTAGTTTCCATACCCATGGGAAAGAACTGATGGAAACTCAAGATCTTGCCTATCTTCCATAGGTGTCAAGTTGATAATGAATGGAAAATTTAGGACCTGTGAAACAGCTGCGCATCTACTCTGACCAAAAAGATAATCCTTGAAAACAAACACTGAAGGAAACCAGATCCTATCTCTTAAACAACTCTCCTTAGGCCATGGCTATGAATACTTACTTTTCTTCACTAAGAGAGCAGCTGGGATCTGTAACAGAATGATCTCCCAACTTGAATGCCCAACTTCAGGGGAAACCAAGAGTTCATTCACTACAGACAGCACTTGAGAAATTCTTAATTGTTGCAATAAAACACTATGGCTCGACCAAGTCTTAGGTGAGACTTCAGCTTTTACTGGCACCTTATTTTATGTATTTTAAAATAAGGTTTATAAGGAAAGTGGGAAGAGCAGGAAGGCCAGCACAATCATAAAAGAAAAAAAACATAACAAAAACATTTTAATGAGATGGAGAGGACTAGCTGGATGACAATTCTCTCTTCTCTCCTTACTTTAAGGATTGTGCTGAAGGGAAGACAGATCATGTGGAGAACCCTTTTTACCCTACAACAGGCCCCAACTAGAGGGTCCTGAGTTGATCAACAAAGAACTTGCCTGGTCTATCTGCTTAAGAGATCCTTTCGCTTATACTCTGCTTTAGTCTGCTATACAAAATGCATGCAGAAATTTTAACATATGCAGATACCGCAGTATACTATCGAGGCAGGGAGCAGGCTTCCCTGCAGGAAAAGAAAGAGAACTTTGAACAGAATGTGTGCACTGTGATATTACAATCAAGCTTTTGCTTCAGAAATCTAATCAAAGCAAAAGAAGGTTATAACAGTGCTTATTAAAGACACCCATCAATCAAAGCATAGATAAAATCTCCCCCTCTCCCCCCCCCCCCAATCTATAATTTTTTATTTCAAATCTCCCCCTCAACCCTGCAAAGCAATACAGACTTAAGTCAATGCCTGTCACAAATTTTTCTAAAAACATCATCATAAGCTTATGGTTTTCAAATAGAGGTAAGTGCCTCAAGTGTTCCCTTGTGTAGTATCTTCAATCTGACCAATAAGCAAAACCAAAACTGTACTGTTTATTTCCCCAAAACATTATATCCTCATCTAAAAGACATAGCTGTGCCATTTGCCTGGATCTCAGGATTCTGCCTAGTCTGAGGTTGATGAAGAAGAGAGAAAAAAATGGGTAGCTATAAATTTAAAAGACAACTGCTTATAACAAATATTTATAAAAATGTTTGATATATCAAAAGCTTGCGATACTTTAAGAAATCTTATCAGTATTGGTTTTCAGCATTTATTTTTCCATCCTTGTGAGATTATACCTTGAATGTCCCATATAAAATATTCTGGAATACAGACAATATATCACCCCTAAAATGACCAGCAGATAAATACAAAAAAATGCATCTACCACAAATTCTTAAAGATTGCATTTATACCATAGCTAAGATGACTATCTTTTTATCAAATCAAGTTTACTGGGGCATTACCAAAATAACACCTCCCACTGTCTTGTTTTATAAAGTAAAAATATATGTTCACTTCTAAAAAGGTAGGCTCCTTCAAAAAAGGCCATATAAGTTGCTTTAAGAGGTTAAATATAGCTTTCAAAACTAACTACAACTCATGCGAGCTTCCAGTGGAACTTCTGTAGAAATGCCAGACTAATTACTTGGCCTTAATCTAGCATTGGAAGACCATTGCATAATCCAAACTGTGATAATGTAAGAGACAGGATTAGTTTCTAAAGTAGCAAATGTCTATAGCTTGGGTGTTAACAACAGTCAATTTATGTTACTTGTCAGCTATAAGCTGCTCTTGAGCAGTAACCCAAAGCTTTAAAAATAAATACAAGAAGAATGTGAATCTCCATCTTGTGTTGCACAGTATTTTGAAAACAATAATTACACAATATCCATTAAGGATTCAAACATCCATTAGAGAGTCCCACCATATAAACGTTGGCTTTCCACAATAAATTTATTTTTCTGAGTGCTAAGAAACAGAAAAAACACTTCCATAGTCTTTACCTTGTTGGCACAATTTGTGAAACTTTTTAAAATCTATGCATGCAAAAAGACTACTAACCTGCAACTAAGCCAAAATTACTCCAATGAATCATAAATTTCTTCTTTTAAACAATAGGTAAGAAATTTTATTCCAGAGTGACACTACTGAGATTTTTACAATTTACAGGAGTAGTTAAGCGTAAGCATTCATGTATATCAGTGAAATGGAAAAGTTACTTACACTCAAAACCTTAGTTGCAACAGTACAACTTGTCTATTCAGTAAAATTTATTTCCCACAATGTAACTCAACACTTAAAAAATAATTTCAAAATTTTATATATTTTTTCCTTAGCTGTTACCTTAACCTTAGAGCAAAATGTGTATTACCTTCTCAAAATCAATACATGTTGCTACCATCCTGAATTAAGCCTATAGAGAGCTCAATACAGACTGGTATATCCGGGCTTTCCATCTTATACTAGTAAGTTGTACTATTGTAGCCCTCAAAAAGGAGTGCATATGATAAAGACAACTTTCTTTTACTATCCACTTCCCCTCCAAAGCATTGAAGACAATGAGGCACAAAGGTTGAATGTTACCCACCAGACTATTGAAGCACTAGCACTTTAATGCCTTACTTATGGAGAAACCCACATTAACTTTTTAACAAATACTAATAAATTTTTTACCATATGGAAATATGTTTCTTTCCAATGTCATGGTACAGATTAAGTTTAAAGTTGTAGCTGAAAGTAAAATGCTCAAATGTTGTGGAGTATATGTGTTATTTTATTAAGGCATGTGACCTGACATCTATAGATTATTTTTCCTTCTTTTTTTTTTTTAAATTAAACTAACTCCCATTTGTCAAATTACATCATTTTCCATGCTCAACTACACAAACTACCCATTTTCTTAATTTGTTACAATATTTTTTGTATTCTTTCTTGTTTGGTTAGGGAGTGACATTTCACGCAGTGCTACTCCAATTGAGTGGTCTATAGCAGTTACGCTTCAAGCACCACGCTTGAACTTTTGGGTAAGATACTTCTTGTCATACATCTTGTTCAGAAACCGCTCCAGGGAAAATAAAAGCTATCACCCACAAGAAACTTAATGTATCTGGAAAAAATATTAAGGATGGAATTGTGGATACAAGCCTCAGCTTATGCTATAGAAATGCGATGAAATTTGAAGCATAAATTCCAAGGACTGACATACCCAGTATCAGGAAAACTCTGCCAGGTGATGAAATTTGCCCTCGCTTCCCTGCAGAAGGAAATTCCACTTCTTTTGAAGACAGCAGAGAGGCCAGGACCAAAACTGGCTATGTCTGGTCCTTACATGAACAAGCTACCAAGCTGAGCGACTCCTGCACCATGATAGACTAGTGTTTCTTTATGTAAAAGCAACAGAGAACTAAAAACTAATTATCTAAAATCCTAGACTAACAGATAATTGATAAACATTTGATTGCACCAACATTTGTATAAAGTTCCAAGATGAATAAAAACTGAGTATGTTAGCTGTGGTAAATTTAGCAGGGAGCATAAGACAAGTACCTTTTCTCAACCTGTGCATTAGGTGTGCAATTATACAGAGAACCTCCACTCAAACATGGTGGTATCATGAAATTGTAAGCCTATCTATGAAGGTCCCGAACCTCCCTGACATGCAGAAAGGCCTGCGACTGAGTCAGTTTCAAGCTTGTGTTTTTTGACAAGGAAACTCTAAGACTCCTGAAAGACCAGTATGAAAAGCCCTGAATATGCATCTGGATCGATCCATGATTAGACAGCTAGATTTCGACCAGTCAAAAGCCTTAAAATTGTGGTCAGAGAAAAAAAAACAACCTTAAAAACAGTTTCTAAAAAAAAAAAAATTAGTTTTATGAAGGGAGTCAGATCCAGGACAGTTCTCTCAAACAGCTCTAGGACTAGTCTACTGACTTTCACGGGGAGAAAAAAGGCAACACAAACCAACCCACAAAACCTCTTGTCAATATAATAAGTTTTTTTAAAACTAAAGATCTTTGTTTGGCATAAAAAATTACCAGAAATTAACAGAAACACACTAAACATCATAAATGCCAAAGATAACCTTGGGTAATTGTGTCATTCAATAACATGGATCCGTTTTTCACGTGTGACTGAATATATATTCTTGCTTCTTGAATATCATCTGTGAATGAAAAGGGTTTCAGAATGCTACCAGGCACACTTCAGTTCCTGAAGTAACACTGTCTCAAACACACTTGCATTGCCTACCTGATCTTTTCGTACCAACCGCAAAAAGCTTGTTGAGCTTTAACACAATTAAGAACTTGTTCCAAAAATGTGTGGAACAAAAAGCTCATGCTTTGGTACTATGAAGAAAGGAGTACAACAGATGTGAAATGGTTTTGTGGATGTTTCTGTTTAGACAGACCTGGAAAAATGCAGTTTCCTAACAAATAAAAGATAGCAGGCAGTGCCTATACAATTCTCCATGATGACTCTTGATTTGTTACTATTACCCTGAAGCTCTTTAAATTATTTGGACTCCAAATAATATACACAGAAATAAGAGAGATCACAGATAAAGGCACTAGTTCCAGAGATGTGGTACCCCCTGGAATCTTGTTACCCTAAGTGCAACATGATAGGGTTAGGAAAAATATATGTGTAATTCTAATTTTGGCATCCTACTGATTATGTATACCACTCTTCCTAGCCTTTCCATAATAGTGGTCTTGATTAAAGACCATTGTTCAGGAAGGGAAGCACAAGCATTTTCCAGATGGCATAAATATGTTGCAATGACTAAACAACATTTGATGAACACATGCAGCTCTGGCAGCGCACCAAAAAGAAACCACTGCATCCACGTTACAGAAGTACTGTCTGACAAACCTGAGATAAACCACACTGCGAAATGAAGATGGGTAAAACCTGGGAATACACAACCTCCCAACTCCAGGTCTTAAAGGTTAGTAATAAAGGTAAACAAAAAAGCTATAGGTATCAGCTTGTCCAACAGAAAAAAACAAAATAAGTTAAGCTTTTTTTTTTTTCCTGTTTCTAGTCAAGCATTTATTTTGAACTGCTACCTCACAAGGACAGCATTAAAATACTTGCTTGCTGTTTAGCCTGGTCTCTATTTTCCTGTACGTTAAATCCTGATGATGTTACTGACACTCAGATTCAGCCCCTCCTTTCTTAGTTGCTGACTCTCATTCCCCTTTCCATTCCAAGACCTCACACCCCCCTCAGCCCTTCTCCTGAATATCTCGCTGAGGGCTCAAGCTTCAGCGTGGCTAAAGAACAGAGATGCTGCCTCCTCCAGATGCTGCCAGTTATTCTCTCGACCAACACAGGCATCAGCATCATGTCTGCGATTAAGGTCCACGAACCAGCTGAGCATCTTCAGCTCAACTCTCTCCCTGTACGTGCAGAGTTGAGTTTTGCTTTCTGAAGGAAGCAACACCTTGCAATTTCTCTCCTCCACCAAAGAATTGGGTTTATTTTCCTCACGAGAAATTCAGATATCAAGGATGTGTACCTGGCATCTTTCAAGTCTGGGGCACTACCCCACCTGAAAACCCAATTTTTATGTTTGTGCCACGGAACCTACAGAGATCCACCACACCAACCAAAGAATGTAACAGCAAGATAATAACAGTAGTATGTGCCCCAATTATTTTTGTGAATGGTCCCTGTCTCACCCTGTGGTAAATGCTATGTAACTTCACATCTTCTTGGCATTCTAGCGACAAAGAAAACAAATACTTTGGAAAAAAAAAATCTCAAGGACCACAGACAAAAAGGAAAACTCAAATTAGGATGATAAATCAAATGTATTTGCAATATATACAGTCAGGTGTTCATCAGGATTTCAGTAGTGACATGTATAAAGGTCTTGTGAAAGCTGCTAGCTCAAGTGTTTTTCCTCACCGTTCTCACTCTCAAAACCAGACTACTCGTCCATTTCTAATGCCCCTTCAATCTGTTCTGACGTTCAAAAAAAATCAAGGTGTAGCCTGCATAACAGTTAACAGACAAATCCTGTCCATCCACTCCTCCCACACACCATCTGGCAGAATTATTTTCCTCACAAATTACCTTGAATAATTTCCACTCTTTCGTACCCTCAGTCATTGAATTATTAGAGCACTGAAGGTGGACATGATGATCAATTTTCTAACAACAAAATATAAAGTTATAGAGCTTAGTATATTCTGTAAAAATTCATGAAAATTACAAAATCTATTAAAAGATTGTATGCTTCCAGAGAAAGAACAAGAAACAAACTTTTCAATACTAATCAAGCCATTTTGGAGGCCTCCATTTGGTTGGTTTGCTTCTTTTACTTATCTTCTCTCAAGGTAAAGGACTAGTACATGAACTTTCTTTTCCAGAGAAAGGATGTTTTTATCACCAGATTATATCACTGAAATAAGAATTTTTAAACTATAACTATGTCAGGTAGCTAATATGCATAACATACCCCCTGACGCTGGTTAGCCCAATACTTCTGTTACCACATGTCCAAATAACAGCTTTATTAAAAAAATCCTTTTCCCAAATACTTTGAATAATTCACTCATAGCCTACAAGGACTCTTGAAAGCAGAACATCTTAGTTATGTAGTTTACAGATTTTTCAAGCTAACACACAAGTGTACCAGGAGGCTGATTATTCCTCTGGTCTTCTAAACAAGGGAGAATTCATATTTATTTATTTATTTACATCCAAAGAAAACATGGGTTTGCCCCCCAACCCAAGTAAGAACACCTTCAGTTGGGTCTCTCAGAAACATAATTATTTTGTTGTATACCAATTAGTGCATATAAAAATAAAATAACTACTAAGTATTTTAAGACAGTTTTTTAAAAATACAAAATACTGACAGATCAGAAACAGATCTTGGTAGTACACACATTTTCTTCATAAGTAATCCTGAAAAATCCGTAAATGTGTCTAGGTAGTTAATTTTTTGTTGTTGTTGACATGCCACGAGAGACATTTTTGGAAATACAACAGCTGTTTTCTGGACATCTCCACTCTAGGACAAGTAGGGATGGAAGTGACCAGAGAGACGTTTCTTACTCCCCTGCCCTCGGGCATGCATTTCATCCCAGCGCACTCACTCTAACAGTGTGGGTAAAGCCTCCGTAGAAGGGAACCACAGAAGAGAGAGGAGATAGTTGTGCTATCTTAAGATATTGTCTTAAGATTAAGACAAGACCCAGAGACAGATGGCTGCTTTACAATAAGCACCAAACTTCAGGCCTGCCTTCCTGTAAACGCTTGTCAGCTTGTAGGCAACTGTCATTATCCATACACAACATTACCAAATCATTCCCCCAGTTTCAAGGTACGGGAATGTCTGGAGAGTAACGGATAACCAAAATGACTGACTTTACAGAAATCTACATCGTGTAATAGTATGAAACAACGTGCCGTTTCAGTGGGTTCCATAATTTCCAAATGACACAGAGCAAAATTTTCATCTTTGATTATATGTACATGTGTATATATTTGAAATATCCCTTTAAACATTGCTCCATTTGCTATTCACTAGTATTTCCATTCCTGTTTAACAATCTCAGTTTCAACCTATGTCCTAGAAAACATCTCATCATTTCTTAATACTACAGTGCTTAATGGATTTCAGTATACAATATCAGTAACACCAAAAAAATCAAAATACTGAAGTGGTGAATGGCTGATTTAGAAAATTACATTCTCAAAGCAAGTAGCAAGACTACACTGTTTAAACTGCTTTGTAAGTACAAGGAAGTAAAAGATGATAGCAAATTCTTCAATTTTAAATTGTTAGCCAAAAAAACACTTAATTATCAGCTGTCTCTGGGTTTTAAAAGACACATTCTCACGATATGGATGGTTGTTCAATAACACTTTTATTGAACTTAAACAGTATTTTAAATTCCAAATCAAATAGTACTAATAAAGGTTAGATAAGCTCACAATTTTTCTCCAACTGTATACTTCAGAGGTTTAGACAGTGAGTCTAAACCTCACTGTACCTGAGGTTTAGACCTCTAATCTCGACTAGAGGTTTTACTTGCACTGTAACTGCCAATCAGTAGTTCAAGTTAGTAAGTCTCTAAAAGCTCCAATAAATAGCGCATAAATATTTTTTTTCCTAAGAGTGATTCAGTTCAGAGAAGAGTCGAGACTGAGGATAGAGCAAAAGAGTATGGTCAGATTTATTCCAATAAACAGCAAAATCCATCCACATAATGTTTTTGGAAGGGGCTAGCTATACACAAAATAACAAATCTTCATTCTAGTTAAAATTGAACAGGTACAAAACACAACTGCAAGGTAACAAGTTCGGTCATGAAAATCTATCTCCTGCCGCTTTGTGAGCGATATAGCAATCACAGCTAAGTGCACAGAGAACTAGTATAAAAGGTAAAAAACAACTGAAAAATTGAGGAGAATGGTAATTTGAGCTCTATATGAAATCATTTTAGCTAAATTAGCAATTAATCCCAAACCTATATTACAAATGTAATAAGCACCATCCAATAATGAAGAGTATGTTTCATGCACAATTTTTATTAAGAAAAAAAAAAAATTAAAATCAGTTTAGACTAAGGACACAATAACCCACACTTACCGGGTTACATGTGTACAGGCACACAAACAATAATATAGCTTATGCCTGATTATGCAAATCATTGATAAACAGATTCTATTAAGAAAAAATAGGAATGTAGAGATGCAAAACAAAACTAAAATAAAATATTTCTGGTTACTGATAGAACCTAATGCTGAAAAGTATCACTTTGCAAATGAGGGGACATTCCTTCACCTAAGAGGTTCCCTTTTAAATCTCACGTAAGAGATTTAGGAGGTATGTAGGAGACTAAATCCGAGGAGAGGTACACATATTTGCTAACAAAGGTCACAACAGCAATTCCTGGATTGGAGAATGCAGTTTATTTTTGGACAGGATGAGGTCTTTCTTTTCCTACTGATATCTAAGTTTCGGAGGGTTTTTTCCAATCCCAACTCTCTCTCCACCCATCATTTAAATCAGGTTAGAAGACTTAGGATAATGTAATGTTGCAATAATCCAGATTGAATTGGAGCACCTCTGCTATGAGGACAGGCTGAGGGAGCTGGGGTTGTTCAGCCTGGAGAAGAGGAGGCTCCGGGGAGA
>JAOTQQ010000019.1:73972982-74058151 GCA_026546715.1 Gallinago undulata | reverse complement strand
TTTTTGTGGTTGGACTTGATGATCTCTGAGGTCCCTTCCAACCACCGTGATTCTGTGATTCTGTGATTCTGTGATTTCCTGCCCCAAGACTGGGAAGGTTGTAATTTGTGTTTATATACAGTTGCTGAAATATTAAATGAGAAAAAGAAAATATTCATAATGACTAAACAAAAGATGTAAAGACAAATACCCAGTAAGAACACTAAATACTGGTAAGAGATGAACACTGAATTTAAGTCATATTTAAGAGCAGTTTCTCTAGGCTTCCTTTGCAGTAAATGTACATTTACCTGAATCTCAGCCCTCCGTATGTTGAAAGCCCAGAAAGATTGATTTCCTAATCTGATGCTGAAAGACATACATCCTGAATACTTTTACAGAAAATTTGCAAGATGTTTGAAACATATTCTATTATACACCTGAACGCTATCTGTAATCCTGACAGACTTTGGCAATTTTACTTTTAGGCATTAGATTAGCACAGGAAGACAAAAAGATGTATTTTCACCAAAGAAATGACATCTTTTCTAAAAACACTCTTTTGACACCCAAAAGTAAAAGCATGCATAGCAATCAGGCCACTTTGTATTTTCAATTTCCTTGGCCAGATTATTATTTTCCCAAATTGACATAAAGATGTTTTCATACGAATTAAATTTCTCATAAGCCTTAATTGATGGAAACATATATTAGGTGGGTCCACATCTATGAAGATATTTTCCTTTAATAAAAATATAGTATGTATTTCATATGTCTGGTATTTAGAATATATTATGTGTGACACAGACAAGAAAAACTGGATTCTTAAAATTACTGCTCTTATTTTCCAAGTACAATTCGGTCCTAACCTTGTAATCCTGCCATAATACAATACTTTTGACCTGGGTGCTTTGTGAACAGCACTCAGCCCTGTGTGCTCACAAGAAGTGTCAAGAAGGGAGTATAGAGCCCATAAGGCCTCTGGTAAATACACAGAAATATTGATAATGCAGATTGGAAGACTTAGATAAGCTAACTTTTGGCACCTAAATCAAGAGCCAAATTGTGCTGAAATTTCCTACACAGCACAAGGAAAAGGGCCTATAATTAAGTACTCTAAAGCCATCGAACTTCATTCCATTGAATATCTCTTTCTCTGTTTACTTAAACGAAGCCAAATTTCTAACAATAAGCACATAAGTGAGCTGCTAATGATTAGGTAAATCTGAATGCCTCCCCCCCTTTAAAGTGAGCTGCTTCTCATCTCGTCTAAGAAAAAATATACACATAAAAAATATACATATACTCCCACTTCAGGTTTGTGACCAATACCTATACAGCATTCTTTGCCTATTTCCAATTTAGAGGAAAAAAGTATTTCCACCTCTCACTTCCAACAGATAAATCCCAGAGAAGGTAGTTTCTTTGTTTTGGTTAGGTTTATTGTTACAAGTCAAACACCTCTGCTGTTTTCTTACAAGATGATACCTGCCAAAATTAACTAAAGTGAGAAGCAGTGCATGTCTTAGTGGTCTGAAGAAAAAAAAAAAAATTAAAACAAAGCAAGTAGAACAATCCCTAGACACTCTTCTCCCAGACACAACTCCATGATAGATTTTCCCCCAGGAAAAAACAATAAAAAAATCTGGCCAAAGACATTCCTGCTCTTCTCTATCGGCAGTTTCATCTCCGTTCTCTCCCCACAATTTTCTTTCCCTCAATGATGCCAGTGAAACTGATTGCAGAATTATGCCCTGAACTGGATCAGTGCAATTTTAAATCAGTGCTTTTTAAACCCAAATCATTTCCCTAATTTGGCTGCGCAGTCAGTCAGCCCAATTGCCACACTAGCACAACTGAAGCGGTGACAAACCTTGGGAAAGGCAGAGCATTAATTTGTTTTTTGCTGTGTGGTGGGTTATTGTGGGAGGTTTTAAGGGGGGGACAGCAGGGGGAGAATACAAGCAGAGAGGTTTACCTTATATTAGCTTCTTCCCTAGAAAAGCTTTAACACCAAACCAAAAAACAACCTGAAAGAACCAAAAGCATCTATAGATACAGATTTTACTGCTTTCTTTCTTGCTTTAGGAGGATCTTGTCCTTTGCAGACAAGGAACCAACATAGGGTCATTTTCCCAGGTACAATTTGATGCATTTCAGAGCAGGAAACAATTTTAGTGGTAGCTTCCAAAATATAGACTAGTTCATTTGAAAAGTATGTTTTAGCATTTGGAAATAATCTTACTTAAATGTCGATGTTTCCTTATAGAGGACAGTATAAGGAGAAAAGACAGAAGAAACCAGCAAAGCAGGAATTGATTTGGGGCTGGGATTTCAAAAGACAAGCATATTTCCCACGTTCGAAATTAAAAACAAA
The DNA here is from genome assembly GCA_026546715.1 of Gallinago undulata. Classification (NCBI taxonomy): domain Eukaryota; kingdom Metazoa; phylum Chordata; class Aves; order Charadriiformes; family Scolopacidae; genus Gallinago; species Gallinago undulata. The sequence goes on along the minus strand of JAOTQQ010000019.1, from coordinate 74,055,795 downwards.
GTTACAGCTAATGGTACATATCAGTCTCACACTATACCTCCAGCAGGTAGACATAACCTGCTTAAAAAAACCCCAAACATAAATTGTAGAATCATAGACTGGTTTTGGTTGGAAGGAACCTTAAAGACCACCTAGTCCAACCCCCTGCCGTGGGCACGGACACCTCCCACCAGATCAGGTTGCTCAAAGCCCCATCCAGCCTGGCCTTGAACACCTCCAGGGATGGGGCATCCATGGCTCCTCTGGGCAACCTGTTCCACTGTCTCACTGCCCTCACACTAAAGAATTTCTTCCTCATACCTAACCTAAACCTACCTCTTTCAGGTTAAAACCACCACCCCTTGGTCCCCCACTACACTGATCCAAGATTTAAATAAAGAAGTAATACTCTTATTCAGTAGCATTTAAGAAAGTAACACAGAAATAATTCTATTGACACCAGGTTTTGCTAGGAAACCACAAACTTTTTCCTAGGTTTGGCCTGTGGCAGAATTCACAACAGTCATTCAAGTTGAAATATGCATCAGAGTTCTGTTTGATTCAAAAGAACCTAATAAAATACAGAAATGTACCAAGAACATCCTTCTCATAGTTTATCAGTCTAATTTAAACATTTAACTATACTTACAGAGCCATCTTTCAGATTTCTTTCATAGGAGAAGTGACACTCCATATTTTCTTTATCTCTTGAAATAGCAAAGTTGTATTTGCCAGCTGATTCTTCTCCAGCTATCAATGCTTTCTTCAGTTCTTCAACATACTTTTCTCTATTCATTTCCATGTCAGCAGCCTCCCTAGAAATTTCAGCTTCAGACACTATCAGAAAGAAACATGTGAGAAATAAATATTTCTATGTGTATGAACATGTATGTATCTTTATATGTACACACAGACACACACTCACACACCTTAAGGGACAGGTAAATATTAGGAGACTATTCCTTCCTTGACAGTGTGCCAAACACTAAGGGAAATGTAGCAGGAATACTGTGTTCTTCCTAAGAATTACGTTCTGTTCCTTTTTTCCCCTGTCTGAAAATGGTTTATTGCTACTAGTCCACAATTCTACTTGCCTAAAGTTATTCTGTATAATACTAACCTTACAACAAAGACTGGAATGTTTTAACTATGATTTATTGTGCCTCTTAGTTCTCTTTGAAAGTGTGCAATCTAAACCCTGTAGGACAACAGGTGCAACTTTCTCTTCACACGTTCTTGATCCAGTTTTCCAAGTCTGTAGCTTTCAACCTTAAAATAAAATAATCAATCAATTTACAAATTAAGCTATACCTGAGACTTGAGATTCCATGTTTTACTGTTCACATTCAAGGACCACTAAATGAGGAATATGTCTCCATTTTGCATTACATGAGGTTTATGAAGAAAATTTTATTCCATTCCTTTGAAGATGAAGAATGGTTGAATAAGGTACAGAACAGGCCAATAAAGACATACTGTCGTCAAGAACCATAACAGCCTTTCCTGACGGCTTCTGATCCTTTATTTCTTCCTAAATCTTCTTTTGGTTAACTGTCAAACTGAAATGGCAGTTTACCAAGACTCATCATCTTTCACTAGGGTAGCAAGAAACGGTTCTTGATTTTACCACCTGGGCCCCTGATTATTTTCCTTCCTTTTTATTTTATTCTACATACTGTTTCCTCAGTACTTTTAGAGTTCAAATGTTAATCAGAACAATGATCTCAATGAGGAGTGCAGAGTTTCTGGCACAGATATAAGCAAAGACTCTAAATTAAAGTTGATAGGATGTGTACAATGTAATGCAGGCTTTAATGTCTAGCCTATCAACACAGTATTTTGCATCATTTACTGGATTAACAAAAGTGTTTCTCTTTTTTCGGACCAGTCTTCCTGTGAAGATTCTAAGGAAGACAGCTCTAGATTGTCATTTACCCCTGCTTGCTCTTGGACCTTTCTAGTATTTGCCCAGCATTTGAGAGAGAAAGATATACATTTGTGAAAAAAAACAACCAAACAAACACAACACAAAACAAAATCAAAATAAGCAAACAAAAACACACCTACCAAAAACCAATATAAAAACTCAACAAAAAAACCCCACAATCCGCAAAACATCCTTGGCAGAACTGCAAGTGACTTGAAAAAGTATTCCATTTAAAAACTCTGTTAATAACTATTTCTTCTTTATAAAAATGCCTCTGAAGACAGTATGATACTGAGACATAAGCTTGACATGTATTGAAATCATACTGATAGAAATAGAACAGTCTTTCAATCAAACACGAGCCTGTTCATATTGCGTCATTTTTCTCCATTCTTCTTGACATAATAGCTAACCTTATATTGCAAAGGAAGCAGCATGTAACGAATCCATCCATCATATGAAAATAAAGCAATGTATAATTATTTGCTATCAGTATTTACATCCTTACACACTTCAGGATTTCTGGATTAATTCTACACATTCAGTAATTTTAGCCTATTTTCACTGACTCGGAGTGGTTGAGGTTGAAAGGGACCTCTGGACTATTGTCTGACTCCACCAGTCAAAAACAGGTCAGCTACAGAGGTTGCTCAGGACCATGTTTTGAATGGGTTTTGAATATCTCCAAGGCCTAAGGCTCGTCATCATCTCCAGCCATTCGGTTCTGCTGCTTGGCCACCCCCATGGTAAAAAAGTTTTTTCCTGTGTTTAAATGGAATTCCTTGTATTTTAGTTTATGCTTCTTGCCTCTTGTCCTTTCACTAGACATCACCGAGAACAGCCTGGTTGCACCTTTGTTACTCCCTCTCATTATCATCATCATTAATTAATACATATTAACAAAATCTGTTTGAGCCTTCTCTCCTCCAGGCTGCGCAGCCCCAGCTCTCTCAACGTCACCTAGTATGACAGATGCTTCAGTCATCTTCATGCATTGTCACTAGACTCAATGCCTTAAGTTCATATCTTTCTCATACTGGAGGGCCCAGAACTGGACACTGCACCACAGGTCTCACCAGGGCTGAGCAGAGGGGCCAGCCTCTTGTCCGGCTGGCAACACTCTTCCTAACACAGCCCAGGAGGCAGTTGGACTTCTTTGCCACATTGCAAAGTATTCAACTTCTTGTCCACCAGAACTCTCAGGTTCTTTTCAACAAGGGACCTGCTTCCATCCAGTCACCTAGGGTACCAGCATAGTATATGCTGGGGGCTTCTTTCTCCTCACATACAGTTTTGCATTTCCCTTTGTTAAATTTCACGTGGTTCCTGTCAGTCAATTTCTCCAGCTTGTCCAGGTCCCTCTGAACGGCAACCCAACCTTCTATCAACCCTTGCCCCATGTTTTGTATCACCTATAAAATTCCACTGTGCCATCATCCAACTAATTAATGAAGATGTCAACAGGACTGGACCCAGTATTGATTGACACTTGTGGTACAGCATCACTTGTAACTGGCCTTCAGCTAAAATTCACACCACTGAATACAACCCTTTGGAATCTGGTTGAACTGAGTGAGCTCAATCCATTTTACTGTTCACCTGTTCATTCATCTCATCCATACTTTACTAGTTTGTCTATGTTAGAGGCCTTGCTAGCTAAAGCCAAAATAAACAACATCCACCGCCCTCCTCTTATTCAACAAGCTAGCAATTTCATCAGAGAAGGTCATTGGGTGGGTGAGGTGTGATTTCCCCTTTGTAAATCCATACTGACTACTCACTATCTTGTTCTTAATATTTTTTCAAATCATTTTCAGGATTATTCCTCCAACACCCTCTGGTTGACCAGCCTCCAACTATCCAGATTTATCCCTTTGCAAAGATAGGAGAGACATTTCTTTCAGTCTTTAAAAACATCCCCTGATCACTATTATCTCACAAAAATAATCAGGAATGGCCTAACAGTGACATGGGCAAGATCCCTCAGTACTCAGTCTCATCCAGTCACGTCCCAGAGACTTGGGCATATTCAATTTCTTAAGATAGTCTCTATCCAGATCCTCCTGCAACAACAGTAAGTCTCCTTTGCTCCTGACTTTTCCATGAGGAGCCTGAAGCCAAATCTTAAGCAGCAAAGACTCAGGCAAAGAAGGCAATGAGCATTACCTCAGTCTTTTCCATGTCCATTGTCACCAGTCCCCTTGTTCCATTCCGCATCAGACCCACATTCTCCCTCATCTTCCCTTTGTTGCTGATTAGCCTGCAGAAGTCCTTCACATCCCTTTCCAGATGCTATCCCAGGTGGGCTCTGGATTTCCTAACCCCATCCCTGCATGCTCAGTCACTGTCTTTATCGCCCTCGCTGGTCACCTTCCCCTGGCTCATGCACACTTCCTTACTACATCTCAGTTTAGCCAGGAGCTCCTTGTCCATCTGTGCAGGCCTCCTGCCACCTTTGCTTGATTACCTGTTCCAGTGAGATGAACCATTGTTGAGCTTGGAGGAGGCAATCCCTGAAAAAAAGTCAGGGACCCTCTCCTGCATCTCTCTTTTCTCCAGAGCCATATTCCATGGGATTCTTTAAAGAGACCATGGAAGAGGGAAAAGTCTGCTCTCTTGAAATTTGGGGTTGATAATCTGTTTTTACTCTGTTCTCTCACTATCCTGAACTCCATCAACTCAACAGTCACTGCAGCCAAAGACTGCTCTCAGCCTTGACTTACCCAACCATCTCTTCCTTATTCATAAGTATTAGCTTTTGTAGTCCTCCTCTGTACACATCTCAAAATAGAGAAAATGTGCAGATGTTACTGATCTTGAACTTAACGGAGGGGTTTTGGTTTTTATGTTGGGCTTTTGTGTACTTTTGTTTCTTTCTTTAACAGGTCACAATAATCTACCCACATCTATTCACAAACACATCAATTATCTGTGCACCCAAAAAAGCAATATTATCTTGCTAATCACTTTCAGTGATTGCCACATGTCTGCAAAATCTGGTAAAGCAGATCAGTCACTAATACCCCACTGTATTACTCTGTTCAAACAGCTAGGTGAAAAAGGAGATGCTGGTGGCAAGACAGAGAATGGTAATGTCACCACTGCAAGGCAACAAACAGTTGACACAAGGAGAAATTACCCCCTTCTGCAGAAAATCTGAGCTTGCAGATGCACTCAGTTAAAAGGATAAATTAGTGGGTGAGAACATTACTTATACCCCACGACAAGGCATTTTTTTCCTAGGCAGATTCAAGTGCATTAAGTCCTTCAAAACCTACAAAGCAAAGGATGCAAGGGATATGCTTTGAGCTGTGATAAGCGAAAAGAAAAAAATAAGAAAAAAGAATATAAAAAAAAGAATGGATTTAGGCTCTCAATAAATATAAGCAAGTCAGTCTTTGTCACACTAAGATGTGAAATGTCAGGCTTATGGCAGTCTATCACGAAGTTCCCTGTATTCTGCTTATGAGAAAACACTTAAAAATGCGTATTGTCTGCTCGCCTCTCGTTGTAAAGATACAAGAGGAAACCTGTCACACTCATACTAGCCTAACATATAGTACAAGGGCAAGGCATAATACACAGCATTTTGCCAGATCTGCAACAGTACAAACATTCAGCAGACGTCAGAAATTGCAGAAATGTCATTACACATTAAAAAGAATATAGGAGTGCTGCTGGGCATGCATTCGAACAAACCAGATAGAAAATAACTTCATAATCAGTATTCCTAGAGTGGATGCATTTATTTTTTAAGATGCATTATCTATAATGCACAGAAGGAAAAAGGAAACGGAGGGGGTTGGAAAAAAAGCAGCCAGGGAGGAACGTGGCATATTATAATGCATGTCCCTACAGATCTGTAAAGTTGAGATGTGCGTTCTTTGTAAAAGCACATCTCCCAAAATGGAAACACTATTCTGCTACCCATTACAGCACATGTAATAGTCAATTGTACATAAATGTTTTTGTATACAGCCTAACACCAATGAGATTTAGGGCACTGAAATACTCCAAGACACCTAATAAACTAAAAACCCAAAACATTTACATTTAAGTATCATTTGAGGAACGCGTTACACTTTTCAAATTTACTCCTACAACTCAACAAGAAAGTTTAAACAGAGCAAAAGTAAGCTGCTCCTTGTGAAAACATTTGTGAAAGGGAACACAGGGCACAGAGAAATAGACAAAGGTGCGACAGAATCCTTTTTTCACTACATGGACATCACAATCCACTGGTTCCTTCCCTGCCTCACTATAAGTCAAGTTTTGAACCCTCCAAACACACCTAAGCATCTTAGATGAAGTAGTAAAAGGTTTTTTCAAGATTTTTAAGATTTATTTTAAGCATGAAATGGATGTTATCAGAAAGGCTTAAGACCATAACAATCACCAGCTGCATCTTGGGTTTTTTGGTTTGGGTTTTTTTTTTGTTGTTTCTTTGTTTTTAACTGAAAACAGGATTTTATATATTTCATATAAAGAATGACACAGTGGAACTACTGTCAGGAAAAAAAATAAGCCTACAAGTCAGTGAACAACTGGGGCTACAGTGCTGGCCAACATTCATCTTGCAAAGCTAACAATCCACTACAAATAGCAAGAATTGAGTGGGAAAGAAAGGCAAGAAATTTACCATCAAGGCTACAGCCACCAATCACTCCCTCATTAGCTAGCTTATTTCTTGTACAGGTTACTAGATGGAGTTGATGAGAGAAAAGGCCACTAGCACGTCAGCAATCCCCTTAAATCTCCCAAAACAGAACAGACAGAAGTGTGGAATTCCTTGCAGTACGAGAGAAAGAGGGTCAGAAAAATAAGTCAGAAATACTTGCAAAAACTGTTTGCCTAGAACAATGATTTAAACACTGAGAAAAACAGACAGATAGACAGACAGATATATAAACTTTTAATTAAAATAAGAAAATTAAAAACACAAAGATATTAGTATGCTATACTAGAGCATTGTGAGTTTTTTCTCCTGTGGTGCCTGTACATGCTATATGTTCCATTATCTTATAAAACTAGCAGAACAGATCAACCTTAGAGAAACATGAAATGTACAAATCCATACATCTGTAGTTCTTTAACCCAGTAACAGTGAATATATCAGATAACATTGCATATTTGTGTGCTTCTCCTCTTCCCAAGATCTGACTTTTTTTTTTCTCCTTAATTAAGACTCCCAACACTTTTCATCACCACATTAAATATACAAAAACCATAAAAGACAACTCCATCAACAACTCTCATTCACTTCCTGGTAGATCTTGCCAAGCAAAATAATCCACAGCATGAGAAACCCAAAAGGGATTTCCCAAAGCAAGAATTTTCTGACCACTGCTTCCCCTCCTCCCAGGTTTTGAGTTTAGAATCTAATCAGTCTCAAACATGATGTAGTAACTTAGAAAAAGTGATCAAAAACAATGTTGAGTGTATGAAAACACAGATCTGTGCAGCAAAAAAGCACGCACAAGAGCTTCAACTCCTAATGAAATTATTCAAATAACTATAAATTCAATAGGGATTACTTAGAATCAGATTCCTGTAGAAGAAATAGAAGGGCTGTCCTTTGGATGAGTACCCACTGCTCATGCTAAACAGTTGTCAGTTTCTTTCTTTGCTTTTAATAGAATGAGGTCATCTTGCTTTCACTGGTCCTCTGTTTGGGGAAATGATCATCCAGCCATTCTGCCAGATGCAGGAAGTTAACAAAATGAGAACTGTGTTTACGTATTTTTTCTATACTCTTCCAGTTATAGTAACACAGCTTTTGCTTAGAAAAATAACAGATTTAAAGAATCAGCTTTTTGTTAATTTTAAGCTGGGGATTTTAAAGTTATGTAAGAACAACCAGAAAAGCTTTTAAACAGAAAAAATAGTATCCTCAATGACTTAAATATTTATCAATGTTAACATCCTTCTTCTTATTTTGAAGATACAAGTTTGACTATCCTTTCATCAAATGAAGGAAGACAAACCTTTCATACCAGACTACAGAGAACCAGCATTGGCATATATGTATTTGTCTCATTTAGGAATTCCTAATCAATGGTGTGTTTGAAATGTCAAAAGGGATGTGGAAGAGCAGATTTAATACACATGAGACCCATTTTAAGTTAGTCTTATTTTCTAGATCTGAAAGAAAATAAATGGTAAAAATTGTATTCAAAAGAAGATTAATGAATGATTAAGCTTCTTTTTATACACGGGAACTATGCATGCAAATATACATAGCTTCTATATGTGTATATACATTATACATGTGTATATAAATACACACAAAGCACTATTTTTTTATACATATGTATATATATCTCAGACCCATTTGAAAGCTTGGCTTATGTAGGAACTAGGGAGAAACAATGTCTACTGGCCAGGGAGAAGGAAGGCAGGCAGGCAAGAACTACATGGATATCTGTTGTTATGATTTAGAAAAAACTAAACTTTTTTTTTAGTGGGAAAACCTACAATATGCTGTAAAATATACCATTCTTACTTCCCTTTGAAATATTTTTGCCACTGAGAGAAAGGGTTTTGATCAAATATTTGAAACGTTTTTAAAGAACACACAAATGTTTCCATCTTTTGCTACATGTGAATGAGAGAAGAATGAGCATATTAAGAGACCTATCCTCTTATTCAGGTCTCTGAGAGGGGAAAAAATTCCATAGGATTTTTTTTATCCTCTTCTGATAACTAATCCCAGGAAAAAAAATATTTTTTCATTCCTTCTCCCTCTTAAAAATTCACCTGAGTGAACAGCCAAATACAGGTACCTTAATAATTCAGATTTTACAAAATCATTTAAAAAACATCTGCACTTAAATCCTTCATAAACTATAATTTGTAAACGGAAGTTGCATGGCACATTTGTCAAGGGTATGGAGAACACACATAAGCACTACGCCATTATCAATGCAAGAATTTGTATTCTTGGGAAAAAACAAAACACTGCATATCCATAGGATAAATGAACTAGTATTAGGTTTAAAACACAATCTTTCCAGATTTGAAAGACCTCTGAACATATCACAGAAGATCATGAACCCCACCTCATCCATCACTGGGGACAGGTAATGCCTATAAATAGTTTGTTATGCAAGTTGTGGGTCACAGTTTAGAAAGTGTTTAAAAATAATAATAAAGAGCAGTAATAATTTAATTTTTTTCTTTCCATTATTACCTTTCCCAGTCCATGCACATTGACCATCACTAAGTATAATACCAAAGCCAGTGCCTAAATCTTTTTCCCATGATACTTGTAGAAAATATGTTTCTTCTGGATCAGAAACTGGATGAATTCTGTTCAAAGTCTTCTCCATTTTCCAGACACCTGTTTAGGAAGTAAGAGAATCTTGTTATAATCAATGGCTTATTTTCCAGAGCTGCTTAGCAGTTTTATATAACTAGCTTCGGGAAAAGAAAAAAAATACAAATATAAGCATACTTAAAATTTTACTTTATTTTCCTCCACAAATGCAGGTTTTCAGTTAACTGATATTTCCAAACAGAAAACTGAATTCCAATAAGCAGGGTTTAACTGAACAGGGCAAACAATTAAATACATTTGAATACCCCCAAATTAAGCAACTAAGTGTTAGGAAGCTGGGAACACAAAATTACAACACACAAGTACTTACCCATAGCTAGGTTTTTAACTTACTATCACCCGCTATCAATCAACATACAGCACATGGAATATAATTTGAAATAATCAATATTCATCTGGAAGGCAGCTGTGTGAAAGCATGCTACTAAGCTTCACTGCAAAGCACAGTTTGTAGTGAATATCAGGAACCAAAGAAATTGTTTTAAAAAAACAGATGATGAGGAGAACAAAATTTATGACGCTATAGTGAATTTTTCGCTCAGTATTAAAGCAACTTGACAATCTATACTTGACCTAAGACTCTCTAAAGAATCCCTCGTATTTATACATTGTCTAATCTGACAACAATAAATCTTCATAGTACTCAAGAATCTTCAAACTGCATTTGGCAATTTGCTCTACAGAATAATGAAAAAACAGCCAATTCTGAAGTTAACATTGACATACAGTATTTTCATTGAGAAAGCTTTATGTTGTCCAGCACCTGAAGAGTTTGTTTTGGGGTGTTCCGTTGTTCACTCACAGAGTAAAAACAGTATGTACTGATAAAAGGAGGAAAAAAAGCAACTGCAGAATTTAAAGTATGTGGAGCGAGCGCAATGATGCTTGGTCAGGTTAGGTATTACAAGATCTACCAAGTTTTCCATCTAAGTGTAGTAATAAGTAGTCATGATCAGACTCGGTTCAGGCCTTTCTTTGCTTATGGGCATTAAGAGCCAAACCTAAATACAGATTTAACTACCTCTCAAAAAGTAGGCATTTTCAGGTTAGGAGGAACAGCTTTAACTGCAATTAACTTACTGTGCCTGACCTTTACTCAACCCTGCACTCAACAACATTTGAAAATGCCTTTCCCTTGTCCAGACAAGTGCACAGGATTCAAAAGCAGCAAAATATATGAACGAAAGACTTGTTTTTCTAGTACAAAGGTGCATTAGGAGCTAGACAACAGATTCATTGTCAATAAAACAAACATTCATTATAGATATCAATAATGTTAATGAAACAACACATTAACAACTTCTGATGGCTAATTAAACCACAGTACAGATCATGTTGCACTAACAAACAGCATTTCTAAACAATAAGAGGAACATCATGTAAAGTGCCTGCTATGAACTCCAGGCTGGACTGTGGCTAAAACATATCACTAGGCACTTCCAGCATTACTGAATACCCAATGAATTTGCATTACCAAATACACAAAGCCCTAACTTTATTTTTCCAGTTTAAAGCTTTAAAGTACACATAAGCACCGTAACATTTTCCTGTTTAGAATATTTTTCTGAAGAGTTTAGGATTCAAAAGGTATCATAGGATTAGAAAGAGATAAATCATGTACACGTAGGTAACCATCATAAATTCTCACCAACAACAGTTAAGAAGGATGACTTTACCATCTACATCCATAAAACACCACTGCTTATACTATTACAGATGTCATACTCTGTATTTTTACTCACAGTAAATACACCAGAAACTAAAAAGTTACTTAAAAGCAATACTTTGAGTCCCCAAAGATGTCTTCTATCTCCATCACCAAGCAAGTGACCATTTCAGAAAATCTACAGTATGTCTACGCACCTGTAAGCAAGAACAGAAAAAGAAATATTTGGGGCATGGAAGCCAGGAACAAGGCATTTGCAATCAGTGTTTAAAGAACTAAAGCCATTTTAAAGATTTGTAGTGCACTAACTGCCTGGACATGGGTCAATAAAGATTGCAGGACAGGCAGCGTAAGTAATGTGTGTAGTATGTTTAAGCACACAAGCATCTATTCTCCTTTGCCTGCCAGATTTCCCATTGCTTTTTGCTTGTTCTGGAAAAATAGCCTCTCATGAAATATCTTCATAAAAGTCCTTCTCTGAAAGACAATCTTTTTTAAAATATTTGAATTATTCTTTTTTATTTAATATTGCAAAACAGTTGCTCATAACCCAGACAGACATCATACAAGATACTGATGCATATATGTAATTTAATGGGGAGGTTTTGCTTGTTACATTTGATTTTATCACAAAGCAGAGCAGCATTTAGTGAAAACCACCTACACTAGAGGCTTCCTTTTAAATCTAGATTATTTGTAACAGAAAGCAAAGCAAGGGAGTTGAATTTTCTATTTATATGACAATAAAGAGTGTCAGTCCTCAGTCAGAAAAACTGACATCAAGATTCACACAAGAAATGAAATTTATTTAAAGATGCACTAACAAAGGCCTGAGATGAAATTAATTTGGTATCATAATACTGTGCTTCCCATGTATCCATCTTCACACATTAGTATTTCACTCAAGTGAAGTGCAACGGCTAAAAATGAAGGTTCTGCTTAGACATCATTCTTAAGAGGTCCTTTGCTGGCATAAGGGATGAGTCCGTTAGCAGAGCTGAGAAAGTTTCCATATGATTTATATATTTGTGGTAAAACACAACTTCGATAAAAACAAACACACTAAGGAGGTACAACACAGAAGAATGTTCTGTATTTCATAATAAAATGCAAAATACAGTTGCCAACCTTTTCTGTATTGTGTATCTTTGAACAATTTTACAAGAGAGCATAAAATTAAAATACTTATTCTCACAGCTTTTATCTCCCCTATTGTGCTCGCTGACCTTTTGAGAAGAGCATTAGCTATTACTACATGTTTAGAAACTGCAGAGCTCAGCCTTGTCTGAGATATCCAACCACTCAGCTGCTCCAATCCATCAGCCAAAGCTTAACGATTCTTGGCTGTATATAATGGCTATTATTTACTTTCCTTCAAAAGGAAAAGACCTTCTCCATGAAAATCAGTCTGACCTACACAGCATATATAAACATCACTGCAAACAAAAATACTAGATGTTACTGCTTTTCTAAAACATGTTTAGGGAAAAAAACCAACCACAATAACAAACGACCAAACAAAAAAACCCAAATGAAACCCCTCTTCCACAAATCTCAGAACAACACAACTATTCCAGGATTTAGTATAGCGTTGAGTCAATGGATAAACCACACACAGCTAAAGTGTGAATTAAAAAAAAAAAAGCAAGCAAAGGAGTTACCTAATTAGACTAACGGAAGAAAAGAATCAGAGCATATTCCTTATTAACTTTTTGTAAGGTGAATGCATGCATCTCATGCACTCTAAAGGCAAAACTTAGTAACATGTGTACACCCATAGATTTCCAAAATAAGAAAGTCAGGGAGAGGAAGCTGGATGTCCTCCTTTGGATGTCTTCCTTGATCACCGGGAGTCAGCTGTATGTTCACCGGATTCACAAGGAACTTTGTTCAATATATTTTAAAAGATATATCTCTCTATACCTTAAGAACTAAAGTAAACTTCACACCGCCTTATAACTAACCTTTCTCAATTCACCTGCCTGCTTACTGTACGTATTTTTTCATCACCCCATCAGCTTTCAACATGCCAAGAATGTGACTCTTCACAGACCAACTAATTGTCTATAAAAAGGGGATAGTTCCTACCAGAACTTCTGCCCCAGGGCGTTTGTTGGCGGGGGAAACGCCAAAGTCTGAGGGATACGTGAGGAGCAGATTTGCCAAAGCAGATTCTCCAGCTCCCCTTCCCCAAACTTATACCCAAAATATAAATATGTCAGTTTGGCTACCAGTGAGTGTTCTCTCCAGAAATGCAGAAGAATGATAACAGACATCAAAAAAAATCTCATTGAATCTGCACTTCTTTAGTTATTTCCAGAGAAGATGATGTCATATATGCAAAAATTGTAGAGTTAAAGTAGTATCCAGGCTGCAACAAGTCAGGTTGCCCATTGCTACTGTTGACGTCACTATCTCCCAAACCCTATATGTAGATTCTAAAAGTGCAAACATCATGTATGTGACTATCTAGTATCTAAATAATGCTTTAAAAGGCCAGTTATTCAACAGGATAATTCATTGTCATAACCACCACCCACACAAAATTCCAGCCAACGTTCCTGCACGTGCTTGTCTTAAGATCTACCTTTATAAATTCCAAAAGTAGTCCCACTAGAAATTTTATTACGAAATTCTTAAACTAATGCCAAACTATTTCTCTGTTGCGGCTATCGCCTCAAATAATCCATTAAAACTGCACCCAGAAATGAAGCATAAAGAGTCACAGCTGTTTTAAGTACTTTGGCACAGAAAAAAGTAACTGCAGATGCACTGACAAAGTGATCTTAAAAATACATTACAACTTGAGGCCTGAACTTCCACAGAACTGGTTACACAGGCTTGTAGAAGCTAGTATTGCTTTTTAAGATTGTACTAACATCCCCATCTCCACCAAGTCATGACTTCATTATGAAAGCCAAAAAAATAAAGGATGAAAGAGAGCTGAAGCTTTAAGAGTTAGTTTCACTTTCACATCTTTGGCTTGAAAGGTAGGGACACAGGCAAGAACTGTATTAACGCTCAAAATGGTTAAAACTGCCAAAATTCAAGCGGCTTTCTCATGATTTAACAGCCCAGCCACTGCTGAATCTTAAAGAAAAAAAATCATTGCATAAAACCAGACTATTTTTCTAGCTATGCAACAAATTACTGAAATCAGACCCTCACTATTGCAGTCTAAAAGCTCCTCTGAGCCTATTAGACTGGAGGACTACTTTTGAGTGTCACTCAATATTCAGCAGCACTGTCTCTGTAGGCTCTTTCAATTCACTGTCTCAATAAAATGAGAGCAGTCAGTACTTTCTTCCTCCCTTAATTATGATAAAGAAAAGCTGCAGAGAAACTGATTGATTAGGGCCATAAGAAAGCCAGTGTTTTTCTCCTTTAGGGCACAGGAGGTCACACCACATACCAGCACCTCACCATGTTAGAGCCAAGGATCTGAGACAAGCTTGCAGGTGGGAATAGTTGAGTCCCACCCCAAATTTGTAAATCAGAGGCTTTATTGAGGCCTTCGAACAGTTGAGGATTGAGCTGTTTATCTTAAGCACTTTGTCCCTTTGGTCTTTGGCTTCTATGATCTATATTAGGCAATGTTTCTTTCTAAGGAGAAATCAGCTGTTGGCTGGTGTGCAATTGACTGGAGTCTACTCTCTGAACAAACAGCGTACACAGTTCCTTCTGAATAAACAAGACACTTTTAAAATTGGTTTACAAAGAATTTTATATGTTGTTTTGGATAGCACTAGGCATAGACAAAAAGCCAAATCTTTTAGGCTGCTCCAACACAGCATCATTGATAACATTTTGAACTTCAGCACTTTATTATTTTTTTTTTCCATGCAGACTAATGGCTTTTTTTCAAACTGCTTCAGCTGCAGGTGTTCCAAACTTCAGCAGCTATGCATGGAAGGCTACTTACAGATCAGAAAGAGCTACTATTTCTTTCTAATGCAGCAATTAACTTCAGTGCTTTCTTGTTGAGAAAAATAGGGAGCTATCTACAGTGAGTTCAGAATACAAAACCAGCACGTACAGCACACCTATTGCTATTAAAGGCTATAATTTGATCCCCTTTGTCATTGGCTGGACCACAACATACACTACGAATCAGAACGTAATAATCAGAAGAAACTGAATGGTTAACCTATAACCAGAGAACAGGTACTATTCAGGAGATGCTGTCCATATTTTTAAGTGTATTAGTGGAGATATAAACCAGTCAAAAAAAACTCAGATTGCTTTTAAAGATTAAAACTAGGTTTTACCACATTTTCTAACAAAAGGAAATAAAATAATGACTATATTTATGAATATTTCTAGAGATACATTTCATACAATTTGATATTCTCTCATGCTAATTTAAAATTCCATTAACTCCAACACATCAAGATGAAGAGCATTAAAACATCTGACGAAAACTTTATCTACGACTCAGTTAATCCAAGAACTACTAATCGACCTAAAAAGCACTTTCTCTTTTTTCTATTCTTTTTGAAATAATATGACTGGGCTAACAAACATGAAGAAAACAATACAGCATCCTTCCTATCACATCTCATAATAACCCTCCTATTCCCTTGGCCACAATACTTGTTTGATACTGAAGAAAGATTCAATAATAACCTTCAGCTGTAATTTAAAGATTAAAAAAAAGATAAAAATTTTGAAAGAGCTTTGTTCCCTAATGAAGTTTATGGGGATAATACAATTTGTACTACATACAACCTAAATTGTATCTGGTTGTTCTTTTGTTTAGCTCTGTTCTATGTTAAAAGCACAAGGATCACAATTTTGTCAATAATGCAACTTTGTCTTGCGGATAAAGGAAATGAATCAAAAATTGGCACTGGATATGAAGAAGTGACTGAATGACTTTATAACTTTGCACACACGGGTGAATGGCCCATTTTAAAAATTCAGTCCTGCATGACAACATTTTGATCAAGAGATTGACTTCAAGACAGCTGCAATCAGCGTTTGGTCCTCGTGGGCCCAACTGCAGAAGCAAGACTCACATGGCTACCATTTGCACTGCTTGCTTCCCACTGTTTCGTGGCAGCCACAAAAAGATTGGAAACATGCACATACTTTTTGTGCAATTTCCAAAAAAAGAAAAAAAAAAGCAGTCTTGAGCTTGTCAGACTCGATGGGCCAATAGGATATGCAAGATTTCCCACAAAAGATCTGGAATCTACGATAAGGAACAACCCTTGTCAGACTTATTTACTACAGTCACCAGCTGAAAAATGAGGAGAAACAGAAGGAAGCAGACAGTCAACAACCTTTATAGTAGGAATCCTACTAACAAGCTTTGATCTTAATTGTAGCCTGGAGGCAAAGCCCACCCTGGTGTCTTTCATCCTCTTGAAGTCTCAGACCTAACCCACTACCAACTCCAGGCATCCCGGCTTGCCAAGCTTCCTTATAAGCATCTATATTAGGAGACAGTTTAAGCTATAACAAGGTTAAATAAAATAAATGATAAAAAAAAAAGGCATTCATATATTAAAATAAACACCCAAGAAGGCAATTATACTAGCATACACAGCAAGTAAGGGAGTGTCTGGATAGATTTCCAGAAGGGTCAAACCATTCTTTTTCACTCTTTTCTAGTTCCCAACACTAACAGTTCAGTGTGTGCATGCTGTCAAACCCTCTTTCCCAAGTCCATGTCAGAGAAATCCTAAGGTTTCCCTAGATAAATCAGGAATACACTAACTGAATGTTATAAACCTATAGAAAAAGAAAATTAAATAATACAAGTATTTTGTAATGAAGTTACTAAAAAGCATGGATAGAACACAGTAAGGATCGAAGACAACCACTGGACCACCTTCAAGTGGGCAGATCTGGGATGCAAAGTCAGCAGGTGTGCCTGAGAGACCCAGGATCACTACCTTTGCTGCGGCTGGGAGATGCAAGCCCCAACAAATATTTTATAACTCTACTTTGGCAGTAGGTTAGCCTGGCTTTCCAAGGCCCTACCAAAGCCAATGGTGGCATGGAGCCACACCTAACTTGCCTTTCTTTGAATTAAGAGAGATAATTCACTTTCTCAAAAAAAAAAATTAAAAAAAAAACACCAAAAACTATCTAAATACATCTCAATTTTCCCCTAATCTCTCTGAAAAGACAGCCCTAAAATAATTTATGTTTTGAAGAGAAAAAAACAGAAAAAGGAGACAAATCTGTCCAATTCTGTCAGAACAACTTTTGAGCCCGCTGTATACAATCAGTAAGAACCAAAATTCAGGAACATTTAGTATCTTAGTTGCATTTCCAAAAGCATCTCTGCAGTTTTCAGTAAGTTAGTACTATCCACTTGAGTATGGGAAAGTTGGGTAATTTAAAAAAAAAAAAAAAAGACAAGAAAAATCAAAGCAGCATGTTTTAACTGCCCTTCACCCATCCAAAAATACCTAGATACATATGTCTTTTTGATGTATATTTAGATAACATTGTAGTCTGGTTGGGGTATCATCTGTTTTCCAAAACACTGCCTTCTTTAGGATTAAGCAGTATCAGGATATTCAACACAAAACAAATCTGTCCTACAGATTTCCTTTGTTTTCTATTCTTTAGTCCCCATATAGACCTACTATAATCCCACTGAGTTTGACATGTTTCTGTAAATGTTTGACTTAACATAACTGAGTAATGGGTTCCACTATGCAGCCTGCCGTTTTGGTTTGTTTTTTTTTTTTAAATAAAGTCAAATAAATTCAGTACTATTTAATCCACAATAGCTCCATAGGCAAGACTAACGAATCTGAAACAAGGATAAATGAAACAAAGAAATCAGTGTCAACTAGATATGGATGGATGTAATTCTATATGTAAGATTTCTGAAGAGCTTTGAAAAATTGAGCCCAGTAACCTGGAAAAACAAGTTTCACCAAATGTAGCCACTTCAGGGGGACAAAAGCCAGGTATAAATATGAAAGCTTACATATCCTCCTCTCCTCCCACCTTTATTTTTCAAAGAGATGGATTATTTTAATTTTACATCCCTGTCAAATTAATAATAAAAAATAGGCCTAGACTCCAAATTGCTTTCTCTTGCTAAACAGTTTCCTAAGGCATTTTCTTTGAAGAATTCCTGTATTACCCTGTCTTCACTTAACAAAAGTTTTATTATGTTTATCTTTCCATTTGCTATTTATCTACTGGAAAAGGCAACATTGATCTCCCTGAAAAAAAAAGAGTTCACACTATTTTAATTTATTAATTTAAACGTTGTAATTCATTTTATTTCATCTGGCCCCCACAAAAAAAAATAATTCACAAGACATTTTCAATGAACTGGATATTCACTTTCAATGCACTTCAATTTCAATTTTGCAGCCCTTTATTCAGCCATGTTTATCACTTTGCATTGAAAATCAATTACTTTTTTGACAGATTAGGCTGAGCAATCAGAGTTTGAAGATAAGGCAAAGAGACATCCATCTGAATACATCTATACTGAACATCAATTTCAACTGTTTCCACAGATGGGCACCGGTCCAGCTTTGGTTCTTTAATCTGCCTTGAATGCCATGCCACAAGATTCAACATATAGGATTATAGGATGTCATTGCCCCATGGTAAAGCACCTTCAAAAGAGGCAAGAAACCAACAGAAGAGCAAGGCACCAGTTTAGTTTAGGCTTTGTGATAATGCATGTTGGACAAACCAAAACAGAGAGAATCAACAGCCTATATCCAAGAGCGACCAACACGCCAGTATTTCAGCCCCTTTAGTATCTAGGAGGGGGCCTGGTGCCCAGGTCCCACAACCTCAACAAGCTCTGAGCAAACAAGCACTTTTGATTTTAAAAAAAATAGATAAAACAAATAAGGACGCAGTTCAACAATAACCACTGACTCTACACCCTAAGCAACCACTTAAGTATCTTAGCTCATATGCTCAGTCAGCACCATGTCTACAAACCACATTTAGAAAGGAAAGAGGACATAAAAGAGCTAAGCAAGTCACTTGTACTTTTTACATCATAAGTTCTATACATAAAAATATAAAGCTTTTCAAGACATTTCAGCTCATTGCTTTTCTAAGTAGTTTTCCTGACTCTTTCATGTAGTGATTTTTTTCTCACTATGGGCTAGGCAAGAAAAAAAATAATAAAAATCTACTCTCAAAAATGAAACCCTTACCCAAGACACTTGATGCCAAGCAGGGGGTCTCCTTAAGGAAGCCAGCTTTTCAATATTAGTTTTCCCTCACAACTACTAAAGAACGCTAGCTTGCACTAGAGTGAAAAGAAATTTGCAGACCAATATAAGGACACAGCAGGGGCATACCAGTGGAAAAATGCCACAGGGACTTGAACTGAGAGGGCAATTACAGGTACTCATTAGGAAAATATAGCACAAAAGTGCTTTGATACTGCACCAGTTAGACAGTTTTGAGATCCTATAGTGTAAATTATTAGCAGGCAAATATACGGAGCACCAGCGTAGAGGTCTCAAAAGTGTCTGTTTCAGACTCTAAGACCCTGCGTTCCCAGACAAGTTAAATCAGTTCTTACCAAATGATGACATAAAAAAAATTATGGGGGGTGGGGCAGAAATTTAAACAGAATGAAAGGGAAAAATATTTTAAAATTAAGTCTCTATTAGGCTTCACTGTGTGTTGGGTTGCATGACATGTTGCGGGGCTTTCCGGTTCCCCACTGCAGAAGCTAAAGAGAATCACTACCGCACATTACTACCTGAAATGAAACGGTGAACAAATACAATGACTCTGAACTAATGCAGGTACATAAGCATAAGAAAAGCAGCCCTTTGTGCAGAAGGGTCAACTCTGCACAGCTCAAACACACTGTTTCAGTATAGTTTTAGGTACAGTACTTCCACTGCATTGTCCTCTCAATGTTACAAGTACACATATTTGTTCTGCATCATCAAATACTAGAATCACAACAGAACCTCAAATTAACAGTATATACTAAAAAATTCCTCCTCTAGCTCGTTATTTAAAGAAAAAAAATCTATTCCTAGGACAGTAAAGTGTAATAAAAAAAAATCCCTGCAATAGGCAAGACTAAAGAAAGATTATAAAATATAAAGCACAGTTTTTATTTGTGTACATCCTCAACCAAGGCAGAGTTAAAAAAAAAAAAAAAACACTCCTCTCTAATATTGCCTTTAGGAGATTATGAAACATAAGTCAAGTAGATCTATAACCACAACACACACAAGAATGCTTCAGCTAGTTCCTTGCCTCTTATCTCCAAAAATAATTATCCTCTGTGACAGCAATGCCTAGCTTTCACTGAAATTAACATTTCTGCCCAATCCCCTTTATGCCTATGGCCACTGTGTGCTGTACTATGTAAATTAATGTTAAGTTTCACAGCTGGAGAAATTTAATATGAGCCCACACAATACAGTGTGCTGCCTCCAACTACTGTCTAAGCTTCTCTCGTTGGCCCAGTCAATACAAATCTCTCCTCAGGTTTTTGTGAAGTTTCCACCATAAGCTTGACACAGCTGATGGCATTTGGAAAGCCCCATGCTCCCTCTTTCCTGTCCAGCTACTGTGGTGAAAAGGGTGGCCTCTAAGATCCTTTTGTAGACCTGTAAACAAACAATCCCTTTCATAATCATTTGAATCATTTTTTAAAAACAAATGCTGCCTGTGATAGGATATATAGCCTCACTCTTCCTCTAATTGCATTAATTTTTCCATCCCAAGATAGCAAGCAATTTGGCTGACGTCTAGATCAAGAACACAGAAGTTCTCAGTCTCCACACTTCTAAAATCACGTAAGATCAGTCTCCCTTTTTTACTATTTTACAGTCTCTGCTCTGTATGCTCTGTTGGAGGACACCCCTACTCACAAAACTCACCTAGAAGTTCACAAAGCAGATGCAGATATATTCCAATAAATTTCCAAACTTTAGAAATCTGGACTATTTAAATTTGCTATGAAATTACTAATATGCCTCAGAAAACAGTAACACCAGAGGCCCTTGCTTAGGCAGACACATAATGAAAATTTTTTCAACTTGGAACTTTTCCTGTCAGATACGTTCTTTATGTTGATCAGATTTGACTATGTTAGATTAGCAAACAACAGTAATTTAATTAGCAATTCTCTTCTAAATTTCGCCTTAGCTTGTGTCAACATCATGCCATATATAATCCAATAAATCTTCTATATCTTGATGTATCTTGGACAGCAGTCTTTATTATTACATTATCTGATATTAAGTTCCACTAATAATCTTCCAGTTCACAGGAGCCTTTTGCCATGTTTCTCTTTTTCATCTCATGTACAGAGACAAAGGCGGTGGGGAAGACTAAAATCCACAAAGACATCCCAATTACATTCAGTAGGACGTGACAGACACTGTTTCATAACACAGGAAAGAGGCACAGATCCAGTCAGCAGAGGGAAAAAGGATGGAACTAGAGCAAACCCAACTTTTTGTGCAAAAATTTCCATTTCATGAACCATTTGGCATTTTACAATAGCTTTCTAAATTGGACTCTGTTATTTAGTGAAGTTAGATCAGATCATAACTTAAATGTGTATGCACATTATTTCACATGTTCCCCACAACATCACCAAGCACTACACACTTTTTGCCAAATATAACAGTGGAGAAATCACAGCTGCATCCTATCAACCTTGAAGACAAAAATAATGGTTTGAGACCTTGAAATTTTCACCCTAAACTACTGGTGATTCTACCTACTCTTCAAGGATGTGTGGTTTTTTTTCCATCTGGGGCTCCTGAGCTTCAACATTACCCCTTAAAAACACTCTCCCCCTACTGCTAAGCCCCAGGCGACAAGAGGTGAGGATTAAAATTTCTCATCTTCAAGTGGCACTGAAAGATAATAAGGACATCAGAAATAAGCATTGAGACAAAACAGCAAGTGACCCTGTAAGGCTCACTGTGCATCCATAAGCACATAACATGTAATATAGTGAAGTCAACACGCAGCATGGTAAACCATTTAAAATGATCTCATCTGTACTGAAATGGAAGTTTATTGGTCAAAACAGACCACTGTAAGCTATCCAGTCTTCTTGCAACCGTGCTCGCAAGATAAGGCATCAGGAGCATGAGCAGTGGGATTGAACGTGTCAGAAGAGTGGTTAAGGTCACCTGTGTCATGTACAGGAAAACTATTTCTACAGCAAGGTCATGACCTTTCTTCTTTTGTTTTTTTTTAGTGCTGTTGTGCACTAACCCCGGCATCAGCCCATTAGTTTTATAGGACTTTATCTTTTCTTTTCTTTTTTTTCTTTTTAAATAATACTTAATAGAAAAGCTTTGATTTGCGAGTTATGAGTCATGACTTGGATGTACTGGTTTTAGTCCGGATAAATGCTTGAAATCAATGGAATTTAAATGCTGAGACAATTTTGAAATCCTTTACGCACTTTTGTATGTGATAATAATGTTTAAAATCTAAGTCACTAGGTTTAGTTCTTAAATATTTCACCAACAGATACATTAGAATAATCTTGTAGATCCAAGATGGTGCTATTCTGCTCACTTCATTATAAATATCAAAATAACTCCTGATAATGCCTGTAATACCTGTACACCTGTAACACCATAGCTTCATATAACAAATCATTTTAAAGCCGTACTTTCCACTGTATAAAGCAATCAAAAATGTTGAGTAAAGTAATAGGCAAGTGCTTTCTCTCTACAATCTGAATAATATAGCCACCAGCATGTGATCAAATGAAGGCATCCCAGATTATAAACTCAGTATCTGCCAGTCCCACATCAAGTACAGCATAGTAGCTGACACATACATTCCTCACAGTCTTTCAAGACTCTAGTCAACTCCTATAGAACAACGGCCTACACTATTCACAGAGTTTTATCATACTGATAAAGGACAGCAATTCACATAAAACCTGCCACAAAAAAGCAGAGATTTTAAAGTAGAGGAAATCCCATTGTTGGATGAACATTCCTTATCATACATCACCGGACACAAGAAGTTTCTATGAAACTTATTGTTTCACTAAGTTCAATAAATTGTTACAATACCAGGTGAAAGCACTCCTCCCAAGCATCTCTGATGTGAAGACTGAGGACTGAGTATCCATTCTTTCCCAGAGTAGCTGCAACCTTTAAGCATTTTACAGCTATTATGGTTCATACTACTGTAGTGAATACAGCGTGCACTTTTGTTAGCTAACAGAGGGAGGCAGAAAATGGAAAGAAAGAGGAGCCATACCTAAATGTGAGATGGCTTTTTTGCAAAACAGCATTAGCAAGCAAAATGCCACGTTCTAATACCATTGCCAACGTACAGAACGCTACCTACTCACGAAGTTTGCCTGAATAATGCATATCCCTCATGTTCTACCACCTCCTTATTCCAGTGGGAAAGCTAAATGAATTTGTAGCTGTAGCGACTATGTAAATAAGGTTTTGTGCATTCATGTTTGTAGTTGAAGATACTAGGAACAACAGAAGTGGATATGACGTAAAAGCCAAACAAGAGCATGATCAGCTTTTACAGATCATTCAAGCTAGCCTATCTCAAAAAAATGAACTGCACTTAAAACGTATTTGCAAATGTTTTTTTTTTCACTTTGCATATACACATGCACATTTTTTTGTGCATAAAAATATTTATACAGATATACATGTCAGTCACCCACCTGTGATATTTTCAAACTATTACATACAAGCTTCCTACTTCTTATGAAAGCAAAGAGACACAAGAGAAGCTAAATACCTAGCCTCCCGCGCGCAAGTTGACATTGTTTTGTTAGAATCCCTCCTGCATTTGAAAGCAACCTAGAAGTTTAATCTCTGAAGCCACCTTTTCTGCATTTCATTATACACAGAAATTCCTTGGTATGTTCTACTGCTTAAACACTCAATTGAACAGTAAGCAGCCTCTTCATTGGCAAATCACACTACTAAAACACTTCTTAATGTGTATGTACTATGAAGCACAGCCAGTATCACTAAACCTCCTTAAAGAAAAAAACAACAAACCAGAAAACCAGTATTCATCATCAGTTTTATTTATCTATTTGCATACTGCTATATCGATCAACATAATTGCCTAAACTTCTGATTTGAGATTTCAAAGGACAAATATGCATATCCACCCAACTCTTGCAGACACTACCAACCAAGTTACCTCAGCTGCTTGTAGTTGGTTTTCCATGACAATATATTAATTAGGAAAGAAAAATACATAGGAAACTGGAGTACCACCATCTGAAATCTGTATCCCAAAAGACATTGTCATGCCAGGTACGTTATCTTTTATATGATGCCTCTAAGGTTCCCACAAGATCATTAATGATCAAATGGCATTTTTCTCACAAAAGCAAAATATGCAACTGGAAGTATTTTAATACAGCATGTAATCAATAAGAATTCTTCTTCAAATAGTTAATACTGTCAGAAATTTCATTTGCAAATTAAACTGCTAGGGCAAAAAAAAAAGCATTTTTGCAAAAATATGCAAATGGATTTCATACATAAGCTTACTTGTACCTATCAGTCGGTAACAGTATATTAAAATTATCACATAGGGCACATTTGCAACCAAAACTATTGAACTAGAGAAAGCTAGCTGACCACCTGAAAGCAGGTTTGACTACAGCATGACCACGAACTGACAGCTGTGGTCTCCTCTGCAGTTACAGAAATAATTTTTCAATTTCAGTAACAAATCCATGTTGAGAAACCAAAAGTGAAACCAAAAAGGAAAACTAAATCACTTTTCTTTTTTTGCCTCAGAGACACATGAGTTCAAAAGCATTATTGCCTCTAAGATGTAGGGTCATGGTAACTATTAAAGTTGAACTGTTTGTTACTTAAAGTTAAAACTTATTTCACTGTAGAAATCCACCTTAAAGTGACATCAATCAAACACTTTAACACCAAGATAGGCTCAATAAGAGCTGTTTTTACAAATGTCTTTCTGCATTTTAATTGAGCTCCATTTTTCAGTGAAATTCGGTGAAATTTTTCATGCAAAACCTCAACACGTGAAAAAAAGAAATCCATCTGGTGAATATATTTCACTAGCAAAACAGGAGTAAGAGATATGAACATGTTATGACAAAATGACCACACATCTTGCAAATTACCTATTAAATCAATGGATACATTTGCAAACTAATGAACCTTCATAGCTATTAGGGTCACAAAATCTCGACAAACATAAAAGGAAATCTAAAATCAATATAATGTCTGAAATCCACAGGACAGAAAACCTAGTTATATAAGAAAACCCATCTTCAGTTTTACATCTGCTTGCGTTGGAAAACATTCAGGTCAGTTTGATGACTATGAGTCTGAAACTCCAATTTTACAGAGAACTAAAAACTATAGTTACCAAAGTAACTACTGCAAATTAAGTTGCTCTTTAGACAATACTAAGAGCATTGTAAGGTATTGTGTATGTTTGTTTCAGTTACCTTAAAATATTTTGCTTTAGTAGAATACTGCCTTGATTCTACTATACAAACATGCTTTATACACATACTGTCATTATCCTGCAGCCTTGTATAGCAACTTCTGGAAGTATGTCAAATGTTACCCCAGCTTCTGCTAGAATGAAAGATTTGTTTCCCCTTACCAAAGGAAAAAGTAAAACCTGTCCTGCACTCAACAGACATGGAAACACAATTTACCCAGTACTCAAAGACACAGAATGAGAGAGACCTCAAAACAAAGGCATTGTCTTTGACAGGTTAATGCTTTCCAAGTTCTGTAAGATAAAGCATAATTATAGAAGGAGGCACAAATTGTTCATAGAACTCCAGAACAGAGGTTTGTCCTGACCGCAACACCTAGGCACCTTACTACTGTAAATACAAAATCACTGAGGTTCTTCCACAGAACTGGGCAGAACATTTATAGTCTGCATTTTACTGACGTCCCTCACAGGATCAAAGGTAATTCTTTAAAAAAAAAAAAAAACAATAATCTCCTAGTTTAAAACACAAATGCCACATCTTTTTCATGGCAAGCCAAAACGAAGGCCTATCCCTTTCGTACGGCTTAACGGTAGAGTAGACACGGGCAAATACAGCCAAGACCAATCCAAGAGTCACCACACGGTGCTCTGATACATGAGTAAAAGAGGCCAGCCATGTGGGATAGTCAGCTTTTTAGTAAGTTTGTGTCCACAGTTCCAGGAAAATACACAGTGGTCATGACAAGGAAATACACCACCTTTACCCAAGCATTTTCAAGTTGACTTGAAGCATTAAGTGCGACTATGGAAAAGGAAAGAGGACAAAAACCTCCACAAAGACAGAATACAGGAACAGAGCAAAACCACAGGAGACCAGAATGGAGCAGAAAGACCAGGCCCTGCTCCTCCCACTCCTGAAGGAAAGCCAGTCAGGATTTTCCCTAAGGAAGAACAGGACCATGAAGGGGAAATAACGTATTAAAAAAACAGCCTCATTAAGACGTTATTTATGATGTTTACGTGTCATCAGCAAGCGGCTCACCCCTGCCCGAAAGAAGCGAGTGGCTGAGGGGCACCCCCCACCTCTCACACCCTCCTCAGACAACCTGCCCGCAAGCGAACCGCGACCGGGGCCTAGCACCAGCGGCACCGCAGCCGTTACGGACACCGCCGCTCGCCTCCAGGGGCCTATGGCCAGTACTGGGCGAGCTAAGGGGGGCCAGCCAGGAGCACCGATAGCGGTTGAGGGTCTTGCTCGGCCCGGCCCCCCCGGCAGCCGCCCCCCCGCTCCGGGCACGGCGGAGAGGGCGGGGCGCCGTGACTGACCTACCTCCTCCTCCCCGCGCCACCGCCCGCCGCTTCCGCCCGCCCGAAAAGGCCGCGCTCCTGGCGCTCCGCATGATAGCCAATGAAAATCGAGCCCGCCCTTCCGTCCCGCCTCCCTGCCAATAGCGGCCCCTCGCCTAGTCAGCTGCCAATCACGGCCGTGTCCCCGCCCCTCCGCCTGAAGGCGGTGCCCCACGGCCACACTTCCGCTCTGCACCCTCCCGCCGGAAGTCTGATGTGGCCGCGAGCGGGTCGCCATGGTAAGCGCTGGGCAGCGGGCGGGCGGGGGGCGCCTGCTCCGCTCCGCGATCGGCCCCAGCCCCGGTCCCCTCCCCGACCCTCTCCTGCCGGCGTTGCCGGCTTCCTGGCCAACTGCGGCTCTGCCCAGAGACGTTTCCTGGGCCCGCTGGCGCCCCGGAGGCCCCCTCCCCCTGCCCCCGCATCCCATCCGGGCCGGGCCTGGCCTTGGAACCCTCCTCACAGGCCGAGGTCTTCGCCCTGCCGTCAGGCAGCCAGCCCGCGGGAGCGGAGCCGTCACAGTCCCCCCGCAAAGCCGGGCTTTGCCTGGCAGTAATCACACCAGTCGTGCCTGTGGCCCCTTGTTCCTTTTCCCGCTCCCGTATGCACCGACCTAGCCCGCGTTTTCCCCGGGGCAGCAGCCCTTACTGGGGCCTGCGGTGCATTGTCTGTCAGGGTTGTGTTTCTGTCTCTTTTCTAACCTTCTGATTTAATGTTGTTTGGTGTCTTGCATCTTGAGCAGTCGGCTGAATCCGGGCACTGGCTGCTGTGCTCCCTCTTTTTTCAGGAAGAGTGTCAGAGGCCTAAGTCTGTTTGCTAATGAAACGTATGAAAATATTGTTGACCTAGAGGCTTACTAGGATAGCCATTTATATTTTCTATTGTTTCTGCTTTTTTTCATTATACATACAGAGAATATAAACGGGGGATTCATATTTAGGTTAGAGTTAGAGCTGTGCTGTGAAATAATTCTTCTCAACTAAGGCAAAGATCTTTCTCTGAGCAGTGGAGGAGCATGATTTTCAAATTAAAAAGAGTAACAATGGAATAGCTAACAGAAGGTTTTCCTGTTTATATGTAGCTTCAGCACAAAATTAAGATAAGCATTTTCAGAAGTTTTCTTAGACTCGCGGAGTGGTTTGAAGCGGGTTGGAAGGGGCCTTTAAAGATCACCTAGTCCTCCCCACCCTCTGCCACGGGCAGGGACATCTTTCACTAGATTGGTTTGCTCAAAGCCCCATCCAACCTGACCTTGACAGGTTATCCGGTTATCCATCACCATTGATGTGTACTGTACTTCCACTGAATCTTTTTGTTCTTCCCACGTATTTATTAGAAGATTAATATCTCTTGAACTTCCTATGGTTCAGTTCAAAAAAAGTTTCTGGGCTCCAGATCTTGTTACTGGCAGGAAATTGCTGGAAGTTGCTCACCTGAGCATTCCTAGGCAGATCTTTTAGATGAACCTGTTCTAATCTGTGGCTTCAAGCACCGAACAAAGGATTTTCATGATAAGAAGTGTAAATTATCTCAGAAGATCTAAAAAGCACATACAGAAAACGAGACAGAAGTGAATACCTCACCTGTAATCAGTGCCTTGAAAAGGTAGATACTAGAGAAGTACAACACCCCCTTGCTGTTCTTCATAGTACTTAAAAGGATTTGAGATTATAGAAGAGGGCAAGAGAACCTTGATGATCGGTGAGACATTTATGTTGCTCAGTTTAGCACTTAATTATGACACTGTTTAGCAAAAAATATTATGGCAAGCATACAGGGTCTTGTGAGAATTTTCTCTGCTTGTCCATGTTGCTTGTTAGAGGTTACTCTGATGCTTCAAGGAACCTGAATTAAGATAGAATATTTTTCTGAGATTTTTCTCATTATTTTATGTCAAAGGAGATGAAAATAAGATTCTTCAATCTTGTAGTGTTTGAATTCCCTCAAGGAAGACAATAGCCCTCATGGCATATTCAGGACTTTGGATTCTCCCATGATGCTACCTCTGGTGTCATGGCTGTTTCTAAAAATTTGTCTTGTGGGCTTAGCAGTCGTGGGCACTAGTTTCTTTTGAGTTTACACTTGACTGTGAGATAGGAAACAGCTATTGTCTGTTTATCGTCAAATGGAAGAAAGTAGAGCTATACCTCTGATTTGTTCTCTTTCTCCAAAGAAAGTGAGCTGCAACTGTGTCAAGCCAGTAGCTGTTGAATAGAATAATTTTTGAAGCATATTTTACAAGGAACTTTATCCTTTGGAACTTTCCATCCCATTGTCTCTCGGGCTTCGTTACCACATCCTTACCAAGCAAGTCAAAACTTGTGCTGGGTGAACTGCTGCAGAACTGAATAGATAGAAGCTAGCTTCTACCTGTCTTTTCCTTTATATGAAACACTACTTGGGTTTATTTTTTTCCTGTTCACTGCCAGGACAACAAAATAAAACAACAGACCAAGCAAAAAACAAACAAAAAAAACCCCAAAAAACCTGCTTTAACTTAAACCAACTTTGAAAGTGCATAGAAGTTGCTCAGTGGATTAAAAAGTTACTGGAAGAAGAAGGCTTGCAATATAATGACACAGCTGCTTAACTTATTTAGAAGCAGAATATGTATTGTTTACTGACTTTCACAGATCATTGTGTCAGTTTATCTTGTCAACTTTTGAAATGTTATATCTGAAAACTCCACAAAACTTCTCCTAGTGGGGTTTGGTGGTGTGATGGGTGAAAAGAGGGAAGAAGCCTAAAGTAACATTAAAATTAACAATGAGCTAATGAAGGGTGGTCTTCCCTTTGCTTTGTAGCAAAAGCATGCACTTGCAGCCAAACATGACTACATGTACAAAAAGCATCTCAGTAGGTATGTTTTATGTCTGTAATTGCAATTTGGTGATGAAGAAAACAAAGAATCATAGAAGATTTCACAAAGATGCCTTCTTTCCCTTCACCCTCTGGTTAGAACTGACCTCAAGCCCCATATTTCTGCCAAAATATGTATTTGGGAATTTACTATAAGGACAGACATTTCTGTCACAGCCTTTGTTGCTGTCTTAGAATGGTGTTTATAGTAAGAAGGGGAATTGCTCATATAACCAATTGTAAAAATGTTCCTTTGTAAATATGGATCCAAACCAAGGTCTCAGAAACAAACATACCAGAATCATAGACACTGTTCTGCCGAAGACCTTTCAGGATTCTTCAATTATGAAGTTTTGTGTTTGGTTTATTCAAAGTTACAAAGAAGAATCAATTCTTAATCAAATTTGCCAGTAGCTTTATCATGGCCTAGAGGTAGATAGGATTAAAACATCTCTTAGTTCATCCTACAGTCTGAAGGTATCTTTGTATTATGAATTTATTTTGGATTAATGATGGACAACTTTTCACGTGTCAGTATTAAAATACTGTTTGAATAAAAAGCAGTTAGAATTCCAGACAGTCACAGCTCCAGTAACAAATCTTTCATCTGCTAAAGACTTTGCTACTCAGCTCATCTGATTTTGCTGGGTATCTGGGGACTTTACTGTTTTGGCAAAGCTGTACTGCAAGAGGATCCTTGAACCTCCTTTGCTACCAATCGTGCAACAATTGACTCTCATCCTTGCACTCAATACCTGTTGAACCCCATGGCAGCTCTGGCCTGCCCTTACCAGTAGGAGCCAGCACTGCTAACTGAGGAGAAAGCAAGAAGGGTCTACTCTCCACATGACTTTCCTCCCGTCAGAATAACAAGCTAGTCAGAGAACTGAAAAGGAGAGAGGAGAGGAGAAATAGGAGAGGAAATGTGGCAAGGTAGGGGCAGCAAAGTATGTTGTTTACTATACTCCACTAGTATTGGCACTTAGTAAATCTCATCCCATCTGTAACTGCGCTTGTAAATAGTGATGTCACTGTGTGTTGGCGAGTTGTGAGTTACTACTTGAAATTGTTTGGTGTAGATACTTCTTTGTCAGTTTACAAGCAGGTGTGAAAATACATCATCAGTATTTTGCTTCTGTCGTTATAGAACAGAGGAAACTATTCTGCTATTGTAAGATACATCTTTTGGTCTGATTTGGGAAGAGCAGGATGCAATAAGCCAGCTTTTTCAAGTTTTACCACATAGCTGAATGGTCCAGGAGTGACAGCAATTGTCAAAAACCATTTCTTTGCTAAGTGCCAAGGAGTTCTTACTCAGCATCTTTGGCATTTTGTGTATCACTATGAAACATTTTCATTTTATTCAGTAATAGCTTGAGAAGTGAGGGTCACATTTTCCTGGAGGCCATTTGAAATCAATAATGGGCCAATTATATATTGTAGATTTTCCTTTTGTGATCCAAGCTCTTAAGCTGAACAAAAGAGGAAGCTAAAGTTATCAGAAAATAGTCAATGTCACAATTTAATTTTCTGATTGGCTACAGCATTAGACACCATGCACACCCGCTGTAATAGCATAGTAATGCTGCATCTGCTGGCTGCTTACACCAGAAGTCCGATTTTGAAACTTGTGTAGCTGTTGGGGCAAAGAAGGAACTCAAATGAGCATGGAATTCCAACATCCGTCACCTTGAGGTGTCATGTCAGTTTTGGTCGGTGGATTTAAATTGCAGTAAAAAAACTAGATGAGTTAAAGTCAAGAGAGCTTTTGTCGGAGATGACAACTGTTTCCATCTGTTAATTCATTGTCTAATTGTTTAAAGAGATTGGTTATGTTTTTAAACAGATGTATTAGTCTTCAGTTAACTGAAAAGCATATGCGTTAATTCCTGCTGTACTTGCCATTTCAATTAAACAACATACTTCTTCAATAAGTGTTTAGGGGAAGCATTCCCTATTACTCTGATTGAGCCTTAGCCTAAATTTTATACATGCAAAAATACATATTTTAGACAGAAATGTGAATGAGCATTAAATTTCGTACTTGAATTCCTTGGAAACTAAATATTGGAGTCAATGTGCAGTAAACTCAAAAACCCTATTCATATTCAAGCAACCAGTAACTGCTAACTGTATGGTATTTGGATACTTATTAAGCATAATAAGCAAGAGGTGTTTAGACAAAACTTAGTTCTTCAGTGTAGTTTTGCCAATAATCACTTCAAAATTAACTTATCTGCAAATTTTGTATTTTTCTTAGCACACCTCTTTTACAAATGCTTGTTTTCCATTCATTTTTAGCAGATTACATCTGGCAGCAGTGGGAAAACAAATTGTTTTGGAATAGACTGGAAAATAATATAATTATGTGCATGTTTTAATTAAGTTTTAGCAATTGCTTTGACCTTCAGGTTGGGAGTAGTCTTACATGTTTTATTTCCTGTTATTTTTTTCAATATTATACTCCTAAAAATTTGATTTAGACTGGGGAAATAAGAAATGCAGTACCTAATGGAAACTTCAGATAATAAGCATTTTCTCTTTCAGCTTTTTAAGGACCTCTTCCTTAAAATTTCTTAGATTGATTTCACTTTTACGTGATGGGATTTGAAGCCCATCTGCTGTTTTAATGTAGGCTTTTACATTTTTATCAGATCTTGCTTAACCACAGTTTAACTGCAGTGTAAGCTCTTGCTCACATCTTAATAGGAGAACGGCAGCTAAATGATCAGATATCATTTTGTTTCTTCGGTTGCAGAGAACATGATCATCCATCAATTTTATAATACTGAGGAGGAAAAAAGAAAATAAAACTGTTCTAGGAAAGACTGTATATTCTGCAGCATATTACACAAATGCAGTTATTGTTTCTTTAGAACATTCCAATAATTTATCAGTGTTTGCCCACATAAATTGATTATTATAATAGTAACTGTGGAGCAAAGTTTAACAACTTGCTGGCACTACAATGGCCTCTCTCTTTATAGCACACAGATGAAAACATGGTCATGCTGCAATCAGAGATAGAGTAATCATTTTGTAAATACTTAAAGTTGAGGGAAGATTAAGCTTTGGTTTCACTGTTACGTCTGTTGAGATATACTGGGAGAGCTTTTCTTTTGGGCTTTTTACCAGCCAAGGGGTGCAACAGTGTGGGGTTTATGTACTCTTCCTGCAAGTTTTTTTTTTTATTCTCTGTAACCATGATACCAAGTGTTTTATTTTAAATGAAAGTATATGAGGTGCAGGCAAGGTCCTTCCATGACATATGTAATTGCATCAAAAGTTCTGGTGTAATTTATTGTGCTACCCAAGGGTTGCATCATTAAGTGGTTCATAATTCTGTGATGCTGTCTGCAAAGACATGGAACAAAGTGGTATCTGAATCAGAGAATGCAGGAGTGATGGAGCAAGTAAGAAGGACAGAGGTAGATACAGTAAAAAATTTTGGCTATGGCTGGTGCTTTCACTGTAGAAAAACCCCTTAGGACCAGTGCATCTGTTACGGCTCTGTCTGCTGAGGCTGAATACGCATTTACCAGTAATCACTAAATATTTAAGCAATCATCTGAGTGTGCCCTTTCTTTCATCACATCTAATGAAGTACTCTTACGAAGTGCAAGAGTTGTTGATAACCAGAACTCTGTAGTGAATTTAATGCTAACTACATTGCAGGAGTGACAACATCATCTATAATAAGGTTGACAGGGGCTCTTCAAATGTTATGGCCTATCAGGATTATCTTTTTCAGACACATAGGAAATTTTTCACTCTAAATCAACACTTACTAAAGTGTATTAAACACTTAAATTATCACGTATTATTCCATAGATTTCTTTTTTACTCCATCTGCAAGCTCTTTCACTCCCCACTCCAGAAAAAGGAGCTGATGCACCATCTCTTGCGTCTATGTAGTAGCAGGCTCACAGATGGCAACTTACAGAGGCAATGCAGACTCTTCCTTCCCTTATAACTAACTCCCTGTTTTGCCCCAGTGGCCCCTGTGCTGACCAGCTATGCTGTTCAGATGTGGACTCAGATGAGAATACCTTCACGTGTCTCCAGCTGTAATGTCTGTCTTCTAAATACCATAAATTCGCATGTTTCTAATACATGCCACCACTGCTAATCCGAACACAAGAAAGCTTCCAAGAGTATTCATTCTCTATTTCTTTGGTGTTATATGGAATTGTTTTTACTAAGATATGATATGATCAAGGAAATAATATTAAGGTCTTTTTTTAAGGTCTAATTTTGGGAAGGATTTAAAAGAGCCTTTGGGCATGTAGCTCTCAAAGCTAAAATCCATGGTCTTAAATTTCTAAAGACTTACGAAACAACTTGCTGTTGCAAGTTCTGCTGAATACAATACCTCATTAGTGCTGCAGGTGATGTGATAGTGCTCCGCAACTGCCTGGAGACAGCACACAGAACGGGGTGGGGGGGAAGTGTAATTACTTAAGTAACTACTAAGGTGTTTCTACCATGTCAGAAATGCACCAAATGCAGATGTAGGTAATTTCAGCATATGTAATTAAAGCCACAGCTCACACTGTCTAAACCAAGAATAAAATACTCGTTCTTTTTTTGCATTTACAGTCTAAGTCTTGGGAAGTTAATTGTCTTTTCACCAGTGTGTGGATGCAGTCTAAAAGATGGCATCAATTTTTCCATGTGCTGAAACTTCTTTACAATGGGAATGAGGCTCACAGTTCTACATTAAGCCAGCCAACATGTTTGAAAAATTCCAGTTAATTGCTTTTGGATCAGAGGAACTTGATTTAACCAAATGAACTGCAACCCACCTACATTACGACATTTTCCAAATGGCTTGGTATGTGGACGCAGTATTTTTTAAAAGGATTCCAAGTAATGTATGACTCTTAGAGCAGCTTTTAATTACATTAGTTCAAGCAGCTGGAAGTTAAGTTGCCCTTTTCTGTAAATTCAGCTGGGCCGTAAGAATTACTTCAGATGTGAAATGCGAAGCCATCTACTTCAGAAGTAAATTTTCATTTCCAGTTTAGAATTGTAAACAAATTTAAAATGTCCTTTTAAAGTGACTGTACAGATAAATATGTAATTCAAAGCACATTTCAGTGGAATGAGATCTGTAATTACAGCGATGCCCTATGCAGCGTATCTGGAGAAGTACATGAAGAGCCCAACAAAGAACAATTATATACTGACTAATAACACATTTCATGAGTATACATTTACAATCCCTGCTTAAGAGGAAGCAAGTGTGCCCTTCTGCCATTTTCTGATGTGGAAGTACCCGACACCGCCAGCCTCCTTGGGAAGCAGCTGCTAGAGAAGGCTCACAGGAATTCATGGGAACCGAGCTCTGGCAGGCACCGGGCTGTGAGATGTTGAGAGCAGCTGTCTCTCCCGGAGGACTGATCGAATTAATCAGTTGATAGGGAGTATCTGGCTTTGCTGAGAGGCAGAC
This sequence comes from Gallinago undulata, assembly GCA_026546715.1. Taxonomy (NCBI): domain Eukaryota; kingdom Metazoa; phylum Chordata; class Aves; order Charadriiformes; family Scolopacidae; genus Gallinago; species Gallinago undulata. The sequence goes on along the minus strand of JAOTQQ010000019.1, from coordinate 74,020,802 downwards.
ACTCCTGGATCCGGCCCCGTCGCGTTCCTAGACCCACAGGAGCCAGGAGATGCTGGCTCTTGTAGGGCGTAAGAGTTGTCTCTGCGGGGGAATTGAGAGTTTCCTGGTTTGTGAAGCTGGCAAAAGCTTGTGCCTAGTACAAAGGCAAAAGTCTACTGATAAGGATGGCCAGCTTGTCTTTTGCTAACAATCCATCCATTATTTATGACACAGTAGAACGGAAATGATGACTCGGCTAGCTAAGCTAAAATGCTAAACTAAACATGATGTAGCAAATGCTGTGGCCCTGGGAGAAAAGCAGGTAGCCTCATCTTGAAGGCCTGCAGGCTGGCTTTGGGTGATGCCCTCGAGGGTGTTGAAACCTCTCTTGCTGGCTGCAGAGGTTGAATTGTTCAGTTGCTCTTTGAGCCTTTCTATGCTGTTCCTTCTTAACGGGTAGCTCTACACCCACAGGTGGCCTGTTGCACCCCATTAACTTAGACTTTTAAATTAGTTTGTGCATCTAATGCATGTGTTCGGGCTGGAAGTTGTATGCATGTTCCCGTATTGTGTCCTGTGATTCATGGAGACTTCTACATAAGCTTAGGGGGTTTTTGATTTGGTTTGTTTGTTTTTTTTTCCATTACGAGCTCTCAGAATCAGAAGTGGATGTTCTAATGGCTTTGTTTCTACTAGAGCTTCTCATTTTGCTCTCTTCATTTGTTGTTAGTGCGATGCTGAACTCAGTTATTGTGATTTCCTTTCATAAGTCTCCTCAACTATAAGGACAAGTTTGATTATCAGAGCTTCAAAAGATTAGAATATTGTGACATAGGAAGAAGAGGTACATAGATCAACAGAAATGTGCCTTGGGCTATGGAAATGGGAGCTCTGATGTACTCTGAAATCCCACCGACTTCTGCTTGAAGCAGGAAACTAATGTAATATCCCTTCATAAGTGCTAAGTATTTACACATAATTAAGTACTACCACTCCACCTTCTGGGTTAAGCAGTATGAAAAAATATGAGATATTTAGACACCAGTTAGTCAGAACTCTGTAATGAAGGGTGAATTCGTTGTATTTGCTATGCCTTTTTTTTTTTTTTTTTGGAGTTCAGACTAAATAGTATTTGCAAATGAGGGAGGAAAGAGAACGTAAGGTTTTTTTGAAGTGAGCACTTACTTAGTGTACCTGGTGCTGTTAAGCGGAACAAAATGTCAGTTGAGACATGATAACTGGAATAAAAGAAACAAACAAAACACGAAACAAAGAAACTGCAGCTTCACACAGCTGGATTGTTTTCATTTCATAAGAAGAATCGAAGTCTCAGATTTGGGACTAATTATTAGAAGCTACAGATCACAAGGACGAGTAGGCAAATATTTCTATTAAAAATAATGAACCTGTTGGGGAAAGATTTTAAATGTTGTTAGAACATTATTTATTGGAATGGTGGTCTGGCACTTCCTGAAAGTCAGTATCAACCATCTTCCTTCCAGATTTTGTACTTGGTTATGGAGTTACAGCAATTGGAATTGGCTGCTCAGGGAAGCGGTGGAGTTACCATCCCTGGAAGTAGCACTTAGAGACATGGTTTAGTGATGGTTTATATCAGAGTTAGGTTGATGGTTGGACTCGATGATCTGGAAGGTCCCTTCCAACCTAGGCAGTTCTATGATTCTATGATTCTATGTCTGTAGTCTCTGAGCTTCTGAGTTTATGCTTCTGGAAAAGTGTTGTTTTTACTTCTGGAAAAGATTGCTTCACGTAAGCAGTGGTGCTTGCTTATAAGTTAATGATTAAAGAACATGTTGAGCACACAAGGCTCAGAGTTTAGTTTTTAAAAAAATGCTTATGAGATGCACTTACTCCTTTTTACTGATATGTTAAAGTTCAGCCAGATATTGTAGCAGTTTCTCAAGTATTGTTTCTTCTTATTGCCACAAGGCAGATTAGTTTGACTGTCAAACTATATTTTTACTTCTCCATCCTAAGGAAATTCCTTAATTTGTCAGCATTTTCCATAATTAGCACTTCTAAAAATTATTTACAATAAAGATGTTTTTAAATTTAAAATCAAAAATTTATTTGAAAATAAAATTAATCCACTATCTTTTAGTATATCATGTGGGTTTAACTCTATGTATTTCTACAAATCTGTTGAATTTGGGGTGTAGTCTTCATAAGCCAGTATATTAACAGTCCTTCTACTGTACTAACTACTATATTACTTGTTATTCTCTGTCTTGGCTGCCTCTGGTTTAGTTGTCAAGTACTCTTCACCTCCACCTTCACCATCACCACCATCCTCTATTGATGCAAACCACAGTTACATTTATTCTTGGCTGAGAGGGAACATCTGTTTTCTGTAACTCTAAGCCTGCTGCTAATGGCTTTCTACAAACTGGCTTTGGAGCAGGTGCCTGGGAGCAAAATTGCCAGGTTACCATTTTGCCTGCTATTTCTTTACCCTCCTTGGGATGGCTTGAGAAGGAAAAACTCTATTCTTCCACCATTGTGTGCAACAGGCTGTTAAAAGACTTTCTAGCTTGCTGGCATTGTAGGTTTTTGGTTTTAGTCGGTGTTTTCTAGGGCATCATTTATTTTTTCCAGCATATGTAGTGAGGGAAGTTTTGTACGGCAAAGAAGTAATTTTTCTTTTCTGATTTTCTTCCTTAGTCTGCCATCTTCAACTTTCAGAGTCTGCTGACTGTAATCTTGCTGCTCATATGTACCTGTGCCTACATCAGATCCTTGGCTCCCAGCTTACTGGACAAAAATAAAACTGGGTATGTAGTCTCATCATTTTAAAAGTACACATTGTTTTTAACTGCAATGCTTTACTCTTAGTATCTTCTAATGATGAGTGGAGTGATAATACAGATCCTATTTTTTAAAATATCTCTCTTTAAAGATAAAAGTCTTCATTTTATACCTTACAACAGAAGGCAATAAGGTATTTGCAAGCAGCAGTTGCAAATTTTTAATAAGAATTTATTAACTAACAAAGGCAGCTAATTTTGTTTTATTAGTTATTTTCTAGACTTGCAACTTTCTCATTAGAGGTTTATTAAAGATATAGCTGAGTGGCAGAAAACATTTTTCTACATGCAACTATTGCTGTAATTATTTTTAATTCTTAAGGCTGGATAAAAAAAAAAACCAAAACATTAACAGCAGAAGGTGTCTGTTTCTTTTCATAATGAGCATTTTGGAAGTACAAGTTTGAAACACAGCTTCAGGATAACTGTTCAGTCTGTATCTAAAAAAAAATTCAAACTGTTTTTTAAAATAAGCAACAGTATCCCTATCTGTAGACTCTTTAAATATTTATTTTATTATTTCTCAAGGATCTTAAGGAAAGTTTTTGAAAGCTTGTAGAAAATCTGACTTTTTTTTTTGTCTCTTGGTCACTATAACTTCATCTCACACTGAAGAGAGACGTGCTTCCTAAAGCACATCTTCCTAGGTGACCAGTGCTTTTCTCCTTTGTGTCCTGCATGTGTTTAATGTGCTTAAAGTTGCGGGGCCAATACTGCTTGGCAGCACAATTTTTGGGGCAGTAGGAAATGAGGACAGCCGTGGATCCAAATCCATGCTTCACTTACGTTGTTAAAACCCATTCACCTTTTGGCTTGGTTACCTTTGTGCTACGAAGAACGTGACTGGATCATACAATCAGCATTGTGCAGAACTGTGTTTTAAATGCTGTGATTTTAAAGTAATGATGGGGCAGTTGTGCCCAAGAAACCACTGTGGCCGTCTATAGCATTTCAGTAAGACTGTCAGCTAAGGTTAATACAAAGGAGATAATATTTATGGAAGTAGGAGGTAATTCTAGCTGGTAATGTTCTAGCTGGAAAAAACAGACGAGTTTTTGGGCACTGGGTGTTTGACTTGTCCACTTTTTCCATTAGATCATTTGCTGTTAAAGAAAATGTTTTTCCCCTAAGTATCTTCTGTCACTTCTGCATTTTATATTTATAAAAAGTCTCAAGTTTGAAATAGAGTCTTGTCACCAAGATCCTTGAGTGTTTGTCTTCTCAAAACCTTTTTTGTGATTAACCTTGGAATTGCTATCGTCACACAAGTTTTCTTCTAATGGTGTAAGATACCCAGAGTACACTCACTTTTTTCAATTTGGAGTTCTAACGTGAAAATTGTGGTGTCCTTTCCTATAAGGCCGTGAGGTTGCCACTGACATGAGAGATTTCTTTTGATAAAAGTAAAGATGGAAAGAAAGGATGACTTCATGAAGGACTTGGGGGGAGGAGGGAGTTGGGGGGATTCGGGTATCTGCTCATGGAAGATAACACAATAGTCAATGAGGTATACACAGTAAGAAGTAAGAATATTTATTTTACTGATTAAAATTTTAGTGCTGTTCTTGGCATGGAGTATTTCCTTTAATCTGGAGCTACTCTGTTTATTCTTGAGGCAAAACTGTCTGGAGTACAATAGAACTCTCTTCATAAAATGTTTTCAAAGGGTGCTGACACAGTGGAGGAGTTGGGCGTTTGATCTGTAGGTTTGTATTTATATAGATGTTGGACATACTATTTTATTTTTGTTTTATATATACGTATGTAGACTACTTTGTACTGGAGAATAAAATGTTGGCCTGGAAGCAATGAAATTTGTTTCCTGAATGGTAGATGTTTACATGGAGCTCATATGCTGTTAAACCCCTGTCCCTCTTCACTAACATATTCCATGCTCAAATGGAAATGTCTAGACATACTGGATAAAATAAATTCTAGTGATATTTCATTTTACCACAGAGATGTACTTACCTCATTATTCCTGCTTCAAATTAATAGCATAAAAAAGTAGTAATAAAATATTAAAGTGACAGTAGAAATGTTGATAGTTATTCACTATATTTCTGACCAAGTGAGTGGTAACTTTGGTGAAGATTTAAATCTCTTGATAGTAAGTGAAGAAACATGTTTCTGTTTGGTTGAGAGACTGTGTTGCAAAGTGATGTCACCCATCCTTATAACACTGTATTTCATCCCATTTACTTCTGCCAAAATGTGTCTTTTCCTACCAAGCCAGTGTTTTAAACCTTCATTTTCCCTGACGTGTCTTGAGTGTTTCCATGTGCTTTGTCCTGAGCAATAGCATTTAAGGTTGGGAAAGCAAGTGGTGATTTACTGTTTCATGCTAACCAGAGGAGAATGCTTACCGCAGTGTGGTTCTCTCCTCCCTGCTAACCAGAAAGATGTGTTAGCTTTTGTGCAGCAGAGATTTACTTTGACTTGCCATAAGCTTTGCAGTGGGGTATCTCTCGCTCCCTCCCGCAGTGGTACTGAGGTTGTCCTGGCAAACACATGGCAGCTGCATTTTGCAGCATTCCCAGTTTAGCAGCCGAAGTCTAAAGCCCCCCTAGACCTTTCTCATCTTACTGGGTTTAATTTCATTTGATTTTTTGTTATCCAGATAACCAACACCACTTTCATGATCAATGCTTTTAACATTAGCGCTGAAAGCCAGGAATATGGAGCAGCTCGTGCACATTTGACTTGTGGCTGCCAGAAAGCAGCAGGGAGGCAAGCCAGGCTGACATGTTTCACCTGCATCAAAACAAGGATAAGGATGAACATGAAGGGGAGAATAAGGAACAGTGGAATTACTTTGAGTAGTTGCTTCAGGAGGACTTATTTTAGAGCAGATTTCATTCAAGGCAGCATCGTTTCTGTAATAATCAAACAGGTTTTGACTTGAAGACATGTGCATGTTGTGGATCTGAAATGAACAGTAATGGAAAAATTCAGGAAAGCAGAAGGCCTGCACAGGCTTTTCGTCTAATGTCATCTCTCCACTTCATCCAAGGGCTCTGTTTATAGCTGTTTAGAACATCCAGATTTAAATTTGGTTTTGGTCAGCTGCAAACTGTGTGCATAAGCAGATGTACCACGCTGCTCCAATAGCAGCACAAGCCTCCTGAAAAGGTACTGTTGTCATCTGTTGGAAGTCCTCATGTCAGTGGCTTTAAGTTCATAAATTGTGAACTGCAGTAAGGGTTGCTGATGAAACCCATATTGTGAATGTCTTTTACCTCCCACATCAGAAAGAAAAATTCATATTTTTCCCAATAAGAGGTTTTTTCCAGGGCTAGAAGCAATAGACAGTACTTCAATTATAACTGTACATTGTTACGCAGGGTTGAAAAACCCCTGAGAAGGCAAAGAAATACCCTCAGTGAAGGGCGAATTCAACACGTTTATGGACTACCTGAAAGAGTTAATATTCTTATTGCTGGGTCAGATTCTTCAAATTTGCATATGAGAAAGACTGTAATGTTTTATTTCTCAGAGTTTCTGGGCAAGTTTTTGAGAGTTTGTAACATGAGATGCTGGGCTGTGGAAGTTTTTCTGCTGGTTTTGCTGCACACAATCTGTAAATCTTAACATTTTGAGTAACAGCAGTTTGAGATCCTTAAGTGCCATCCAGACAGTACTACAGGGCTGTGTATTTTGCTGTATAAGATTTACACGTGAATGCCTTTTGACCTGCAAAAATCTGCAAAAAGTGCATACATGTATCCAGGTTACTTACTGTATGACCTCTTAGCCTGGAAAAATGTGATGGTATACATATACCATATACAGGGATTATTACTTCTGCTTGTGGAGCTATATAAAAGCAGAAAAAATGAGCTTGTGCTATTCAGAAAATACTTCTGGCTTGAAGTAAAATGATCTAATGCACAAAGGAAAATGCCCATGTTCTAAAAATGAAAATGCTGGAATATTCTTCACTCGGTCAGCAAACAGGTACATCAGTTAAAAAGCACTTCACTTTGAATCTGAAAACCTCCCTCACTTGATGCTTCTTGGAACACTTGCAGCACATGCCCAGCACTGGACCTTTGTTTCGGCAATAAAGGGGAGGCTCCTAAATGGAAAGAGGGAGAGATGCTGAAGTAAACTAAGGCTATAAAAGAGGCCAGAAGATACAAAGTAGCATGGAAATTATTTTCTAAAAAGTGTAGGATATGTTGAAGTATGCAGAATACTGCTGAAGTATGCAAGAGCAAGTGGCCTAAAACTACCTGTGTGCATTTAAGCAGGAAAAAAATAGGCAATTGCCAGAGCTCAAGAAAGGGGGAAGTCAGATAATCAAACCATTGTGGGTATGGGTTCAGAGCACTGTGGGAAAGCACTTGGAGAACTGCCATCACAGCAGGTAGTAGATACAACACTACAAATAACATAGACTGAAGTTACTGCTGATAAACATATCAGGAGAAGGAGGAAAAATAATTAGTTTTTTTTTAGTCCATAAATCTATAAATAGGCAATATAGTTGAATCCAGATGTTTTTACTGTATTGCAACAAGTCATATAGTATGAATGAAACCTTCCTGTAGACAAGTTTTAAACAGGGTTTTGACCAATATTTGAAAGGCTAAAAGCTGTCTTCTGGTTCAGTACTCAGTGTTACTGATGCTTTGGTATTCTTCCCCTCTTCCTCCTCAGATTTAAAGCAGTCCCTGCTCTTGTTCATCTTGAGCAGACAGTATGAGATTATTTTAGTTATACAGAGAAATTATAAATTTGTGGCATACATGCTTGTACATCCCTGAATAGTTGAATCCTGCTTTTCTTCTTCATTATTCCACTTGTGAGAATTTATGTCTTGGGCAAGCAGCATTAGAGAGACATGAGCAAGGTAAACCTTGGTGAAAGAGTAAAAACAAAGCTGAAGAACTGTTTTGTTACTTACTTCAACACAAGTATCTGGCATCAGATTATACCTATGACTATGCTCTTCTAGAAGAGGCATTTTTATCTACTGTTGCTAAGGGAAATACAAAGGAGAGGTATTAAATTTAAAGTACTTGGGTTTATCATGTCTCATACCTGCAGGAAAACTTGCTTCAAATTCTTAACATAAAAAGTTTCCCATATATAGTGATGTGGAAGCCTGTCAGTATTTCTTACTCCAGTATTTTTCTAGTTGTTTTTTTTTTTTTCTTTACATAATTTTCTGTCTGGGTTACTTCAATGTAGAATTCTGATGAAATCTTTAGTTTTGGTACACTAACTGCGTAAATGTCTGTTTTTCTTCATGCAAAAGCCTCACTAGACTTAGAAAGAACTTTTTCATTTGTTCAGTCCTTAGCCCGTACTCCTCTGTGTAGGTATGTGGTGTTTTCTGCTGTCAATAACAGTGTCAAGTTGACAAACTGCTGTTAATTTGGGTTGGTCTAGCATAGAAGAAAGAAAATCAGTTGACTAAAATTATTTTATTAAACCAAGAGCCTAATGAATTTCTTTTATCTTTACAGACTGCTGGGAGTATTCTGGAAATGCGCCAGGATTGGTAATTTTATTTCCTTGAAATCTTTAAGAGCAGTGTTTTTTTCTAGAGTATGGATTATTTATTAGACTAATGTTTCCATGTAGCAATGAAACTCATTCTCATAAATTGTCTTAAAAAATGTAGGTTTTACTTCCATATAATCAAAGGGGCGGGGGGACAGGGTATGACTACCTTACTTAGCATCAAGGAAACCTGCATTTTCCAATGTCAGTTCATGTATGTGGTGCAAAAATCTTCTGCACTTTTTACTACATGAAATAACTAATATTTCTTACTAATATACAAAGAAATCAGTGATTCCATATACACGGCTAATGGAAATTCTAATGGACTACTGACAAAAGCCAGATATTTACCTTAAAGTAGTAAAACAACATGGAATTTATAATGCAGTAAGGTTCTATTTAATCTTAATGTCTTTTGCCTCCCCTTTCTTTAGTTCTGTATACTTTTGAATTGAAAGCTGTTGGTGTCCAAGTGGCATTTAAATGCAGGCTGATCAGTTTATCTGGTTTTAGACATTTGCCCATAACATTGATAGTTATGTTTACATTTATTTTAATCCTTATTCTGAATTTATTTTGAGAAGGTAATGGGAATTTGTAGTCCAATTCAACTTAGACTACGTTCAGACTTAGCATTAAGGTATATACAAGAATTTTAAAAAATTACAAATCCATCATCAAAACAATGTTCTTCAAATTGCATTGTTAATGCAAAGCAGAAACATTGAACTAGTAATTCTAGGTCTTCCTACTTGTCATTGAACCTAAAGGAAAAATGTATGGTTCCCTTTTCTGCATTCTCAGGCTTTGAAAGGGACATGACATTCTTTTTTTTTTTTCTTTTAATATGTCAAAAAGCATTGATGCAAAAAACCATTTTTTTTGTGAAGACCTGTTGTTAAAATGATTGCAGAGATTGTCCTTTTTAGATAATAGACATTACAGAACCAATTTTTGTATTGTAATTGAAAGATAAAGGCAAGGTGGCAGCTGTCAGAAATTAATTTTGAGCTATACCAGGAAAAACAAATGTAAAAATTCAGCTGCATTAAGGTTTGTTCAAGGTTGAACAGAGCACCTTACCGTACCGTCTTCTTTTTAGTTAAGTAAGTGCATATTTTTTCTATTAGCTATGCACACAAACAGTGTGAAAGTACATGAGAGGTTTTGTGAGGTGCCTGTCAACTTGATAAAGTTCAGAAATGTGGTTCACCTGGAACATAATCTTGCTTTCCAGTCGTGGTAACATTAACATGTTTGCATTAGCTGCATCCCAGGTAATGTGTGCACCCTTATGCCCTGCACTGAACTGCTTCCTTTTCTCCTTTTCCTGCAAAACACTCATTTCTTTTCAACTTACATCTAGAGTAGTCCAATTTGACTTTCTTTTAGTCTAACAGATGAGAAGGTAGCATCTCAACATTTCCTTCTGAATGTTTCCTTACATATCAGTACCATATCCTCAGTATGGGAAATGGGCTTTGAAGATGATGCCTATCATTTTATTTCTGTTAATCACAAAGGCGTGTAGAAAGTGTAGGCTTTCAAAAATGAAAATGCCTGCTGGCTTTCTTTACATTTAACTTGCCCAGTATGTTTGAACAACCTTTTCATATGTGCATAAGATTTTAATAACCAGCAAGTGGTTACATATTTACAAAGTTGTGCAAAATTATGTTTAATCCTGCCACATGGTGATTTCTCTTTTATGAAAATTAAGAGCAGGAAAGTATAACCCATATGAAAATTGTAATACTCTAAACTGTAGGAGGTGGACTTCCTCAAAAATTTATTTTAAACAGATGTGAAACTGCAGACATTAATTCATTCAGTTATTTGAAGTTTAATTAAATATTTGCCAGATCATGACAACATCTTGTACTGTCACTGTGGCAGGCACTCCTGCTTATGGGAGGTGTCACTACAAGTATTTTATTTTTCTTTTGCTGTTGAAAGTTTGTTCCTCCTATATTTGAAGGTCTTGCTAGTAAAAGAGACTTTTTTTTTTTTTTCTTGAGGATTACACCTGAATGCTAGACTTGGAAGCCTTGGCAGTTTTTTTTTTGTTTAATGTTCCTCTGAAAACTGCCTCTCAGAAAAGATGGTTTATAGTTAGACAAAAGACCTCGCATAGCAAAAGGAAATTGAAGTTTGTTTGTTTAAAGCAAACAGCTCCAGCTCTGTCTTTAGGCTTCTGAACGCATAAAAACAGGAATCTTCTTACTTTAAAGTGAGAAGCTGATCACTTTAAGCTATGTTAATACTTCCTGACAGTTGTATATGGTGGAATTACCAACCAGTGTAGGTGACTCTGCTCTCCAGAGAGAAGTTAGTGGATTCCTTAAGAGTAATGCCTGACTAGAAGAGTAAAAATGCCTGCGTAATTAAGTGGAAGAAACGCCCATGTAAATAGGTGGCAGTCTGATTAACATTACTAATATGCCCCTGATTGTATTACAGTTGTCAACCTAAGAATCACTTTTTTTCATACTTAATTTGGTGAACCAGAGGCGTTTATAACATTTCCCTTGGGAGCAAATGTGTGGGAATAGGTCTTTCTGATTGCCACCAAATATAAGTCTGTTAATGGAGTAAACTTAATTTTCGTGCATGGTCTGCCCTGGAAAACTGTAGCACTAATTTGAAAGAGTTCAGAAATAGAGTTGTCTGTGTAACTTCTGTAATCTGTTGACCATTTTTATCTCTAATCTGAAAATCTGTGGACCAGACTCTCTCCACATGCTAACAGTGTTACGTCTCTCCAGCAAGGAAAAAAAGGCAGGCATCTGGCCATGCCGGGGCTGCTGTGAGCTCCCCAGCCAGTCAGCAGGCTCCTGCATGATAGCATGCATAGAGGATACAAACTGCATATAGCAGCTGTCATGGCCAGACAGCATCGAGGTACACCTCTTCTTGGCTGACAGCTTTTGGGCAGCGATAGCCTTTAGCCAGAACTGGGAACAGAGCCAGTGAAAGATTTGGTGTCTTGATCAGCTTTCCAGTGCCTGCCTCTTTCACACAAAGAGAGAGCAGCAATATATTCTTTGTTTTAATTCAAATGCTTTCCTGGAAACTGCATCTCAGAAAAGATGGTTTATAGTAAGATACAAGTCCTTGCATTCCCCTATTGACCTCTGCTTACAGCAAATGGCTGCAACTCTGTCTTCCTGTAGCAGTAGATTGTAGCAGATATCTAAGTATATCTTAGCAGTATCTCCTGCATCTTAGTTTTTCCACTCCCATGTATTGAGGAAGATCCTCAATACAGAACTGTAATTGTAATAGCATTTCTCCAGCTAGAAATGTAGAAATATTAATGGGTTACTAAGCACTGGAATGGGCTGCCCAGGGAAGTGGTTGAGGCACCATCCCTGGAGGTTTTCAGAAGACGGGTTGACATAGAGCTTAGAGACATAGTTTAGTAATGCAGGGTGTTTTTTCGTATGGTTTTCTTTTGGTTTCTTTTATCAGAGTTAAGTTGATGGTTGGACTAGATGATCTTACAGATACCTTCCAATCTATGATTCTATGATTAATTTGCATGTGCAATGGGATAATTGCCATCTTAGGCTTAGGAGCAGCCGAGATCTGTTTAGTCATGCCTGAATTTTTGTTTGGTTTATGTTTTTTTTCCCTCCTCAGGTGAGCGGAAGAGCCCTTACGTGGCTGTGTGCTGTGTCATGATGGCCTTCAGCATTCTTTTTGTCCAGTAGCGACTGGAGAATGTCCCCTGCGCCCCACTACAAAACAGCAGAGCATGGAAGAACTTCTGGCAGGAAGAGATGGGAAAGTGTCATCAAGTCTCCTCTGGCATGTCATGTAGCCTGTCTCTTAGTGGACACCCGCAAACGGACCATCCTGTACAGTATTAGTGACCATAAATTAACCAACTCCAGATGACATACTTATTAATGTCAAGTCAGTACTGACACTCCTGATGTAACTCTTGAAAGAGTGTCTGTAGTGTATCCGAGTTCCAGGGGAGCTTTTTTTACACCATGCAGTTGAAAGAGCTTTTTAATTTTTTGTTTGATAAACCTATTCAATGAAAATTAATAGTGATAAATCTAGCAATAGCAATAAGACCACTCTTGTAAAAATAAAGAACATTGTGACTCTAGGATATGTTTATGAAAGTATTTTCAATTATTACTGTCTCATTTTGTGATAGCTATACTAGCATACTAAAAATATGGCCTTTGGCCTAAATTGCAGTCAGCTTTTGTTTTCTAAACTGGTAATTCCTCATATAATTTATCAATATTTTTATTGCTAAGATATGAATAAAGGCAGGGACCATAATTGCAGTGATGTCTGACTAGCTGCTGAGACGGCTCAGATGTGGGATTTGAGAACATGTACAGCTCTCTGTAACATGTCGTATGTATTCACTTTTAGAGATCTAGGTCTCAGGTGAATCATTCCCCACTTTTTTTCAATGTTGTGAGAAAAGGATTCTAAAGGTTCTGCTGCTGTTGTTGCATGTAATACAAGGTTGCTAAATCAGATAAGCGAACAGTTAGCTTCTTAGGAATCTGCAGATAAGGAAGCTACATGTCCCAATATTCTAAAGGTTGAAGAAAACGGCTAAATTAGATTACATTCATTATTAGTAAAGATTACATTACCTTCAGTAATACTTTCCATCATCATTTATTCTTTAATTTTGCAAACTTTCAGTAATCTAGTGATTTACTTTAATAGTGCCTGACAAGTGGGTTTACACCAGACAACTACTTGACTTCATATTGACTGCATGAGAGCGTTGTCTGTCAGCAGTACTTTTTGTGGTTCTGAAAAGGTCTGTGATCAAAATGAGCTAAGCTGGCAATAAAATACACTGAAAGGTATGTAACTGTTGTCATTATTGTTTTAAAAACTTGTTTCATAGATCCAGATTACCCTGCATTTAGAAAAAAAAAAGTGATTATTAGTTACTACCTTTGTATTATCTCACATGTAGCTGTGTATCTAAATCACCATCAGAAGTACTAGTCCAAAAATATTCTCTAAACTGGAAAAATAGATACCCCCAGTTTAAGCCAAATATAGCCCTGGTTATGAGCCAGGCAGATTCAGAGGAGTACAGAGCTGTGTCGTGATGACCATATTGTGCACATATAGAAGCCTTAAACTGTGCATGAGATCTGGGCGAAGGCAAAACCTTTCTCTAATTTCAAATGTGGATGCTGCTCTGAACATAGCATCAAAGTAACTGTGCTCTGGATTTCAAAGGTGCTATTCCTAGACTGGGGGAAGGGACATTTCTAAGGAGTCTTGGGCTTTGACTGTTGGGTGGATACATGTTCAAAATATGCAAAGAATTATCGGATAATGTTTTCTATTAAGCAGTTCTAGGATTTAATATTTATGGGCCTTTATTATAAATACGGTTTTTTATATAATATTCACACATTTCCAATTCATGCAAAGGTGTTCTAGCTATCAGAGTAGTTCTTAATAATTTGTTATGGTTAGATGTGACTAGGGAAACCAGTGAAACAACCCAAGAAAATTTTTAGTTCCGAGAATCTGAAAATTATTGACAGGAGGGCATCGTATTGTAAGAACCTTTCCTGTTCAACGGCATTTTATTGTTGAAGAAGTTGAGACAAACAGGCCTTTTTGTTCAAACTTTAAAATTGTTTCTTACAGGTCAGTGCTCCATTTTGTCCTAAATGCAGGTCGTTGATGGGTACTTGCTAGTTTGGCATATTTATTTTTTTTTATTTATTTTCCACTAGCTGCCTGGTTGCTCAGCAGTGCTACTTCAGCAGCAAAGTGAATGGCACATTTCTCAGCAGCTGCTGGCAATATGTAAGTTCAGCAGCACCAGGTTGTATCCCAGCGTTAGAAATGATTGTAGGCAGAGATAAGAGCCACCTGTGGTGGGGCCACTCAAGACTTGCCTCTAGTAGAAGTATCTGAAGACAGGACCTTTAAACTGTGACAAACTTCAGTTGTTTTGAAATGACTGCTTTAGGCGGGTGTTTGTCTCAGGAGGAGTTCTTTGTTTTTCGAAGTTTTGGCTTTGAAGAGGTTGATACCTTATCTCTTTTACTAAGATATGAAGGAAATACTGTTTTCCCATGTTAGAATCTTAAAGCCATTTTGCTTTCTTTGCTTTCTCCTGCAAAAGAGACATGAGAAACCAAGAATACCTTGACATATGACCAAGGTATAAATGCTGTGACAAGGAAGAGGAGAGTATAGCTTTGGGCACACACACTTGGCAAAGCTTTACCAAAAGTCATCTTTAAACTCTCAGCTTGAGCTCTGTCTTTTTCAAAGAGTAATAAATAAGTTCCAGAAGAGGTGTCAGGAGAAAATAGTCTTTTCTTGCACTCAGCCTTTGCTCTGAGTCCTAGGCTGAGAAGAGAAGTGAAATGCTTACTACCAAATGATTTAGGTGCCAAAGCAGCCTAAAATGGCAAGATAAGAGGAATAAGATTTGACACAATTTGACAGAGTAGATAAGGGCTATCACAGGTGGCTGAGGGGACAGCAGTGGGAATTTCTGGCTGAAACATCGGAGCCTACAGCCACAGCAAGTCTGCACACCTTACCCTCAGTAAGGTGCATGGGGGGTGGAACAGTGATTAAATACTCTGTAGTCGTGCCTACTGATACAGAAAAGCAATTCCACGTTAGGACTTCATCCTTTTACCTAAACACCATCCTGGACGGTGGGTGTAGCATCCGCAGCTTCCCTGTCTGTGCTTGTTGCACACACTGCATGAAAGGTGAGGGTGACGTAGGCTGTGGTTTTGAAGTGCAGGTCACAGGCAGGGTCACATCTGTTTCTCCCCACCAATGAGACAGCAATGAGAATGCAGGATTATAGTAAAACATTTTCCAGTAAAAAACAGCGTACCTTGGATCAAGATTGTGCAACTTTGGAAATAGCAAGTGTTCTCCCTCCTAAGAGCTGCGTAGGCAGAAGGAACAGTTACAGACCCTACATCTTGTGTTTGGTGGATGTGCTCTCTCCCACAGCACTTCATGTCCGTGGTTCCAGCTCATGGAGATGTTCCCGAGCTGTCCTGCGGGCTGACAAAGTGGTGGGTAAGAGCAGGAGTCCAGCTGCCAGCCAGCCTTCCCCTTCTCGGGCACCCACTGAATAGGTGTATTGCTACTGCTCCACTAAAGGTATACCAAACCAAAATTTGCAACCTTAGGACAAAACGTGGCAATCTGTTTGGTGTATGCAAGTCCAAATTTGCTGCTTAACAATGTAACTCATAATAAATGAATGTGGTAAAACCTGAAACAGGATGTGTTGCTCTTTGTTTGTACCCTTGCATGTACTTGCTATGGGTTAATGCTGTATTAACTTTCATCCGTGTCTGCACTCTAAATGACCTCAAATTCAAAGCAGGGATTTAGGAAGACTAGATTGAAAAGCAGTAATAGCCATGTTGGGAAATGAGTAAAGCATGAGTAAGAGATGGGATCGCCGTGAAGGTCTGATGTTCTGGAGAGACTGATAAGCACACGGGCAGACAGAGCTGGTGGAGGAGGAAACAAAAAGTGGAGTCCAAGGATTTCATATTCTTGGAACAGTGTTATTGTTCTGTGAATGCCCTTTCTACCTCGTTAAGCGCAGCCAGTGAGCAGTGGAAATACGCTGTCACCGAGGGGTGAAGTTGCAGTAGGGTAGAGGAAATAATTACTCTGTTAGTGCTTTGAGGCTTTTATTCTTTCCTTTCGTTCACCAGCTGAAACAATTCATGTTGCCTGGGCAGACAACACATATTCACAGATAAAGCGACCTGCAGTCATTCTCAGCAGCCCCTAGAAGCAAAGCGAAGCATTAAATGTACCATTTTGCAGTGGACAGTTAGGAATACAGCTGAGGATTACTGTCACTTCCAGTAGTATGACTGGTGTTTTCCCACCACTCATCCCCGCCCCAAAACATGCCTGGATCTCAAATCACTGCTTTCAGTCAAAGCCACCCTTTTCACCCTTCTCAGTGTCTCAATAAGGGTGACGGAGGCACAATGTCTCCAGTCCTACCATGTTGACATCAGTGGGAGAGCCCGGCATCTAGCACTTAGAAAGGCTCATCAGGATATAGTGATTCCTTCTCCCTTCTCCCTTTCATGCCAGAAATGCTCTCTGGAGAAAAGAAAACCATCATCTTCTTAGATGAAAATGCTAACCTTGGTAAAAACCACCAGAAGCCAGGAAAATGTTATCTAAACCTGCTTCTCATCCTCATGTAGCAACTTTACATTATCTAGTCAAAACATTCGCAACGAAGGACGGTTTTCCAGCCTGTGGTTTTTCCTGCCTTTTCTCTTGTTCTGGTTGAACACTGTAGTCATTCCAGGCACGGATGATGAGTCCTTTCAACATACATTACGAGGCCTGTATAGGTTCCACATGTATTTGATGGCTCTTGGTTAGCTAGAAAAGCAGTTTTCCCTTAGCTCACATAATGCAATGTAATCAGCATGATAGGTATGGAAGATACAGCTACACATTGAAAAAAAGGGTTTTGAACATGTGGCCTGAATTGTTTGCTTGACTACAGTTCATATATTTTATAAATAATACCTTTTTTCATGCCCTAAGGTCATAACGAAGGCAAAATGTGTGGAGAAATACAGTCATTCCACGAGAGCTGCTGACAGTTGGAAAAAAATACATGCTTTTGGACTGGGAAGACCTTCTTCAGCTCCAAAATGACAAATCTCACACAAAGAACTAACGTATACTCAGCTTTCAGTTTGTCAACTCGTGTTTCAAACCTGAAGGGCTTGTGTGCCCAAAGGCACGTCTATTTTACTCAGTCAATCAATGTAAGACAAGATAGAACGTATCTCTAGAAAACTTTTGCCTGGAGTTTAGTGACCTGTTCATGGGCTGATAGATGACAGGTAGTCCTCAGTAAGCAACCAAGTAACTCGGAGTGCTCCCTTCTGTTTCGCTGTTTGGCAGTGGGAGCCCAAGCTCCTCTGGTGAAACATCAGCCAGGCTGAGTCTTCACTCAGGCGTCAGAGGCTTCAGCAGTAAAATAGCCTTTGGCACCGCAGCTCACCCGTTGCTTCCTGCAGCACAAGAACCAGTAGCTGTAGGAAGATTGTCAAACGTGTCGTTAATCCAAATCAGAAAGGCCTTCCGAAAGGAGTGTGTTAGCAACTCGCGGAATTCCCACTGCCGTGGGAGTGAAACGCCAACGTTTTCTCAAGGATCCGGGTATAAACATTTCCAGTGACGCAGCTTCTCCTGCCAGCCCCCGGTATGTCAATAGGGAAGATAATTACTTAATGGGCTCCTCTGTCAAATGCAAAACTTTCTACGAGAGAGCGTCTCATCACATCACATCATTTCCGTTACTTGAAAGGGTTCTTTGGAAGCTATACCAGGAGAAAAGAGGTTTTCCCTCCAGCTCAGCTAAGTGAGTGGGAAGCAGTCAGCGTCTATCTCCAGCACGACCGTAAGCGTATCCAGCTGCACAGTCCTTTCAATAAATTCCCCTCCTTGTGTAGACCAGCTCAGTTGTAGACCAAATTCACCAATGTGTGTAGGCCTCATTAAACTCTATGGCATGCCACTGATGTCTTTTCCGACACGACGTAAGCACATACAATCCAAACGCACCACACCAAGGTCCTTGATGTCCTCCGCACCATCTCTTTACATCATACATAAACTAGTCAGAGGAGCCTATAACATCACTCATGACACCATTTACTTTCGGCAAACACAGTGATTAAAATACCATATTTTCCCCTAAAGGGAGACGAGGTTTTAAAAGGGTAAAATTATATATGGTTTCATTTATTCGGAAAAAAAAAAAAATAGACTTGTTTTAAAACACAAAAAGCTTGTTGTTTTAAAGCAAAGTCAAGTCAGGTCAAAATATAAAAGTACCCTTTTCAATTCTAAAGTCTTCACAGCTGGTCATTCCCACATGCAAAAACTTAAATAACCTTTCAGGGCTGTAGTAGGGCTAACGAAAAGTCCAACAAAATGATAGATGTATTTGGACATAAATGTCACACCCAGTGGAATTAAAAGGAAATAAATAGTAATTTAACAGCATTGGCAAGCTGCTTTCTTGATTATGTAGCACCACCAGCATATTTTACATGTGTATCACAGTCATGAATAAGCCAGACCAGACACACATTCACAAACCAGTTTTGATTTCCTATTAAGCTACAGCTTATTTTCCTTCCCCCACCCTTTTCAGCTAATAGAGGAAGCCAAGGGAATGCACTGATCTTTGTTTCTTTGGAACAAATCTTAACTCCAGACTCTCATGGTTGATTCTCACAGACTGGTAGAACCAGAAGAAGGAAAAAAAAAAATCTCTTCCTAATGATAAACTATTTTTGACATTTCAATTGTTTGTTATTTACTCCAGACATAAAATCCTGATACTGAAGATGGCACTTAATATTTTCATCATCACTAGGGATGTGCCTGGGGCTAGAGGGCTCCTTAGTTCCTTGTTCAAGAGGAGTTTATGAGCATGCAATAGTCAGGGTATTCTTCCCCATACTGCATCCCTGCACAGAACATGCATCTGCCTGCCAAAGAACAAGTTTTGACATCGATCTGATAGTTTAATGATACCCTTCCTTAAGAGACCAGAGGCATGGAAAAGATTTTTGTCTTGGCTTCATGGTGACTTCTGGAAGTAATATGAATTGTCTCCTCCTCTTCTGCTCACAAGAAAGAACAAATCCTTTGAAATCCAGCTGCTTCAGGTCATATCCTGATCTGTTGGTTTGACCACGCCACCATCTTTTTCTTATCCCTCTTGCCCAAGATTTTCATTTTTGCTTTTACAGCTGTTTAAACCCTTTCCTTCCCCACTGACACATGGAAGCCTTTTCCTCCTTACTTTATCCACTGACAAACCCAGTAACACTGGGTTTGAAAGCAAACTTCCCCTAAACAACTAACTCTCTTCTCTTGTCTGAAGCTCTTCACACATGCGAGGTGGATAACTTTGGTCTATAATATGGCATCCTATTCTTCATTCCAAATCCTAAATATCTATCCTAAGTATCCATAAATAACTACATTTGAAGTTACATCTATTGAAAGCCAGTTGACCAATTCATGATAACATGACAGCATCTGGTCACAGTTTTTTCACGGAAAACAAAGAAAATGGCCATAAGGCCCAACACTTTACATTTGGTTGATAAGAAGTATTATGTAGCTGCACCATAGTAAGCAAACATTAGGCTAATAGCTTTGTTAACCAGGGTATGCAGCATGGGGGTGATTACGGTGCAAGAATCTCTGTACAAAACTTAAGGCACGTGCTGATGTCTTCTTTTGTGTCCTTTGGCACTGAAATCTTCAGTCTTGTGACTAAATTTCTCCCCAACTCCCTCAAAGCAGAACAACTCAGATCAGCAAGCCCCCAAAACCTTGGGAGAGCCTAAATACAGGGAGGTTGACCCAGCCAGACCCGAGCTGCTCAGTCCAGCTCCGCCAAGGAACAGTGCCTCCCCCTGGAAAGCAGAAATGCCAAATCTAACTATAAAGGGAGGAAGACCTAACCGGTTATGCTCCCTTCATTATTTTTTCCCATTTATGAACTATTTTCCACTCCTGTTTTTACCTCTTAGATTTCGAAACTGCCACACTAGTGCCACACTTCCCAGCACAACACATGGCAACCATGGAGAGCAAGGCACTTCAGGCTTTTCCCCATTTTTCCCTTTTGTACATTTGGGGTGATGGTCTTGCTGGCTTGCAAACCTGGTGGAATGATTCAATTTGTGCTCAGAAGAATCATAACAGTATAGGCTATTCCCTAAACTCATTCAGACCAATCATCATCTCACATTTGGAAAATAAATTTTAAAGGAAAAACAGGTCACACCCCACAAAACTGTTCCCCGTGACAAGATTTTTATATTTATTTAGTATGCCTTGGTCAGGGGCTCCGAAATACACAGACCTAATCACTCCTCATAACAAAGCACAATATAATACTCAGACAAGTGCTGCAGTGCTATGACCTGAGCACAGGAATGGATGCCTGGTCCTCTTCATTTCCATCACCAAATAATTCACTGTTCTTGGGGAATCATTTATGAACTCCTTGCTGGGGCAGCACATTGTGTCCTAACAAGGCCAAAACCACCACCTGCCCTTAAGCAATCTCAGCTTTCAGAATGCAGATGGAGAAGTAGGAAACAAACAGCCTTTTAAAACATCTTTAAGCGCCATCATAAGCAACGTGTGACCATACCAGTGGTCTGTGTCTACTGTGGTCTGTGTCTTGCAAACACTGACCTAGCCATTTGTTTGGTTATGCTCCTCCTTAACTTTAGCATTTTGCCCCATGACATTTTGCCCCTGTGCTCAATTAGGGACTGACAAGCTCATTTAAAAAACCACCCCGTAGATTCCAGATGAACAGTGCAAAACATAAGTGTTCACAGATCAAAGGGAAGGGGCAGGAATAGAAAAAAAGCAAACAAAATACCCAGTGAGGTTTGACACAGGAGGAGATGTGAGAGGAAGCAGAAACAAGTGGCATGGACAAGATTACCTTTTTGTGCTGCTTCAGTCATCTGAAGGATTTCATCATTTACCTTGGACTTACCCAGTTTTAGGGTAGGTCTGCAAGAGCCTCCACACAGGCTCTGCATGGCCGAAATTCCCCACAGAGAAGGTGGGCAGCTCCAGACTAAGGCAAACAGAGAACCTGTGTCTTCTCCTTTCTGGGTAAACGCTCAAAGCAGTCAGCGAGCGTGCCAACAGCATTTCTGAGTAAAAGCCATTAGCACAGATAGACTTCTCCAAACAGAACTCACTACCTCATTCTACAAACCATAGAAGAGCCACGTGGGTTGACTTCAGTATTCAGGGGATGTTATATCCTGAACCCCAGGTCCCAAGCCTTCCCAATGGCTTTCTTACATTTAGACAAAGAACTTTCACCTAACCCTGCCATAGCCAGGGCAGTAAACTCTGGATTACTCATAGGGAGATTTTATATCACTTTGCGTGGCCTGGGAGCCAGTATTTCAGAATGCCCTCAGCACTGCGTAACATTGCATGTGTTTAAAGCACAAGTTCCACTGTTTATAGCTGTACCTAAAGTCAACCACCACTTTCGAAAAAAAATCAATGTTGGAAAGTGACATTAATGAACAGGTGAGGAAAAATGAGATTAGGTAACCTAATGCCACCCAGCATGGAAAGAGAAAATTCAATTCCATGTTTTTCCTATAGCTATGGTAAGGATCCAATTATTTATCTTCTCTTAGCCCATAATGATTCATTATACATCTTCCAGTCTCCTCAGTGAAGGCAGCAAGGCACCATCCCTATTTAACCAGAATTTACTCCTGGAACAGTTTCACCCCTAACATTGAAAGAAGCACAAAACCACTGAGAAAATTCCTGTGTCAACCCCACGAGCCTGAGACACAGGTATCAGCACATCGCTTGGTCTGCCAGTACTGGTGAGGCCACCTGAGGTCCAGGAATTGGACAAGGTTAAGTGAAATATGATCAGACAGTGTTAAACTGGCAAAGATATGCAGTAGCAAGCTGCAAAGCTTAGCAGCAGTCATGTTTGGACTTTCCTTTTATCCCTCCAAATCCATTTCGAGATGCTGCATTACGACATTTGGTCCTCGGAAGTGACTGAACAATTTCTATTGCCATTCCTCCCAATATGATATTTAAACAGATACTAAATTAAAAAAAAAAAAAATATATATTTTTTAACATGCAATCTCAAGCACTTTGAAGATAGAATTATTCAGTCTAAAAATACTCCTGGTTTAGCATACCATTCTGTTGATGGGAAAACTGGCATAGGGACAATTAGAGACCTCATCAAAGCAATTTGACTGAGTTTTCAACAGATGGATATGCTGTTAAGCAATTCCACAGCCCCATTAGAAGTACTGAGGCATCTTCGCAAAAAACTTTTAGGAGTCAGCAAAAAAAGCTTTCATCAGGTTACGTGTGATCTTGTTTTATTTTAGGAGATTGTCTGCGATGATTGCCCGCGTTCTCTTCCAGCGCTGAATTTGCACAGTTAAGCTCAAAACCTTGCCCACTCTTTTGTTGCACA
The DNA here is from genome assembly GCA_026546715.1 of Gallinago undulata. Lineage (NCBI taxonomy): Eukaryota > Metazoa > Chordata > Aves > Charadriiformes > Scolopacidae > Gallinago > Gallinago undulata. The sequence continues at coordinate 73,998,413 of JAOTQQ010000019.1, read as the reverse complement.
GCCCTCATCAGTTTCTCTACGCTTGATGCATTTCCTTTCCCTCGTTCTGATGGTACAAAGGAGACAGATTGGTGCCAAAAAGAAAGCAAAGTCTCCCAAATTCCCTGGTTGCAGATTCTAGGTCATCCATTCCCCCCAGGATCAGGGAATACCCTGAGCAGAGAGGGTGACAAGGACAGGATCCAGAGAGCACACTGCTGTGCCTCCTGTGCAAGCCAGCACTAGGGTACTTCTTTAGGCAGCAGACAACATCCCTTATCCTGCTTTAATTTACGGTCAACACCTGCTCGCCTCACCCTGGGGCAGGAACCAGGCGATCCTGGAGGGCTACTGTGCTTCAAACCGCAGCATCCCCTTCATCTCTGTGCTGCCTGCAAGCCTGTGGAGCAGTTCAGTTATCTGCTAATTGGGCTTGTTAGAGAAAGGCATAGAATTTTTATTATTCCACCATGTCAGAGCACCCACTAGTTTTACAAGGAGTAAAATTCAGTATTAAGCACACACACACACAAAAAAAAAAAAAAAAAAAAGAAAAAAGAAAAAAGAGCTAGTAGCTCAGGACAGGACAGGAACACCTTATCCATGCCCAGTTCTAGGAGAGCCAAGGCTATTGGTAGACCGTTAGTTAGCACTAAGTGATGTGAAGAACATTCACTATGGTGTGTTTAGAGAGAGAAAGAGTTATATTTGTTGAAGGAGCGGGACCTACTTAGAGGCTCTCCAGCCAAGTATTAGATGATTTAAACTGTAGTCCAGACTTTATTCATTTAAACAATAGTAACTCAAAGTAGGATACCTTTAAGAAGATATCACTTTGTCACAAATTATAAATATAATTGTTAGGTACACTGATACTCTGCTGTGCTGCTGCTACAAATCTTGGCCATTTCCACCTTCCAAGCTGTTATTTCTCTATTGCACTCCCACCTGGACCAAACTCCCTCAGGATGCCTAAATCAACTTTACGTCCAAAAAATTCTACTCCAACACACTCTTGTTTTATTCTCTTGGAAAGCTTTCTTCTTAGAAACAAGACCATTATTGACACTTTTTATCTCAGAAAAGGCATTAGTACTCCCTATTTCAAAATAAAGTGTGCTTGTTTTGGAGGGAAAAGAACACTTTTCCATTCATTGTAAACATAAAGAATGATGCTTCTCATGCAACATTCTTGTCTACAAAACTTACAATTCTCAAATGTGTATGATATTACGAGATGATACTCATAGAGAATGACAATAAAAGTATGTCGAACTGGATGCCATCCCTCTTCCGAAAGTAGTAAATAATCTCAGCTGTCCTTGTGATTTACAGCAATACTAATGGAAGCAGTTTAGCAACGTGCCCGGTCAAGCAAGGGCGTGTGGGCTCGGAGAGGAAGAAATATCCTGCACTGGAGGAAAAGTCTGCATTTATGGAAAAGAAGTAGCATGTAAACATAAACCACACACAAACAGAATTAGAACAGTCTGGTCTCTGGGTTTTCCTCCATTTTTCTGGATATCATTAGTGAGTGTAAAAATTAGATTCACTTATATTGAGAATTAATCCAACAACTGTTGATATCTGAAATACCAAGACCCAAACAGGACCAAAATGGTTTTAGGTCTTGTCTTGGGTCCCTTTTTCAGCTGATATGAAATTGTTCCAACATCATCCATTTCAAAGGTGCAAATATAGCCTCCTGAATCCACTTAGCCCTATTTTGTGATGACAACGCTCTATTTTATGATAATAATGCTCCATTATGTTTATACTTGGAAGCCTCTCCTCCCTCCCAGTTTCATCTGCCTGTGCAACACTTCCTTTTCCTCAGATGTCAGATTATCACCAATTTACTCCTCCAGGATAATTCACATAACACTATTTCGGCTAAGTCTAATAGAAATAGCACCTCACCTGAGATTTTCACATCTGCTAGGTTATTTGCCCGGTATTTTCATCCCTTTTTGAGGGAAAACTGACAGCCACTGAAGCATACAAGATAGATATTCCATATTGTTGCTTTTCTAGCTGTAGCACTGAAGAAAGAGTGGTTTTGTTTTCTCAGGAATTAGTTTTTGTTGACCATTGTTTGTCACTCTTTTGTTTCCTGCCTGGTGGGCTCCTTTCCGCAAACAGCCTGGAAGAGAGAGTCAAGGAAAACTGTGAGGCCACAAGGGAAATCAAATGGCATAATTATAAATTACTCAAACAGTAAATGAAAGTCTTTCCTTCCTCAGGCCCTTTACATTTCTAAAGGCTCGGATGACTGAAATGCTAGGATTAATTAGATATAACAGCAGTGAATTCTACAGAAGCTATGTAAATTTCTGGTTTTAGACTTCATAACTCAAGAAAAAATAAGAGATTAGAAATGGAAGAATATTTCTGTTTCCTATTACATCGGATTGAAAAAGAGTACATTTTTTTTTTCAGGCAAGCATGAATATGGAGATGAAAGAGGCATTTTCCACTAAAAAAAAGACACTTGATTGTGATTAGGGAAGGGGTAGGGAATAAATCAAACCAGAAAAAAGTTGCTGCCAAGCTGCACAAACGTTATCGCTAATTGTCAAAATTCAATCAAGGAGGAGAACAAATACATGTCTGCTTGTCTCTAATCAGGGTCTGCGGTAGTTAACAGATGACAGACTAACACTGGCTAAAACAACCAGCTTTCCTTCCACTGTGAGTGAACTTGTGAACCATGACCCCTTCCTCACCTATGCCCAGGACAGAAGAAGTCACTCTATAGTCCCTGTCACTCTACAGCAGCAGGGATCAGGTAAAACAGCAAAACTGAAGAGGAAAGGCCATTCTACCAGCCAAAGAAAGATCTCAGTTTTGGTGCTTTCTTGCTTTTAAACATCATCTTGAGAAAGTGCATGACTTTCTTTGGTTCCCCAGCCCCAGGCTCTCTGCAAATAGCAAGCTGGCTACCACATTGTGAATAACTAGGACAAAAAGGCAGATCTGCTCTTCATACAAAAGTCAGCTGGCCTTTGTTTACCAAATGTCCTTTTGTTACTAGCAACTTTCATCACTTGCACTGGAATAATGAAGGACATGCAAACTGCAGTGTAACCTTACCAATCCATTCTCATGAAGAGCTCAGAAGTCAACTCCCCAGCTGTCTCTCAAAGAAACACATGCAGAGAAGAATATGAATTATCATTTTAGAGATGCTGTAGAGATGCCTAAATTCTCACATTTTTAAATTAAAACATCTGTTAACAATGTGGCAAAAGAACCAGGTCTAGAGGCTGGTTTCTGATTCCATGTGGCTGTGATAAGTCTGTTTGAACAATGCCTAGCCTCGTGATTAGGTTTTGATTTTGTCAGGACCAGATGGTAGCTGTGCCAAATCATTGTTGCAAGATGAAATGAAAACAATTGTGCCAAAGAGCGTCTTATGTCATATCATGTTTACTTGTAATAGACAACTATCTGGTGATCTGGGCATCGAAACAAACAATTTCAGTAGTAAGAGTACATACAGATTTCCAAAGTATATAGTTCTTAAGCCATTAGGTCTTCATTGGTTAAAACCATATACAAACTGCTCTTAAGATTATATCTCATTGTAGACCATGAACCATATAAACCAGCACTTTTCACCAAACTGCCATGGACCCCAGAAGGAGCAGGTCTCTGCCCTTCAATAGGATTTCTCAGCAATGTAAAACTCACATAACTCTTCCTTAAGTGATATATTTACGGAATACATTAAAACCTCAAACATTTTCACCAGACATGCCAATGCTGCCAATACATTTCAATAATGTTTCTGTAGGATACTAGAATAAGACCAACTGCACTTATCGTTGAGAAAGACGGCAGCAAGACTTTGAAGCATTGTCTTCCTCAGTGATCAGTCCATGGCACAGGGAAATACTCTCCCAAGTGTATTAATACTGTGTGTCTCCTCTGACTGCTCATGAAAAGAAATTTTTCCAGCTGTGGATGCAACAGAGAAACACACTCCTTTTTTAACTTACGTTGCAACAGCATTGCATTTAACACTGCAAATTCAGGGTTTATTTCTCAGTATTATGACACTTTTGTGAAGAGAGTTGTCATCATCACAGTCACATTTTCATGTGCCACAGCATCTGTGAAAATCCCAACCAGTATCCTCATTCTGGAACATTTCACAAAAAATTCTAGTAGGACCTACTGGTTGGCTAGCCTGTGGCTCCAAAATTTGGACCAATGCAACCACTTCCAAACTTTTTTCCCGACCACTAACTTTTTCTTGTGGAACTGATAAATGTTCACTGTTTTCTGGTCCATATGGCCCAGCTGCAAAACACTTACTATGGCTGCACAGATTCAGTCCTACAAGAGCCATCAATTGGACAGGATGCCCCATATGCAATACACTTTCACTTGTTTGCTCCTTACGATGCAAACACAGAGTTAACTTGAAAATCTGAGCTTCTTTTGTGTTTTTTCATCTTTTCTGCTTGGTCTCTTTGTTATTCTTCTTCCCAAAAATGTCTTTAAAGATTACTGTAATTTTTGCAAATTAATTTGATTCAAGATTTTGGAAAATGCTATCTACCTAAGACCAGCTAGAAAATACAGATCAATGTAACCGGCTGTAGACATGAAGACCTTCAGCAGTAGGGATCATCACAAGTTAAACGTAAAGGGAGAAATTAATTGCCAACTAGAGACAGCTACTTGTGGAGGAATGTCTGTCTGCAAGAGGACGTGACTTGATTGGGATGGACAATCCAGTTCTAGACACAGGATCAGGGGAGAGGCCTTAGCCGTAGGCCCAAAGCCTTGGCCTCAGGCCTGCAGCCTTAGCAGCAGGCCTGAGGATGGCATTGTCCTCTCCCTGATCCCGCTTATTTTAGGGTAAACATGCTTTTCTAGCCTTTGTTTAAGATTAATAAAACAGAACTGTGCTTGGGAACTAAGGGAGTAGTGTTGTGTGTAGGAAGCAAATTTGTATCAATTATGAAAACTTAAGCCACGTGGATGAGAGCCGGCAGCCAATGGTGTAATGGCCGCTAGCATGTGTATCTGCTGTTTGCCTACATAAACTCTGCTAAAACTTGCAATAAAGGAGAACGACCATACTCGTATTGAGACTCCATCGTTACTCCAGGCCTGACTTCCCACTCCGACAGTTACATGTTGGAAAGGGAATTTTAGTGGAAAGATCACTTACCTGTTGTTGAGCTAACAGTCAGGAAAATAAGCCCACTGCAATTAAACCTTAGTTTCACTTTGATTAACCAAGGCAGAATGCCTTGATAACTAGTGCACGATGAGAAACAAAGTCAGGTGGTAAGCAGAAGGACAGCAGTGACAGCAAGGCACAGCACAGTGTGCTGTATCTTGGTGTGCAATACAGCCCAAAAGGACTTTCAAAAATATAAATATATGAAGAAACTTCTAGAAACCTGTTACACATTTGAAAGTCATTTTTCATGAGCGCTAGCGCCTGAAGTCTGGGGACTGCAGGAAAGCTGAGGTCAGACTTTTCACCCCGGCCACAATCTACAGACCTGCCTTTCGGAAGGAAAACAACAGGAATGGAAATGACAGCTAAAATGCCAGGTTTTCTTGAACAGCAAATCCGTATTTGAGCACAAACAAAGCCACACTGATTTATGCTGCTGACTCTCTCCCATAGGTACTGCTGACATAAAAGACTCCCCAGCTAAGAGCGCCTAACAGCCCCTTCCTCCTTGCAGCGCATAACTGGCAGGAAATTCCAGCTACCCAAGAAGTTGAACTCCTAAAATGAAAGCTACCATTCAGAAGAAGTTGTGCAAGGAAAAGAGTGCTGAAATTTAGCGTCTAAGCAATATCTGCATCATAAAATCGTTCAGATTTACCTTGGTAGGATTTTTGGCATAGGAGAATCAAAGTTCGCACCTAGGTTTCTTCCATATTAAACATAAACCTATCAATATTTCTGATATGAAACCATAGGTTTGATTTTGATTTTATATTTACTGTACCATAAATCTAGCAGAGGCATTTCTGATGCAGGCAGATACAGTAAAATTAGGATCACACTATATTTGAAGAAAATTCCAGCACATTTTGTATTCTTTTTTTTTTTTAATGCCAGACTTCTACAAGATAAGATGAATGGTGTAAAGATTTATGAGCATCCACACAGCAAAGACTGGAAAGAAAACCCTTGTGTAGCAAAACTGCAGATAATCCTGAACCCTAGAATTTACAACTCTTCTATTGTCAATATTTCCTTGGCCATTTTTAAAAAATAGTAGGTTATTTTTTCAATTTTTTTCCTACAGTAAGTCCTATTTTAAATGATATGCAGGGAAACACATTCTGGAGAGTAAATCACTGTAACAACAGTCAGGATGTGAAGCTTCATGGTGGGTCTGTGAATGAACTGCTGCCTGGGGAGAAGTCTGAGGAGACATTTTTAGGACCATCCAAGCTAAAGTGGAAAATTGTGTAATGCCACTGTTACAAAGATATGTCCAGAGATAAATGTATCCTAAAATCTTTCGGATCCATTTTGGGGAGAAGTTTTCCCACAAGAATGTAAGTTCATGCCAGTGATAATGCCATGTGACAAAGGCATCAGTCTCACATACCAACACTGCAAATCCATTTACAGTGCAGATGAATCCTTATTCATATTCTCAACTTCACTGTTGTTCTTAACCAGGACCCCTACATGTACTCACTCTTTTTTATTCTTCTTGTCTAATTTGTCAGCCCCTTCAGCTTAAAAATCACAAAAGATGGTTTGTGGTTTTTTCCATGCACTTACTAAAATTGCAATCTATCTCTACTTTCTTGCTGCTCTATCTATCCATCTTATTAGAGTATTCCCCAAGCTGCTTCAAAAATAAAGTGGTAAAAAAGTACAGCGTGATGAATCAAACAAAAGGAAAGATATCTATAGTCTGAAGCTGCTTTATGATATTCCTACACTATTTATTACATGACATATTATTTTCCTGGTGAAGAAAACAGATGACTCCTCTGTCTGAAAGATAATTTGGAAGCAGAGCCAGGTACTAGGCTTTAATCATAATTTCTACGGTCTCCTTTCAGTACAGGCTTTTAGCATGTGCACAGTTATCCTGTGAGTCAGTGAATAAATTAATTTTTAATGCATTTATAAATGATGTGAGATGGAAAAAAAATATTAATTTTTTGGGGTATAGAATATTTAAATTGGCTGGCCTAAATTACTAGAGCCTAATTCCAAATGTTAATGGCATGAGCTAAGACAGAAGATCTTGGTTTTCTCAGCAATGACACAGATTTCTCAGTCATGTATTAAGCAATTATTAATTAATGATAAGGTGTTAGTGGAAACAATTCACACCAAATTCCTTATTGAATATTTTACAAGCAGTACATGCCATTTTTTAACATCTGGTCAGAGAAGGATACCTCATCAACATCTTGTGCCCATCTTGTCAACTGAACAGTTGACATCATGAGGTGGTGTTGAGAAAAGCCTATATTTTACCTATGACAAGATCTAATCTAAGTCAAGATCTAACCTTTTCCTAGCATAATATGTATTTTTAAGTTCAACTTACAAAGGTAAAAAATGACACCATACAATCATTTACTCCATTAATTCAGACACCATGAACTCATGCTAGGATAGATGATTGTGTTACTTTTTTAACTTAAAGTTGTGAAACAAACTTAGATCTCTTAAAATGACTAAAATTAAATCATATTATGCCATAATTTATCTTACTACTCCAAACAAATTTGAACAGGATTTAAAAACTTACAATCTAATATTCCAGACATAACGCCAAACCAAAATGTCTTCTTGAAAGGGGAATCTGCTTTTCTAGTCTCCAAAAAAGGTCCTAAATGAGATTTAGCTGAGATTTGTTTTTTGGACTGCCCAAAGCTCTTTCACAGGACCTGTCATAAGAGGCTACGGATAAAACCCCTGTGGGCTTTCACAAGGTGAAAAACGTAGGTCAGGACCTTCCTGTGAGATGGAGAAACACAAGCGTCCACAGCCACAGGTAATAAGATTAACTGCACAGTTCCTGGGAGGTTTCTGTTAGAAGAGTCAGGCAGAAGAAAAAATAAAATTATTTGCCTTAGTTAAGTCTAGCGATGCCTGCAAAAGATTTCAGAAAGCCCTGATGCATGTGCAATAAATAAAAGGCGTTCTTGGGGGGCATTGCCTGAACCACTTGTAAACCTCACCAGCAAGTTTTAAGATCCAGGTCAGAGAACAATTCTCTCCAGACCTACTTTGCTCCATGTGGGAAGTGCACCAATGACACCAGTCCTTCCCGTACTCCTGAGCTCTTAAAAAGTGCCAAGCCCTAAATGCAAGTTGACATTAGCACACATGTGATGCGCAGGGGTAAAAGAAAGTTACATTTTAGCTGTCGTTTTCACGGTACATTTGGGCTATCCCAAGCAGCTCTAACTGGATTCTCACCCAGAAATAGAAGGTATTTACATTCTCCTTTTGTCGGTTGAGATAACTCGCTCCTCTGGGCCAGCTATTTTTCCTGTTCTTGGCACCAGGTCTCCCCTTAGAGAGTATTATAATGTTCAGCAAAAGAAATCCAGCTGGTTGAATGAAGACTCTACATAAATTAAATGGGAAACTTGCAGCATGCCAGTTTTTTCATCTAAACAACATGTACATTTAAGTCTGCATAAAAAAAATCTCCTACGGCTTCATGATTTCCTTTATAGGCACGTCTGACAAAAGACACTGCAAAATGTTAACAGATCCATGTCTATTTTATCTCAAAGTAGCCTAAAGCAATAGAATCCCAAAACCAAGGGAATGCAATAGTTGGTATCTTAGAAACCTAGAATTCTGCTGGTCTTTTAAATATTTCCTCAGAGGGGGAAAAAAAAAAGTGTTAAAAACTGGAAGACTTTATCATCTTCAGGCTGAACTCTAGTTTATACCACCCATCATAGGTCAAAGCCTCCTCTGTCTAGGAAATTTCTTTCACCAAAACAAGTCCCTCAAGTCCTCTTTTCAACTTTTTTTCTTTTCAACTGTTTTCAAACACTTGTATCAGCATAAAAGAAGCAGAACAAAGATGATGATTTTGTCCATTTTAATCAGTTGAAGTTTTGACCCCCCAAATTGTGTCATGTTAGCCAAAACATGTGTGAAATATGTCAACTAGGAGGTTCTTAATATTTTGTACAATACATAATACATAAGTGTAATTTGTAAAAATCATTCCCTGAATAGAAATTTTATTTCATACCTTCTTGCTCTTTTAGATAATGTATAACAACAGCTTCTTGAATGTTCTTGAATTTTTTTAATTCTTGCTTTCTCTTCCTTTTGTTCCTTGGCATAATAGTGTTGGATAAAAAATATAGAGATAAGGCTAAAATTATTTCTTCTTTATCTTGATTGTGTATTGTACTGAAATACAGTGCAGGACTAGAAAATGTCTTCAACTTAGGTTTTAGAAAGTTAAAAATAATATTGTTTTCATCTTCAGTGGAGTTTTCTAAAGGATTGTAAGGGAATTAGAAGACTTCCACTGAAATTCTATAGAAAGTAGTCCCAGTCATATTTATGTTGTGGGTTTGGAAAATCCTTGCTCTACCATTTTTTGTCACTATAATACTGTAGAAATACAAATGGGTGAGCTAGCAAGCCTACTCTTGCTGATTTGCAAGAAACCAGCTCTGATCCTAGTTCTCACAGAAGAAAAATTGCTTTTTTTTTTTTTGTTCTTTAATAATGCACTATTGATTTTGAAGTTGCATTCAGGGATTGTGAAGAATCATTCCAGCACTAGAATCCAAAAAGCAAAACCACTGGTGTCCACAGTGGGATGAGCCCTTATTTGTAGATGGCCAGCATTAGTCAAGACAATTTAAGCTTCTCCTTTCTCATCCACAGTTCCTCCTCCACAATGCCCCTTTTCTTCTACCGCTTTACCTGAGCTTGAGCGAAGCTAATTTGAACTTTCAAACATTAACAGCTCCTTTTAAGCTGGTAGGAAGTTCACATGGCCAGTTTATATCTAAAATCTAAAACTTTGGACCAAGAGAATGACAGGCATTTTCATGGAATGAGTCAGGATGTCACCGAAAATGTGTCATATCGGTCAATGTTTCCATTGTTCAAATGTATGTATTATTTGCAGTTTTCTATCATACTTCTTCCTCCATTTCAACTGCCCTCTTGGATTTCCAACAGCTCACTGTCTTTGGTAGTAGATATGCCTGCTGTGAGTGAATTATGATCAGTGAGATAATACAAAAGGCATTTTATATGCTGATTCAGTCAGCATGTAAACGCTTTCTGGCACCAACATTACTGTGAGTGAGAAGTGGGAATTTTATTTTCTGTGAACTCTCTGTTGGTGAATTTTGGACTAGGTAACCCGAGAATAAATGGTACGGCAGCATGATTGGAACAAAGTCACTAACATTGAGCAAAAATATGCAGCATTGGGCTGGTTCTTCCACTGAAAGGGCTCAGCTTTTCATATTTATGGTATTACCAAGCTCAACGTGGCTATACAGTGCTCTGCTGCTTCCATTAACCTTCATGCCATGGACAGGCTTTACCTCTACACATCATTAACCACACACTGGTATCTTCTGGAGGTTTCCAGACAAATCTAGTAGTGTTAGCTAATTTAATTTATAGAGAATTTGATCTTTAATTTCTTTCATGTCCAAACGGCCACTAAAATGGGAGACAATTCTTTCCAGATCTCTGTGTCACTCTTGGACTCCTCAGTACCAATATACTTTCCAGTTTTGGGAACACCCAACACATGCTTTTGCATGACAAGAGGCTACCTTGGCAACGTGCCTCTGTTTCCCAACACCACACCTCCCTTAGCACTGTGATTCTGGGAAGAGCTGTTAGTGGGAAAGGCTTGCTGGGCAAGTGAGGCTGTCAGGGAAGGAAGTGGAAGAAACGGGAAAGTTTGAGGTAAATGAGCTTATTACAAGGCAGAGATGGAATATCTTCCAGGATACGAGTCAGATCCTCTATTCCAAGGAAAACTTACTGTCAAAAGAAAGCCAATCCTGACCAACGTCAGATTAGATCTTGGCATGAGGAAGCTCCTAGCTCCTAAAGAACATCACTTCTGAGCAGTAAAGACAAGATTTAGAGATTCAGTATTCTGACAGCGCAAGACAGATGATGTCTGCAAAACAAAAATACCTGCCCCCTCTGATTCCCCAGTACCCAACAGTGTGTCACAGTGTCACTGGATTTACTAAAAAAAAGTAATATCAACCTTTCTTTAGGGAAAACACGTCAGTACTACATGGATTTCCCATTTATCTACTTTGAAAAGTTGCAATAGAGTGAAGACGGATGGGTACTTTTTCTTCTTACAGAAAGCGTTGATACTCACTAGAGTAGTTGTTCTCATTAGAGAGTCCCTTACTAAGCAAAATACAGAAAACCAGTATGTGTCATCTTTGCCATTCCCAGCTGCTGGTATGCAAAGAGACATGGCACTGGGAGTGAGCTGGAAATGTTAACTGTTACACTGATATTCATAGGCATATAATTTCTGCAGGATACAGGAAAAAAATTCTTTATTTTTACTCCAGGCTTATCACATAAAATTGAGTCTTTCCTCAATTTATCCAGAATAAGATACAGTCTTCAGACAAAGGCATACATTTGCTAAGAAAGAAAAAAAAATAAAATGTGCTTTTTGTTTTGTTTTTGGACGAATTAAAACAAGGACTTCCCTGTTGTTGGCAGTGGTGTCATGTGCTATAATCTGGTCATTGTAAAGACATATCTGGTCCTAATTCCCAACCCAACACCAGATGTTTTCAAGGCATGTTCCCTTGCAAGTCTGCTTCGCTGGAGAACAATAATGCAGGGATTTCAGCTTCCATGTTTCAGCACCTCATCATGGTTGTTAGGGAATGGTGAGAGGGATTTGAGAGCTGTAAGGCTGCCAAGGGCGGCTGCAGTGGCCAACGAGGGGATTTGCAGGAGGGTTGAAGTCGCGGCCGCAAGCCCAGCCTTTTGCTGGGGCTGGGGCAGCTGTGGGAGCCACTGTGCCTGACCCAGGGTCAGCGGGTCTCTCTCTCCCAGAGCATCCCATGAAGGCATAGCAACATCTGGCACCCCTCCAGCCAGCAGTCCCCAGCGCCCGGCCACTCTCACATAGATCAGGTTGTGGGAGACTCATGCCTCCAGCCAAGCCCCAGTAATTTGGAGGAGCCAGACTTGCCACTGGGGCAGAAGATGTGAGCGTTACAAGAGTGCTATGGGGCAGCTCCTCATTATCCCAAAGAGCTCTTGACAGTTGGCTTCATGGCTCCTTTCCCCATGATGTCCCAACAGGTGCTTCTCGGCAGCTGGCAGCTGAAGGGTGCACAGCCTCAGGAAGACCCCCAGTCCATGCTTCTGGTGGAATAAATTGAGTTTTCTCTTCTTCTGCCTCTCCATGTCTAACATGGCTTATAAGAACAGCGAAGCAGGGATGAGAGATCTCCCTGTACTGCGTGAGCATGCCTACAGAGGTCCTTCATAAAAAAAAAAGGTTATCACAAGTTCCCCGCCATGTCAGACCAGAGGTGCTGGCTCTCCTCTCCAGCCTCAGCTCTTCTCCTTTCCTTTGTACTCTTGCAGAAATCAGCCCTACTGCTCGACCCAACTCTCAACACCCCTGACACATCGTGGGTTGTGTGCCTGTGAACAGTGTCATCTCATGTATGGTAAGTAGGACCCGAGAGGTCATCTCCCCCCTGTACTCGGCACTGGTGAGACCCCACCTCAAGTACTGTGTCCAGTTTTGGGTCCCCTACCACAAAAAAGACATTGAGGTGCTGGAGTGGGTCCAGAGAAGGGCAACAAAGCTGGTGAGAGGTCTAGAGAGTAAGACTTAGGAGGAGAGGCTGAGGGAGTTGGAGGTGTTTAGTCTGAGGAAGAGGAGGCTGAGGGGAGATCTTATCATGCTTTATAATTACCTGAAGGGAGGGTGTAGAGAGGCCAGGGTTGGTCTTGTCTCCCAAGTCACAGGAGATAGGACAAGGGGAAATGGCCTCAAGTTGTGCCATGAGAGGTTCAGATTGGATATTAGGAAACATTTCTTCATGGAGGGGGTTATTAAGCGTTAGAATGGGCTGCTCAGGGAAGTGGTTGAGGCACCATCCCTGGAGGTGTTCAAAAGACAGGTTGACATAGTCCTTAGGAATATGGTTTAGTGATTTTTGTCAGGGTTGGGTTGATGGTTGGACTAGATGATCTTTAAGGTCCCTTTCAACCTAGACACTTCTATGATTCTATGATACTATGTCCCATAGAAATGGATGCAGGAATTTTCCTGCCATGAAACCCTTGAATTTTGCCTGTCATGATGGTGGATATGTCAACTCTCTAAAGACATACAAATAAGCAGAAGACTTCTTTTGCTGATTTTGTTTCACATATACCTGTAGTTCGTAATGTGAATTAGGATTGACCTTTCTCTGCATATCTTCATCTATAAGGATGGTGCAGTGATTCTCACTGAATAAATTATAGCTGAGTGACACCTTCCCCCACAACTGTGAAAATGCTGCTTTTCAGTCTGTACAATATATTCAAGTTCCCATACTGCTTCAGCAAAATGAATGACTTTCAAAAATCACCCATATAAGATCTTGATTTGAGTAAATCAAGATTCAGGCATAAAAATGAATCACTTCTCACCATGTCTCTCACAGGGAGGAAGCCAGCTGTTGATGACTTATTCAGTCTATGAAGTCTCCAGAAAAGAATTGAGCAATGCTGAAATGCATATGTCTCTTTTTTTTAGTAACAGAAACATTTTACAAATATACTCCAAAACATGAATGAGAGGGCTGTACTAGATGCAGAAAGTTGCAGAAATGGACAAATACACTGGGAGTTGGTAAATGCCATGAAGACGTGTATCCTCTTGGTCAAACATGTATGCAAATATCTTAGGCATGAAAAGTGTGGGAAAAATCAGGTAAGTACAGGCTCACTCTGCCTTCTTCCCAAAATAAAATGAGCTTGTTTGCTGAGCAGAACTATAGATTCTCACACCATATACAGTCACAAGGTTTTTTCCTAGCAACAGAGTGGACATAGGGCACTCCTGCCTTGCTATAGGACATTCCCATAACAATATTGCTGCTCAAAAGCATGTAAATAGAGAAATCATTGAGCGCTCCTAGGAAGTTTGCCAGCCTCTGACTGAAGGCTTTATAGGTGCTAGAAAGAGATTAAGTGTACTAATTGTGATTTGTCATTAAAGATAAGTGCTTAAATTTGTCTCTGTTTTTTTTTTATTGCACTGCAGTAAAAAACCTTGAAGTCCCAGCTGAGTCAAACTGTATTTTACTAAGCCCAGTAAAAGCAGTAGGACACCATCCTACCAAACAGCTTACGGAAAACACTTTAAAGGACCAGAAAAATAACACTTTAAAGAGCTATTAATGGGAGCCTAATAGCAGAAGGATTTGCAAAACCCTCTTGTCTGGCCCTAGATCCATCTGCTAAGTGCTACTGTTTTTCCACCGTCATTTCTACTTTAATCTGAACATCAGTGTAGCGAAAGAGAGAGGTCATGTATTTCCCTCCAGAATATGCAGTAGTACCTGCAAAAATCTTCCAGATGTAAAGCATCACAATCTGTCCTATATGATAACAGGTTTCTCCTTCCACATTCAAACGATGCTTCACCCAGCAATCAAGCAGAGCCATGAATAAGAGGTTCATCGAGCAAGAAGGCACACCACTGCAGTTCTCTGCTCTGTACAAGCCTTCTACCCAGCTCAAGCAGAGCAGAAGCTCTGCCTGGTGCTCTACCTTCCCAGCCGGGCACTTCGGTCACATGTTGCAGCTGCTCCTCCAAGTGACACCCATCACAGAAGTGAAGTCTTACCCTAAGGATACGGTGAGGTGTAAGGAGAAATAAATTACTCACATCCGGATCCTCATTAGACTGACATTTGAGCGGCCCTGATTTAGGTCATGAGAAATTTCACATCAGGTCCTGACCGTGCTCACCCAGATACAGTAACGTTTCGATAAACGCGTGAATCAAGCTGTGCAACTCTTCCGCAAAAGCAGAAGTTCCCACCAAATACTTGACACATGAGATTTGTAATATAAATAATTTTTTTATGAAATATAAACTCTTATCATGTGTCACTGATAGCTGACAGATTAAGTTCTTGGTGGAAAGACTGTTTTCTCTTTAAGGATCTTTTGCTGGGGAAAAAAGAAAAAATACAAAAAACCTCAAACCAAAGCAATTTAGTCATAGAAAAAAAATTAAAAAGAGAAGCACAATGGGTCCACAAAAGATACATGAGCGTGCCACGGCCTCTAATTCAGGCCTGGACTGACCTAAGCTTACACTGATATTTTCTCAACATCTACAAAACCCACCTATGCCATCCTTTATGACTAGCTGGGCACATGCAAGCACAGGCACTGGAGGGACTACAAGTGGCCTTGCTGCTATAAACTTCTTCAAGCACACACTTCTGATTTCCTGGTCTTCTGCTACTCCACCTCTCTTCCCCTTCTTGTCCACCACCACGGATGAGCACTGCCTGGAGAAGGGCTCCAGTCTCATGCGGGATGTCATGCCCGTGGGCAGAAGACACGCAGGTCTCCTCGTGGGCAGGAGATGAAGTTCATAATACAAACCTGTGCAGCCTGCCCACACACACAAGCTGTAGGTGAACAAAGAAGGTATTTCCTAGTTTTACTGGGCGCTGCAGCCAACCCTCTGCAGTTGCTTCAGCTTTTATGGCTCTTTGTCTTCCCTCCCCTGCTCTCGTGGTTGTTTTTTGCCTCCCCCCTAATCAACGCTAGAGAGTGAACAACTCTTGCTCGGCGAGCTCCCGCGCCCCTGCGCTCTGTCACGGCACTCAGGCAGCCCCTTGTCAGCAGGGTGCCGGGGAGCTTATTAATCCTCACACCACCCCGACGATATGGGCAGCTATAATTATCCCCAGTTTAGTTGGGGGGGGGTGGGGGGGGTGGGGAGGAGGGAAGGGGGAGCGGAAACTCTTCCAGATTAAGCATCTCAACCCAAGGTCAGGCGGGAAACACGGCCAGGATGGTGTCTTGCTCTCCTTCTTCTAGGTCCCCCCGAAGGAGCCAACAGTGCCTCCTCGCAGCTGGGAAAAAATCATCTTGTTTGCTAGTCAGTACTAACACCCACACGGCAGCAAGCAGACCTGTGAACATATTAATGTAAGCCTTACATTTATTTAAGAAAATTAGAGAGAGTGTCCTTCAGTGCACAGGGCGCAGAAACAAGCATCTTCAGGTCAGAAAAATCAGTCTCTGTGACTGCTCTTAACAGATCCTTTGTTTTGCCTCGTCTCACTTTGGTGATGAAGTTGACCGTCAGCAGAAAGCCATACTGTGTTGGTTGCCTCATCTGCTGGGAGAGGCAGGCTGTGCCCTTGAAACACCCTTGGGACAGAGGGGACGTGGGCTGTCAAGGATGTGCCTCTGGATGACCGTCCCACTTTGCACCTTGTGCACCATCAGGGTTTGCTCCACCCTCCGCCTTCACAACCTTCTGCTGACTCCAATTGCAAACACCACACCAGGTGAAAGCTCCTATCACATCGTGGAACAGATCAACGTTGAGTAGAAATGTGAGGAAGTGTAATTCTGAGGGCAGGAGAGAGGTGGTCAAACCCCACTTACAAGTGGAAATCAAATCACTCCTTTTCTTTCTACCTGCATGTTTTTCACCTGTAAACAGTCATGATGGCTGCACATGTTTCCAGGTGTTGCAGACTCTTGCTTTTCCACAACAGAATATTCAAGAAGTTTAGATTTTATTCTGCTTCCAAATAAAAATAAAATATTGAAACCTCTTGTTTTGTTGCTGTTGAAAAACGAAATCTGTGTTTTGTAATCATGCATAAAAACAAATAACCTATGTTTTCAAACATATTGCAAATATAAAATTTAGGCACCTTAATATGACTGTATTTGAAAAAGCAGGCAGACATTTAATCTTTCATGAAAGACTTCAGCAAAGACTTTTGCACTCTCCACCCGGATAGTTTGATGCAGTCCAGATGTTTTCTGTACAGTGGGTGTGTACCTTCCCTCCCTGACGAAGAAACCAGCCCAGATATCCTTGGGTTCCTTTCCTTTTGCAGCTTGAGAGGATTTGAACCTGTTTTATCCCAGTCTGTCTACTCACATTATCATTAGAGATGGGCAAGTCACAATGAGAGCAAAAGGGTGGCTTAGGTCAGTACTGAAAGTTTTGTTGCCCAGGCAAGCTCCACCAAAACATTCATGTATTCCAAGGCTTCGAGACTGCAAGAATATAAGAAAACCAGAGTTTTTAACTTCTGGTTGTGCAAAAAGTATTCAGAGAGCAGCCCTTCTTACATGTTTTGGTGCTTAGTCTGAGTTTTTGTTTGAAAGCAGAAAGGTAGAGGTACACAACAAAGACAAAAAAAAAAATATTAAAATCTGGATCAAACATTTGCCACTCTGGGGGAGCTTATGTTTTGGTCTGAGATGTGAGAAGAGTCACACTTCATCTCACGTACTCAGGTGCAAGTAGTATGTCCTTTGTGTTTGGGCAACAGCTACTTTATTTACCTTAGGAACTTGCTGTCTTCAGAAAAGTGCATCCATTTTGTTTGCATGGCAGCAGAAACTGTCAGAGCTGTCACTGCGCTCTCCCAGTGCTCTCTCACGGGATCTAAGGTGCTATTTCTCGTTCTGCTAATAGAAGGTACAGGTCATTGAGAAAGTCCATAGTTGCTTTTCATGTGATGAGAAACGTACTGCAGACAAGGGATGGTGTAGCAGAGGTTCCTCTGTTATACCTGGACATTCCTTGCATGACATACCTGAGAATATGGACAAAGAAGATGGTTAATCCTTTTTTCAGCACGCCAGCTAAGGGCCGAATATATCTTCCTATCCTGCAGTAATCCAACTTTCAGTGCAGGATAAAGTACTTCATCTGAAGTACATGCTATTTCAAGGTAAGAACATACCTAACAGTGGTTGCCAGAGCGTACCAAACATGCTGTAAATCCCCGCCTCAAGTCCCCCAAAATTGTTCATATGCTTGTGTCTTTTTCATTAAATACAAAATATTCTGTGAATTTATTACAATACCAGCATTGCATGACTGCATAAATCAAGCATTTGCGTTTGACTGAAGACAATCTTTACGTCATCATACTCACTCTGTGCACTGAAAATGGTGGAACAATATAAAAAACACAAAACTTTCCAATTCAGTTAGTAATTAACGTAGCTAATTGGTCTTTCCCTTTCAGACAGCTGGTAACTTATGGTTTTGATCAAAACCAAGGAAATGCAAAAATAAACAGAAAAGCTCCGCTATTAAAATAGAGCTTGGCTACATTCTAGGTTGGTTATGCAGAACTAAGGTGTTATCTGGTATGTATTAGCAAACCCAGGAAGATGCATAATGATAAAGCTACCAAATCATTAGTGATAATCTTATTGTCACTGCTGACACTGTCAGCTGTAGTAGTTAAGAGCCTGCAGAAATCCATGCCAAAGCAGACAAACTTCCAAGTTACATTTTTATAATTAAGAAACTATTCATGTAGGGAAGGAGGAAGAACAAAACAATTAGTAAATTATTTGCTTGGCATTTCATAGAGCCTGTAGAGTGCCAGAGAGACTGAATTGCCACACGTATAAACCAGATAAGGAAATAAGCCAGAGCAGGGTAGACAAATTTATTCCTAGTGTCACTCAACACTCTTGAAATGAAGAGTTTCATGAAGGGTAAATGCATGCTGTTCTGACTGCATTGTGGAACAGAAAGACCAACCCTCCCCCCTTTATTAATTCTTGTGTTATCACATCAGTAATGAAGGGGGAGACTGAGAAAGGGTGGACGTTCGTGTACATGAATGTCCTTGTAAGGCCATTCTCTATCATATTTGAAAGCTCATGGAAATTGAGAGAGGTTTTCCCTCATGAGTGGAAAATGGCAAATCTCGCACTCAAAAAGAGGCCAGAAGGACTATCTGGAAAGCTGTAAGAGGGTCAGCCTTTGGTTCATGGGGAAATCATAGTGGAAGTGCTTCTTAGAGCACATTTCTGGGAACAGGAAGGAGAGGGCAGGCATGTGGGGCAGCGAGCACAGACTTACCATGAGCAAATCATGCCTGATCAGCCTGATCAACTCTTCCAGTAAAATAGCTGGCTTTCTGGACAAGGAGAGAGCAGTTGGATTCTTTTACCCAGAATACTGCATGCACTTTTGGCTCCCCCAGCGCATGACACTGATCAGCTGGAGCAAATCCCGCAGGTGGCCATCAAGATGGTCCAGGATGGGGCATTTTCCAAGACTGAGGGAGTTGGGATTGTTCTGCCTGTGGAAGGGACAGCTTCCAGGGAACTTAGAAGCAGCTTCTCAACACCTACAAGGAGGTTACCCAAAAGACTGAGCAACCACCTTCACAGTGTTGGCAGGATGAGAGACTACAGACACAGCTTCAAACAGGAGAGGTTCACCCTGATAGAGGGAAAAATGTCTTCCCTGGGAAGGCAATCAAGTGTTGGGACAGGCTGCCTGAAGCTCCCATGCCACCTCCAGCCTTAGAGGTTTTCAAGACCACTATGGAAAAAGCCCTGAGCCCTGAACTCAGAGCTGGCCATGCTTTGGGCAGGAGGTTGGCCAAGAGGTGCCTTCCAACCTGAATAATAAGCCTTTGATCCTGTGAATTCTCCAGCCCTCTCCAGCAGATTGACTTCCATACAGAAACGCAGTGTACGGTCCTGAAGTAGCCAGGCTTTCTGTGGAGAAACAGATGGAGTATAATCTCCCCTAAAGTGTATTTCAAAATGATTGTCAATGAGGAATAGGTCATGAGAGATTACTGAAAGGATCCCAATTCAATGTTTTTAAAATTACATGCATTGCACAAAACCAAGAACGCAGCTGTACCTCTCCTCCTCCATAACCTTAATTTCTGTCTTGGAGGTTTTGCACATAGGTGAAGAGTGAGTTTCCCCCCTCATTAGGAAAAATAAGTTAAAGTAAGCAGAATATCCCCTTATAGCTGTCATCATAATAATATGGCAATTGAAAGGAACCTGGAAAATGAATATAAAAAGGAAAAACGCTCAATTTCACTGTGCAAGTAAGTGGAGCTGGAGAATGGAGTAAATTAAGAGTCATACCCTCTGCTGGGCCTAGGCATTACCTGGTGGCAAGAAATGGCAGCACACAGAGCCTCCTTCCCCCATGTCCCTACTCTTAAGGCCACTGTGCCCAGTCCTGAAATAAGCTGACACTGAAAGAGTTGTTGCCAGAGTGCTTTAACCTGATTCCCACCGAATGCCCCTCCTGATTGCTCTCATTGTCATAAAGCAGAACCTTCTGGTGGCCCAGACGCACATTCAAATTATGGTATGTAAGGAAAGGGGAAGAAGAACCAGCCTGCAGCAGCTGGCTATATTAATTTTAGGGGAATCCCCCACCAGCTGTTACCGTCAAATTTCCATTGACAATGGCCAGAAAAAATAGAGCAGGGGCCAGGATATATTAAAGTGTTAACTGCAGGCTGTTATCTGTGCTCTGTAATTATGAGTGCTATAGAAACTTGTGTGCTTTCCTCCATCTCACTGCTGTTCTCCCATGCCAACATGTACATAGCAGATTTTTGTTTTTTAATCTTAAGCATGTCATTGCTTACTTGCTCCCTTGAAAGTCAGCTGCTGGGGTGGGAAACTAAGACAACCAGATGTTTTACTTTTCATGCTGAGGAAGTGAAATTAGAGATTGTCTTCCTAAGCTTTTTATGGAAGAAAGCTCAGAAATATGAGGAAAGCTATACTTTTAACCCTGCACATTTTAAGCACCAAAACCAGTAGTTCATAATCAGTGGGAAAATAAAAAAAAAAAAAGAAACAAAAGAAAAAAAATAAAGAATAAACAATGTGAAGTGAAGGAGGAAGGCGGAGAACAGGAGGAAGAAAATGGGGCAAAGATCACCCTTCCTTCTCAGTTACAGCTTGAAAATATATTATTTTCTTCATATAGGTTAGGTAAATCTCTACTACTTAGAAATTACTGATTTACAAGCCCAACTATGTTTATATTTAGAACAAAGATTTCTATGCCTGCCCTTCAAGAGCTGATACTACAAGGCACCCACTGCTAAAATAGATATGTGCCTTTTACTGCAAAAGCTCCACGTGTTGTGGCTGGCATCTTAAATACATGAGAGTACAAAAATCCTAGTAATTTTCTTGCAGACTTTCTTTTTTTAAGGCATATCTGACAGTCTTCAAAGGGGCTGTTGCAGTATCAAGTCAGAGGGAAGGCAGGGGTAGGAGGTTTTAGGCAAGCAGCCTAAAGTAGGAAGGTTTCATATGTTGCCAGCTCTCAGCAATAAGTGCTGTGTGAAGGAACATTCATACCACGGCCCTATTTAATTTCTCAGTGTTATCACAAATGGGAAATTAAACATTTTTTCTCACAATAGAATACATTTGCTGGCTTGCACCCATATTCTCTGGATTTCACTTGAGCTAGCAACAAATCTGTTTCTCATTTAACTGCAGCTTCTTTCTCATCTATATCTTACTTTTTTTTGTGTAGTATTATGAGTGAATTCATATTTATAGGTGAATACTGTCTCCAACCATAACTCCATATTCAAACACCATTCAACTCTGGGACTGTTTAGATTTAAACTTTAGCCTAGATCTAAAGTTTTTCAGTTGACTTCTGTCTTTGAAATAGCCCAAACCCAACCCCTAGAGAGAAAGACCTCTGGACTACTAAGGGGTTGAAATACGTATCCGTATCAAATTCACAGCTTGAGCTCATTTCTTGGAGATAGTGGTGAGATCCAGGTATGAAGCCTCATGTATCCTTTCTATCATTCTTTTGTTAAATGTCCTTAACGTTAATGCACTCACCGACTTTTCAGTTCAGTTAGGAATGTTGAGGACTTTCTCAGCCTTCCAATTCAACTCCCCTCCCAGAGATGCTCCGAAAACAAAATTCAGAAGTAACCCTACATTTCCACATCAGCATCAGCAGTTTCATGGGAACGGAGGGAATAGAGCAAGCCAGAAAAATCCAAAGAGCACTTGTTTTCTACGTCATCTGCCATGTGGCCTTCACACTGCATAAGAAGGCAGTCTCTAGGGAGTTAAAAGGTCCAAAACCTCTCATTAACATGCGAGACCCAATGAGTGTACAAAACAACCACTCTGGGTCTGCTCTTAAATCCTCTGGAACAGCCCAGGGAACAGCACAGGAGAGGTCCCAACCTACTAGAGGGGGTCATTTTCATGCACAGCAGGAGTGGCAGCATTTTTAAGCAAACTGAAATCAGAATGGGGCAAACAGAGGGCAGCTTTTCTGAGCCCCCGATTCACTGCCTGCCTTACCAAGTTACAGAAAATAGTTCTTCTCCAAAACAGCACAACAACAAATGTTAAAAATGCACATATTAGGAAAATAACAATCTACGGTTTCTTGTGTTCACTTTTTACACGCTTCATGCCCCTTTTTCCTAAAAAATATAATCTGTATTCAACAGATGATACCCTAAAGGGTGTTCCTGATGAAAAAAAAAAAAAGAAAAGGAAAAGAAAAAGAAAAAAAGGCTTATGAGTCTGTTTTTGTCCCCTGGTGATGTAATTATGAAACATCAGCCCAAGGAAAAATTGTCAAAGGGAATGACAGGAGGAAATACTCTTCGGATTCCAGGGAAAATGCTAAAGCTTTAATGCCATATGATGGCATTTCTTGTTTTCTTCATTAAAGAAATATTGCTTCCCCTTGCATTATAAAAAAAATTATAGAAATATCAATTCACTGAATAAGTGGCCCGAACTGATTTAGGCAATGATGAAGCCATTTTTACAGCTGTTCTGCTGCTTGGTGTATTGACCGTTTTGTCTCTACCTACATAGAGTTGTAGAATTTTACTCCTTGAGCCTGACAAAATAGTTTTAATTGGGCCTTTAAAAAAAACACGGTGAACATTTCCAAGTTGTCATGCATGCACAGTTTTTGTTTTATTTTGTTTTTTTTTAAGATTACAGGGAAAACACCGGAATATTTTTCACTTTTTTTCCCCCAGTCCATGGGAAAAAAGGTAATCTCTTTTCTCCTCTCATTATGGGCAAAAAGCAATGAAAAAAGCTTGGATGTATCCATGTACCTTTTTTTTTTTTTTTGCCGCTAAATATGGAATTACGCTTGCTTTTCAGACAACTTTCTTGTGAGACATGTGCCTGTAAGTTTGAACATAAGGTGCCCTGACATAGACCTCATGGTTTCTCTTCCTGCCACCCTGCTTTGTTCCACCTAAGCATAGACTGTCGTACAGGAAAGGACCTCTGCAGCTAAGATCCTGCATGAACAAGAATATCTGGCTGGGACTGCTGACCTGCCTCTGCCTCTCCTTGCGTTCTGTTTCGTCTCCACTTTTGAAAGGAAATTCAGTCACAAGGTAGATATTCTCACCTTTCCATGACCTAGAATCATACTCATGAATCCAGCCTCATTTCTTATCAGAAAAGCAGTTTCTTCAAAGTGTTGCAAAGTGAGGCGCACCAAAATGGTGTTTTCCTTTCATCCTTTACTATGATTTATTTAGGAGTGACAACAACGATGGACGTACAGCATTGTTAGTAATACATTTGTAATGGGAGATCTTGGCATGTCTTACTCTATTTGATAAATTCCAGTGAAAGCAAAAGCTGGAAAGCAAAAAAAATATTTATTAGCTACAACATAAACTCTGGAATAGCTCAAAACTGATTCTTTAAAAGCACGTTCTTAAGTCCTCAAAAAAATCACTTAACCTGACAACTACATGGAGAGCTCCTATCAGAAACATTTACAATGCAAAAAACTTTCTTAAAACCTAAAAATTATCTATCTGGATTATTCCTAATCCAGCAATTTATCCTCATTTAATGGTGAGTAATTTGTATCTAATGATTTGCTATTAAATTTTGCTATAAAGTTGGTGGGAAAGAAATGGTGGAGTAGGGATGTCATAAATCTATAAGAGAAAGATTTTGTTTGTTTGTTTTGTTCTGGTTTGTTTTACAGTGCATTATATTTGTGGCCCTCACCGCCACAGGATGTCATGGAGACCAAGACTATGAGCAGTTTTAGAAGGGATTAGAGAGATTCACAGGGGTAAGCCCCTCAGTAGCTGTGAGGGTATCTCCTTGTAAGAACTGTAAGTCCGTATCTCATCTGCAGTAGCCTTTTATCAGCAGATGGATCCTTACGTGCAGATGGGAACGCTGACCTCCAGACAGCTCCAGCAGAGAGGGTGACCTGGGCAGGAACCTGAGCCTGGTGGTTGCGCTTGCTCCAGCTGCTCTCAAGCGGTGGGACATCACCACACGGCGCTGCAGCACTCCATCACTCGTTATTGACGCTGCCCCTGTCTACGTTAGTGAGAACGAAGGTAAACTAAGGACACTGTGCTCCTAATCCCCCTCTGGAGGGTTCCTTCACTGGAGGCAGGCAGTGAAAAGGCCATGGCAGTTAGTAAACAGTGAGATCCAGTGTGTCTGATACCATGCATGGGGACACCTGACCTCTGAGCCCTGGGAAGGGGGTACATCTGAAGGTTTGCACATACCCTTCAGCTCCTCCGGTTCCCAAATAGCTACCTGTCACAAGGGAGGAGAAGTCTGAGCCCCCCAGCATGTACATATCCTGAAGCTTAGCAAACTGATTCTTCATCACTTGTTTTGGCACAGACCAAAAACCTCTCTCCAGTTTCCCAATTACTTTGTAGGTCCCCATTGACAGAGCACACGACAGCACATCACGCTCCAACCCCACTGGAACTGGAAGCAATCCAGCTGCACTCCATCCATCTCCCGTTGAGTCAATTCACCCTGCTCGAGAAAAGGTCTCGCTGTGCTCCTTGAGGAGGTGGCTTCTGGTAAACCGGCTCTTCACTTTGCACGAGCCTAGGAGAAAACTTCCCAAATGTGCCACCCCCATCCTCCCTCACCACCCGCCCACGACTCTGTTCAGCACCAGGGCATAATAATTGACCCGCTGACCCCAGGGTTAAGCACTGTTCAAAGGAAGTCCTAGAGGCCACCAGCAATCTCCTCGGTTTTTATCGCAGCCTCCAGCCACACAGCTCTCCCCCCGCCCCCAGCTATGCCTCCTCACCCTGAACAATAGGGCAGGAGAAGGCATCACATAGCCCACTGGTGAGGACCAGCTAGCTTTGCCTAATCCATTGAATTTTCAGCAGCCCTCCTACTGATGACAGCACGGGAGTTGACACTTGCCAGAGGACCTTCTAATCTTAGCAGAATTGCTCCGCAGCTCAGAACTCATTGGATCACCAACAGCATTTCACTGAATTTCACTGAATTTTTTAGCGTTGGAAGGGACCATAGACATCATCTAGTCCAACTCCCCTGCTGAAGCAGGATTGCCTAGAGCTAGAGCATGTTACTCAGGACTGCATCCA
>JAOTQQ010000019.1:73949739-73972882 GCA_026546715.1 Gallinago undulata | reverse complement strand
CACAAGAGCACACTGCTTGCTCATTGTCATTTTGCTGTCTACCAGGACCCCCAGATCTTTCTCTTCGGAACTTGTCTTCATCAGGCCCATCCATAACCTGTATTGGTGACTGTATTCTGTACCATTATTTTTTTTTGCGTGCAGCGTGAAAGAGCAGTATTATACTGTGTCACTTCCATATATAGAATGACCTGTAAAGACATATATGAAGCAGTCTTCTTCAGCCTATAGGTTTCCTATATGCTCTGACTGCTCTAATTCTCCACAGAAGCATTTTTGGATGACCATTAGTACCATTTCCTAAACTAATTGCATGCTCTTGTACATTTTTTGGGGAAAAAAAAAAACAAGTAAAACAAACCGAGAAGCCCCTCACTCTTTTTCTTTTCCTTTTCTTTTTACAAAATATGAGTAAGTGTTCTGTCCCTTTCACACATTTTAAAATGAAAAATGTTTTTGAGGAAGTACACTGTTGGGTCCATTAACACTCTGGTTTCGGCCAGCTGAGATGCTGACTCACATGTACTCCTGTGATGTATTCCCCTTGGCAAACTGAAAACAAGTTTAAACCCATAAGACAGGAATCTTGCAAGTCAGACTGACCAACCTAATGCAGTTCAGTCCTACAAGACATTGGGTAATTCTACTGGTGTTTGTGGAATAGGAGGTTGCTTCACTCATCATTGGCTTTCGTCCCTCTGCAAATAGTTACCCTGAAGTCCCTCTTGCAAAGAAACCATTTTGGCGTCAGGCACTTAGATGATTATGTTACCTTTAAGACCATGAAAAGAACAATTTTGCCATGAAATTTATCACTTACACCATTCCATCCAGCACAGGTGTAATCTGTGTTTGTAAGATTGTGCTGAACTAATCAGAGGGATTATTAAGTCTTTAAACATATTTCTGATTTAATGTCCATATTCATTATTGACTAAAGAAGGGAATAATCACCACTGTATAAAGAATCAAAAGACACATGCAAAAAAATGAATTTTTCCTCTTAAACATGTGTCTACAAAATAGAAAATGCAAATAATTCTTACAAAATTGGTATAATGAGAAGTAGGATGGAAATCAATAAGCAGTGTGTAGAACCATCTGCAAACTAATACACTGCCTAGCTAATAGCACTGGGAGAATCTGTTCCCTCTCCTCCCCTCAAGCTATCTGACAATAGGATGAACTAATGTAACAGGGGAAGAAAAATTCCAAATCTTGAGAGACAAAACAACACAGATAAGATCAAAATGTAAGAGCAGCCATGCTGATTCTGATTGAACATCCAAGGAACCTAAACCCAACACACGGCTGTGGACAGGGACAGATGCTTCAAGGAGGAGATTCGAACCAGGAGGAGCATCCCATAAGCCATGTCCTCAGCTCCTACTCATCGACACTTCCGAGCCTTACTGAGCTGTAAGTAACACTTGGACCATCCCATTTAGTAACAGTCACCAAAAGACTTATCCTTTACAAATTTGTCTAATCCTTTTAAAACCATTTAGAATTTTGGCCCCTATGATATTCTGTGACAATGACTTCCACATCTGTATTAGGCATACCTCACTCCTGTTGACTTCAGAACGACATATCAAGGGAAAGAATTGGACATGGATTTGAGAGTGTTTTAATTCTCCATACACACTGTTTGTATGAAAAACCACAAAACAATTAGTTGTAAGACTTGCTGTTCAGAGATTATGAAACAATAAAGACTAAATCCCACAAGCAACTGTAGCAATATCCAGCAGAATAAATTAGATAGAGTGAATTTATAAATCTGCACTATTGATCCCATGACTGTACCTGAATCAAGACTGTGCACCAACCCTCTTTATACATTTTACTTATTGTGGGTATGTGGCCCAACATTTGGCACGGATTTGTATGTCCAGGGAAATAAAACAGGAGAAATGAATGCTATTTTGTACTCTACACAGGCTAAACCATTGCATGAAGGGTAGCTCACAACAAGAGGTTGTGGGTAATGTATTATAAAATAATATAAAATATTATAGGAGATATATATTATATATATAATATTTATATTATACAATATAAAATATACAGGAAATTGAATATATAATATATAATATAATATATTATAATATAATACGTATATTATATGTATACCAGGAGACCATTGCTCACACAGCATCTGAGTCCCAATTACTTGTCCTTAACTTCCAACCCTGACACAAGCAGCATATTTCAGGTCTCCCAATGTCATTTAACCCACCAAGAGAACAAAACCTTCATGTCTGGGGGGAAGCAGTTCTGTGGGATTTCTTTCCACATTTTGGTAAAAGGGCTGGCAAACCTGGCAGATTTTCATCATGTCCGTGGCCAAACACCTACAACTCCATGCAAATACTTATGGCCAGACCTACAGAAAGGTTTTTTTAGCAGGATTTTAGAATCCAAACTGAATCCTCAGAATCCATGACCAATTCTAGAGACAATTGTAATTTTCCTACTAAACCTTCCCAGCCACCTAAAGTCCTGGACTTGCACTGCAACAGGCGTATCCCAAGCTTTTCAGGGTTAAGCATCTCAGGCAATCTTTTATGTCTCAGACCAATGAGCACTCTCAGACTGGGTGCTTTCTGGCAGGTGCCCTTGGGTTCACCTATCACCAAAAAAAATCAGTTTTCCCCAAAGCTCACTTTCATGCTGCCTCTAACTGGCCATTTTTTCCCAGGGTGTCAGTGATCTGGGTTGAAACTCCTACCTCTGAAGAGGGCTGTGCCAGCTAATATAGTGGAACCAGCAGTATTGCACACCAGACATCTATACATCTATATCAATCTTTATTATCAAATTGAAAATACCTTAAAAAAACCCCACCCAGTAGGATGCAGTGTTACGCAAGCAACGCATATATAAGAATGGCACCTAGATGGTTATCCACAGAACTGTGTCTGTTTAATCCAAATACAGCAAAGCATAATACATAATTGCATACTCCCTAGAAGAGGGCCAGAATAGGGCCAGAATGCAGCCCTCTTCTTTTCCAGGTGAAACACTGAAATTTTTTCTGATACTAAACCACTGAATACTTCCTCAGGACCTTTTGACCTCAAGCATGCTATGTGACAAGCTGTCAAACCAAAATAAAACTGGGAAGTTATTTGGTCAAGCAGTCATTCTCATGAATGAGAAATAAGGACCATAAACATTAACTATATAATTGGATGATAGGATTCCTCATTACAGTCAGAGTGATCAAACTTTCCACTATCAAGTTCCTGAGACAAAGGAAATCTTTTCGAATTAAATACATGCAATAGGACCCAAGCTATAACATTTAATGACCCTGAAAAAACCCCTCTAAATCAAGTGAATATTAACCAATTCCAAGTCCAAACTGCTCACAGTATCAGAACATGAAAACCTAAAAGTTTACCGGGACTAATATGGAAAGGAGTGAAAATAGCTCCTCCTTGCATGTGCTTAAAGGAAAAATAAATCTAAATATTTCTAGGGTTACAGTTCTAGCAGTAGGGTCTATCACTCATTTCACCATGGTTTGCAAGAATTTCAAAGCAATGAAATTCACTGTTAACACTAGACTTCAATTACTCTTCTGTATGAAAAGAGAAGTGTTTGAAGTCCTTTCTTTAGGCAACACCAATTATACTGAATAATGTATCAATTAACATTACCTGGTTTTACTTCCATATGTTTTTTAAAAAAGAAAATTCAAATTTAAAATATTTTAAATACTCAATTTACTTTCAATATTTGTCTAAAGGATAAGTTTTTTTCTTTATGATTTCCAGGTAGTGCACATTAGGACCAAGGTTGAGTACCAGATTTACCCTGAATAAGGTCTCTTATATAACATGTTGTTATGATTGATTATTGCAGTATTTTGATGTTGGCATGGGGATACTTATTCTTATTAGCATTTTGTATGTAGCTTGTTCTAATGTAAATGGGCATCTAAAATGCAAC
The DNA here is from genome assembly GCA_026546715.1 of Gallinago undulata. NCBI lineage: Eukaryota > Metazoa > Chordata > Aves > Charadriiformes > Scolopacidae > Gallinago > Gallinago undulata. Next base: position 73,968,922 of record JAOTQQ010000019.1, on the reverse strand, counting down.
TTAAGGTGTGGGTTTTTTTTTTAAAGAATATGCAAAACCATACTCTTGCATCATACCTGTGAGATTTCTGAACAAGCCATTTATATGGTGCAAACTTTAGCCATTAAAGTGGGCAATTTTTATCAGACAAGAAAGAAAATAAAAGATGTTGTTCACATTTATACATATATATATGTATATTACAGTAAAGGCTTTGCGTGTTATGGACCAGATTGCTACCACTTTATGATTTAAATGATGAAATAATTAACTTGTCCAACAAAAAAATTAGAAAGGAATTCAAAGGAAACTAGCCAGAGGCAATTATTGTATTAGCAGTAATATCCTCCTTTGAAAATAGAAAATCTACTTTTAAATGTCCTGTGGGCTATGGATTTGCTTCTGATGTCAACGGAAGGAAAGCAAGTTTCCTTCTCACTCTTTCAAGAAATGCAGTTCATCACTGTTTTATCTGACACGTAGTCATTATGCTTTTTATTGAAGTCAATTCTTAGCTTCATGGGAGGTGCTCAGCATAGCTCCTGCTACAGAATAAAAGCACCTTGCCTAGAAAAGTAATGCTGAAAGAAAAACTGAATTTACTATTCCCTAAAGACATCTCATTCTGAAAATTACTTGATAGAGCCAAACTTACGCTTGCCTAACTGAAGCCAAATCCATTTGCACAACAAATGCTTACAGTTTCCTGGTTAGGTTTTAACATCTAGTTTTTGCCACCCACCATGCTTATTTAAATAGTAAATTTTCAGTAACATTATTTACGTCAGTGCAGGTTCTACAGCCTAGAAGCAAGATTTTTAAGCGGAATAATAAAAAAAAAACCAAAAGCCAGCACAATTGTTCAATCACTCAACAAAACTCTTCCCAGATTAATTAGCACTGTGATATTTTTTTCTTCTTAAATATGAAGAAGTAGCCTTAGTAGTCTATTCAAACACAAATTGACAAAATTGCACATGCACAGGCAGAAAATATCAGCATATTGCCATGGAGATGAATCTAGTCCTGCCACTTTACCTACTCCTCCCCCTGCATATTTCTTAAGCTGATTAGACAACTGCAGCAGTATTTCTGGGAATTTTACAGCACCCACATCACTGAAGCTATCCATATCTGTCTGGCCTGAAAAATTACTCATAGCTAGATCCTTCATGTGATGCTCAAAAGACTAACATATATTACAGGAGGCACAACACCCATTCCTTCCATACCCGAAGCAGCAGGGGGAAGGAAGGGAGAAAAGGGAGAGAAAAGATGTCTATCCCTAAAGGCACACGTCAGAAAAAGATGAGTAATTCTCAGCAACAGCTGAATTGTTGAATGAATAGTCCCATGTGCCTGGGTAAACTTTACTTGCAGTCTCCCAATGTGAAAAGCTTATTTATGTTTCCTTCTACCTCGCTCCCAGTCGCCTCGTTCCTTCACAGCTGTTGCCATTGTTGGGTCCTCAAAGCACAGGCAAGAGTTTAAGATAGACTGTCAGATGGCAAGATTTCTAGTCTGGACATAAGGGACTAAATCAAACTATTAAATGTTCTTGATGGTAAGAATGAGAGTAATAACTTTTTCACCAAAATTAAAAATAAAATTTTTAATTTTTTTTTTTGGTTATTTTTTTTTTTATAATTTTTTAAAAAAAATTAAAAAAAAAACACCCCCCCCCCCCCCCAAAACATAACAAAACAAAAAACACAACCAAAACCAAAACAAACCCAAACCCAAACAAAATAATCAATAATTTGTTAGCAGGAGTACAATACATATAATGGGCATCTATTAGATAGATACTAGTCTACCGAGTATTCTACCTTAGAGAAAACTAATCGGGTATAAGAGATTCAAAACCATTTAAAGATACTATGAAAGGTGGGTCACAAACCAAATAATCATGTTTCATTTCAGAAAAGTCTCCTAAAACAACACCCACTTATTTACTTATATCTTGAATTGCCCCTGCCTTTCCTTACCTCACCAGCAATGCTCCTGTGGGATCCCTCCCTGCTTTCAGGGGATTGTCAGAACAGACCTCTGGTGTTTCCTCACCAAGTTTGGACTCTGAATCTGACTCCCTGAATGGCTCCTGAGAGTCACTAACAGTTGTCTACTTCAATAAATCTTTGAAAAAGAAGACAAAGATGCATTGTTTAAATGTGCACTGTCACTGTGGAAGTAAATAAGTGCGATTAATGTTTTGCTTTAAAAACCTTCTGGTTTCTGTATTCAGCAAAACCTGGACTATATCTGTTGTTCAGCTGAAGTGTAATAATACAAATTGATTATAAAGGAAGTTGTTTATACAAGTCTTCATCCTCCATTATTCCTTTTGTCTCTTCTCCACTATTATTTATTTTAAATTCTGGTTTAAGTGGATTAGATATCACCCATAACCAGTATGTGATTGTGTATTGCCACCATGCTAGGACCTCTCTGAAACCAGCAGCTCCGCACCCTCCTGCTTGAAGTATTAGAGACTTTCAGAAAAAAATCAGAAAAGGTGAAATTTCTAGTAGCCTGCACCTATGACTAAAGACAGCGTCATAATTAATAACAGCAATCTATCACCACTCTTCAAGAAGCACTTCTGATACAGCTGAGATCTGGAGGGAAAAAGCAAGCTTGAAATATGACATCATATCTCCATGTGGCACGAGTCACCGCGTTAAGAACTTTCAAATCACTTAGCATCCTTCATTGCCACTTAAGGGAAGAACTGAGCTGGCAGAAGCAGGCAATCCACTGCTGTGTTGTCAGCAGCCCGTCGGGCGGAAACAGAAGGTTTTACAAAGTCTTGATGAGGGAAGAGAGAGGTGCACCCCAGATCTGCTCCTGGCTGTGGAAGAGAGTGCACTCCATGCAGCACACAGCTTCCTACCCTCTCTTGGCCTCTTCTTCACTCTTCCCTCCAGTTTGTCTTCTGCCTCTTTGTCATAATAGTTTTTCACTGTTGGCAGCATCTCTGCCCAATTTCCATATTCTCTTTCCAAATGCAACTGTTCCTTATTTTCATTTTGTCTGGCAACTTCTCTATTTAACACGTCTCCTTCCGTTTCTCTTCTTGCCCAGCAGTCATCATAAGTTGCCCTCATTTACTGTCTTCTTCTATAGCTATATGTTTGATGGCTTGCCTTCTTATTCAGCTAAACATAGATCTTTCCATGTACTTCTGATCCTCACCACCTACATTTCTTTTCTTACATATCACAGTCTTCTTGTTGTCCGGTTAAAGGTTGTGTCGCCTTTTCCACTCCTCATCACCTAATCCCTTCTCACCCACTAACTTCCAGCTTCTACTTCCCTGTGACTATTTTACCCTCTGTCCATTTTCAACCTCCATCCCCTCCTCCCTGGGCTCTTTATCAACCCTCTTTTGCACTTTCACTTTCATGTCAACATCCATGTCAAGCAGCCTCTGCCATGTTGGAGTACATCAAGGAAGCACAGGAGATAGCCTCCTTTACTGTGTCCAGTGTTCAACCAAAGCCAACTGTGTAGGAGATCGTAGGTGAAACTGTGGCACGTTCTGGGCTTTGATACATTAAACATGGACAAGTATCTTCACCATTCCAGAGTTCTAGTAATGATCTCTTGAAAACGCTTATAATTAATAATGGTTTTCAAAGGAACATGCATCATAAAAGGAGCTCTTTCTGCCAGCAGTCAAGTTGCTGGAACTTTTCAGAGAAAAGTTGCCAGGATTCCTTCTAACAAGAACAAAATAATGTGCTTTTGTTCATTCTTGTTTTCTTAAAAAAAACCACTGGTATTTTCCTCATAATTACAGTTAGCCTGAGGCACACATCTCACCTGGAAAGTTGAAGTTCAAATGATTAATGCTTAGCAGAGTTTAAAGTAACAGAGAACTGAAGAGTGAAAATACACCATTAATGGGTGGTGCAGCTAGTCTCATCCTCAACATTAACCATATATTTTGCTTTTTACTTTCAGAGCAAATTCTGTATGTTGGAAATAAAGCACAAGAATCACAGAATTACCAGGACCTGAGCCTGTTGTAAAAGCCACACAGAAATGCCATCTGCACTCTCCTGAATGTGCTGCAGCTCAGTTTTTCAGAAGATATTTTGATTTTCTGAAAATAGTGTTTTTCTTAGACAGCATATAAGGCTGGTGGCATCTGTGTCTTTTCTGCTGCATCCTCTGTAGTTCAGTTGAATGGAAGCTGTTAGTGAAGTCTCAAGGCCAAATCATCCCTTAGATTAGCTGGGGCTCTGGCATTCTCTCACGAATACGTAACAAAGTGAATAGCATAGTGTTTTAAAAACAGTACAAGGGGAAAAAACAACCCACGTACCCGGCCTCATTCCTTCTTATCTCTGACAACACGTGCAAGGGGATGCACCACAGTAGCAGAGAAATGGAATGGGATTATTGTATTAAGACTCTATTTATACCACAGAGAGCAGAAAAAGCTACCGTAATAGCTTCTAATGGAAGAGATGTTATCACGTGCCCTTTGTATTACCAAGGTCTGTAAGCTCAACTTAAAATCCCTGCCATCGCATCTTGGCAACTCTAATACATCATGGCTGTTTGCTATGAGAAAGGCTTGTCAAGCAAAAGGCCCTTAGTGCTGCGGTCGTATATTCTATGGGAAATACTTCATATTACCCAAGTATCCCTGAAATAAAGTCTTACGGCAAACAGAGTCATAATAAATGAGGAAAAAAACCCAACAACCCTAGCCATTTTCATCTTTCTTGCATTTTACAGCATCCGACTCCTTGCCTTTACAAGGATTTGATCTAAGTTCTACATGCTTTGATCCCAATCAAGGAAATAACTTTCCCCTTAGCACCAAATGTAAACACATGCTCAAGCTACGTGTCAAATCAGAGGTCTCAGTTTGAGGCAAAAAGCAGTCCGAATGACAGTTTCCCTTTAAGAATAAAAGTAATGTGTGGTAACACAACAGACTGACTTTCAGAAAGGATCAAACAGTAGTTCATGTACAAGTTCAAGCTCCTTTGGTAATATGAAAATAAGAGCAAGCAAAGAAATCAAGGATAGACAATTAGACACCATAAAAGCTCCACCTCCACATAATGAGTGAAAGATAAGCTATTGCTTTCCAAAAAGAAACTTCTGGATCTGTGAAATTCTATTGATGTCTAGATTATTCCACAGATTACAAACATGCTTATTTGTAATCAAGTAAGCTTTCCAGAATCATATAAAAGAATTCTTTCAGAGTTACTCCTTTAGATTCTGTTCTTCTGTGTAGTCTCAATGAGAACCCATCACAATAGTTCTCTGAAAAAAAAACAAATTTTTTGAAACATGTAATTTACTTATTTGTTGTATCTCAATTTTTTCTCCTTGGAAGTGATAGTTATCAAAGAGTAATTGAAATACAAAAATCCTATGGAGTAAAATGTCTTGGATTTCTGAAAACCATAAATCTCAAGGAAGCGAAATACTCTCTCTCTCCAAATGATGTGGCAGTTGCAGACAATTTAGGAGTCAGAAGCTGCCACTTTTTTTTCACCCAACTTGAATTATGAGTACTTTTATATCAACTAGCAATCCAAAATCTCATACTACTCCCAGAAATGCTACAGATTGTGATACTATGGTTACAGAATAGAACTCCCCACACTAGTGGGCAGGAACACTACAAGTGGAACACTTAATTCCATGTAGCATCCTTCAAATCAAGCAGATTGTATTAACTACACTGTTACTGCAAGATTTTGTATCTCTAAGGCAATGGGGGAGAATTTAGCAGAGAGGAAACGTAAAAGGTTCTATACTTTATTCTGAACACCTACAGATTTAAAGAAAATGTATATCCTATGGATTTTTGAGGCACCAATACAAAAATATGGAAATCTACTATAAAATTAGGAAAATACTAGAAAAAGAGAATGTATTTTTTCCAAAAGTTGCCTCAGATTTCTTCATGGGAAAGCGTTACTTTCTACATGCACTGTCAGCTTAACAGTTTTTAATATCTTGTGAGTCACTATGCCTACTCCAGCACAGCTGCATCTAGACCGAAGAAAGCAAAAGGTTAAGCATATATTTTTATGTCTCTGAAACAAATGTGGCCAAAGAGATCCCTTATGACAGTGTGGTGTTTGGGTGAGGTTGGTTTTTTTTTATTTCTCAATCCCAAGGATTTCCATCTGTTATAATCATGATAATCTATAATAGCCAACAAATATCTGCCCAAGTTTAGACAGAATTTATTCTATTTTCAATTAATCCTGTTTGAAAAAATGTTAAATACAGAACCAGCCAAAATTGGTATTATCATATTTTTGATTTGTGGTGATTTACAGTTCTTGGGGATAAAGACAGGCAAATGAACAACCTGAGCCTGGTATGCAGTCAGGTTTACATCTCTATCGTGAGATATATCATATCAGCAAACTCAATAGTTATCAAAAACTATTGGAGATTTTTTTATGTACTATAAAATGACGTATCTCACTTAGGAGTGTGAAAAAATATGTATTTTTCTCTCATCCTCTGATCCCCAAGGATACCAGGAGACAAAGCAAGGTGAATTGTAATGTTTCTTTTGTATTATCCACAGATTGATGAAAATGCTTTTACTGTGCTAGGATTCATGCACGGGTCTCTATTTACTACCAGTGCACAAATCCACCTGAAAAGAGAAGCATTCTTTTAAATTTAAGTTTGAAAATTTGATTTACTTATAGAACTTCCCCTACTGTTTAGAAATAATAAATGAGGTTGAACAAAACAGCTTGATGTTCAGGAACCAAGCTGAGTTTCCAGTTGCACAAATAGGAATTTTTCACTTTTTTTTTGTCTCACCATTTACTTGCAAATTCAGCAATAAAACTTATAAAAAGCTATGAAATATGATAACGATAAAACCCACAATTTCATTCTCACTTCCAACTTCGCAGACCAGTGTTGCAAGAACTTATTAAGTTGGTAGTCTTCTACACAGACTTCGCTTCATTCAATTTATATGCTGAATCAAAATTACCAGAATATAATTTTTTTCCTTTTTTTCTTTGAAAGTTATCCTTGTATTGAGTCCCTTCCTGAGAGACACTGTGGTATGTACTAGATGCTCAGAAATCTCTCTCTATAAACACAAGGTTTATCTGAATGACTGCAGTACCACAGGGGGATCAAAGCACATGCGGTAAAGCAGCAGAAGCACTTCCTGGCATTTAAGACTCACAAGTTCAATAGTAGGAACTAGTTCAAAACTGCAAAGAGGCACCTCACAGTAGCTAAGCCCTTCATTGGATTTTTTTCCCTAACAATGGGATTAAAAACTTATTTTAAACTTTTTCTAAGAAACAAACTGCAATCACATCATAAGAAGGTATTATGACGCGTCACTCCAGTTCAGTCTGTCTTGATTTCAACATTAAATTCCTTGGGTTAGCATAATCAACAATATTCTTCCTTCCTCCCACCTTTAAAAAGAAATACTGTAGCTTAAAAACAAACTCTATGTGAAAATATCTTTTAGAAAGAATCATGATAAAGCTTTTACGTCAGCTTTTCATTTTGATTCAATCTGAAGTATTTTCCCAGACTACAAGCTAACTCCCTTTTTCTATTGAACTAATCACTTCAAATGAAGGGTTTCTGGAAAGGAGTGAACCACAGTACAAACAAACTCACAAAAAAGTTTTAAAAGCCTAATTGTAAAAATATTATCTTTTAAACTCTTTTTAGTGACTCAGAGTAAATTCCTCATTGAGGTCACAAGCATGACTACCCAAGAGGATATTAACCAAAACGTTGGTGAAGGAAATTGTAAAATTTACAACACTAGTGGATTTCATCCTTCACCAAAGCCCCAAGTGGTCTTCAGAGTCCTTGCCATTTCTGCTAAATCACTTCTATACTGGCAGCATCACATGGACACTATTGGGGAAAAGCCCCACAGTCACAGGTGGGAAATACAGTATGTCTTCCTGCACATTTTAATATGCTTATTAAGTCATAATTTGGCATGACCTAGCTGGAATAAAGCAAACAAGTACAAAGTGGCAATCCTTTTCTTCTTGACTGCTGCCTCACCCTAGCTGTGGGCACGTTACATGGTCTCTCCCTGTTGCCGTGCCTAGACAAGACAGTTCTACATCTCTGCATGAAGCTGCTTCAACAACCCTGAATCTGGCTTGTACTTCTAAAGGTTATGCAGAAAAAGACCACAAATCTGAAGGCTTTGGAGGGACCTGAGATTTACCCGATGGATTAGGACCTTCATAACATGTTGCACGTTCATTTATTTCATAAAGCAAAGCAGAAAAACTACCATCTGAAGATGACATGAGAGGGCTTAGCCAGCAGCAAGTAGCCTGGAGTTCAACACCTTCTTTTAGACTGACTGCATTTAGTCTTTAATTCCCCGGTGTCTTTTTAAGATTTATTAATCATTAGGCTACAGACAACACAGATGGAGGTAGGAGTAGGGACCAGAATCAATATTCTCTCAGAAACTCTCAGGGGAACAACGATCTTGCGTTTTCTGTTGCAGAGTGATGAAGCTCCAGCATAGCAAATAGATATGTTTCTTCTCTGGCTGAGGAAGCAACTGAGCTGGAGAAATAAAATATCCAACATAAACATCCCAAAACAAAATTGTGAGCTTTTGGGGGTGAGGTGGGGGGGTGGTTAGGGGTGGAACCCTACTCAAACACCATCAGGTAGATAAATTGTGTGACAAAATTCCAGGACCCCAGCAGCAGAGAAACCTTATGTCAGATCTGACAGTGGAGTAGTTTGCCGTGGGGACGTCTCACTGATTTTGAATCTAAATTTGTTCAGAACAAAGTCAAAAGTATCACGTCCTCCTGCCCAATCTGTTATTTTTGTCTCTTCAAGCCATTCACATAAGACAAAATGTCTGAAGCATAAAATTAAGGGAAGAGGCTTGGAAGCGGTCACAGTAATCTCATGCTAAGAGGTGTAGTCTCATAAACGTTTTGATCTCATGTCTTCACACTTGGACTGGTAAGTCATCAGCAGAGCAAGGTGGTCTGGGAAAGCAATGAAGGTGCAAAGGGGTGCAAGGGGACCTTTCAGGCTCCATGGTGAAACACAGACTCGGTGACTACAGTGAGTTGCCTGTTCCCTAGAACACTACCATGGCCTCGGGGCACTCCAGCTGGTTGATCCTGACTTTCTCAGGAAGATCTTTAGACTCAGCTCACATCCCAGGGAACAGTCTGGGAAAGTGCTGACCTCTGTCTGGAAGGAGAGATGGCTGGGCAAAGCCAGGAGAGAAGCTGTGGCCTCTGGGTTAAGAAGAAGCCAAAGGTCAATTCCCATATCTGATGACTCAAGGTGGAAGAAAACAGATGAGGGAGCTGAACTTCCCTACAACAGTCTGGGTTTAGCGCGTTTGAATTCCTTTGCCCTGCTCACAGCGTTACAAGTCTGTGAGATGAAGCACACACACACGTATGCAGAAAGAGTGAGAACCTCTTTTCAGATAGCAGAAGGACTGTAAAGCACCGTGGCCATAAACAATGTAGTTCCCACACAATCTTCCTGTGCTGGAAAGTTGCTGTTGCACGATAAGCTAATCCTCATGAATCTCATTTGCTTTCAGCTACATCATAAAAAAAAAAAAAATCCACTTTTAGGAAAGATAAAACAAATCTGAATGACATATTTGGTTAAAAAGACCAAAGGGGTCATATAGACTCTATTTACACCTGTACTGACCCACTGCTGCATTAGTGAGTTCCAGGGTGACATATTGTATGGCTCCAAGAAAATAGAAAAGAATACAGATTATCTTGCTGTGTATTTCTACTTAAAAAAGGTCACTAAAATAAATCATGTCTTAAGATAACTTTTTCTAAGGAAGTTGTTTTCACATCAGCATCTTAAAGGAAAAGTAAACTCCGTTGTGTACACAGGGGACTACAGAACCTAATGAATCTGTTTAATTGGTCATGTCCTAATTGCTTCTGTAGTAATCATCCAGCCCCAAGGAACCATAGAAAAATAAACTACTAATAAAGAATAGTCAAGAGCCAGTTCAGAAATACATCAAAGTAGAAACGTTTCTTAATAAGCCACCTGTCAAAAGCTCATCAGATGATCCGAGGTTACAAAGCACACGGCTTAGTTACAACAGGATCAAACATTTCTCTGACTACTTGGGGCTCCATCTCTGCATCACTGGCTTCTGTCTCTATCTGTTGTCCAAAGAGAATGCAATGATGGGTGAAAACAACTTCTCAGTTACACCCCTACAGTCCCACTGACCTCATGTGCTTGGCATTGCATGGGTGTAACTGAGAAGAGACTATGACCCATTATACACTGCACCCAGTGATGAAATTGAGCTACCACACCAAAAAGGTCAGGATCTAGCTAGGGATTATGGAAATTAAGCTGAGTAAAGGTGAATAAGCAGTTAGGTTTTTCTTTTATTGAAAAAACCACAAAACAACCAGAACAGAGAGAATGTTCATCTTTCTTTTGCAAAGTCCAGAATAAAACTTGTAAAGATTCATGCTCCTTTCTCTCTTTCATAGGATTCATATTCATAATTAACACATTTGTAATGCTGAAGTTGAGGCATTTTCCACCCAAATGTCAGGAAATAAAGAAAGAAGAAGGAATTTGAAAAATAATTATATATTTACTGATTAATATGATATATCAATAACATGTTTTGTACTTGAATATGCTATCTACAAGCTAGAATTTTTCCCTGAATGACAGTGTATCAGTCAGTGACGTGAAAGACACCCTGAGTGAGCTGCATGCTGAAGTGGGATACAAATTCTATATTGGCATTAGTTTTCAAAGGACACTTTTTTTTTATGTGGTTCGATTTTATTTTGAAGAGACAATACAAGCCATTATTAAAAGCACAACTTTCAGTTAATGAGCATATAGGGGTAGCACATTGAAAATTTCTCATACTCCTTTTTTTTTGTTTGTTTAAACTGCTGAAAGAGACTATTGAACAGGAGGAGGAGCCGCAAAGTTTGAACTGGTCCTCACTGGTCCATCTATGTTCCAGTTGCTGATGAATCAGAAACAAACAAACAAAAAACCTGAGAAGTTCAGTTTTCCTTGGAGAAGGCTCTTAGTATTCAAAGGGAGGAGCTGTTTATGTTAGTTTTAAACAGGCACTGGCCACGTCTATAGAACAAAGTGTAGCAGTACACCTGAAGCACAAGGTAACACATGGGAAGCACAGTGCGGTGGTCTTCAAACTAGCCTGAGGTACCCTGGCGTGCCTATGGAAAAAGCATTAGCTTGGAAACAAGGTGTACCAAATGCAGTCTAACAAAGGCATTGTTCCACCCACATAAAGGGGTTCTTGATGGAACACATCAGACATGCAGACCTTTGCTGTTAAAGGTAGCTTGGAGGTCCGAGTACTAGTGCTCCAAGACACGTTCTCCAAGTTGGGAGTGGATGGCAACAGTTAAGCAACAAGAAGCTAAATCCTTCACATTACAAATTACATTAAAATTAGGAAAAAAAACAATGTTAGGAAATGCCTAGGAAATTATGGAAAACATCCATTCCAGAAAAAAGGCAACATTATTTAGCAGTTTTAACTGGCAGGTTGGAGACCAGCTACACATTTTGGAGTGTTGGACCTTATTCTTTGCTTAAGAGTGATTAAAGCAAATTTTGAGTCTGAAGACTGGAGAGTTGCTTAAGTTATTTTCTGCTTCAAATCTCCCATGAATAAATGAGAATTCAGAAAGACTAGATATTATGTCTAGTGTCTAAAGCTATATGGAATAAATGCTCTCCTCAGTGTATGCTTCGTGATAGCAAGCTGACAGGATAAAGTGCTAAAAGGATTGTCTCTCTAATATATGAATAAGATAGAGTACAAATAATACAGCACTGAATTTGTTTCTGCTGGCAGCTTGTCCTCTCATCTCAGGCACAGTCTCCTTCCTCGAGTCTCCTGCTCCAAACTGTTAACATAGTAATAAGATTCATAGCTCACCTTTAATGCGACGTGTCCATGCTGTCCTTTTCTCATCATGTAGTACTAACAGCTGTGAAAAAAAAAACAATTAAATGTATATTAGTTATTTTTTTTATTTATAAACCCCCATATAGAGTAACTTCTTCATAGTGGAATCTCACCCTGGCAATCTGGAGTACAGCTTACTTAAGTCTGAAGTGAAACTTTCTCAGTGCCCAGATCCTTGGAAACAAAACAAGGAACTCTACCTGTACAGCTTTAACAGTTGTGGGATTAATTCTGTTATTATTTCACCTAGCTATTAAAATATTATCTTAGATCCATCTACTCAGTTCCCATTAATGGAAAATTATATGCACATTCAAGGACTGAAATATCCATCTTAAAAATCCGTCAGCAAAATAAATTTCTGCAGCCAAAACAGGTTTTTAGATCACAGTATTCATCATTTTCCCTCTTGCCTCAGAAAAAGAACTCAACCAACAGATAATTAATTTCACTATGTGAGTTTCTTAGCTCTCTTAGTTGCTTAGGGACACCAAAGGGGCCTCCTTTTGGTAAGTATTTACACAAACTATATTAATAATAAAACCTGTAATTTATACAGGTTTTATTTCAGCAATCAAGAGCAGATTCTAAGCAGATGTATTGAAACTCATAGAACATTTAAATATTCACAGTTTTTTGACCAGTCTGAAATGCACAGTATGAAAGTTAATCTCAACTAGGGGAGTGTGGAAGCAGAGTAGTTCAGAAATGGCATAATTTCTTTTTAAGTGGTTAAAAATAAAATAATCATTTTTACTGTAGTAAGAGCACAGATTCCAGATTTCATCTCAGCTCTAAAACTATGACTGAACTGCTAAAGGGTTCTGTGATCTGTGATGAAAGTGCTGTCACTGACTTAATGATAAATAACATCATGAACTTGGCCCAGTCATAATCAAATGGTATGGTTGCTTTTAATTCTCTAGAAACATGTCAGCAAAAACTTAACTAGATATACCACAGTATGCTCGAGGCTTGCCCCTATGAAACTCATTTTAATCTAGATAATTTAACGGAGTGCTTCAGTGTCAGAGACCTGAAATGAAGAAGTTGGAATGAAACGTGGTAGATCGCTGCACTGACCCATTGCCTGCATTCTTTATTAGCTAAGCTGTAACTTCTAGACATTTACTATTTTGTGCTTCATTGTTCAAAGTCTTCCATGACCAGACAAGACCTAACTGTTAGAAAAGCAAATCTTAAAACTAACTATACCCAATCTTCCGTATAAGTACTGTAACAAATGCACCTGCGTGTTTTTCACGTTGTGACTTCATCAATACCATGGTCCACTTCAGCATTTAACCCAAGAGAAGCGATGAAGTTGCATGTGGACAGTGTGCATCCGTTCACTTTTCAAAATCACATCCGTGGACCTCTAACAGTATGTGGTTTTGCAGCCATCAGGTCAGCAACGCTTAGATGCACAAACAGCTAAGAACAAAAATGGTACCACCTGGCTTCTGGCAATCCCACCCAGCTACTCACTGCTTTATTCCCCAGCCTGCAGATCTGTTAACAGTGCATGTCACATCCACTTGTGATGACTTCCAGGAAGACCTCAACAGTGAAATGCTAAGTGAGAAAAGGCACGTGAACATTAATGCAGACAGATGAGATTCACTTTAGGAAAAGGAAATCTCTTTTCATCTGTACAATGATAATCTGAGTCAATTGTTGTTGTCCTGGAATGGCATCTTTTAGTGGGAGGGCTTTATAATATATCCAACAGAAAACAAAAAGCAAAGAGTGCATTCAAAATTAGAGGCAAGGAATGATGGACAAAAAATAATAACTTATTCTGACATTGCATAAATCCATGGTAATTCCAAGTTTTAAACTCAAAGTGCATCTGGTCATCTGTCTTCAATAATAGCAGGACAGGAAGAATAACAGGGAACAGCAACAAGGTCAATTAAATATTGGCATGAGAAATTACTGTATGTTACAATTCTTCGAACTGTAAGATATCAATATAAGGCAAAAGGGAGGTAACTGACATCCATTTTATCACACCTGATAAGGAATAATGGTCTTTTTGAGTACAACATGAGAGGGCATCAAATGAAACTAGTTCCCTCTCGGGTTCAACAAGTCAAAAGTAGGCAGATCCTTACAAAACATGCACACAGTCTAAGGAACTCCTTACCATAACACACAGCATAGGCTGAAGGTTTACATGAATACAAGAAAGCAATATATTTCTGGAAGAAACAAAACACCAAAAGCTATAGAAAAAAAAATACCACACCCGCTTCAGAAAGTCTCTGAACCATGGGTTGCTGGAAGAGTGTTCTGGAGTAGGATACGATGTGTTTTCTGCTGTTCTTTCTTTAAAAGCCTGTGATGTGAGATTACCAAATGCCACTGGCCAACACCAACTGTTAATCCAAGTGAATTGTATTAACTTGATCTCCTTTGTTGAAGTGTTTCTGGACTCCAACAGATTTGTGGTCCATTCTTTCCTATTATGAAAAAAACATGTCAAATCTTCCTCAATGCCAGTCTTATCCCATGCTCATTAGTTCTATTCTTTACTGAGCAATATAAAGACATCAGGCTTCTTGGTTTGGAAATCTTCTGAAAACCTGTTGAAAAGTAGGGATACGTGCTTATAAGTATCTAAAGGACGGTTTGAGGGAGGATGGAGCCAGACTCTTTTCATTGGTCCCCGGTGACAGGGCGAGGGGCAACGGACACAAGCTGGAACATAGGAAGTTCCACTCAAATATGAGGAAGAACTTCTTTCTGGTGAGGGTGACAGAGCCCTGGAACAGGCTGCTCGGGGAGGTCGTGGAGTCCCCTTCTCTGGAGATCTTCAAGACCTGCCTGGATGCAGTTCCGAGTGATGCGTTCTGTGCAACCCTGCTTTGGCAGGGGAGTTGGACTAGATGATCTCTAGAAGGTGCCTTCCAACTCCAACAATTCTGTGATCACCCACCTCTCCATTCCCTGAACTCAGTTCTCTGTCTCTAACAGCTCAAACAGTTTAATCCTTGAGCTAGAATAGAAAACAGACATCTTGCATCAACACCATTTTACCTAGTCATGCTACACCCGTTTCTAGCAATACCTCATATTGAAGATAGATTTTTTTAATTAATTCTCTATAAAGCAGCTTTGGTGTGGAAATCTACTTCTTTTGGACCTTCTATTGACAATCTAAAATACTGGTCCTGAAAACTCCTTAGCAGTTTTGATCATACTGATGTGTTCAGGGAGGCAATGTTTATTGCATTTCTTTTTTCTTTTAAAATTTTCAAACTCTTGGTGAGTTCCATGTGTAACGCTGCTCTTTTTGAGCCTTGGTAGTTCAAGGCTCAAACTTCTCCTCCCCAGACCCAAGCCTAGATTCATCTTCTTATGGAAAGTGAAATTGATGCATTAATATATATTTTTTTAAAAAAAAAAAAGTGTCCATTTGCACAAGTCAATTAAAAGAGACAGAAAGAAACATAATTCCAGTTTCAGATTATCCCCTTAATGCTTAAGGAAGAATGAGTCTATTTTAGACTGTAAATTTACTACTGTTTACATGAGAGACCACCTACCTTTTGTAACACGTATGTATTTCGCAAGATACAGTAGAACAAGTCTGAGCCACTGAGATGAGCATACCTGCACAACCATGAACCAGACAGACAGACTAAGAACTTTAGTTGAATACATGTTGTTCTTTTCTCCTTGAATCCCCAATCTGAGGATTCAAAAAAAAGCATTTTCTCCACTCTTTTTACTGCTAAATTCACTGTCCAAAAGTTAGGATTTCACTTCACTGTTGACCATGAACTCCATTAGAGAAAAAGAATACATAATTTTTTTGAAAGAAAGGCCCTTTCCTTATGGAAAATACTAGGATGCACACTCAAAAGAATGATATTTTGTGCCTTACAGCCAATATAATTGTTTTTACAGGCTATAATCAAAATATCTACAGCCAGCAACATCTCAGCCTTCAATCTCAATTTAATATTAATTTAGCAGGCAATACGTTTGCTATGAGATATTACCAACAGAATGTAACAAAATATTTGCAGCCAGGAAATGATGACCCTGCCTGGGGTTTGTGGTCCATGCTTTGCCATGAAAAGGATACAGTCAGCAATGCAAACCTCTTCCTTGATCAGCCTCTTGCAGCAGGTGAAGAGGTAAAAAGGCAAATAGGCTGAAGGAGGACAGAAGGAGACTTTCCATGGGTCCACCTTTCTAAGAAGTAGAAAAGAGTCATAGAATTATAGAATCATAGAATGGTTTGGGTTGGAAGGGACCTTAAAGATCATTGAATTCCAACCCCCTGCCATGGGCAGGGACACCTCCCACCAGACCAGGTTGTTCAAAACCCCATCCAGCCCAGCCTTGAACACCTCCAGGGATGGGGCGTCCACGACTTCCCTGGGCAACCTGTTCCAGTGCCTCACCACCCTCACTGTAAAGAATTTCTTTCTAATATCTATGTATTTCTAATATAATATATTGAATTCCTCATTCTTCAGTGCACAACATCCTCTGATGCACAGAGGGACAGAGGTTGAGTCTGAAGGCATCCCGAATATAAACCATGTATAGATATTCCAACACTAAAACTAGGCCCTCGTGAGGAAGCACTGACACTGCCAAGATAGTGCTGTGAACAGCCACCTCCAAGGAATGGTAGGAACCAGACAAAAGGTTCACTTGAGGAGCGGAGATGTAAGCAGCTGCCTGGGAGGAGTGGGGGGGTCCGCAGGGGAGAGCCCAGCTGCACTGAGCTCTCTCCCTCCCCACCGCTAATTAGCTCATCACCAGGAGCTCCCGGGAAAGACACCTTGTGATATTCCTAACAAGCCGATTTTCTCACAGGCTCAGAAAGCCTCAGCAGATAATCCCTACAGGCCCTTTCTGCTTTTGCAACCTCCAGAGGATAACTGCAAGCTCTAAAGTGAGCGTTACGACACAAAGTTCAAGAAGAAATCTACTCCTCGTTTCAGTTACTGTCCCCATGATTGCAGATCCTATTACTACCATCTTCTAAAGATTTAGCTTAAAATGTTTTCAGTTACTTTAACCTGTGTTGCAGACACACTTTACTGCCAGTTTCAAATGCGAGCACTTTACCAGCAACTACAAATATGTTCTCAGACCCTTGAGCAAGCACCAGATGATGACATTGATTATTATGTCTCATTACAGATGAGACATGTAAGTATTATCATTCATATCACCTTAAATGTGCATCTTCATATCCAGTTTTAGACTCTTTCCATGCTGCATTAAATGTTGCCAGTAACCTATGAAGCAGAGATGGAAAGAGTAAGACGTAGTAATATCTGTGCACTTACATACCATTTTGTCTCACTTGTCACCACTTATCCATTATTCTCTCCATCACAGTGACTTCTTAGATAATTTCTTGGACTTGTCACAGAAGCTATGTCATCTGCCCCACAGGAGAAAGTAAGTCATGACCAAGATTTTAAGGAGAGTAATTCAAGACTTTTAGGATTACTTCCCTGTAGAAAAGACAATAGGGGACAAAACCAAAACGAGCACAAAGTATTAAAGTAGCAATGAATGAAAACATACATCACTACATTTGTCTTAATTTTGAATTTTTTTTTTCTGATTTGGTGTTACAACATGTCCAAGTTATACAAGAGAAAGGATTCACACCTGGTTGTAGTGAGGCTTAGCGACAGTGTTACCGAACAAATAATTTCTTCCTAATTTATCATTATTGATTCACTTTTTATAAGCTCTGCAATGTACTATCAACCTGCAGACACATCAGACATAAAATTTATGTGTACACCATGACATGTCAGTACAAATTCAGTCTTTGCCTTTAATTCAGTAAGTGTCATCTCTAGCAGGACTGAAACACTTTCTGAAAATTCAGATAACTCTTTAAATATTGTGCCAAATCATCATAACACTCTTCTAGGGATTGCAGTGTTCTCAAGCTGTACTCGGTCTAATAAATTTGGTAGATGCCAGAATAAAACTACACTTCAGCGTGTTTTACCACATTATTACTATGGGACCTAGAATTTAGATCTAGTGTTCTTGCCATCGCGACAGATTTACTGTAGTTTTCACATAATAAACTAGATGGGTATGATAACATCTGTATAGCTGCTAGAGTTATACTGCATTAACTGTACTTTAACCATAGCTTTATGATTTAAAAAATATGGATTTGGGCCAGTGTTTTATTGGGTTGCCTTGCTCAAACGTGCTCTCCATGGCAAAACAGTCATTTTTTTCTGTTCCAGCTCCTGGAACTGTAACACGAACAGGAAATACTACATTCATTTACAACCACACGGGGCAATCCGCCAGAAGTTTGTCTGTTCTCTTTCTCTGGAGTTCAGTCCACTGAAAGGTGAATCTGCTTATCTTACATATGGTCCAGAGAGCCACAGTTGCCGTCAAAATTCAGTGATGCTTAATGAGTGAGCTATGCTTCCAAGAGACAGACAAAGGCTGAGAGCCTGGAACTGGCCAGTTTTCTGCTCTCTCACAGTGTTGCATGATCCTATAGAAACCCTGCAGCAGAACTGGGATTAGAGACTGCGCATGAGAGCTCCCATCTGCCAAAACTACACTGAAAATATACAGCCTTGGAGAAAACATTTTAGCTTATTAAAGTCAGATGTTCCCCTTCACCCATCAGACCTACATGTTTTTCCACCTGTATCTCAAGTTGAAGGAGAAAATTTTGTTCCTTTACTCTTGTTTATACAGATACCTGCTTTCCAACCTGAAGAGCCTATTCAGGCTGCCCTCCAACACTCTGTATTAAGATGTGCAGTTACATGATATCAGGTTAGTGGTCCAGTCACACAAGATTTCCCAGGCAAGCAAGAAGTGAGCAAGAGAAAAGTGGAAATTCATGACTGCAACTTAAATTTATCTGTTGTATCCCATGGCATGAATGGTACAGCAGGCTCAGGGTGGCATTTCTGGGACCAAGTGAAATCCCACTTAGAAGTCTTTATGACTGGCTTACTTATGGGCATAAAATGAAGTCGAAATCTTTTCCTGCCCTTTAGCAAGAGATGGTCTGAGGGACAAGGAAACCACCATACCCAATCAGAGGGAAGCACAAGTCTTTAAGATGAGGCTTGAAGATGAGGGCAACGGTTTTAAATTGGAAGAGGGGAAATTTAGATTAGACACCAGAAAGAAATTCTTTCCTGTGAGGGTGGTGAGGCACTGGAA
>JAOTQQ010000019.1:73934490-73949440 GCA_026546715.1 Gallinago undulata | reverse complement strand
CCTGTGAGGGTGGTGAGGCACTGGAACAGGTTGCCCAGGGAAGTCGTGGATGCCCCATCCCTGGAGGTGTTCAAGGCTGGGCTGGATGGGGCTTTGAGCAAACTGGTCTGGTGGGAGGTACCATGGCAGGGGGTTGGAACTCAATGATCTTTAAGGTCCCTTCCAACCCAAATTATTCTATGATTCTATGATTCAGAAGTGAATTCTGCAGCAAGCCTGACCCCAGAGTTCATGTGCACGAGCAGCAAATTACACCATTGACTCCTGCAAAGTGACCCAGACGGTGGGAAAGCTGCTCTATGGGTAATCTGAACCAACCCTGGGAATATTAGGAAATCACGGACAACTAAGACATTGATGCATTGAGAATGTGTTTTATGTTTTACTATATCCCTCTTCTGAAAAATAAATACTTGAATAGCAAAAGCAAACATAAGTAGCTTCTGACTATTTGCCTTCAGATCAGAAATCCTGAGTTGAAATATAACCACATCAGGAGATACAGTTACATGCAATTTTTTACATTTTTCAATAGGTATTTTTATTCAAAATATATTCCTAGTTCATATAATATCTTTTCAAGATATTTGTGCTATTTTCTGACTAGCTACAAGATTTTCTTCATTCTTTCTCACTTCCAAAAGGTATTTGAGGAAAAATTTAATTAGGTATAACAAAGATAAAATTAATTGTCCAATTTGAACCACCTTTGAGTAAGTCTTTCTGCCGAATTTGAACATGATGTTTTATTAAATACACTTCTGACTGATGTCACTGGTGCCAGATAACATCAAGGAAGTGTGAATGATAGATGGATGTGGACTTTTTTCTTGTCTGCTACTCCAAGTTTTCCCCCCCAAAACCTTTCTTAGAGATTTGAAACAACTAACATAGCCACTGGTTAAGCACTGGCTATTATTTTGCACTATTAGGGACTGTAGTAATGACAGTCTGAAACAGGATCTTTCCCTGCTCCTTTTCTAGTGAGCAGAGGGTTGGTACACAACAATTTACACGTCAGCAAACTGAAATTTTATCATTTGCCTTGTTTGATATGTTAATACTGCTGAGACGAACTCACCCTTGAGAGAGGGCTCTGATGAATACTTCCCAGTTGGTTTAGATATCACCTTGTGCACTTTGTCTAAACAATCAAAGCAGAACATAAAAATGTACTAAAAGAAAACATTAAAAAGGAGAGGAATCTATTTCAGAGTTTGAGACCACAACTCAGTCTTGAAAAAAAAAAACAGGGTGAAAAACCAGTCTCTGTGAAATTGGTGACAAATCTCCCCCTGCTACACTTCCCCCCACTTGTGTTCTAATGTTTCAAAGGAAAATTGATTTTCCTAGCTTCTCTATTGACATAATGCTGATAGGGTAATAAGGAACTATTCACATCTGCCAAACATACTCACACTGTGCTCACCACACTCAGCGTCAGAGCTGCCTTTCACAAGTAGCAGGAGGGAGAAAGTGGCAATTGTTAATAAATTTCCTGGACAGATTTATTTTACCTGTTGACGTTCTGAGAAGCAACTCAATCCTCCTACTTTAAAATCCAACTGTGCCTGTGGGACGCGACCAATTTGCATTAAATCATGAAGGCCTATTCTGACTAGAAGAGGATAATGGCAATTTGTGTTTATGAAAATTGGTAAAGTCATTTGGGTTATTAGTAACAAATGTTTAACAATTCAAGCTTTTCAAAGACCCTTCTGTATTCTCTCTAGGAGGGTTTCAGTTCGTGCCGCCTCTGTGCCTCAAGGAAAAACTGTGTGTATCATGTACAACACTACACTACTCCTGACCTGTGTCCCTCTTGTAAACCCAAGTGTTTTCTCGGTCTCTGTGCTCTGCACTCAAGCTTTCTCCTTTCGGTGTGGAGCTTCTTCAATTCGTAAATTGAAATCAGCTCAGCACAAAAGCAAAATGTTTCTGTTAAAAGAAGTGATCAGGCTCCCTAATGAACCATGGTCTCCGTAATAAATCCAACATTGCCACACAGCAATGCTGACCATACAACAGCTATTTTCTATACCACATACAGGGAAAAAATATGCTGTCTCAAGTCATGCTGTGTGAAATGGCAATTATTGCCAGCTATTAATTTCTTGATATATGTCATGGTATGTATCTGAGAGATGTGCTGTCTCAGTATTTTACAGAATATAAATAAATAAATATATATATAATGCTATAAAAGCTTAATCATCAAAATAACTAAATCAAAAGAGGGATATGAAAAAGCTGCCTTCCCCCAAACTGTGAAGAAGTTATTACATTGTGCAGCACCATGATGATTTGAACTGCAGAATGGCTTGTTGGCAAAGTGGCATTTGGTCCAAGGGATCAAAATGGAAGCATGGTGGGATTACACTTGTGTCCAAGGGCTGGGAAGACCAGCACAACAATTTCAACAAGAAAGCAGTGGAGACACAAATGGGTGAATTCACCCTACATTCCCACATTCCAAAACAGAAACATGGTGGGCCTTTTTGAAATTCACGTCCTAGGTTGTCTTTCTTCTGCCATACAGCTAAAACAAAGCTTGGCTTTGATTTGCTGCTTTGTTTAACTCGTTGAGCCAATCCCCGATTAATAAATTTCTCATCAATAAGCCTATAAATTATAATTTATATTTCGCTGATGTGATGGGTCTTTCTGCTGCCTGTATCCTACTGTGGTAACAGAAGACTGGCAGGAGATGCAGACAACTGTTCTCTTTGAGTGCAATTGCGCAAGGAGGTCTGAGAGATCAGCAAACATTTTCTTTCAAGTTATTTCCAATGTTTTCACAACCAGTGTTGGGAAAGGAGAGAAAAAAAAATCTTTCTTTATAAATTTGTGGGACAAAATGCATTGACGGTGTCTTTTCATGTGCTACTACTACCCAGGCCTGATGTGGGGGAGGGAGAAACATTCTGGCACCTTGTTCTAATAAATCTTCTTCAGTTTTCTCATGGACACAGCACATTGTAATTTAGAAACTTGGCAGGGAGGAAGTCCAAGTGCAACATCTTCAAAAGACTGTGGCTTTAGTGAAAATACAAGTGAATGAACTTGGCTTGAGTACAAATAAGAAATGCATTCCTGGACTGAAGAGCTACAGCATTAGCTTAACCTTAACACCAGTTCTGCTTGTCCAGAAGTCAGAAGAGTTTTGCTTTGTTTTAACGTATAAGATCAAAAACACAAATAAATTGCATTCCCTGCCAGTGGGTGGAAGTAATATCTAGAGCAGCTTTGCTCCCAGTGTAAAAGAGTTGCTGCACTGTTACACATCTCCGGGTTTAGTGAGTGAAAATTCAGGTCCTGTGGTGGGTCTGCCAGACTTTACAAGGTCTACTTTATGAGGCTTTTATCTATACATCTGCAGCACTACTCTCTATCTTTATTGCCTCTTTTTTTCCAATGTGTTTTTTTGTCTTGTTACTACCGCGGTTGTTTTTCACAGGGTCAGCTTTGCCCGTGGACAGACACCCGGGGCCAAAACCATAATAAAGACTTTTGGTTATAAACGATGCTGCCTTTATGAAGGAGACATGAGAAAAGTACACTCCACAGACCACTCTTACCACAGCGTTTGCCTTCCCTACTCCATTGTTTTAACAACAGAGAAGGAGAGTGAATGGTGTGCCACAGGGGTGCCCAGGTTTGAAACCAGGATGGTAGTCGGATATTTTTTTTTTTTCCCTTTTCAGTGGTACTTTCTGTGTCCAAAATTCAAACTGCACACACAATGGACGTTGCTGTAAAGGAGCAGTACCTGAACTGTCAAGTTTGTTGAGTGGTTCTGTGCCACCCAATTTGTTATGCTATGAAACAGGGAATGCTTTCTTTCCAAATGTTCTTGGTAAAAAACTGGGATCTGTGCACGTAGGCACCGCAAATTAACTGATTGCCCTCCCCACCCCACCCCTGCCACTGGCTCTCTAGTCCTTTTACTCTCTCTGATGATTTTAATGGATTTTGCTGTGGCTCTTAAGGACTTGTTCGAGACAATCACACTTATGTCAGTTTTGACCACAATCTGAAAAGAACTCCGTAATTCAATAGCCACACGTTCCATTTCTCCAAAATATGCCAAAGTTAATAATTAAAAAAATGAGCCTTTAGGAGAGTCCTAATGTCTGTTCCCTTCAGAATGTGTCAAATCTGGGAATGCAAAACCTTGTGTGAAGCTGCAAGCACATTCAGTGTCTGAATTCACCACAAAACTGAGTTACATGTGCCAAGTTACAGTTATAGGTTTTAGTCTTTGCATCCTACTTCATGCTTGGCAGGTATCATTGAAGAGCCAATGGAAGTACTTAACACGAACTAGCTACAATGATTAAATGTTTTTCATATTGACAGGCAAGCAGTAATTTACCAACAGCTGGACCCCTATGTCATTCTCAATTCTCATTCTTACAGGCATAAAAATTGCCTAGAAATTCTTTAGGGCATCTCTTCTATAAAGGGTTAAACTGGAAATAACTCTTCTGCTGGGCTATGCCATCCCCCAGACAAAAACTCCCAGAGGCTTTGTGCTTGATGTGGTCAAGAGAATCACAGCTGTTTTACTGTAAAAAAGAGAAAATATGAACTTACCCACCTTGTACCTGGGAGAGAAAGGCACTATTTTAATGCTGGTTTTTAATGTTATTCTTTGTTCCCTCCCTGTATGAGGACCCGACAACACCCTGGGCTTTAGGCTGTACCACATTCCTGGACAAAAGGCTATGGGATAAAATTCTCTTTTAGTTCAGTGGAGTTAAGACTTCACATTTGGATGTTAAATACTGTTCCTGGCACCATCCCTCTTTTTTTTTTTTTTCCCAGTGCACTCTCAGACTGGTGTATCTAATGGCACTGAACATTAAAAGACTGTTTTCCACCTAATGGAACAAAAATGCCTTATGGTAGTGAAGTCACCTCAGGGAGCCAAGTGCTGGTCTCAGCAGCACAGATTACAACCTCACTGAATTCCTTTTTGGGACTGTGGACTGTACGTGTGTCAATGGGAATAAACCATTGACCAGCTGGCTCTTCCATAGGAAACCTTCTCTGCTCAATCCCTGCATACCTAATAAAAGTGTTGCTAGACAATTCCGGTTTTGAAGTGCTTTGCAGTATTCTGTGATGTTGGTTCTACTTCTTTTGACTTGTTTACTTAATTGAAATATTCATTGTACCTGTTGTTGGTCACAGGACCACAAGCTACCTTTCCAAATGCAGCCATTGAACTACTGCAGAAACATTCTGAGGTACGTGGAGTCCTGTCTAGCAGCTTAATATCAGACACATTTTTTTGCAACACCAAGTATTCTCACGATATATGTCAGTGGATCATTTACATTAGAGACTTTTCACTTCAGGCTTGATTGTGCCAGAAAATTGCAGACAGTTGATTATATGTGTTTTGCTTTCCACTGTTTTTTTTTTTTCTTCTTTTTTTCTTTCTCTTTCCTTTTAGAGCCTTATCTCAGGAAGACCCAAACAGAAATAAAACTCAAGGCACAGCAGGATCAGACTGAGTAACTATTAGCTTGATGAGTTAGATTGCTTGGAGAAGGTTGTTATTACTAGGGCTCAAATTGACATCTGCCAGGTCTCTCCTCCTCCCCCTCCTTGGATCAGCTTCAAACAGCAGTTCTTCCTGTGTCTAAGAAATCAAGCATTTTAAGATTAAAAAGCTTAAAAATTGCCTCCAGCACAGGCTTACCCTAAGTCAGCACAGGTTTAAATGGACAGACTAACTATTGAACTTTATACAGAACTTCCCATCCTAGAGAGAACCGCTGAGCATCTTTGGCCATTGATTAGCACCTTGCAGGATTGGATCAAAAAGGATTACAGTGATTAAGGAAAGACATGTTTGAATAGCTTATAGTAAAGTAACTCTTAGATGGAGGTAGTCTGAATAAATAAAATTAAATAACATTCCCACCGTACACTGAAAATTAGACATTCTTTCCTTGCTTTTTCCCAATATCACCTTATTTTTCTGGTCTTTGAGGGTTTTTGTAGTTGCTCTTACCTTGATACTGACATAAAACCAGCAACTGGATATATTGGGGATTTTCAGTTTGGATGACAGTGAAAGGTGCTGCTTTTGAACCTCTTCAGCCTTTCATGACATCTCATTTCCCTTTCCGGGAACAGTGAGAGAACCTCTTCTGCTTTCTCTCTGCAGACTAACAAATGCTCAGTTATCTCTGCTTCATTTTTGCAGTCCAGCAGAGATGAGAGGGGGTTGAATAAGGTCCCCCGCATCTGCCTTATAACCCTAAGTGTCTGGCAAGCAGGAGCGTACAATTCAGGGGAAGGAGGAATCACAGGTAAAGTGGATCCTGGGGATATGAGGAAGGTAATGTTTGCATGTTTGGTTATTCTCACGTCACATATTCTGAAAGAGGGAGATGCTTATCACACTACAACATATAAAGTCCATTCTTCATTTAATTCCTTTGGTTTTCTGTTGGAGTGAATACATATTCTAAGATACATTTGTTCTCAACATACACACAAAAGCTGTCATCCTAACTTTTTATTGGTGTGAATAATTGCAAAATATATCTGAATATGTAGCAGACTTCCAAGCATCCTGCTGTCTGCACTTATAAGCATCATTATTCACAAATATGACAATTGCTCATCTACCTGATCGTCTGCTGTGCAGCCTGATACGGGCAATAACCTACGGCCTTGACCTTCCAGATTCAGAGTGGATCTAGTGATCTGATTCCTTCATTTAAAAAATGTTCTGTACCAGAATTGTTTTCCTGTGCTACTGGTGAAAACAAAGAATTGTGCGAAGGTGAAAGTAAGAGTGTGTGATAAAACTCACAAGACAGGATAAGTTCTAAATGAAAAAGGAAATTTAAATGTTAGTGTTCTCGCACTATGATTCACATGATCTTGTTTCAGCTGCATGCATCTTTTATTTGAGATTATTGGGTTAGAAATAGATAATCTATATCTTAAAGCTTTTAAAATTATTAGTAGCCAAATGAAATCTATGGAAATAGTAATGAAGTTCCATAATGTAGGTGTAGGGAGTAAAGATATTGTGCTCTCATATTGAAATGCATATTTAACTTCAATTTTGACTAATAAATAGAACTTTTATGATAGACTATCAAACAATAGTTTTTAAATGTGGTCAAGTTAACATTGCATGTTGTGTTTAAATATTTCTTACATTCAATTTCCTAGTAATTGTTAAGTACAAAGCCCCCAAAATCTGTTTCTTATTAGACTTGCAAAGTTTATATATTCTCCTTAACCAGATTCAAGTTTCAACTGTGTTGTACTGTAATTTGGAGGGGGGTAGGAGGGTAAGTGTGCTTTGAGTTTCACTTTTTGGTTGTTTTTTATTTCAGTGACATTTTATTCATTTTAATGGGTAAATGAAAGAGAGAACAAGAGAGAGACAGAGAAACAGAAGGGACAAAGGAGAAACAGAGACAAGAAAACAAAGGGAAGGGACAAGAAAAAAGAGAAAGAGAAAGAGAAAGAGAAAGAAAAAGAAAAAGAAAAAGAAAAAGAAAAAGAAAAAGAAAAAGAAAAAGAAAAAGAAAAAGAAAAAGAAAAAGAAAAAAAGTCATGGTTATGTTATGGAAACCTCAGGAAATAATGGTAAACTGTAAATACACACACATACGATACCATACAAGTAGCAGAGCTAGGAAAAAGACAACTCTGTTTATGTCCTAGAATCCTGCTTTCTTTGCAGGCCACAGTATCTTCCCAGAGGGGAAAAAAAATAGTCAGAAACAAACACTCTTGAATACAGAAGTACAAAAGATATATTCTGTAAAGTGCAGTCAAGCTGGTTTTCTGGGTGAACGGTTGAAGTAAGTTTTAGAAACAGGATGCTGCCAGAAGAGCTATGATTAAAGAGAAATCTGTGTCAATAAGCCATAACAGAAGGAACCAAAACACCCTAAGAAATTAAAAAAATATGAATTAAAAAAAACCTATGAGTTGATATCTCTGTCTAACTTTCTAGCTTTATGGTGGTTTTAGATACCATGTACCTTCATTCAAACCCTTTTAGGTGAGACCTACATGTATATTTTTTAAAAAATAAAACAATCAGGAAAATAAAGTAATGTCTCTGAAATTCTGTATTGCTCCTAAGAAGCGAAAAAAAAAAATAACCACTTCACCCACATTACATCAAAATGTATTAATTTAACAAACCTAGTGACAGTTCCAAAATGACAAGGAGAAGGTACTTGAAAAAGATCCATGTTTGGTAAAAGTGGAATTTGAACTTAGTATTAGTAAAAATTCTGTAATCTGCAAGAAAAAGTCAGTCTCCCAAACTTCCTAAACTATGACTTTTTTCTTGAGCTAATTTTCTCTTCAAATTGACCTTGGTTCTGCTTCAGATGCGGTTGTTACTTTACTAGATCTTGGCCCTCTCAGTATCGCCAGAATAGCTACAGCTCAGGTGTTGGCTTGTGGACACGTATAAAATGCTACATTCAACCCCAGAAAGTAATGTATAACACAAATATAAAAGACTGAACTTGTTCAAATTAGCCCTTCTTTAATGCAAAGACTGGGAAGAAAATGACAGCAGATCTTAAGAAAAGCAAGAGCATTTGGGACCTCTTTCTGTATCTTTTTTACGAAATCCAAGCCAAGAAGAGTCTTCCAAATGGCAGTACTAAAAGTAAGATGAACAATTAAATGTCTTTAACCCAGATCTGAAGCTGAGTAAATGCCCTATTATGTTATCAAACATAACCAGAGAGCCAAATCTCACTTTACAGCCTCAAGCCTTCTGCATCACACAGTATATTTGACTTAGGCCACAGCTATAAGTCCTTCACTTCACTACCACGAATATTTAAATCAGCAAGAGCATATAACAGGAAAAAAAAAGTAAACAAATACTATGGGAAATCCACTGAAATGGATTGCCTGACATTTTACTTTTGTTCTATTTATTCTGTCTGTCGTTCAAACCTCATTTTTCTATGGCTTGCCTAAACAAGTTTTGGGTTGTAGCTATGACTTCCTCAGCACAACTTTCAACTCATTATTCTTAGGAAATAAAATAGTGTATTCCTTCTGCAGAGTATTGGAGCCATCTGTAAGGATAGAAAGTGTCACTGCACATTAAAGAACTCAAGGATCAAGGTCTGAACCTCTACAGAGGCATTTGATTGCTTCAGAAAGTTATTACATTATGACATTGCTGAACACGATACACGATATTTCAGTTGCATAGACTGATGGGAATATGAAAATTCATAGAATCATAGAGTGGTTAGAGTTGGAATGGACCTTAAAGAATATCTGGTTCCAATGCCCTGCCATGGGCAGGGGCACCTCTTACTAGACCAGGTTACTCAAAGCCCCATCCAGCCTGGCCTTGAACCCCTCCAGGAATGGGGCAGCCACAGCTTCTCTGGGCAACCTGTTCCAGTGCCTCACCACCCTCACAGGAAAGAATTTCTTTCTAGTATTTCTTTCTATTATCTAATCTAAATCTCCCCTCTTTCAATTTAAAACCATTACCCCTTGTCCTATCGCTACACTCCACAATTCAAAAAATCTTACTTAAAACGTTAATGGAATGAACTGTGGTAAGACTATGGTTGTGACCGTCTTACTCTTGAAACAGCTCTTCCTTTTGTTTTGGGTGAAGAGATAATACTCATATGCCTTTGTCTGCTTCCCTGACTCAGTGAATACACCATAGTGAGACAACCTACAAAAAACAAATAAAAATACAACTGAAACTATCCTTTAGCAGGGGTAAATAAGAGAAGGTGATGTATTTAACAGTCAATGGTTTCCCTGACCAGAGAAACACACTGCAAGCTTAGATTTCCCAACACACATGACCTTCCAGAGTACACTTGTAGGAGATAAGCTGAAGTAAGCATGGGTTTTCTAGGGAGCTAGCGTCAAAGAAAGGCCATGGCTTGCCTAAATGTTGACACACAGAAACACTGAAATATTCCAGATTCAAATTATTTAGTGTGTGCCTGTGTTTGGCTGGCTGCACCCCAGAACAACTTCACCCAAACTGGAATTTAGAGCCCTGGGGGTCTTTAGTTGAAGGTCTTTGGTTGCAGGACTGTTGGTGTGCTGTGACCCTGTGTGCCACACACAACAGCTCCAAAACTGTGACAGCACCGTCGAATCAGGCAGGGAGTAATCGCTTTTAGGCAACGGCAAGAGCAGTTCCTGAGGCCTCCTGCCCTATGATTTTCAAGGTCATGTGCTTGAAGTAGAGGATATGTAATTTTCCTGATGGTTTAAAATGGAAAGTTATTTGATACCTCCCTCTACTAAAAGAGAGAAAAAAAAACTGGGAGGGGCGAAGTTGTCAAGCACAGCCTCTTCCAGTCCACAATTGGGAACAGATTCCTAGGCTCCTTTGATGGTAGGGAAACTCATTGAAGAAACAGCTGTCATTTTTCCTGGGTTCACCAAAGATCACAAGTGAGATAGCAGCAGCTACAGCAGCAAGCTGTAGCCACAACTTCCAGAAGAGATTAATGGCAAGAGAGAGAGAAGGAAATCGACTTCTCCTCCACCAACAGTGGCTGCCATCTGGTGGCAGGACATGAGGGACATGAGGTGCTTTCCCCAGGCTCCCAGCTCCATCCACAAGTCAGGATCCTGGGCAAGACTTGCAAAGATAAGATACCCTGTCTGCCTTGCTACCTGTTGAATTCTTTGTGTGTTGTAACATGCCAAACCTTTCTGGGAATGGCACAGAGCTGTGGTTGCACGCTTGTTCCCCTTCATGGGAGACACGAGAGTGGTGTACGTGGCATGGCCCTTTGCTGTCTTGTTGCTTGTCTGATCCTAAACACTTGGAGATAACTCCCATTGTCAGGGATGGGTATAAAAGAGTTGTGGTGGGAAGACCGAGAAGAAAAGAAGAAAAGCTAATAAACCCTGAAATTGCGAAACTCAGCATTTTCTAAGTTAGATCGGAGTCAGAAAGGGAAAGAAGGAGGCAGAGGGAAGGAAAAGAAGTGGTATGAGAAGAATAAATGAAGTAAGGTGAAAAGATATCTTAAGAATCTTTCTAAAATAAACACTCTTAGAAGGAGCTTTCTGCAGAAATTGAGCAATGGCACATAATGATGTTTATCACCCACTAAAAGTGTGATGGGGGCAGCCGGCTGTGAAGCAAGACTGTGGTAGGTTGAATTGCTCCAAGGACAAGTGGTGGTTTGGTTTGCTACCTACTTAAGAGCTCTGAAAGCGATGTCTTTCAGCTTCCAGCGCCTTCACCCTTTCCACACAACCTGAGGTTGAATTGCTTCACAGTCCCAAGGGCTCCAACTACAATGTCACATTATGCTGGGTGAAAGACACAGTCTGTCATAAGTTATCATGTATTTTTAAAATGTGTATTTTGTGGTCAAAATCCTTGTTTATAATTTAAATATTTGCCCCAGAGCACCTACTGGATGTAAATAGAGTGAGCATTCATAAGAGATTGGCTTTTTCCCCACTGCGAATGACCCCAAACAATGATGTCTGAGGAAATCTTCAGCCTCCAATTGTTCCTCTTCTGAGTAGCTCTAGTGATTCACAAAGGGGAATTCAGCAGCAGTGACTTACTTCTTTATTCTTCTGTCATACTTATGAATCCCTGATGCTTGCACAAGTTCTTGCGCTTGTCTTACCAGCCTTCAGATCACCACACAGCTCTTCTCAGACCCAGAGGCTTGCAATCCTGGCAAGCAAAATGCAGAAGTTATGATCTGCAACCGCCTTTCTTGTGGTGAGGTAGATCAACCAATCCTATGATGCGATTACAATGCCACCTTCCAAGAATCTGCTAATGAATTGCTCCTCATCAGCTAATGATTTGCTTTGCATGGCTTTACTTAAATCTAAAATTGTTATTTTAAAGGGAGGGGCACAGAAAGACGAGAACCAAGCCATGCACTAAAGACCCCAGAGATCAGAGCCAGACGGAGAAAGCAGGAATTCCTGGCTCCCGTCGCTGCATTCAGTCCCTGTCTGTCTTTCTCAGCCATTCCTGCTTGTTTCTATAAAAAAAAATAGAAATGTTCCTTTTATATTTAGAAACTCTAGTACAAGAAAGAGCTTAAAATGGCCCCCTTATTTCCTTGAGAGACAGAACTAAATTTAAAGATGTTATTTTCCTTCTGTCACTGAAATAATCTCTCCAGAAAATCGAAGCCCACAATGAGGCTTTGAAAGCCCAAGAAGAGGAGCTCGGCATCAGCATCAGCCGTGGGACACACTCTCAGCTCATGGGACTGCTTTTACTAAACCTTCCATTGGGCAATGGAAGATTGTATCTTATGAGAGTTATTTAAGGAAGAGCGATAAGAAAATAACAGAGAAGATGACGATGTAAGGATGCAGGGAGTGGGGAAAAGATTGCTCTTTTCTTTCTGTTTTTCAGGTGAACTTTTGTGCTCTGAGTTTTTGAAATCCCAGCGCAGCCTGGGAAAGGAAGGAGAAATCATGCTCCTGCTGCATTCTGCACATCCACCTCTATGATGCATCTGGTAGGTCTTTGTGTTCTTAATGAGCAATCATTTGCTCAAATTCATCTGGTGATTGATACATTCCTTCTATCAATTTTTTCATCCTTTCTATCAATTTAAAACCATAAAGGGTTCCTCTGAGTTTATAGCAGCTTTCCTTTACTCAATATGGTGATAAGCCATGTGCCCTCCACCTTTACAGTGAAGACCACAAAATGGAGCATGGCCCAACATGACAGTTTTATGAGATTTCTGCAGTGCATCAACATCACCAGGATAATGTTTTGACTGTATGCTGTAGACCTCTGGGTTCTTCAAAGGACAACTTCTTTTACTGAATTGAGACAGCATGACATCATTTTATCTGTCTACATACATCACACTGCATAGGCAATGGGGACCAGTCCAGCAACAAGGTCTCAAGGGACAGAGCACTACCTTGTCAGGAAGTATTTGCAGGCAATTCAGAAAATTAATGCAAAATCCACATTTTCTTAAAATGAGTTCTGAGTTCTTTGTGCTCTTCACACATGGTTTTCCATGCTTCTCTTTCCACACACTGTTAACTTATTGGAAGAGGAAATGGGGCCTCTTATTGTAATATCTCTGTGTGTATGCAAGATCCTTCATTTTGTTCCCACAGCTCTGCTGAATGTATGCACAAAAGTAGCATAGTAATTCGTGCCAACTTCAATGACAACTTAGCTCTATACAAAGAAACGGTTAAATAATGAAGTCTGGGAGTAAACTCTGGCAGCAGACCAGACCTAATAATTCCACTTGGCAAGATTATCCATGCCAGCAAGGAAGGCTGACTTTGTAGTATAAACAATTAAGTGTGGTGATAGAGGATCTACCACATGCTACACTGCTGGCCAAGGTGGGGTGGGGAATGCGTCAGTGGTCAATGTCTTTAAATTAATTTGTTCTCTGCAAACTAATTAGCTTTTTTTTTGGATTTGATGGATTTATTTGCTTTGTTAATAAATAGAAGAACAAATAGAAAAGGAAAAAAATAGGGCGTTCTGTTTCTAAGCAATCAATTTTTTGCATCTTACCTCTTCTGGGTTTCAAAGTAATATTTCATTTTTAATAAGTGAACTTCCTCCAACAAAGAAAAATCTATGCAACTTATTTAATAACTGATGTTAAGAAACAATAGCAGGCACTTTTCCAATAACCTCTTGGCAAGATAATATGTAAACACAGGAGGATGGAGATTGCATATTGAATTATGCATTGACATCTTAAAGAAAGCCCCTTCATGATGCTACAGTATTATCCTTAATAATTATTTAATGAAGTGAAGAGGGTTGATCGTTTCAAGAAAAAGAGCATTTAATCCATGTTTTCTTGTTATGAACTCTGCAATGACTTTTGACAAAGATTTAGTATCTGAGCTTCAGGATAGCTTTCTGATTTATAAAAGCTCCTTATTTTCACTGGGTTTTTACTTGTCCCTTTTCTAGTACATATTAAGTACTAATATGTCTAGTCTAAGCATTTCATACTTTAGTAATCCTTAGTCTATAAAATTAATTTAAAATCTTTTATAGCTAATTTGAACAAAGGCTTTCTGTTTTGTCTCTGACAAATTTTGTCTAAAATATATAGTGAGTTGGAAACACTTTCCTTCAGAAGAGTGAGGTCCAAGAAGAAATCTGGGACAGCAATACCGAAGGCCAAGCCTCCATATAATTCTGTGTTTATGCAAAGCACA
Organism: Gallinago undulata; assembly: GCA_026546715.1. NCBI lineage: Eukaryota > Metazoa > Chordata > Aves > Charadriiformes > Scolopacidae > Gallinago > Gallinago undulata. The sequence continues at coordinate 73,935,226 of JAOTQQ010000019.1, read as the reverse complement.
ATCCCTGTCCTATTAGGGACTCAGTAACCAGGAGACTTGTCCAGCACTGTTTAGTAGTTGTGTTCCAGAGCAGCGTATGCTCTGTGCTACATGACCACCCAACCTGGGACTTCGGCTAAGAAATTCCAAAGGCACTTCCCAAAGGTCATTTAACTAAACAGGGACAAACCTGGTTTCATCTACTGCTTTACTCACGAACTACATCAACTTTTGATGTAACTCTAAAAGAAAGACATGTAGATGTTACACTTCTTTTAAAAAACACACCAATAGATATGACTCCAAGTCTGCTCTCCCTGGCACCCAGCATGCTTTTCAAAAGCATGGCATATCTGGCCTTCTTGGCCAATGCTGTCTGTCTCTATTGCTTTTACAGAGGAGCTCAGTTTCACAGGAGCTCAATTTCCATCCTTGCCATTCCCAGTTTATTTCATTTTTGGTGAGCATCTCCCTTATGAAGAAAGGCTGAGAGAGCTGAGACTCTTTAGCCTGGAGAAGAGAAGGCTGAGGGGAGATCTTATCAATACTTATAAGTATCTAAAGGGTGGGTTGAAGGAGGAGGAAGCCAGACTCTTTTCAGTGGTTGCCAATGAGAGGATGAGGGGTAACAGACACAAGTTGGAACATAGGAGGTTCTACTCAAATATGAGGAAAAACTTCTTCCCAGTGAGGGTGCCAGAGCCCTGGAACAGGCTGCCCAGGGAGGTCGTGGAGTCCCCTTCTCTGGAGATTTTCA
>JAOTQQ010000019.1:73868880-73925341 GCA_026546715.1 Gallinago undulata | reverse complement strand
AAAGAAAGAAAGAAAGAAAGAAAGAAAGAAAGAAAGAAAGAAAGAAAGAAAGAAAGAAAGAAAGGAAGGAAGGAAGGGAGGAAGGTCGGGAGGAAGGTCGGGAGGTCCTTTACAAACAATTTCAGGGCATCAAAGCTAGGGAAACCTTAATGTTCCTTCTAGATCATATCCAAGATGGAAAAATAATTTGTTCTGTGCCCTTTTAACAAAGCATACAATAGCTTAATATATCAACAAGGCTGTTTTTTTAAATCTAGGTTTAAAAATAGCTCTATCAATTCAGCTTTGCAGCGATGTAGGGATAGATTATTTTTTTCTTTTTCAAGCAAGATAGTGCAGAAAGAATTATTTCTCTAGCAGCACAACAATGAAGTCATACAGTCCAGAACCTACTTAGAGATGCCTATGTTCCTTGTAGAGAGCAGAGATGTGGCAGTCCTTGTCCCGTTGCTGTCCCAGGAGTGAGTATGGGGTGGACAGAGCAGGGTAGCCGCACTGTTTCACATTTGCAGCTGAGATCACCCTTAGGTAATTGCAACACTAACGCTAACACTGTGCTAAACACAGTTTTAGCTATAAGCATTTCGTGGTGTTCCTGGTCTCTTTTTGCATTTTACATACAAGCCAGAGTGCGGATTTATAACGTTTAATACTGAAAGGTAGACTATGAGAAGATGAAGCGAGAGTCGGAAAGAAAGAAGCAGCTGGTATTTTAGACCGTTTCAATACAGCCTTTATCAGGGGGTAGCAGAAAGCAACAGACAGCACATAGATTCAAGCACTATTCAACAGAAACTTGAGAGGGATTACGGACTTCCTCCATACCATGACATATTTCAATTTGAGACATATGGAATAAATCAGAGCAGACAGTGTGGAGCTGGAACACACAGGAAAATCAGTAACAAACCCGGAGGGTAGTCAGAGGTGCTTGAAAACATGGGGGTAGTTATCAGTCAACTCAACTGCTTTTCGGCTGAGTTAGGGTCGAGTGGGTAGTGGAGAGACCTAAAGAGAACAGGCAAAAATGCAGACAGTATTAGTTTGCAGGCCAAATAGTAATTTCGGTTATGGTCATCATTCTTTTACATCCATCTGCCTCCTCCTTGGAGTAACACATGCCAATAAGGGTATTGGCATAAGTAACCAGCTCATAAAGAAGCCAGTATTTGCATCTGATCCCTGCTTTGGATATTTGTGGCACCCTCCTAGCCTAGCCCTGACACCATCTGGCTATGGCTGCCTAACAGTCAGTATTAGAGGTATTTAACATCTTACATTGAGCTTGTAACAGCAACGTCAAGGTAAAAATGCCAGCAGTTTTACACTGTTGTTACAGACAGAGTAGTGAAAATTTGTGAATGGAGAAAAGCAATTGGAAAAAATAATGTCTGAATGCAATACATCTGTTATCTCTCTCTTCTTCAGGATGCCATCAGGTCTGTGCTGGAGCTCAGACTTTTAGCACACAATTGTTTGCTTTTAACACAATAGCCTTGCTGGTGCCAGAGCTGGGAGGGCAGAACCAGACTCTACCGTGGAGCCACCACCAGTCTCTAGACTGTTTCTATGCACGCTGGACATGTGGAGCTTATTTTCCTGATAGCATTTAAAGGGCAGGAGCTGAGGAAATATTTTTAGTTCTTTCACAGGGTAATATTCCACTGCTTTGCATGAAGAAAAAAAAAAAAAAAAAAAAAAAGGAAAGGAAAAAAAGATTCCTGGGATTAGGGTAGCTTATTTGACCTTTTTTTCTCTGATTGAAAGTAGAATTTTATAAAACTATTGCTTTCCATTTCTGAGGAACTTTCTCAGTGACATCTGTTACAGAACAGTGCATCTGTCTTTAGTTTTAATAAATTATTTGAGAAGACTCATTCAGACAAGTCCATCCTATTCCAGAAGCCTGCCTGTGGCCCAGGAAAGGTGTGCTGTATTGTCTATTCTGAAAACAGGGCTGGTCCACAAACAAAAAGTGTAGCACATCCCAGAGTGTTCTGCAGCTTTGGTCTGCATGGTATTTCTCTGTATTAGAGGAAGCCTTCCAAATTCAGATGAGGCAGCTCATATTGCCATGAACCACAGAAGATCTTACTTTCTGGTCATTTGAGATTTTGCACTATTGCTTTTCACAAATTTTTAATTACATCAAAATTGGTATTGCAGCTTAGTTGCAAAAAGTAGGATTTCAGGCAGGGCATGTCTCTAGAGGGATATGACCAGACTCTTTCATGGGCATATCCATGTCTTTCAGTCTTCTTTTTCTCTTGTCGAGAAGGCCACTTCAAAGCAACATACCTTGTTATCACAGTAGGAGGAGGCTGGAAGGTCTCTAGGCTTTGACTGATCTCAGGGTGCTACTATAGAATCATAGAATTTTGTTAGTTGGGAGAGACCTTTAAGATGATCAAGTCCAGCTGTTAACCTAGCACTGCCAAGCTGCCACTAAACCATGTCCCTCAGCACTAGAACTACATGCCTTTTAAATACTTCCAGGGATGGTGACTCAACCACTTCCCTGGGCAGTCTGTTCCAATGTTTGACAACACTTCCAGTGAAGAAACTTTTCCTAATATCCAATCTAAACCTCACCTGGTGTAACTTGAGGCCATTTCATCTTATCCTATGGCTTGTTACTTGGAAGCAGAAACTGAGCCTCTCTCCCTGCAACCTCATTTCTAGGAGCACAGAAATGGTTTCCTGAAGGCAAAATGCCCCTGATTTACCTGCGGACAAGTGGACCAGCTGTCTATGCATTTCTGTTTTTTCATTCACGTAAAAGGAGCAAGGATCTTCTCTAACCTCCAGCCCTCTCCATCTCTCCTGTTGCTGCAGTGCATAACAGCACAGGTCTCACCATCACTGAGCATCTACCTGGGGCCATGGATCCTCCTTACTCTTCGCACTGCCATCCTTTCAACCATTGGCAGCAGGCTGCAAACTGAGTGGCAAACATCACGTTACTTTCAAACCCAAAATAAAGCTTTAAATAAATTCTGTTAAACTTTGGAATCACATCCACTCTCCTGTTTTCAGTGCAGGGATTGATCTGGTTGAGACAAAACCTCTTCTTCGGCCTCTTCTGGGGCACATTCATGTCTCTCCCAACCTGAGATGAACACATCCTGATTTCTGCTTGGTAGAGTCCTTTATTTTGAGCAAGGACTCTAATTGAGTGAATACTCAGCAAATACAGATTATATCAGCCCCCAATAAACCACCTGAATATCTTCTGATGGACAGGAAATTATTTTTAGTTATCCAGTGAAAAAATAAATTATTGCAAACATTGCTAAAAACCAGCAACGGTTATCACAAGCATTGCTTTAAAGAGGAAAGGGCAGATAAAGAATTTTTTTCTAAGTGTAATTTTTTTCCAAGTGTAATTTTTTTCCGTCTTAGCTCATTTCCAAGGGACTAAACAGCATACCCATCACTGTATGCACCATCTGAACATCTTTGCATCTCACCAAGTAGCAACACAAGTTTATATTCCCCCGACGTATTCCTGTTCTCCCCTGTCACTCTTAGCATGAACTATAACTTTCAGAAATCATTTTCTCCTACAATTGTTCGCACACTTTCCTTAACTCATATCCTATTGTCTTTTTCCTTTCTTAATTGTATGTTGTGGTATTAAGCCTCCCAAAACCAAATTCAATCAGAACAGGCTGAACTTAAAAACATTTGATATTTCATTTGCAACATAACCAGTAACTTAATTTTCCTTTGAATTACTGCCATATTATTATACTATGATTGAAACAGAAAGGGAATATTTAAACATTAATAAAATAAATATTCTAAGACGAATCAGCAAGAGGTCTAGTGGTGGTTTTTTTCCAGTATGAAGTTACAAACTCTTGAAAAAAAAAATATTGAATTGTGACAGTGAAACCATAATATTTTTGCTGGTCTTCAAGTCAAATGGCAATTAAAATATATCTTATTGTGATTAGTAATACTTTTTTAGGATATATTTTGCTATGAGACTTACCTGTTTTATACTTTTAAATGTTCTCTTTTTTCCTGGTTTAGGAACACAAAGATTTTAATAACAAGTTATTCCAGCCTGTGATGCTTTAGCAGTTCATTAGACTATCTGGGAATTAATCAATGTTTCAAAGAGAGCATTCCAATTAGCTGGTTTAGTTCCGGTTAAACACTGTGGTTGCCTAGAGGGAAAGCGTCACTAAGAGACCTCCCCCCCACCCCGCCCTTCAGCCCTCATTGTCTTTATTTTCAACCTTTTGGTGCTGAAACTAGTGTCACTCAATCTAATCCATGCTGTGCCCTGGCTGAAACCCTGACTTTTGTAACTAAGATACAAAAACAACAAAAAAAAATCCTATTTTGCTCTTTAAAAAATGTTGGGAAAGCAATAGGCCAAACTGTCAGGCAAAAAAAGAAAACGGGAGTTAAATCAGTTTTCGCCATGGCCCCAGTTCTGCTGCTCAGCTCATGAATTATACCTTATGTGAATATTGATGTAAGATATCAACGTAAGATAACTCTCTGAAGTCAGGGTTATACACATCAGGAGAAGCTGTACAGACCCCGTTGTCACTCAATTCTGAAAATCATATGAAAATCGAAATTTCAAAATATTTTTCAAAATTTCTGCCACAGCGTCCAGCTTATAATGAGCTAAGCCATCCAAAAGGCAAACAATAGTGTGTCCAATTGATAAATTAATTATATTATGCTTTTTTTTCCCTCATGAATTCCACAAAGTAGTGGTAGGATATTTTCAATAACATTTTTTTTTCTCTTTTTCTTGGTAATATACTTCAGCTAAGTTTATAGAGATGTCACTGGAAGCCTACAAACATCATGGAGAACAGTCCTCAAGTCTGTTGAAATAATGATCTAGGAGCCCCTAAATTATTTCTGTGTTAAAAATAGTAGTAATTACTAAGGCTGTAGAAACATAACCTTTGTAAATGCAGCTCCTTAGCCTCCACATACGTATCAGCCAACAGAAAAGTGCATTTTCACTACCAAAAAACCTGTTCATTTTAAGTTCTAGGTATATAGACCATTGTCCCTCAGCACGAAAAGGTCTACTTAAAGCAAGGAGAAGGCATTAGGAATAACCTTTTAGTAACAGCCATAGCTTCCCTCAAAAATCACCAAAATCTCCACAATAAACAGACTGGTTATGGTCCTTTAAGCAAGTCCTTACAGTAAATTTAATAAATCTTTAGCTTAATCTTCCTTTAAAAGGCCATTTTAATAAGATGACATAATTGTTATTTCAATTTTTTTCCTTATTATCCCGTTTTGCTTTATTTTTATCAATCAAAAAAAAAAAAAGATGTACATATACATATACATACATATACATGGATATACAGCAACAGTCCCTGTTACTTCATTACAGCACCTGAAGAGCCTCAGTTGAAACGCCAGACTCCCATTCCAGAATATTCCAGGGGTCCCTGCTGTGACACGTAAGTCTAGGAATCCATGGATACAAATGATTCTAGCCTGATAATGAGATGAAAAGAAAAACTGTTTATACTAGCACAATTTTATTTTTTTTAATAATGTCGTAAGAATACAAAAAAATACAATATTTAAGGTTATTCTCATTTGCTTGAGTGCCCACCACAGAGGGAGAACTTCTTTATATTTGAAATTGCAGTTATCTTTGGGAATATCTGTCCAGTCTACTGGCATGCACGCTTACAGTACACTACTTCATAAACCTCCTTCCTTCACCACATGTGTTAACACTCAGTAGTCCAGAAAAGAAGAATGCAAATTAGAGACCATTGTTTCTAAGAGATCTTGTTTGCAAACAACAGAATTGTGTTGAAACAGGCCCAGAAGGCACAAGGAAGTTATATTCAATGTAATTTGGGAATACATACAACTGGACCTACCGCTTGTGTCATAATGAAAACAAATAAAAATATTAAAGCTAGATCACTCCTACAACTGGAGTTTCTGTGAGGTTTCCAATGTGCAGGATGCAACAGATAAGAGTTAAGTATCTGGACTGTTTACTCACCATCAAGATTATAAATGAGCCATAAGGGAAAGACTAGGGTCGATTAAAAGATTTTATTAACATACTATTTGTATTAATAATGACAAGCCTTCAGATACAGTTCTTAGATAATGGTCACATCATGAAGGAGGAATAAATTACACACAAAACTAGGGTTCACTTACAAATTATTTTTTTTCTCTTGCTTAATACATCTCTCATTTTTATTGTGATAAATGTGGAGTTTTTCCAATAGAATAATTGGGAAGTAGATATTAATATTCTGAATGCCTCAGACCTGAGCTTGTTGAGGCATAACATCCTAATTGAAATTCAAGGTCTTATGATCAAAATCTGCTGAACCAGATATCTTCACACTACAACAACTATTAATACATTATTCCACATGGACTAGAAAGCAAGCGAGAAATAGCGGCTTGTGTTTGTGTCCTTTCCATTACACAACTTTGATATATTTTGGATTTTTAAAGCTGGCTATCTTAAAAGGTTATTCAACCTTAGTACTTAGTACTTAATCTATTGGACTTCTAGTATTCATGACAAAATACATGGACTACAGCCACAAGATCTCTCTACAGTGCATTATACAGTCTCAAACGGATCACACAGATCCCAGTTCCACAACAAGCTGAGATGCTGATATATATAAATGTAGAAGCATCCAGCATTTCGTTAAAAACATGAACTTCCCCTCAAGAAACCAAACCAACAAATGAAAGAAATTCCTGATGAGAAAAGTCAAGAACCCTATGACCTGAATCAAGAGCTTCTTAGCAAAAAAAGGAGTGTCTGAATACTCACTGTTAGGAGAAAAGTTTCTAAAACAGTTGATATGCCATCACACAAAGATGAAGGACCAATGCTTATCTCATTCAGACATGGAGAAATATTTACTTCACTAAACCTTTAGCTTATAAACTCACTTTTTCATATGACAGCTTGTGCCACTTTAGGATTTACCATCCTTTTTCAAGCAAAACTTCTATTTTTTTTCCCTGGACAAAAAGCCATGCTCTCTAGAAAGGGGACATTCCCAGAAATCATTGTCACACATGTGAGTCTGCAAGGAACCGTGACCTCACTTGTGAACAAAAATGAAACTTCTGTCAGTTTTACTTAAGGAAGCAGATGGGAGAGCAGCAACTTAAAAAAAAAAAAAAAAAGGAAGAAGAAAATAATGGATTCACTTGAAGAGATCATATAATGCTTTCAGACAGATTTCCAGACAGTGATGCATATGCTCAACTATTTACAAAGAATGAGTTGATTTTTTAACAAAAATGACAGTAACATGATCATTGGATATGCCATGAAAGGGTTAGATTTTTGGGATTTTTTTTTTCCACTTGTGAGGAGCTGAAAAACTCTTTATTCTTACGGATAATTTCTTGGGCTATTCTGCAACCCCCACTTCAAGAAACCCAAATAGATCTACAAGGCCTGGAGATACTGCTTTCCCACTACCTGAAACACCATATGAAATCCAGCTCTCCTGTGAGGAGGGAATCTTAGTGCTCCGTGTGGCCAGAGGACTCCATAAGAGGCAGATACACCCGCTCAAAAACACTGCAAGTGGTGTTAGGGACAAAAAATCAGCTGGAAGAGGGAAAAAGGGTGAGAGAGGACACACCCACTGTATATTTGTAAATAAATGTATGCATATGTGATATCCATGGACATATATGAGAAGGAAATAGCAAGTGTCAATGTCTTGGCTTTTTGGGTGGACACCCTTGAGTGCTATGCCACCCCTCTTTGAGAGTCCTGCGTTATCCAGGAGTATGGGCAGGACCTGTTGCTGTCCTCCATCCCTGGACCCTGGACCAAGGGTGCACCAGACCAAGGTCTCTGCACTTCTTGAGCACCCTGAGACTGTTTCTTCTCAGCACACCAGGGGGCCCCTCAGACCTCCTCATTGCTCCCATGGGTGCCTGTTTCTGGCGGCTCCATCTTCCCTTGATAATGGGATCTAGCACATTGTCTCATACAAGCAAGGGGCTTCCTCTAGTGTCCTCCCTGTGCTGCTCTGGTGAAAACCAGGGCGACAACAAAAAGAACCAGCTGCCAGTGGGAAAAACAAGGGGAATTATCTAGAAGAAGAAACAGATTATCTTGTACAAAAGAAAAATAGCTTTGACTGTGCAATAAACAAGCGCAATACAATTGAAGGGGCATTTTCTTTCTGGCGTGGCAGTCCATGACAACGGCTGTGGCCCAAATGCAGGGTCCACATGAGCTAACGGGAGCTGGCAGGCAGAGGGAAGGGGCACAGTCACGTTCAAGGGGTGGGTTTTTCACCAGAGATGAAAGAGTCCATCCTGGGCGCAGCCTCAGGATGCACAGAAAATGGCCGGGGTGATGCAGCCAGCTTTCGGATGGGGTCTGTCCCCCCCAGGTAACACATCTCCACCTACAAATGATGCTTTTTGGTTCGCCTTGTTTACAGAGGACAGCGAGTCAGGCTGGGAGCATGCCACCCACTTCCACTAGCAACGTCGGCAACAGTGCTTGCTGTTGCCATGGCTTTCACTATTTCATGACAACATTTGCTCATGAAAGATGTACGTAATCTGAATTGGGGTGAAAAAGGCCTTGCATTGTTTCCTGAGACTTACCTTTCTCTTGGACAAAATTCATGGCTATTATTTTTGGATTACGGCAGGAAACTCCTGTCTAATTCAAAACAGCGTCACGTATTGGCACACATCTCCCCTCTCCTCTCCCCCTGCCAAAATGTCAGCTTTGCTTAGGATACGTGTCCTCTTGTGACTACAATGAAAGCTGTGTCCTCCTTGGTACAATTTATCATGCAGGGTTCAGTGATGCAGTATGCCAAGCAAGGAAGAAGAACATGAAACCTTATCACCATGGTGTTTATTGACCAGTCATCCTGCTTTGTACTCATTTCCTCCTCTTAATTCCCTGCAAGTATACATTGGCTCAAAATCAAAAGAAATGCAATAGTTAAAAAAAAAAATAAACAATCATATGCTCTGGGATGAATGTATTATTCCATACATGCTGATGGTGCAATTATTTCTCTCCTGTGTTAACTGAAAACGTTTGCTAATAAAATTTGTTCCAGAAAAACTGAGCATTATTCCATTATGCTGTTTGAGTCCTAAAAAATTAGCCTTTTTTTTCCCTTGGAAAAATCAAGTTTTGCAATTGAGACATCATCCTGAGAACCACTGTTTACACACATTAAAGGAAGGGGGGGAACACACAAACAAAATAATAAAAATATTTGGTTTTGCCAGTCCTACACAGCCAAGAAAGAAGAAGAAAAGGATCACAGCCAGAACATGCTGTACCCAGCTTTTGCTGGCTGATGATTCCCTACTAAAAAAATTAACCCATCTGACCTAATGCTCTACCTCAGCCCTACAGCATCAGCCTGGAAATAGAGATGCTCCCAGTGTAAAGCCAATTAACTCCATCGCTCAGCAGAACAGCGAGACAGGCATTGCAGCCTGCCATCCCCGCAGAAGCAGCACGGGAGGGGAGAACAATAACGCCATTCTCAGTCCTGATTTACCTTTTCCCCTTTTCTTTAACCCCTCATCCCCCCGGCACTGCAGCTTTCCCTCTGGGTGCAGGGCAGCTACCCTCCAGGGTAAATCCTGCTCGTGGGGTCAGGGCCCATCCCACAGTCGTGGTGGAGAGCAGAGAGGTGGCAGCTCCTCACCACCCAGCACCTTTTGTCCCACAGGGGCTCGGGCATGACCGGGGAGATGACGTAGGGCACTACCACCAGGACATTTGTAGGAGGTGGCCTTGTCTCACCGCTGACCTCCGAGTGACAAAACCCCAAGCCAGTCTTGCATAAGGACAGAGGGAAGGAAATAAGGGGGGAAGGGGGAAGGGTAAGTAAAGGTAAAGCAGAGCCTTTTCTTAAGCTTCCACGAAACTCAGTTATCTAGGGCATAGTCCGGCCCTGCAACCATATCAACCTTTCACCAGAAGAAGCCTGATGAGTTTTGTATTATTCTCAGTTTATGGCCTCTTTTTTTTTTTTTCTTTTTTTCTTTTTCCCTTTTTTCTTGCTTCAGCGCAGCCCTAAGGTCCGACCGTAGACTGCTCCTTTTGTGGCGTGCCTTTTCCCAAGACAGAGCGCAGGACCTCCGATAAGTGCAATAACATCAGGAAACACACAGGGCTGGTTTGCCTTTGCTCGAAAATACCCTCGCAGCTACGCTGCACAGAGGAAGAAGGAGGTGGTGATGATTCAGCGAGAGGCCAAAGAGTAAGGGAAGAAAACCTCTCAGGGAAGAAAGGAGCTAATGAACAAAAGTCGGGAACAGAAAGACTGTTATGCCACAAATATAAAATGTATAGTCACATAAGCTCATAGGAAAGAAAATGAGAGCTGACATCCTACAATGCTAGATTGATTAGGGAGGACTTGGAAGACGACCAAGGTCTGGGAATGGCATGGGAAATCATTTCAAAGGAGAAAGAACCTCACACTCTGCTACGGGGGACGGCAGCAGTACAATAACACACGAAGAGGATGTTGGAGAGCTGCCACGGACCCCGGGCTGAGGGGAAGCAAAAACATATGACACTGTGTGTGGTTATAATGGATACCTGCACAGCCTGCACGGTGATGTGGAGGATTCGGACCTTCAGCCACCTGAAAAGGGCCAGACTTGAGAGACCAAGGGTTGTCTTCCCATTTGCCAGTCGGCCCCCTCTGTGTTCAGATACCTTCTCAAGACTTCCCTGCAGGGCCCACAAAATAGCAGTGTAACAGTGAAATGGATACCAACACACTCCTGAATATTTTATTCTCTGTTTTCTTTTTTCTTTCTTTGTCCATTTTCTTCTTCTAGCCAAGGGCTGAGACTATCTTTACCATTTCTTTGATGTTACAGACACAACAATGAACATTCTTCAATAGTAATTTTAGTGGGACTTCATGCCTTTCTCTGCACACACACAGAGCATCCATGCAATCCAGGTACACTCACATCACATCTTCACTGCATTTCTCTGCTGGTAAGGTCAAGCAACTTTTGAAAGGAATATTTTCCCATGAAAATCAAGGAAAGTTGTCTTTCAGCAAGAGTGTAGCAAAATTTCTGCTTGAATCTTTAATAAATTCCAAATTCCATAATGCCCAATTTGAAGATGAGCCTCATAAGCTCTATTTCAAGCAAGGGAGAAGGGAGACTGAATTGTGAATAGAAACATCCCCATTACTAGTAGCCATATTGAGAGTTCGGAGTATGTTATACCTCTACAGATTGGAAAAGACTTGGGGAAAAAAAGCTTGTGCCAGCCTGTCTGGACAACACCAGCCATATGTTGGCAGACTTCAGCAAAGAAGTAGTAAACTCTACGTGGGGTCAGTGCTTCTCCCCAGGTGCCTCAACAACAGGCACATGGAGCAGATGTACTGGCCCCCATTCAGAGGGCAAACTTAGGTTATCTGAGCATGCCTTCCAACCATGACTCAGGCTTTTGCTCATTCAGAACTCAAGAGTAATTGCCAAACAATGGGGATAAAGGATAAAATGTTTGTTGTTACTATAGGAAAAGCCATTTTTACATCCAGATTATTTTTTTTTTCTAACAAAGAAAAGCATGCAATGAGATGCTCAGAAACTAATGTGAGCAGCCTCAGGGTTTAGTTCAGAAAGCATAACAATTTGAACATAAAGAAAATGCAAATACCTGTTGCCCTTCTAGTCCTGATGGAAGAAGACATTAATTGCAAAACGACTCATGGTGATATCCTTACTTTTTAAAAAACCCCAAATCCAGGTGCTTAAATACATTAATTTTGTTTATGATTACTGATTATTGTTAAAACAGGCAAATAATCTGGAGGAGAGCTGGCTAAGTAGCCAAATAGACTTGAAAGTCAACATCGAGCAAATTTCTTTTACATTATTTGGAACCATAACACTTTTGGAAAACACTGATCGTGTGAAAAAGAAACCTGTGCTAGTTAAAACCCTAGATCTGTCAGTGCTTTAAAATATGATAATTTATTCAGGTTTATTTTCCTGGGAGAAAATATATCTGGGGGAACACTGATAAATCTCCTCTCTAACTATTAATTACAAATTCAAAATGAATCTCGTTTGGCCTTGCATAAACCTTTTTTATATTTACTTTCCATTCCACGTCTGGTTTTTATTTATCTTAATTTGATTAAAATGTAGCCATTCAAAATTCAGAGTTTCTGTAAAGACTGTCACCGTTAATCTGCCTGGGACTATATTCACTGGAGAAATAATATTTGTCATGTATATTTTCTCTTTCTGTCAAATTCTGTTTGGCACTGGTGGGAGAAACATCGTATATTTGAAAGACTGCACTAAAATCTTCCTTTTCTGAGCCGTTGCAAGGTGGCAGACACAAGGCTGGCCCCAGGGGAGATGGGGTGGTCCTGCATTGATTTCAGAAGGGAGAAAAAATACGAAGCTTGTAAACATGCCGAAGCCCCTTGTGTTAAAATCAATTGATGGGTTCCTTGCAAAAATCTGTGTTAAAATAGTTTTCATCTTTAATTAACAGCTGATTTTGCTGCAGGCTCCTTGCACTGGTGACATTCTGGTCTGCTGGTGCACTCCTCTGCAGAGGTCTCAGCACCATTCCTGCACAGTCCAAGACACGGGGGTGAGCACAGATGTGGCTGTGGGGGATGTCGGGGCAGGGTGGATAATGACCTTTTTATTCCTTATATATTTCTGTTTGCTTTGGGTTTGTTTGTTTGTTTGTTTGTTTGTTTGTTTGTTTTTTCCCAGAAACAGCCTCCTGAGCACAGCACAGTGTCTTCACGGAGCTTTGGAAAACGCGGTTCATGGAGCATTTAAAGAAACAATTTCTGTTCCTATATTTTTCGCTAGGGAAAGGGAAATGACCCAGGCTGTGGTGCGTGTTACGAGCTCCGCGTGAGCACAGTTAACCACACAGGACAATGAGCGAATCGCATCGCCTTCACGGCTTCCAGGAATCAGCTGGGCTATCTCCTGCCAGCATCCCAAGGGCTGCTTTAACCTGGAGAAACCCATGATGAACAGAGGCAGGCACTCAGGAGCAAAGCACAGACCTAGTCAGTCTTTGGCCTCCTTTTTCATTCAGACAAATTTTAAATGTTAAATAAATACTGAAGGAATCACTTGTCACCACAAATTATTCCTTTGAATGTTTACTGTTCATGCCAGCTTCCCTGGGGTCCTTCACATTTAGAAACAACTTTAACAAGCAATCCCATAAAACATTGACCATTATTCCCCAAGAAGTTGTGCCTAGTGACTTGTTACACAGAAATATGTTTCCAATTTCTCTTTAAAACGTATTAGAAAGGGGTCCACAGTATTTTTTAGATTAGCATTTAGTGCCATGTGGAAATGGCAATTATAAATCGCCGTGAGCTGTACGTATAGCCCTTATTTTTGTTTAACTGTTTAGATGGTGCTTCTCAGTCCCCTTCCCTCTGCGGGACCGGGAGAGCCATGTCTTTGCTGCTTGCCTCAGCAGTCCTTGCCAGGGACAGGGACAGCAACCCTGTCCTTGAATGCACAATCCCATCGTTGTTCCCCCCAAGATGCGGGGGGCTGCGGGGACACATGCGGGAGCCGCTGGTGCTGCGCCAAGCCCTCGGGTTTCGAGGGCGAGATGAAGGACGGGCTAAAGCTCAGCAGCTCCCCGGGGGAGCAGAGGACATCAGGAGGGTCATGAAGCCCCACACGGGGACCAGCAGGTGGTGCCACTGCAGACAAGAGGTCTACAACTTGGGTTTCTTCCTCTGCAAAGCTCACGTTTTGGGGAACAAAACCCAACCCAACAGCATTTCTAGTTCATGAGGGCCAGTTCCAAATTTGCATTTGTGGTTGAAAGATGCCAGTTTAAATTTTCTCTGACCATCCTTCTTGTGTATGTAAGGCTATAATATACTCACAATATGAAAGAGTAAAGTCTTTCTCCGGTGGTGTCTCCCTGTCCCTGGCTTCCCTTTGCACAATACCCAGATTTAGGTGCCTGTCTTTTCTAAGCAAGCTCGCAGGCTCTAAAAACCGAGCTGAGCTTGACTTTTTTGGACCGTGTCCCACAAATGGGTTTCAGACCATTCACCAGCATGAATTTTGGTGAGAGATGCTGCAAGAGACAAAGGCAAACTGCAATGGAGAGGCAGCTGGTGACAGCAGGCTGAACATCAACAGAAAGACATGAGCACCAGGTCCAAAAGGGTTTACCTGAGCATTATATTTGTATCCTGCAGAATTAGAGGGCAACAACCTGTATAATATTGTTTTGCAGAGAGTAACAGTGTCAGATACTCTCACTTTCCACAGTAATTAGTACTCCATGCAAGAACCTGTACCAAGGTGCCATATTATAATAAAAAATTCAGATAAAAGGATTAACTTCAAGGAAACAACAAAGGCCCTGAAGTAATAATTCATGACAATATTTTAATTAAAAATTAATGAGAGGGCAAAATGGGACCAGAACAGTGGAAGATTATGACTGAGGGCATCTTGAGGAACTGAAATGAGTTTCAGAAAAGTACATCAAACTGCAACAGGACCCCTGAGAATGAGGCAAGCCATGAGATCTGAGGCAGGGAATGCCATTCCTAAGCTCTGTCATACGTCAACTTCTGTGAAAGGGCTGATGTGACAAAATTACCCCCGCTAGTGGGATGCTGGAGTCCATGGCTATGGTCATATCAGCAAGCTGTGAGGAGCAATGGAAGTGCATCTGCAGGGGGAAACAGGTGATGCTCAGTAACCATTACCTCTGCTTTATGCATTTCTGGGGTTTTAAATTACCATTATTCCAGAAAAGCTTCAGTGTGATCTAGAGGACTGGTTGCCAACTTCTTGTTTGTGGCTGAGGTGCAGTAAAGGTGCTCCTGGAACGCATCCATTTAGCTCCATCCAAAAGTAGCCCCATTCACGCACACATTGATGTGTGTGCATCCTTCCTTGGAACAAACCAGCAGAGAGGGTCTGAACGTGGCTGGGAATTTCTCTGAGCTGGCACACTGATGTGCAATATAGTTTTAAGCTGTTAAGCTTTTACCTTTCACTAAAGAGAAGATGTGGGAGCCCCTTAGTCAATTTAGTAAATTTCTGCTTGCTCAAATAGACTCTTCAGCTTCAATGTAAGTACTTGTGTGATTTAAATAATCATCTTGAACAGTTGCTGATCTCACCCGACCAAGTTATGCTGTCTGGTTGTTTATGCAGGAATTTGTTTAAAAGGGACACTAGCTGGCTATAGAAGATTTGTTTAGACTGCTTTTGAGAGCAGAACTGGGTTTAGGAATCATAGGCCTGTCCCTTCAAATTCTTACTACTGAGATTGGGACCTTCATTCTCCAAGATGCTGGTCGTTCTGGCCTTTCTCCAGCAAAGCACTCAGGCTGCTGGTTGACTTTTAAGCCCGGGAACGATCCTTCTGTGCTCAGCAGACCCCTTGGGCTCACACTAAGCACACACTCCAGGATTGCATGGGTGACCCCTCTTTGCAGGATCGATCCCAAATTCTTGGAGGGCAAAGTTATTTGAGAATTTAGTAAGCACCAAAACAAAAGTTTTGATGTGACATTTTTCAAGTATTGTAAAAACCCTGTTAACCTGTTAACACTTGCTAGTGTGCTATATTTGTGTTATCTCAGAGCGGATACATTTCTCACTTACTGGAACTTTAACAGCTAATAAAAATAGAACTTCTGAACTTTCAAGGACCCTTTGAATAGTGTAGCTGTACAACATGTCTGCACTGCAGCAGAGGTGAAAGGGTTTGTAAAGGTCTGCATGACACGTAGCCTTGCTTGGTGCAAGCAGTAACCAAGAGTCGCTCCTGCATCCTCCAAACAAAACTAAATAAGCAATTACTGGAAATGCAGGCAGCGAAAATCCGCTCAGACCCACTTGACACATTCTGACTTCAGATAAAGCCAATGCTAAACAATAGGGATACAGCCTTTCCCCCAGGAAGTCAATGGCAAGTTTCCCCCTGACTTTGTCAGAGTCAAGATATCATCCAAGGGCTGAAAAACCCTCTCCCCCCACAAACTGACTTCTGCAGGGCCACTTACAGCAGCACCGATTGTGAGAGACTCAGAAGTGGTTCTGAACCAAGATAATAAACTGTTGTTTAGGACATTTTTCCCGACATAAAATCCGTAGTTTCAGAAAGGCAGAGGTGGGCAGAGATTCCCTTTCCCTGATCCAAGAGAGTCGCGTCAGGGTCCAAAGATCCTCACGGTGTCTGGAGGGACATCACACCGGGATGATGAATAACTGCTACCAAATCGGAGTTAAGATAGGAAGTGGTGTTTTACTGCCATGGAAGCCATAACAGATTATCTCTGTGCTGAGGACTGGTTTGCTGGAATTTTGGAAGCAGCAAACGGCGTGTGAGATACCGATACGTCGGTGTCGCACCCCTTGCCGTCCCGGCGGCGTTCCTCAGAGGACCAGAGCAGAGCCCAGCCGAGTCCTTTCTCACAGTTTTTATAAATGGCTGGCAAGGCCTCCTTGCCAGAATGAATTATAGCTATCTCCCGATACAGTCTGAGCTGGATTAGCTGCGTTTGTAATTATCACTCCATGAGAAGAAGGAGAAAAAAAAAAAAGAAAAAGAAAAACCACCACAAAAAAAAACTGCGACTGTGTAAAAGGAAGCCTTTTTGATTTGAGTTTCTGGCATGCACAGTCCAAACAATTTCAAAAGGTTTCAGCTGTTTCAGCCTGAGTAGAATGATGCTGTAGGGCCTGGCTGTGCAAATGCTGCTCCAGTGAGCAATCCCTACTCACACAGTCAATGTCTTCTGTATTGGGAGCATATCTGTGCTCACAGGGGCTCACTCCTCAGAGGAACTTAAACTGCCAGGATGGGGCTCTTCTTTTGCTATGGTTGTGTTAGCCCTGCTTTCAGGGAAGGGGGAAAAAAAAACCACAACCAAACCAAAAAACAAACCAAAACCGAGTCTTTTTATGCTTTGGAAATCTGAACCTGAGCGTGGAAAGTGAGTTCTTGACTGCTAAGGGCATTTGAATTTTTTCTGGGGTTGTTATTGAAGTTCAAAGCAGATAAGAGCTCTATCTGGGGCTAGCAAGCCACCGTAATGCAACACTTATCCAATTTGCAAGGATGTTAGTAACTTCAAAGTTCCCTCCAAAGGCAAACTAAGCCTCTCAGGCTTGCCCAGCCAGAAGTAAGTTATTCTGTAATGCAGGTGAGACGCAGAGAAATGCTGGTAAGAGGCTCGACTTCCTTTCTTGGCTGCTATTATATCATTGCTTCAAGTTACAATAAAATAAGCTACACTGTAGTTGTAGGGCAAAGAAGACAAAAAATAACAGGAGAAAAAAAAAGGGAAAAAGGAAACTTGGTTTAATAAATGACCAAGGAAGACCATTTTACCAATAGGTGAAATCCATAGCATGGAGGTTTTTTTCAATTTTATTTCTGAAATGTGTGTTCTTCCTGTATGTTGATTCTGCTTTTCTGTGTAACCAGCCTTTAATTCGTACTACATTTGACTTCAGGAATTAGGAAGAAGAATCTAACAGAGTGATTAAAACATTTTCTTACCTCTTGCCCTCTGAGAAACACCGCCTAGACAGAGAGATGCTTAAGATTATTTATGTGAAAGTAGCAGGGACTTTGTAAGCATTCCTTGCAATATTTGGGGTTTTTTCACAATTTTTTTTTTAAAAAGAATGATGGCTGGAAAAATAAAATGCTTCTGGGCTGGCTTTCAAATGATGCAAAATGGTGGGTAAGTGTGTGTGGACAGTGCAAGGAAGGGAAGGCTCAAGTGATAAAGTACAACACTGGATGGAGGTATCCAGCTCAGTTAATTCAAAGCTAGCTGTAATACCTGAAGCAAAGTCACCTCGTGATCTGCCTGGATGCTCCTCTTGAATGACAGCATCTTGCTTCTTAATTCTACCAAGTGAAAGACTGCCAAATTAATTTAATATATGAACTAAGACAAAGAGAAGAAATCAGTCAGTGACTAACAATACATGAAATGTCATTTATTTTTCTTTTTTCCTTATGATGTAAATTATTAATATACATTCCAACCACCTGAAAAAATAGAATGCTTGCCAGTCATGGAACATTTTTTCTTTTTTAAAATCGTATCAGAATAAAATGAGAAATTCTCAGAAATCTGTGCAGCTAATAATGTCTACGATATTAATTCTTTTTTCCACCAAGCAATGTAAACCAGCATCCCTGTTAGTTATTAACTAAGGAAGTGATCTCATTCCTATGCAGCTAAAAGAGTATTTAAATTTAAATTCAAGTTTGAAAGATCCGCTTTAGTCTCCCTACTTAGAAATGGGCAGTCAGCCAACCTGGCTGTAGACCAAGAAATCAGTGTTTCTCTGCACAGACAACTCCAGAGAGGACCATTTCAGATTTCAGCAACAATTTTTCAGAAAGCAAGGAGTGAAATAAAAGATATTCATAAGATATCGTGCTTCTAATATGGTGTACGTATCAGCATTGCTCACTGAGATAGTGCTCTTACGCATGGAAGAGTACAGGCTCAGATAGATAAAATCTGAACCTACTGAAAGAATAAAGTACTTTTCAAGTGTCTGAGATGTCCACAGGGCTCCTGGGCGAGGAGAAGGTGCTGGTAGTCAGCATGCATTAGGCCCTGTGAGTTTGCACCATGTCTGGATTTCACATATAAATGATAAATGGTTCTTGAGAAAAGGCTTTCAGAGAGATCTTAACCCTTTAGCAGAGTTTGTGTTTTCTCAGCATTGCATTGCAGACATGCTGCGTCTGCTGCAGCTTGGACCTTCCATAGCAGACTTTTGCACCTGACCTGCTCCAACTCCTTCTGGTGTTTCCCCATCCTCCTTTTAGGCTCCACGAGAAGACAGACAGGACATCCAGCAGCTCTGTGTTAACATGTCACTTGGCATAATAAATCAAAGCAGATGGTGCTGAGGCCACCTGCACATCTACATGATACTTTTTGAGGGGTTTCACTTCAGTCAGAGTTTAGCCTGGCTGCCCAGGTTGAACGTCCCCACCATGCACATACCTGAGAGTCACCTGCAGGACCAGTGGCTTGGTGGGTGCTGGGTCCTTGTCATAAACCTGTGCTCGGTGTT
Organism: Gallinago undulata; assembly: GCA_026546715.1. Classification (NCBI taxonomy): domain Eukaryota; kingdom Metazoa; phylum Chordata; class Aves; order Charadriiformes; family Scolopacidae; genus Gallinago; species Gallinago undulata. Next base: position 73,906,213 of record JAOTQQ010000019.1, on the reverse strand, counting down.
TCAGTGTCAGGATGAAGATTGTTTGTCACTGTCAATCTCTGTTCATGTTGCCCATTTTTTGACAAAGTACTGCTCATTTGGTTCTGAATGGGCCAATCAAAAACCAAATTTAGATCGCTTATCACAAGAACTCAGCAAATTTAGATTCATAGAATGGATATGAATAGAATTCAATGGATATGACTAAGAAAAACTTGGTTTTTATCTTCTACAACTTTGTATTAGCTTTATAATTTCTCTGTTGTTCTGAATAAGATACTAAGTGTCTCTATGTAGTAATTACATTATTTTACAGTTAGCTGGTATGTAAACTATTTTGCAGACACTGTGTGGACAACGACATCAAACTGCCTGGATGCAGAAACAATAAAAATGCACATCCTTAAAAAACAGTAATAACCCCATTTTTAGACATTTTTTCATCAATGTGAATTACTTGCACGTAAGCTGAAAAATCTAATTTTCTTCCTAAGCGTGTTTTAACCGCCAAGGCCAGCCAGTGCTTGGTGAAATATTGCGATAGCTGCATAATGCCGCCAGCAAGCACAGCTGAGAGTCCTGCCCAGCTGCAGCATCAGGTTCAGACGAAGGCTTCAGCCTTTGAATTGCGGAAGTTGGTCTCTTCAAACAAAGTAAGCAGCTACTTCTAGAGGAAGAGCCTGATAAGAAGATAATAAGCCCATTCTTTCTTTTTTTTTTTAAGCCTAGCAGCAAGAAGCCAAGTCTCGTTGACTCATGACACACACACAGCTGTAAAAGATGCTGTAGCTTTGTTGCTTTCACAACAGGATTAGATGAATAATACAATACTTTGAAATTGTCAAGGACTATCCTCATCTATTTTTTTTCTACATCTTGAAGTCGAAGTTAACAGTTAATTCATCCCCTAGTCATACATAGAATTCTTTTAATTTGTAAAAAAAAAATAAATAAGCAAAACCCCAACAAGACTCCAAGAGACTTGAACCAAGAGTCCAAAAGACTTTAGTCCAAGAGACTAAAAAGTCCAAGAGACTAAAAATTCCAAGAGACTAAAAAGTCCAAGAGACCAGATGGTGCTGCTCAGCAGCTCTGTTCTGCTCATGGCTCTGAGATCACCACAAATTGTGTACCCCAAAGGTCAGGCCTGGGCTCTGCTACTGATGCTGCCTCACAAACAGGAGGCACCAAAGCAGGAATAATCGCCGTTAAACATGATCATGCTGCAGTCTGGTACAGCATTTCCATGAAGTCTCTGAAGAGGTTCCCACTTCCTTTAGTGTGAAGTCTGGACTCTGAGCCTGTTCTGGACCTGATATACCAGAACAGAAAGTGATGTAGTTGATTGGAATTTAATTTTTATACTTATACTGTTGCTGTTTGGATTAATAGTTAACTGAGGTTGTTGCTTCACGTGCCTTTGCAGGACTGGAGGGAGATTTATGCATATATGAGCTTGGAGAGTGAGAAACAATAAGTTTGTTATGAAGACTTTGCAGAGAAGACAGAGCCATGCTGTAGTTGTGATAAGGAAGGCCGCTTTGAAAAAGCAGAGACCATATGAAGTCCATTAAGAAGTGGTGAACTGCATAAAAACAACGGCAGCGTCCTTTCCTGTGACTCCTTGGGATACAAGAGCTTGCATAGTGCTTCAAAGGCACTTCAACAATAACATGACTGGGGGCTCACGGTCAGGCACTTAAACCCATGTAGGGCAGTGGGACGAGAGAAATGTGTTCTCTCTTTGTAAAACCTCCCGTGAGCCTTATCTTATTTTCTCCCTTTCAGTGTTTACTCAGCGTCCATCCTCAGCCAGGCCGGTTTGCGGCACGTGAGTGAGTGAAGACCTCTTTGAAGTCGCTGCACAGAGCAGAATAGTCGGAGCTTTTCTTTGACAAGTCCGCAGTGAATAGAGCCATTTTCTATTAACACATCTTTTGCTGATGTGGCTATTATGCCTTGAGAGAATTAAGAAGCCTTTTCAGACGCACGCTTGCAGCTCCCATTAAGGCTAACGGCTCTGCGAGCCCCGTCTTTGGAGGAAGATGTGCCTCATAATGGTAATTACAACACATTTGCATGCGCGTCTTGCTTTTAATCCAGAAAGCGCTCAACATGCTTTACAAACTTCACCAACACACTTACACATGTTGTAAATGTAGAATCACTTTGTCGACAGCTGCTGTACAGCCACCTCGAGGTGAAACGCAACAGCTGTGCCACAGCACAACAAGGCAGCGCCGCAGAACATGGCAGCGACCAGAAAAGCTTAAAACCCCCTTATCTGGTTGAAACCACCGGGAGAATTCTAGGTAAGTAGCATGTAAATTACTCAAATTAAAAATCTGGCTTGAGCGCTGGAGGTAACGCTCCTACCGTTGCAGGGAAAGTGCCGTAGCATTTTTAATGATGGCAATTTGCCTGAACCTCTGTTTTATGTCTCCGTGGAAAGACAGCACCTCCAACTGCAGTGTGATGGCTAACAGAGGCCAGGCCTTGGTCGCTGGCTGAGCCGGATCAAAGAGTGCCACCTACAGCACAGGGACCTCCTTGTCCTGCCGGGCTGCGGGTCCCCCTCGGCTGGCTCTGGGGGTCTGAACCAGCTTTGGTGGATGGCGAGACCACACAGCGGCACGCAAGCGCAAGTGTTCTTAAAGAGAAGAAAAATGAGCACATTTTTAACAGGGGAGAACAAAGCAAGTGGCTGTCGTCAACTTAGAGTAGGAGATTGCAAACCTGATGGCTTCACCTTCCCCAGGGGATGCGCTGCCTCCTACCGGTGTGAAATAAGAAGTAGACAAGTGACAACTTCACAGGGTCAGGATTTTCATTGCCTTGGATGTCGGAGCAGACAAATGGCACTCTTGGCTGTGGATGCTACATGTCTCCTTGGTTCAAAGTATATGAAGCAAATGTGTGGAGTCTTCTCCACACAGCTGGAGAAGCCCCTGTGATTGAAACAGCCTGAAAATACTTGCTTTCTGATTCATGGAAACGTAATAAATCTTTACTCAGGCTTTGAGAATCTGGAAAATTTTGACATACTTCCTATCAGTATGATCTCCTTGAGGAAGAAGAAGAGTGGGTTTTCATGCCATCTGTTGTCTTTCCTGCCTGCCATGTGCCTGATCCCATGTAACTCATCCCCAGACCATGCCTATTAGCTAGACCTCACATCATCTTTGCACACTGTCTTGGGTTCATCCCCCTTCCTGCTGCAGGACAATAGTCCTTCCTTTGGTAGCAGAGGCCCCCCCCCCAGTAAATGGCAGCTGGTGTTTGGGACATACATCCCCACGTGGTGTTTCTGGGCAGCTGTAAAACCTCTTCCTGGATATCCTGGCTGGGGAGGCAGCCACTGGGGACGGGGAGCAGGACCCTGGGGAAGATGCTTATGAGCATCTCATTTTGCAGCCTGGTTTCCACAGCAGAACCCCCCTCCCCACACCCCCACCCCCGGCGGAAATTACCTACTGTGCAAAATCCAAAATAAAAAAGCCCGTTCTGCAATCGGAAAAGACCCTCCCCGCTGGCAGATATACCTCCTTTTTCAACTTCAGCGGGAAGCCTGAGAAGGGAGAGGGAGGGGAGGTGGGGGGAGATGCCTGCAGCGAGGATGGGCGCCCGTGCGGAGGGGCTCGGGGTGGGCTGCGGCACCGACCCACCACAGGGATGGGCTGGGGGGCGGCCGGGGCAGCCCCGAGGGGGGGCGGGGGGTTCGTGTCGCCGCTTGTGGGCCTGAGAGTCACGTTAGGGAAAACAAAGTGGAAACGAGCTGGCGAGCATGTGTTGTCAAGCTCTCCTCTTCCGACGGGCTCCAGATGGGGACCACATGGAGCCCAAAGTAAAAGTGCAGCAAATGAACCTAATCCTCTAATTCTCCGCCTGCAGTGAAATGGGCTCTCGCTGTTGCTCTCCTAATGAAAAAGCAAGTAAGCAGTCATCTGTCTAGGTCGCTCTTATTGGCATAACTGAATTTTACCATGACTAGCTAAAGTAGCAGAAAGCAACAAATTATAGTCTATTTTCTGAGCCTGTTTTGCAAGAGAAATAGGAAACATATTTTTCGTTTGGGAGGACAGCAACACACAGCTTTGTTTTTTCCTTCTTTGGACGGGTTTTGTTGTATAAAAAGCAATTTCCCCAACTTTTCTAATTACCCACCGTAGGCCTTTGATCTCCCCCTAACCTTGCTATTAATTACTTCTCTAAATACAGCAGCAGCAGCAGCTTTTCATAGGACTTTTATTCTTCTCGGGACCTGATACAACTTCCATCAAAGTGAGTAAAAGCCTTTCAATCCAGTTTAGACAAAGGGCCTTGCATCAGGCTCTGTGAAAATGCATAATCCACCATTAAAAGTAAGGCAGGTCACTCCTCCACCCTTCTCCTTCTGTCGGTCTTAGTGGAAGTGAATCAGCACAAATATAGAAACCTGATAGAAAATATCTAACACTGGTAGAAAATAATTGTGTCTCCAGAAAGTACCGTGCAATATGCAAATAAAGGGCTGCCTGTTTCTCATGCCAAACATCATGTACAACATTGCTTTACTCACCAAAGAGGCTAGCAAACTCTTTGGTTTTTTTAATAGCATGTCCTGAAAAATAATGAAAGGCAGGATTTCCACATGCTATTGTTTACTGCTGTCTAGACTATGCTGTGAAATGTACATGGCAGCTCTTTGGAGGTGAGACCTTTTTGTTTCCTGGCCATACAGCTGGAAATCATGTTCTGAATGTCCTGGACATTCATGGGTAAGTATAGAATTAATTACTATAATGTATTTTTAAGTGTCTGATGAAATTACAGCACACAGCATACTCCAGTCAAATTGTAACTGCCATTATAACTACATATTTGATGTAAGAAGGAGACAGGCTAGTCTTCCATCAATGTTCTTGCAAAGCTTTCATGAGGGTTTCAAGCTGTGTAGCTTGATGTTTAACACAAATGCTACTGTCATGGGAAAATTTTTAATCCATGAGGTGTGGAAATATTCGTACTCATTTCTTGAAATTCTTAAAATCCCAGTTACTGAAACTGCTATGAACGGTTTGTCTCTGTCTCCTTGATCCCCTCCTCATGGGCACCAGGGCTGCTGACACTCCCCTCTCCCCAGTCTGAATCAAATCCAGTCCCACAGCCTCTCCTGGCAGAGGAGGGTTTCTAGCCCCAGCCAGTATGTGGACTTTCTGTGGGACCTCACTCTGGTTTACCCATGTCTTCACTGATCTGGAGATCGCAAACGTGAGTATCTATTCCCTTGCAGGGGCTCTCCCTGCCCAGCACAGGCCTTTCCATTGCACAGAACCATAGAATAGTTTGGGCTGGAAGGGGCCTTATAGATCATCTTTTTCCAACCACCCTGCTGTGGGAATTGTCCCTATTGACCCTGTTACAACTCCTGTTGGCACATTCCCCCAGCCTGGACTCTTGTGGTGGGGGGGAGACCAGCCTTGGTCTCAAAGGCATCCATTGATTACCCTGGCTTGGTGTCACCTGCACACTCAATAGGAGAGCACTCCATCATCTCCTTCAGATCATTGACAATGATTCTTCTTCTGCAGCTTAAACATGGTCAATCAGATCAATGTTTATAGTTCTGGGAAGGTAACACCAGCTTTCAGACTCTCTGAGATTTCATCTTCCATCCCATGGCGGAATTAATACTCTTTTCTTACAGGCCAAAAACCAATTTTGCCTCAGTTGGTCAAGGTGATTCCTCTATTACTACTTTGCCTCAAGTCTTGTCGTTATTATCTTAATTGGCCTCCCATCGAGGCTCATCAATTGACTCTCAATATCTTCAACAGGGGAAACTTGTCTTTTCCCATTACACATTCCTCCCATGAAGCACTTGCATCATCTCTGCTTCGCTTCTTTTTCTTCTCCTGGAGACCTTTGATTTTCTTCCCTTAACCACGGTTGCTGTCATCCTTCTTTTCTACAGGTATTGTATTTTTTGTCTCATCTTTTCCTGTCATTTTCTACCTCCCCATTAGTCTCCTTTTTCCCATGGTTCCTGTCCCTCTTACCAGTACTTTTTGTCCTCCTTAAGAACAGTTTCTCTTATGCTACTACTCCATAGTTGTAGTCTTGGAAGATACTGTGATTATATCAAGTCAGAGCATTCCCAAGTGTTACGACCTCATCTTATCAGTGCAGCCATCAAATGCGGGCAAGCAGCCAAGCCAAGACTCTGTTCCATGAGAATACACTCTCCCAAAGGCACTGTCAGGAGAAGGCATTCCCTCAGGCTGCTCATTTGTCTTTATTTCAAAGCGCTTCAATTTCAAGTTCAAAACCTAGTAACAGACAAGAAGAAGCTGAAGCTTTCTGAATTCTCGCTTATGGGCTTTCAGAGTCTTTATTTAAGGATCACTTTCTCCTTGCAATGGGACTTGCTCTCCTAAATTATTCAGTTATTTCTGAAAGGTATACCCTTGAATAACCCTTTGGAAGGGGTTATTCTATGGAAGAGAGAGATATTATCAAAAATTCAGAAGTATCACGACTTTAGACTGTGGTTCTGTGAGGTTTAGACCATAATATGACTTAATTTAACCTATTAATTGCATTTGTAGACATTTTCATTACTTGAGCTGAAAAATAAAATATTTTCAGTATATTTTTTGGAAAATAAAAGGAACAAAAAACCTAAACATTTTTCTCCTTTTAATTTAAAGGCAAGTGAAAACTATAATTTCATAAAAATCCGGAAAAATCCTGAATAAGAAGACACTATGTATTGTAGAAGACCAGCTAAGCTTAACTGAACTTAAATGATAAATTAGAGCTCATCTTATAAGAATAATACATTTCAAAGTGACACTTCAAAGAGAAGTATTTTTCAAAGGACAAGTTCACAACAAACTCGTGGGTGTCTTAAAATTCTACTGGTAGAAGAAAACAGCAAAATTGCAAGCTATAAAAGATGGGGTGTGGAAGAAAAAATTACAGAAGGGTATTTTAAAAAATGTATTTTCAGATGATACAAAACATTTTTGTGTCTCATCTTGGACTGATGTTAGAAGTCAGTTTTCTTTTGGAATAGCTGATATTTTTGTCCTGTAGGAAACCCAACATCTATGAAAAAAAGCCTGTGTGCTTTGACAGTATGACCTGAAATCTGAACATAGCCACCTTCATTAATGTGCTTAGTTTTTCTGGAAAAAAAAATGAGAAAATAAATGCATAGGCAAATCCAAGTAATACAACAGCTCATTGACTTTAAAGCATATAGACAATATACAACAGATAATTTTCTTTTGTCAGTTTTAAATCAGATTTGTGGTGATCATTTGGGGTGAGATCTGTTTGGGGTTTTTTTTGTGTTGGTGGGCATATATAGCTTTACGTACATGTGAACTCTTAAATTTGTATTGTACGTGATGTATACTTAGTACACTATATTCATCTTGGCTCAAAATTTACTTCCAGGAGCAGATCCAAATAAGCTCAACTTCTTTTCATTATTTTTCTTTTTCTTGTTCCCTTCTGCACAGCTACTTGCGAAATCTCACCATTTTTGTGGTTGTTCTGGACTGTGATGTGTTCTCTGATACCTTCTGGGTTTGGCACAAAAGGCGTGTTCTCCATCCACTGAAAATAAAGGTGTTCAGCTTTAACAACGTCAGAGGTTTCCTTCAGGTTTTTCTGGTTTGTTTACCAGCTTTCCTAATTCAGTTCACCACAATTTTTCCAAGAACTCTCTTCCTTGCAGCTTTCGTAGCAGTGGTCCTCCTCACTAAGAGATATCAAAAGCATTAACCAAACCTCTGCTGTAGGCACCAGAGCGTGACACGTATCTTGGATGCACCCCGAGCCTGCTCCTTCTGTCTCAGGGTCCAGCCAGCTGGGATGAATTCTTACAAAACTCAAACTTGCAAATTTACTTGTTGCAATTTAGATAAGCCCAAATCTTTCAGTCATTACCTTTTTGCTTTGGCAACGCAGAAGGATTTAATCTCATTTCCTACCAAATCTAGGCATGGGTGTTGCAGGATCTAAATTGAGTTTGTTTCCTCCCTTTACTGCCCTGAATGTTTACCATTAGTAGTTTTGCTCTAACAGCATAAGTTCTTACCCTTCTCTTAATTCTGCATCCAGTGACAGAGAGTAAGTAAAAATAACAATTAATTTTACTAAATCACAGTGACGTAAATGAGAACAAGGTATTTAACCAACACAGAAATACCATGATGGGTTCCGAGTCATAGGGCAAGTTTCTAAAATTGGTGGGTTTGTCACTTATGGACAAAGCAGATAAAGAAGACAGATTTATGAGTGACTTCGTAAACTTCCCTTCTGATAAGGGAATCATGGAATTAATTTGTCTTAGATACAAGGCAGAAGAGCTTTATTGCCTCTTTAACTTGTGCCAACTGGATACCCACACCGAAAGCCCTTCCCCATATCCGGGATTGCAGAGGGCTGGGAAGAGTGTGTATGGTTTTATCGGACAAAAGTGTATAGCTGGGGAGAAGAGAGGAGATTTTGCACGCCCCAGCCCATTGTTGGATTTGAAGGAGCTGCTTGGCATGGCTTGCCCTGGCCTGCAGGGCTGTGATTAGTTCCCAGCGCTGCTTCTGTACCACCAAAGGGCAAGAGTGTGGGGGTGCATTTGAGTATCTGCCCATATTCACAACCGATGAAATTGCTTCTAGTTTCAAATAATGTTGGATTACAAATGCACGCTCCTTTTAACAAATCCACTGATATTGATCCCTACAGTTTGTGCAAAAGATAGGAAAGCCCTTTTGCTAGCAGAAAAGAGTAGGTCTTAACTGGATGTCATGCTGTCCCTAACCACAACAACCGTTCCTAAAGAGCAGCCTGACATTCACTGTTTATTGTGATAATAGCTTTTTACTTTCCTGCTGCTTCCTGAATGCAATTCCTCTCTGTTTACACCAGCTGCAGGGGGAAAAACAGAGTGACCCACCAAGGGTCTCCACTTAACTGTCCAGCGGTAAGGAATGAGACCTCTCACAAGATCAGTGTTCACCAGCACACAGTTTGGTGGGTGCACTGTGTCAAGCACATTGTCCTAACCTTCAGAGCAGCATCGTCCGGCGAGGGCTGGGAGCAAGGGGAGGAAAAATGGATGGATCCAAGATGAACAAAGTGTTCCCTTCTCAGAAGGCTTGAGCAAAACTCTGCAGTGATGTCCAGCAGTGGTGGTGGGGGAAACAACCAAAAAACCCCAACAGAGCGAGCAAACAAAAAACTCAAAAAACACCACAAAAGAGGTTGGAAAGCAGCAGATAAAGAGTTGTCCTCTCTTCCCCTCTTGCATCTCGTGCAAGGCAGGAGGAAGAGTGGAGGTTGTCAGTGTGATCATCCCAAGAGAAGGATATCAGTGTGATCATCCCCACTTTGCCTTGTGTTCTTCAACGATGGATCCTGCTATAGACTCCTCTTACATACAAACCATCTTCATTCTGCACACTCAATGCCAGCTGAAGATTGGTTGAGCTACTGTAGCTCCTGCACCCATCTGAGTGGAAATTGTAGACAAGACTCACTTTCTAGCTCAACAAGGCTTTTGTCTTTTCGGTGTGCTTGAGGATGCCACAAAATATACCCAACAGTTCCATATATTAGCATGCATGCTGCAAGGCAGCAGCTCTTTTGCAACACAGAATAGAACTGACAGTATTTTCCTGATCAGCTTTTCCATTTGTCCTTGATCCTACTTGAGGATAAAGACATGTTTTCAGATTTGTTGATGGAAGTTTCCCCGAGCCCACAATCACCTTTCCATAGAAATTTCCCCTAGCCCCAACCGGAATCACCTTTCCATCACCTTCTGATTTTTCCAGAGGAACCTCAAGGAGCACATCCTGGGCTGGATCCTTCAACAGATCTTTGCTAGAAGTTTTGATATTTTTATACCTGAGACTGCCAGAGGGCAGGCACAGTTTAACAATTTATTTTTTATTGTATTCAAGGAATATTTTTGCCTTAAGGAATGGGCCCAGTTGGTTTTCAGTGCAGTTTCTTCTGGGCGAGCACTAGCAGACCTCAGGGTGACCCACTGCCTCTGCCACAGAGAAAGCTCTTGGGACAAATGCTGCTTTATCAAAGGGAAATATGTCTGCAAGGAAGGCAGGGGCATACATGCATTTTGATCATTTCAGTTCCGGGATTATTCTGTATGTTTCTCAGTAAAGGTAGCCACACGAAGCCATTGGGCTGCCTATGATCACTCCTCTTTGGCAGAGGATAGAATTGATTTTAAAAGTACCAAGGAACTGAATTCACGTGCAAAATATTAATAGTGGTTATTGCTTACTGAGCATTACGTATAAGTCTCAGTATTGCAGAAGTATTAGCTAACTCAAATACCTTGTTTACAGCTGAAATGACAGTAAAAAAGAAAGCTAGAAGAGTCTTATAAGAAACCATTCACTAGCGGGTCTGATGATCATGTTTGCAAACACTGTAAATAATAAAATGTTCATCTTTGGGAACAAAGAAGAAAGACTCTTCTTAGAAAAGAGAAGATTTTTCTTAGAAAGCAGCAATTCAGGGAAGAGTTTAGGGAACATCATAAATAATGTCTTGGAAATGTGCTCTAAATTCAATCTGTGGAAACAGAGGTAGTGCAATCTTTCCATAACAAAAGGAATGGCAAGCAAACCCAGTAGAAACAATAGTAATGCCACCTAGCTGCCATACAGGGCTTTTCATGGCAGTTTTCAAAGCACAAAAGAAGAGTCAGGATGGAATAAATGCTAAATATTTTCTCCTTCTGACAAAATGAAACCATGAAACATAAATCAGGGGAAAAAATCATTCAGAATAAATGAAACATGTTATTACGCCAAAATGAAGAGTCTAATAAAATGAAATATTTTATTTTATTTTATTTTATTTTATTTTATAACTATTATATGCTTTTATTTTGCAGTGAAGTTTGAATGAAAACATCATTTTGAAACTTGGAGTTTCATTTTAAACTTTACAGGGCAATTTGTAAAATTTTCCATTTCCCTCCTGACATTTTCAAAAAAATTGACCAAAAGTGCATTTCTCATGGCCCAACAGGTCAGACCATGTTCAAAGCTGCCTTGCCTTGTTCCCACAGCTAAAACTGCATTTCCCTTCCCAATGGCCTCAGGAGAGGGGAATTATTTTCTCTATGCACAGCTTTAATGTCATTTTCCTTCCCCATTCTCCAGCAGCTGATGGGGTGGATGGTCCCTGGGAGAGGACAGAGCACCCACATACTGTCAGTCATCCTTTCAGGGTCTCCTGCTTCACCTGCATGCACAGAGCTAAAGAAGATGCTAGATTTGAGGGCTAAAAGGAAATTCCCTCAATGCCAGAGTTCCAAGGGCATTTGCAGCATTTTAGACCCCACTTCCTCAATACAAAGAACCACTCAATCCATCTGTTCTTTCCTTGGGAGGGGCTTTTAGGGTTTGGGGGTGTCTGAGTTGGCTCCTGTTCCCCACCCATGATCGGCAATAATTTAGTACCTTGGATTAGTAATCAGGCTGAGAAACTCCAGCCCAAGTTAATGCACTCCATTTAGGAGATGCTGGATGAAATTTAAAACCTGTGAGGTCAGACTGCTTGATCTGACCGGCTGGTTCCTTCTGCCCACATAGCCAGGATTTAGCAGGAATACTCCCCACTCACCAGCACGTAAAATAGTGTTACGTGATATCTAACATTTTAAAGAGAATGTGCCTTGCAAAGGACCCCCTCTGACTTGAACTGGAAACAAGAAAAGCCTGTGCTTTTGGATTAAAGGCCCTCATACATTAGTAATAAATCTAATAAAAGAAATTGATTAGTTCCTCAGCAGTGGCCAGACCTTAGGGCAGATAATGGTGCTCTTGGTGCTGGCAAGGAATTGGCTGTACAATGTACTCATGACTGTGTGGCTGCTGTGGTTTGTATGAGACCAGAGCCCTTGCTTAGTACTTTTAGAACCAAATCTAGAATGAATAGTTAATGTGCCTGTGCATCTTCAACATAGTATGGGATTATGAGAAGCCTTCTCATGTTTAGGAGGTGCCAAAGGTCACACATGACAATGCTACAAAGAAGATAGGAAATTGTAAGACCCTTTTATCTGGAAAGAAACTTTTTAGCAGGGCCTGTTGTGACAGAACAAGGGGTAGAGTCTTTAAAAGGAGGAAGGTTTAAACTAGATATAAGGAAGATATATTTTACGATGAGGGTGGTGAAGCACTTGGAGTGGTAGATGCACCATCCCCAGAAACACTGCCAGTGAGGTTGGGTGGGGCTGTGAGCAACATGATCTAGTTGAAGATGCCTGCTCAATGCAGGGGGGTTGGTCTAGATGGCCTTTAAAGGTTCCTTCCAACCCAAACCATTCTATGAGTCTGCGATTCTAAGAAGATGTTTTGTGCTAGGGAGTAAAGAATCATCCTGCATTTTGCCACTACCTGCAGTAAGATCTCATACATAACAGAGGCGTTTCTGGCTTTGAATGTGACAATGGATGCCTTGTCTCCATGTTACGTGTGTATGTTCATCCCAAGCAATACCAGGAGGTATTTTGACTGGTAATAAAATTCAAACTTCTACCCAAGATTAATTCAGAATGTGCTTGATCTCTTGCAACGACTTTGTAAGGAAACAATCTAAAGTAAAACCTGTGAAATTAAGGGTGACGAGTGTCTGGGGCTCTGTTGCTCTACTTTGCAATGGACATTTAAAAATGCAGTGAGAGGACTTGGTCCTGTGCGTTATATTGGCGCTCTGTTATGTGTGTGTTTGGGATGTTAGGACATTTTGCTAACCAGCCTCCTTACACGCTGGGGAGAGCTTGATGCTGTCTGATCTTTAGCCCTAGTCTTCTGATTATCCAAGCTATATACACGTTATCTCACTCCTGACATCGGGTCTGCAGTTAGCCATTCCCAGAGCAATAAACCTGGGACGTACACCATAAGGGACTTTTAGAGGTGGTTGGCCCGGGAAGCAGGGTTTACCCTGGCTCAGACAACAGAAGCAATTTATTCAGTACCCATCATGCAACCTCGAACATTAAGATGTGTTTTGTTGTCAGAATGCTGCAAATATTTTGAGGTGGTACAGAAAATGAACAGAAAATTTCAGATTGATGTGGGTTTCAGAATAGAATTGCAACCTAACAGAAAATGCAAGCTTTGAGGAAAAAAAAAATCAGCACAGGAAAGTTCTTTTGCACATGTCGGAGCTAAGAACACCACTTCCCTCTGGGTCAATCTTCAGTAATGGTCACTGCTGGATTTGGAACTTTACAAGAAATGCCCTATATGTAACTTGCAAGGATAACTTGAGGCGTAAGTCTTTTAACTTCCTTTCCAATTACTGTGCTGTTACTCATTCAAATAATTTCGTTCCCTAAAATTTGTTTGTGGTACTTCTGATCAAAAGGAAGTGAGTACATTTTTAAAACCTGCAGAGCTCTCCAGAACTGGTAACATGAATGAATAGTTTGTAAGTAATTATTTTATACTTGGTTTGTTTATTGTTACAGTGATGTGACTCTACACTTAACGATACCATTGAAATTACAAACTGAAAAGACAAATTTTAAAATGGTTAAATTCTACAATGGATATTTCTTTTCCATCTGAATTTCTCTTCCTTTAATTTCTCCATTCCACTGCCAGATCTCTGAAATCCTCTATATGGAATTATTAACTCTCAAAATTTTGAATTCATACTGGTACACTGAATGAGAAAGATCTGCCATTTCCACATTTATGAAACTAGAATACTTCCAGAGAACTTGTTTTACATCTTTGGCTCATTGTATTCAGGTGGGTATAACATAGAAAACAAAGGGTATAATTTAGATTTGATTCACCAATTCAAATTGATAATAAATGCCCTGGCATCAATGGGGCCAACAAATGTGAAGAATTGATGAAGAAATTGTGAATCACATCTGCATGCATTTCCAACCACTATGTGTGCAGTTATTTTGTCTGAAATGAAAAAAAACTACCCAAAAACTGAAAATTGCATTCATGTTTAACTTCATTGTTTCTGTCCAGAGTTTTGCAATCAGTGCACATTCCTCTCTGCTCATCGTTTCTAGTTTAGGAACTAGCTGTTGGCATGGTGGACTTGAAATTCTGATATGCTCTGACTGGACAAAAATTAATAAATTATATGGCCCAATAAGCTCACACTGTGGACTTATGAAAATAATGCACACATCTGGGTAAACTCTTGGGTGAAATTGCTTGCTCACAATGCATACTTTTCATCATCATATAGCACTGATACTCACCAAGAAGCTAAGTCCACGACTAGAATACCAGGAGTACTGTAAACGACAACTGGTCCGAAGCTCATAAAATCCACCCTTTGTATTACAGATTTCAGTGGGATTTAAATCAGGCACTTAATTACTTGAGAAAGCTTGCACAGCAGAGCATTGTGAATAATTGCATTTAATATTCTCATGACATTATCAATATATATGGTGATGTACAATAAGTAGACTGCCCTAAGCGATTCATAAATCTGTTAATTTATAAGTGATTAAGTTAAACAAATGCACAGTGGAAAAATAAAAAGATTATTAGTGTCTAAGGAAAAACATTATTCTTCCGTTCCTTGCCCTGTGCAGTATTTTTTTTTGTGGTGTGCCTTGCTATGTAAGACAGAGAGTGAAAGAGCACAATTGCCTTATAGTGTGATGGACCTGTCATGTGGGGAAGTATTTTTTTTTTTTCTAAAAGCCAAAAAATCACTTGTCAATGTCAAGTCACCCATCCCCAGTGTGACATTTGCATTGTGAGTCGAAGCACAGCTCGGGGGACAACAAAGCAGTATTGCACACTCGCATCCCATAGCTGAATGTGAACAAATGTAATTCTCAAGTTTAGCTTTCATGATGAAATAAAAGATATCTCACCCATGAAAGGGGATTATTATCTCTGGTATAGAAGCATGACCCCTCATTAAAATATCCATGGTCAAGTCCATCTCCTCCAGTGAGAGCTTCTTTTTATTCCGTGGCATTGTTTTAGTTGTCAAAGCCCACATTTTAGTTTGAATCAGACTGTGGGAATTAGAAGTGGATCCAGTCAAATTCTCATGGCACTTTTACCAGCTCTATTTTTTCCTGTAATACAGCACTTTATTGATCACTGCTGTTACTTTGCAGAAGTTAGTATTTCTTAGGTTTTTGTTTATAGTGAAACTATAAACAGTCAAACTTTTATTGTTTTGCAAACAATTATTTTTTAAATCTGCTAACTAAAGAAGAAATACTATTCTTAAAGCCAGTAAAAACACAGAATAAAACCAGGATAAAACCTCCTACTTTTTGGGGTATTACTATTTTATAAAAAATCGAGTTGTTGAGGACAGATTTTTATTTAAAATTATAACTCTTGAATTCTTGAAAAATTATTGTTTAATGATTATTCAGATTTTGCATCTATTATTTGCTCCATAGCTGAATATTTACACTTAAATGAGCAAAGTTATCTGTAGACTGGGAATTTATTAAAAAGTATGAAGAAGTCAGCCATTAATGCAAGGAGATACTAAGCCCTTTGCTGTCATCTGTAGTACTTAGAGTGAAAAGATGTACCATATCTTCATTACACCCAGTTAATTAATGTCAGCTATGTAGTGATATTTCAATACCATGGATATTTCAATTAAACAAAGGTGGCTGCTTCCTATAGACAGTTATGCTGGACTCTTGCTCAGGCAAGCATTTGTCCTGTTTTCAGAGGCTTCTCTGATTTCCAACCTCACTAGAAATCAGGGATTAATTCAAGCAAGGGAAGGTACATTTTTTAACTCCTTTCAAGCTTCAATGTGAAACAGACCCTGCTTGAAAAAGAAAATTAACGAGGGCCGAGAGCAGGCAATATATGTGCTTATACTGAACATTTAGCTAGCTTCTGGAGAAAAGAAGGTCCCATTGAAAGGGTGATAGTGACTTATTATTAAAAGAATCACACAGAAAAACATAGGAATAGAAATCCGAGGGGATGACAGGATACACATGGGAGAAGTGTGGGGTGGATTTAATTCCTGTGTTTGCTTTACAAACAAGCAGAAGCTCTGTTTCCATGGGTAAACACCCATCAGATGTTTCCAAGAGCTGGGAAGAATGCAAAGGCAGAAAATACTTCAAGAAGACAGTAAGACCTCTGGAGGATCAAATACCTTATAAGGGTCTTCATGTCCTAGGGCAGGATGGCAGCGTGGGATGTGGTGCTGGGTGAGCTCAGGTGCTGTAAAAGGGAATAGACAATGACATTTCTGCAATCTAAAAGTCACCTACTTACCACAGAAGCAGTATAAATTATAGTATCTGATATCATATACAGAGTACCTAATGCCATATATCTTCCAAGTAAGGTACTCTTCCACAGGATGAAGGATTATAAGCTGATGAGTTGTTCAGTCTCCAGAAGTAGATGCTTTATGTATGTGTGAGTAAGTTGCAGTGACCTTCAAAGGCACAGTAACCAAAAAAACCCCATGCTTCTTGTAATGCTCCACAAAGCACCCTTTGGCAAAAGAACACATTAATTCAACAACCTCTGAGGTATTATTTGTAAAAATACATCATTTCCCATATTGGATATCACCCCCAGTTAGCTTCCCCTTGGCCAGTAATGTAAAAACACTTCACTTTTCTCCATTTGTAGTTTTCTTTTGTATACATTCTTCCTCTACTTCAGCTGAGGGGAATTTAACATTTACGTTCCAAGTTCTTCCATGAAGCCTTACCCCTTGATTCATATACGTTCTGACAACATACTTCAAGTGCTTTATTTTAATAAGGACTGTTTTCATTACACTGTTTGGGATTTGGTGGGAGAAACACACTTGGAGAGTTGTCTACCTCTTACAAATGTAGCTAAAGGCCTTTAAGGTCCTGTTTCTTGGACCATAAAACTTGTCTGTGATGATTGAAATGAGAATTCTGTTTGACCTTTTGTGACTTAATTTCGCGCTTGATTTCCAGTGCTGCGACTACTCTACCTCAAAGACCATAGCCGTGTCCCTCTGAAAGGGGGGTCTGCTCAGCAGTGCTGGATGGAGAGGGGACTGTCTGTTCCATGTCCAACCTTTCCTTCTGCCTAAACCAATTACTCAATTTTGATGCAGAACTGACCTTTTAATCTCAAAATAAAAAGCGCATAGGTTTTCAACCCTCTTCTATTGGAGTGCCGGTCTAATGTCGCCATATAGGGTATGAGAACTGCATAATTTTCATTTGTTCTTAAAGTATCTTTCCCTCCCGTTTTTTAATGATGGAACAATTGTATTATATAAATGTATATTTAGTATCATCTAAATTCACTGATTGATCTACTGGATATTTCTGTAAATGTTGCTCCTGATATTCTGGTTTCACTCCTGTAAACAGAGCAGTGACTCACGTCCTGGTCTATCCAACACACACATACCTGTAATCAGCACCATCTGCCACCGCAAGCCCTAGTGCACCGTTGCCTCTTGTCCTTATAAACCATTACTTTTTGTCCTCATCCTTTACCTAATTTAGTCATACCTAAAGAAATAGTGAACAGTTAAAACACAGACACGTGATAAGCTTGCAGATTATTAGCACAACGCCAATGTCTTTTCTAAATCTAGGGCAAGAAATTTAGTTTCTGCAGACCTGCAGAAGGAGAAAGTTTTCTAATTTTGAACTGAGAGCTGTGATGCTGAGGGCAGTGCTGCAACTTCGCCATCAGCAACGTGGAAATCATTAGCAAGGGTCACCATAGGTCCAACGGCATTTCAGTCTTCTGGACCTTCAGGTTTTGACATTTATGCAGGGAGATGGCCACGATTGATTCTTAGTGATGGGGTGTGCCATGTACTCAACCGCTTCATCACACAGGCTGTCAAATAGCCTTCCTCACATAACAAGCATAGAGTGCTGTTAATCAGGACTCAACAGCAATTTCCAGTCAAGCAGTCTTTACGGGAAAACAAGTTTTTCTGTGCACTTTAATGCTTTGCTTTTGGATGAGCAATGCCAGTTGGAATTAAACACTATTTTATCCATGAATAAAATCATAGATAAGTTAAAAAGTCTAAGCAGATGAAGTGTGTGAATGCTTTCCTACCATGAGTAGCACAAGTAGAGGCAAAGTGGACTGAAAGCCACTAGAAGAAGGTGGAAAAGTGGCAAAAAAATGAAATGTTGCCTGTGTTTCAAAATAGATGACTGTTTGAAAATGGACACATGTATACCTCATTTTTAGAACTTGTGGTATAGCTTCTGGAGATGAACCCCTCCAGATTCTCCTCTGGCATGAGTCTGGTGGTTCCATGCAAAGAGGTAACAGCAAGAAGTCCAACTTGGGTGCCGCAGCTGCTTTATTGCAACTGTCTTCTTGGTGTCCACAATGTCACCATAACAAATCAGCCTACTAAAGTATGCACACACATGTCTAAGTTGCACATTCATGGATGAACTTGCATCCAGGAAGCCAAGTGGTGTCCTAAGTTGAAGCCCCTCAAAAATGCCTGAGGAGAGTAATTTTGGTTAGTTCCTGTCTGAATGAGGGAAGTGTGAAGGAAAGGAAGGAGACCATGAATATAAATATGTCCCTTGCAAATTGGAAGTTAGCAGAAGTGATTCTACAGCTCAGCAGTTTCCTGTTAGCTCAGCTGGTGAGAGCAGGCAAACTTGGGACCTCCCCTGGGCTCTACACTGTGGAAACCCATCTGACTTCTGCTTAGTCAAAATCTATGAGATTATCTTTTAAATCAGCTAAGCACAATGGATTCCTTGTGTATTAAATGGTAAGACGATTACTTAAGTCAGCAGGGCAATTTCTGGTGACGCATCACTGCCAAAATGCATGAAAGCTCATTGGTATGGTGAACCATATTCACTCTGCAGACAGATTTAAAAAAAAAAAAAATTTTTAAAAAAAAGGAGAAATCCTATAGTTCAGGCTCTGCAGAGGAATAGCAGATGCACACAGATGCTGGGTGACAGCTGTGGAGCGAGGAGCAGGACCAGCACAGGGAAGACGGCGGCAGCGATCATCCATCCGTTCAACAGCTCGGTCATTCATTGGGAGCTGTCAGCTCGACCCAGGGCTTCTCCGGGCAGACTTCACCCCGCTCGCCAGCAATGGTGATAATGATACCTCATGCAGATGAAAAGCCAATTACAGAAATAAAAATCACGGGCCTAACAAACCGTGTTTCATCTTATGGGCTATTATTACCTCCGTTCTCTCATCTCTCATCTCTCATTTACATGTGCTCTTATTAGAATATAAGGTCTTTCTGGGCAGGATCTGCATTAAAATTGTCCCCAGTGAGGCAGCATTAGCATGGGATTCGTATTGAAAATAATACAATTAGAATTGTTATTAATTAAGTCACCACTGTTTCACCTTGGCATGATGAATTATCACAGAATCATAGAATGGTTTGGATTGGAAAGGACCTTAAAGATCATCGAGTTCCAACGCCCCTGCCCTGGGCAGGGACACCTCCCACCAGACCAGGTTGCTCAAAGCCCCATCCAGCCTGGCCTTGAACACCTCCAGGGGTGATTATCTTGGACAGTATAATTTCATTTAAAAATTGATATATATACATAAATACTACCTGCAGTATCCTTTAAATGTCAATTAATGTGCTTGGGAAAAGGTATTGAGTAACAACGTATTTCATTTGTCTGTACAGAAATCTTAACAAGTCCACTTGTCTTTACAGGACTAAACAAGCTGAGTATATCTGCTCTCATTTTCATACAGTTCTCTAATACTGTCCTGCTTAGAACACTGTCCTATTATTAAAGTAGTAAAAATAACATACCTGTAATTATAGAATAAAGTGTATCATATTTTTTTTTATATTTCTTACCCTGGCATTGGACATTTATGAAACATTTTTAAGGACCTGACTTTTCATTTTATAGACAGCTAGCATATCCTATAGGAAATTTCCTATGGAGTAGGTTTTGAGATGAGCAAAAAATTACCAAGGTAAAACCAAAAAACATTTCCTATCTGTTACATTCAGATTCAAAAGCTGCCAGTAAGAATATATTTCACATTTCTTTTATATTTCATATTTCTTCATTGTAGGAGAAGTTAGAAGGGGATGTTAGAGATTAAAGGATGCATTTTCCACTACTGCCTCTTACTCTCATGCAGCTTTGGTGCTTGGATTTATTACTTTAAGACTTTAAATGAGTTCCAGGGTCACAAATACATCGAAAAATAAGAAAAGTTTTGAGGAGGTTTGGAGGGAACTGTAATGCCAAACTGAAAATGAAGACATCACTTGCAATATTTCCATAGTGCCAGAAGCTGACTTTTCACACCATTCAAAATATGAAAGGTGATACTCAAACTCTTAATTAAAGCTGAACATGTAACAAGCTTGAAGCCAAGAGCCAAAACAATCCCCATCTCATAAGAGAGTCAAGAACGTCCTGAGCAAGGATAAATCACTGCTTTTCATTCCTCCCCACTGGAAGACAGAAAGGGTGGAATTCACTGGATTTCAGGACACCAAGTAAAAAACTTCACGTGGGTGGATATCCTCTTTTCCTGAGGTGTCAGACCTCTTGATCCCCTCAGGGCTCAGGTGTGCTTCATGCAACCTCACCTGTTGGAGAGAGGCTTTTCTTTGACCCCAGGAGGGCATAGTCTGCCATTACCTGGATACTCCCGAGAATGTGCTGGGGACCCCCTGGGTAACTGTTAAGATATCGCAGCATCCCCATCGTGTAATTTACTGATTCTTTGGGTGAAGCTAACTTGTTGTTAACCAGTTATCATGACGCAATTATTAACTCAAGACAGGCTAATACAAAAGCCACATGAATATTTGCATTGTATGTTGCACAATAAAAATATGTTTATAATTATTTACACGCTATAAAATAAACAATGTGGTTACAAAAGTTCAGCTTCAGCTGCTTACACCAAGTTGTATTTGAAAGATTCTTCCTAATGAATGCAATCTGAGATGAAAGCACATGAAAACCCACTTCCCAGCTAAGTAGCCTCTTAAAAATACATCCCCAGCAAGACAGATGGACAGAGGGAACATAGTCCCCAGAGAATCAGAACAACAAAAGGAACAAAAGAAAATATCCCCTATTGAAGCTGTGCTGGCTTCCTAGAGAAGTTCTTTTACATGGACGAGGCAAGGAAATGCTCTCTAATACATGCAGAAGTAGTGGAAAGTCCACCCAAACCCTGGGGAGGGGTCGCTCTGAGGTGATTAAAATGAAAATGTAAAAAAACAACACCACCACTACAACCAACAACAAAACATTACAGTAAAGACCCACCAGAGAGCCAACCCTTAATGAAGAATTATTTCAAATGGGAATACAAGGTTAATGATAGACCAGTTAGCCTCCTGCCCTTTTATGGGAAACAGAGATACATGTCTCAGGGTCCAAAAGAAAAGGACCCTGGTGAACTTTTAGAAACAAGTCTCTGGCTTTAATCTATTTTTTTTGTCCCTTGAGCACAAAATCATTACCTCTTCAGCCCCCTTAACAAACTTCAGAGGACAAAGAGGGGTCATTGACTAATGTGGTTACACGGTCACTTTCTGCAGTCTCTGCTGTATCTGAAGAAATGAGAAAAATCACAAACTGGATCACACAGAACAAGCTCATTCTCTACTTGGTATTGGTAACTTGAGAGTCTATTGCCTGGCTGGCACATGATCTTTCCTTGGCTAGTTACTGTCTCTGCAATTCTCCCTGCAGGGTAGGTCACTAACAGGGTACAAGATCCTGGTTCCAGAGGGAATTAGATGTCAAGACAGAGTTGGACTGTAATGTGTTCTAACACTTTCAGATAAAAAGAAGACAACCACAAAACCACAAGTGCTACAGCAATGAAAAGTGCCTGTTTACAAGGTCAAAGCAAAGAGCAGTTCAGTGAGTGGAATGGCATCTCAGATTGAGTTACTCCAGGAATGGACTAAAAGTCCTGTTGTGAGCATTCAGGATGGATATCAGGTGTCTTCCCAGCCCTCCACCTCAAGGTTGCCTGACTGATCCTGTCTGCTGGAGCCCTCATTAAACTGGTCACAGAGAACAGCCCTGGAGGAACTTCCTGCAGCCCCTCCACTCGAGTGTCCTGTGGTTCTGCAATGCCCCCTCAAAAACAGCCAACACAGGACCAACAGAAACAGACAGGCGTTTGTTGACCAAACACCACCTTAGTTTACTCCTGATGTGGACTGGAAAAAGAAAAAGGAAAAAAAAAAAAAACCAACCAACCAACAACAACAAAAATTACCTAGCTGTAATATTTCTGAACTGCTACTTCATCCTTCTCATGCTGTCAGCCAGAACCCCATCCACAGCGTTGTGGCAAAGAGGGATCATCTTGAGCATCACAGACCTTTTAGCAAACAAGGCATCTTTTAGCAAACAGATTTTTTAGCAAACATTGGTGTCTTCATGTAATTCTCATTTTGGGAAGAATATGAATAATTGGCAAGTTGTTAGGTCAGACCCTTGGAGCTGAAAAGAAATAACGTAGAGATCAGACAGCTACATTAATGCAGACAATGCAAGTAAGCCTGAGAAAATTTCCACTGCAGTCATGCATGATACTACAATTAAGACAGTGCCACCTCTGGAAAATCTTCTCATTAATTAAATAACCCTCCGCCATTGCTGTCTCCCACAAGTGACTGACTCTGACAACTCTAAATCTTTGGTGTCAGACTGCTCATGCTCCTTGAATGCCTCCTGATGCTTGTGCAAGACACAGACGTTGGCAGCTTCAATACAATGACATGATCAAAAGAACATTAAGTGACAAGATAAGTAGTCCAGATAATAGCCCCTGGCAATCCTAGGTGTGTAGGTGTCAGCTGAAGCCCTTGAAATTCAAGATTTCTGCATATCCTCTATTTAGCTCATGCATTACCACAGATAGTGGTGGATGCTCAGTGATTTTTGTGAGTTTTCAAGGTCACAGTGCCATCCTACATATTTTAAGCTTTTAAATCAAAGTGTTCAACGAAAGGCACTTCACCAGCAGCCTTCCCCTCTCATGCAACCAACAAGGCACACAAGCAAAACCTTTGTGACTGAGGATTGACCCCAGTGATTTAGGCACAGAGTACATGACGTGTGGTCAGACTAAACAAGTATCTTTTGGAAAACATCCACGCTCAGCTTAACATCCCAAATGACAGAGGATCTTCCAAAAGCCACAGCAAGCTACTTCAGTGGTGAAAATCAGTTGTCACAAAAAGCTGTCTCTGCAAAAAGACTAGATAAGTGTCCTATTCATTTGGCTTTTTTTTTCTATCTTCCCCTTTTAACTATGGGATATTGTTATGCACTTGAATGCTTACAAAAGGACTTAATGACCCTAATTATAGGCTGCCGGCAAACTGCTTTCTAAATTTCTCTTTGATGAGATAAATGGGTGAATTCCTTAAATTTCTCAGTAAGATTTTTTTAACAGACCTCAAATCATTTTCATGATTATGCCCTTTTCTTGTCACTCCTTCCTTTGTAAATATCCCATTAAAGAAAAAATAAAATATCCTTTTATTCTACTCATCTTGTACATGGTCTGCATATCCCACTTACTTCAGAATATCAGTTCCTTGCTTCTGCTTAGTTGAACTTCTTTGTGGCATTGACAGTGGCTAGTTTCGCAGATAAATCTGAATCAAAAAGTGCTGTTATCTGCCCAGACTGAAGAGGTTAGACAAAGCTTGTATTACTTTGCTTTTAGCTTGATCATAGCTAACAGCATAATGATGTAACCTTAGTTCTTAGCCTATTAGCACAGTTCTTAGCACAGGTTGCAAAATGTAGCTGAGGCACTGAGCAAATGCTTTGGCTGTTATTCTGTCCTTGCATAGCCAGTCTCTAAGCAGCAAATAAAGGAATTAAAGCTTGTTTAGGTATAAATGTAAAGCAGGCAAAGCGTTCATGGCAATTGTTGTCTTACAGTATTTATTTATTTATTTTTCCTCAGAAGCATCCCTCTTTCAATGTACTTGTTATCACATATTTTGTTTATATGTTGGCATGTCAAAAAAACTTGTGCAGGAAACTTTTCTTGCATGAACAAGGCAAACAGTAGAAAGATGCATGAATATCAAGTTGCCATAAAAAGAGGCCTTAATGTTGAAATATCATGGGTATTTGTGGACTAGCCAAGGAGAAAATCCCAGCCTTCCCTTCCATCTCTTGTAGCTATTGCTCTGTCAGTTTCTATTACCTTCTTCGGGTTAAAAAGCTTCATCTGGGAGAAGAAATAAGGCCAAAAATTAAAGGACTGCTTTGTTTAAGAAGCATGCCTATTTACTTTGAGGGGAATTCTCATACAGTAAGACAGTGAAAGAAAACTTTATGGATTATGTCATGTTCTCTGAAGTCATTAGTGCCACAAATACTGGTGGTGTACTAAAATAATACGTGGAAGCATATCTTGAAAAATTTTGGAGGCTGAATAAACTCCAGATGCTAACTTTTCATACCATCTCAGAGCAGTATGTGTTGAAACATTTGGCAGATAGAAAGCAGAAGCTTGTTGCAGCTGGTGATATCCTTTGATGAGATCAAGCTTCAGAAACACAATGGTACCATTCAGTGTAGAAATTATGTCATTTGCTGTTGGTGAGATATGGTGCTCTCTTTACAGTGATCTCTCTTTATTCCCTTTGCAGGAGTTCTTGGAGCCATGCAAATTCATCCCCTCCTACAATACAATACAATCTCTCTGTTTCCTAAGACCCGTGTAAAAGAGATTTCAGCAGAGTCCTGTCTCACACCTCCAGCTTCCGCTGTCCCATCCTGCTGCCAGCGCTGGTGAGGGATCTGCTGCTGTTAATTCCCATCACCAATTTCTTCGTCTGCAGGTAAAAACTCCTTATTACAGCAAAATAAGATCCTGAGTGTCTTGGCTTTTCTTCCCGTGTCATGGTTTTTATATGCTTCCCATCAAGACTGTCTTTCCAATAGCTGATCTGGCAAGGGGAGCCCAGATCTTTAGGTTAAACTTTCTTCTTTTGAGTTCCCTCTTTAGTTAGAATTATGTGATCAAAGAGGTGTTTAGTATTAAGATAAAACGGGAATGTCTTTTAAGCTTCTTTCAAGAATGAAGGAGCTCAGTTTTTCTCATGAAAACCAGTTATTTTTTAAAAAAACTGTTGTAACAGTTATTTGTGCTACAGTACTTCCAGTCCAATGCGAAGTGGACTCTGTTAACATTAAACCACTCCACCATGAATGTCATTTAAATACCTAAATAGGGATCAATCAGCGCCATGACAGACTGACTAACACATAAGACAACAAGGCAAGGACATAACCTTAAGGTAAGAAGGCATACAGGTAATTAAAGTATTTCAGGCAGGCTGAGTCTGATGATCTTCCTTCTAGGAGGCTGAGGTATTGGATAAGGAAACTTCTGAATCTTTATTTCTCAGAAAACTCACAGTCCATGAGTGAAACACCAGAAGAGGTGAAAGGGGCAAATGTGGCTCTCTAGAAGGGAAGAGAGGCACAGGAAAAGAGAGGGTGATCATCTTGTAGTTTCTAGAAATGTAACAGAATAAATAGTCATACTGCTTGTACCACTTGGATGCCAGAAAAAAAAGAATTAATAGACAGTCACTAGACTTGTCTAGAAGAAGCTTAGGCAAATCAAATAAACTAGCTTTTATCATCATTCCATGAACCTTGTTACTGTTAGAAAAAGCATATCTATATCATGAATTAATTATAGCATTTGACATCACTTTATACAATATTCCTATAAGAAACTCTAGAAGAAAATATTATGATCTGAAAACTGTCAGGGATATTGATCCTGGAGGGTATTTATTGGTTCCTTATATTAAACTGAAATAATTTCTCAAGTAAGATTTTACATTTGTTTTTCAAGACTTTATTTATTTGATTGAAAATATTTTCATTTGTTTGGAAGTATTTTCCGTAACAAAATGGATGAAGGAATAAAGTATGCATATTAAATTTGCACACAATAATCCTCAAATCCCTGCTGGTGAAAAGGAGTAGACTGAAAATGATCTTCACATTTCAAAAGAAAAAAACGCCTTCGGCAGGAATGATCAGCTGCACAAATACAGGTTGTGGTTGGAGAGAATAGAGTCTGAGAATGGGTGGTGGCTTACAAGCTTAACATGTTACTACAAAAGAGAGTTAAGAGTATCCCAGGACACCTGAAAAAGATTTGCATCCTGAAAACAATTGAAATAGTCCTGCTGCTCTGCTGGTATGGATTTATCTGAATTTTACACCCAGTTTTTTGCACAGAACTTCCAGAAGTGGCTTGATTGAAGAGACATGAGGAGAAAAAAAGAACAGTCTAAGCTCTAGAAAACATAACTTGCAAGGAACGACTGAAATTCTGAAGAATTTCTTTGAAATATTTCTTTGACATAATATCTTGGGAAACGCCAAGACTCGGGAAGGTCTGGAGACAAAACACCAGGAATTTGCTTTTGAGCTCAGCCCTGAAGAAATGAAAGGTCAAGATCACAACCTCCACGTGGTGCTACCTCCAAAGGAAAAGCTATGAATTTTTATTTTGGATATGGACTGGATACTTGCCTTTTAGGTAGCACCCAGTAGCTTTTCAGAGTTTTTCACATCATCACATGCCTACCACTCTGACTTGTAATTATTGTATAGATCATTATTTCACATTACAAATTTTTTTCATAATAGCAACATTGATACTTATTAACCAAAAGACACGAATATATTCTGACAATTCCATATCATAGAATGAATTAGAAAAAATATATATTGAAAATATATACATACACACCCATAACTATACTTTTCCCCCTTTTTTTCAGTTCCTCTTCTTAGAATTTTTCTGTGGAACTTTCAATCTTTCTTCCTTGGCATATTATCCCCTTTGGTATACCATGCTCGGAGCAACTCAAGCAGAGCTAGTCAAGCAGCACAATATCAGGAAATTAACTATTTAGAAGACCTGTCCCAACAAAGACTATATATTTTGAGCAGTCATCCCCACATGCTTCTGCAGTCTTTCATTTCATGGACAAACATCGTGGCTATATTTTCATGTTCCCAGCCTCTGTGATTCAGCGGGTAGATTCAGGTGCCTATACATAGGTATCTAACACCTAGATGTATTCAAAAGTATATGTACGTCCACAAATATCCCAGTTGTCCTCCAGCTATGCTCCAAAGAGGGTAGGTCTCCCATAGGTCCGATTATTTACTTGACAGCTTCAAACAAAGGCTTCTGACAGTAGCACAGAGCAGAACCACACTTGACTTTCATGCTAGAGGGACATTTCACCATCTGTTCATATTCCTCCAGTCTGCAACACTTGGGTGGCACAGGACAAGGTTCTGTAGGTACATGAGCCAGCACCAGAGAAGTAGAGCAGATCATGGAATCGTGGAATCATGGAATTGTCAGATTTGGAAGGGACCTCTAGAGATCATCTAGTCCAACTCCCCTGCCAAAGCAGGGTTGCCCAGAGCACATCACTCAGGACTGCATCCAGGTGGGGCTTGAAGATCTCCAGAGAAGGGGACTCCACAACCTCCCTGGGCAGCCTCTTCCAGGGCTCTGTCACCAGATGCAGAAAGTTGTGTACCACCCTACATGTCCTGCTTCTCTCATGCTATGGTATTTGCTGCTCCTGATGTTGAGCCAGCACACTTATGGCTGGTGCAAATGCCTCTGCAGCACAGACCACCAATCCACATAAGCATCTAAAAGGGGTCTGAAATGCAGCCCTTCCCTGACTGCAAAACTTGGCCTTGCTCACATGCATGCTGGGCCACTATCAGCAAGTGGTTTTACCTTAGAGCAAGCATTTCTCAACAGATTACAGGCTGCTCCTCTTTTAGATGCACGTTTGGTGCATTCATTGCATTTAATTACACTCCTATTGGTACCGTCTTCTAATGGGCTAGGCACATTTTTTGTGCTCCTACTTATTAAGTGCTTGCATCCCCTGTCACAGGCTATGACCAAATTGCAAACAGCATTGTGAGGAGAAATCACCAACCTTTCCCACATAGAGGGTGTTCATCATAGCTGAGCATTTTACTCCTCATCCCTTTGCTTTTCTGCAACAGTGCAGCAGTGTTAGAAGCACAACAAAAATGATCTGGGCTACACCTGGCATGGAACACATCCCTCTCAGAAGTGGGGTGAAATGCAAAGTTGACTCGGGTACTGCAGTGGGAATAGTGCTAGCATACCTTATCCCCTTCCTCACTGAAGAGAAAATGAAATGCCATCAGTCACTACAGAAAAAGAAGGAACTGCTCTAGGTCATCTCCTCCCTGGTTCTCCTCAATACAAAGGCAACACTCTCTGGAACAGAGGACAATAGCACAAACCAAGAATGATACATGCTCCAAGCATTTTAAGAAAGTACATGAACATGCCTAAGTCATGCCCAGATGGAGACACTAAAGAAAGTGATCATTCAAAGTGATATTATCCAAGGGTCTGCAATGAGGATGCCTTTGAAGCAATTCACAGAATCACAGAATCACCTAGGTTGGAAGGGACCTTTTAAGATCATCTAGTCCAACCAATAAAGCAAACAAACAAACAAAAAAAAAAACCCAACAACAACAACAACAAAAAAAACCCACCACATCCACACCACACAAAACACCACCCAACACTAATCCAGATCCCTGAGCACCATGTCAACTCGTCTCTTGAATACCTCCAAGGATGGTGACTCAACCACCTCCCTGGGCAGCCCATTCCAATGTCTGATAACCCTTTCAGTAAAGAAATATTTCCTAATATCTAACCTGAACCTCCCCTGGCACAACTTGAAGCCATTGCCCCTTGTCCTATCATCTGTGACTTGGGAGAAGAGACCGACCCCTGCCTCTCTACAGCCTCCTTTCAGGGAGTTGTAGAGAGCGATGAGGTCTCCCCTCAGTCTCCTCTTCCCCAGACTGAACACCCCCAGCTCCCTCAGCTTCTCCTCATAAGGCTTGTGCTCCAGACCCCTCACCAGCTTTGTTGCTCTTCTCTGGACCTGGTCCAGCACCTCTATGTCTTTCTTGTGGTAGGGGGCCCAAAACTGGACACAGTACTCAAGGTGGGGCCTCACCAGCGTTGAGTACAGGGGGACGATCACCTCCCGGGTCCTATTCACCACACTGTTTTTGATACAGGCCAGCATCTAATTCACATCTCCCTCCAATGACACATAGATGCTCTCCCTCCTCTGCCCCTGTGGGTGCCAAGATTCAGAAGTAGAAGGGCCCCAAATCATTGAATTTTCCTCTCTCTTGTAGGTTACATAGGTGTCCAAACACTCATTTAACAGCTATAATTTATCTTAATGCTATATTCCTTAATGTTATAATCATAGTATCATAGAATCATAGAATCGTTTGAGTTGGAAGGGACCTTAAAGTTCATTTGGTTCCAAACCCCCTGCCATGAGCAGGGACTCTTCGCACTTGACCAGGTTGCTCAAAGCCCCATCCAGCCTGGCCTTGAACACCGCCAGGAATGGGGCATCCACAGCTTCCCTGGGCAACCTGTTGCAGTGCCTCACCACCCTCACTGTAAAGAATTTCTTTCTGGTGTCTAATCTAAATCTTCCCTCTTCCAATTTAAAACCGTTGCCCCTTGTCCTGTTGTTACACTTCCTGACAGAGTCCCTCTCCGGCTCTTCTGTAGCTCTCTTCAGATATTGATCGGCTGCTATGAGGTCTCCCCGGAGCCTTCTCTTCTCCAGGCTGAACAGCCCCAGCTCTCTCAGCCTGTCTTCATAGGAGAGGTCCTCCATCCCTCTGAGCATCCTCGTGGCCCTCCGCTGGACCCATTCTGACAGGTCCATGTCCTTCCTGTGCTGAGTACTCCAAAGCTCGACACAGCATTCCAGGTGGGGTCTCATGAGTGCAGAGTAGAGGGTTAATTGGTAAATAAAATTGGTAAGCCCTCACAAGTGTATACAGAAAGCTAAGACCTGGAGGCTCAGTGTTGCATTCTCAAGAACGTAGAAACATCCTCTAGTTTGTTGTATGATGGGTTGTAAATACCTGCTCTTCTGTTCTTAGTCTTTCCAGTTGACAAGCACTGAATTAATTCCCATGGTTCATTATCTTGATTGAATAATAGCTGTTGATTTTAAGAGTGCAGAAGTTCTTCCACAATATCCTCTAAAATTGCAGGTCAGGTTACTGTGCTATTCAGGCTCTGTACATCTGATCCCTGAGAGAGATCAGCAAAGAAACCTTCCACCCTCATACTACAAATCATTCTTCCAGGTCCTTCAGCAAATAACACAATTTGATTTATAGCAATGAAGCATATCAGGAGGGGAATCAGAGGTAAGAATTGTCAACAGTAGATATTGCCACAACCAGAAGCCACTAATTGCATAGCAGTAAATCTGCTTTCAGAAGTTCGTCGTAGCTCTCAGTAACTCCACAGGTTGCTGAGTAGCAATGGTAGTTGTACATAGCAACTACTTTTCCTGTTTAAATAAACCACAAGTGCCCAGAGACTGTATCAATAAATCACAGACGAGAATTGGGACTTCATTCAAGGTGCTATTTCACATTCACAGCCAGCTTTTACTTGGCCTTTTATTTTATTTTTTTGCTAATATTTATTTCTCCTTACTTTCAATTTGGTCAATTTCTTTATTTGGTTTCCCACACAAGCGTCTCTTATACCTCTGCCAAAAAAGCCTAGCAAAAATGTTTTTTCCACTTACGCTAAGACAACACTAAGCAAGGCCCACAGTTGTGTACTTGCTAGCTACCTTGAGTAAAAATGGAATTTATTGGGTTTGTTTTGACTTTGTTTTTCAGTGGTACATTTTCCACTAATACATTCACTACATTGTCAATTTTTTTAGGACATTATTATATTTTTACCCATTTAATGAGTGTAGCAATGAACAACGTTTCAATTTGCTCATGTTTGACTGAGCCCTTCTTTTAGAAAAAAAACACTCTGTGCCTTGCCGTTTATTTGTGTCACTTTTTTACCATAGTTTCTTCACAGTTTGTCTGGTATGAAATAAATATCCATCTTCTCTAACCATAGAGACTCTCTGTGACAATAAGTACAGTGCCGTACATCTTTGTTTACCACTGAAAATTTTCTTGTGTCTGAACCTACAGCCCCCAGTTATAATAAAAAACTCTGAATTAATCAGCTGATATTTCAATGTTTACCGGTTTGATTATATAATAAAAATGGGCTAATGGACACATTGGTGGTTAAAAAAATGGAAAAAGAGAAAAAAGAGAGAAAAAAGGACTGAAACAAAGGAACTCTTTGTCCTAATACCACAGATAATTCTGTCAGATTTATCAGATTGATAATAACAAAATAAATAAGAGAACCAGAGACAAGACTATCCAAAACTTGTAAATAGTGAGCAGTAATATACATGTACCAACACATGTTTTCTTTTTTACTCTATATGTGAAAATCATCTGCACAACTGGCATTCTTCCATACTGTTCTGGGGAATTCACACCTGGTCCTTCTCCCTGGTTTCTCCAAAGCAGAGAAAACATGTTCCACCTTCTGCTGTTCTGGGGCAAAGTGACTGGCTGGCAGTGAGCTGCCAATATTAGTGGCTGCTGTCAGCTGAGAAGGTGGACGGAAAGCCTGTGGAGCTTATGTCTAGAAGAACATGCATGAACCATGAACTCCAGAATTTTTCTTGTTCATGTGGTCAAAGAGATGGTGGGGTGACAAACAAGGAATGAACCTCTGCCTAAAGAGGTGTAGGTTTGAGGAGGTGCCTCAGAAAGCAAATGGCCTCTGCCTGCAGGGTGCCATAAAGATCACTTAGTCTTCAATAGCATCCTTACAACTAATCAACCTCGGTCCCACTCACCTTCTCCCTCTGTACACACCTGTCTCCAGCTCTAGTAGATGAAAACCTCCTGGAGAGCTGAGTCCTCGGCATTGCACATAAATATCCTTCTGAAGCTGATGTTGAGTCTCTCCCTGGTGCTGG
Organism: Gallinago undulata; assembly: GCA_026546715.1. NCBI lineage: Eukaryota > Metazoa > Chordata > Aves > Charadriiformes > Scolopacidae > Gallinago > Gallinago undulata. The sequence continues at coordinate 73,874,260 of JAOTQQ010000019.1, read as the reverse complement.
GAAATGCTGTGTGCTCTCAGGAGAGGAGGGGGCACTGCACCTATAAGTTAAGTAGCGAAAAGAAGATGGTATCACAGGAGGTAAACAAGGCAATGGTCTTTTCATCTCAGCGGTGCAGGCAAAGCACGGGAAAGCTGCCCCCATCCCCTGGGGAATGGGAACTTGGACCCTCTCTGCTGGCAGGGATCAACAAGATGAAAGGGAAACAGGGCAGCAGCTGAAACAACAGGAGCGATGGAAGAGGGAGAGAAGGGAGGGGAAATGAAAACGAGGAACAGCGGCTGCTAAAGCAGACAGAAGCAATTCAAGCTTTATTTCCTGAACTTTGGGATTTGAATTCTCCTCTCAGTAAACAGCATTTTTTGGGAACAGGAATGAGCAGTGTTCTGAGAAACTGTTTCAACGTGATATACATCATGAACTTAAAGTTTTGAAGTACCATCCTGCATACAGCTCTTTCTTATTCATAGGTCTTGTCTCCCTCCAGATTTGTGTTCTCTGTGTTGACTATCCAATAAATCAGGGCACACAGTACACAGACACTACACGCAGTATCTTTATCTTTTTGGACTCATGGTTTTGACAACATTTTGTCACTGAAGCTATCAGTGCTGTAACTGACCTTTTGAAAGTACAATGTCAATTTTCTACTGACAAGTTGGTTTAGCCCATGATTGGTGTCCAAGCAAAGAGCTTGTGAAAGCTCCTCACTTGAAAATTGTTCATGGAATTTTATTGGTTTGCCTTTTTAAGAAAACTGAAGAGACAGCTGCCTGTGAACAACTGCAAGCAGATCCAAAGCACAGCACTGTCCCCCTTTGCAGAGCACTTTCTGTGAATATTTTGGAAATGCTGGAAAATTCTCATAGAAGAATAAATATTAACTGACCTGGTTGGTTTCTTTCTCCATCTCTCTAATATCTTATTTTCTAGCACAAAATATTCATTTCCTGTCGTCATGATTATAGTTTCTTCTTGTTGGGACAGTTTGTCACTAGCATTAAGTTTCCACTGAAATAGTACTAACAGATCATTCACCTTCCCAGTTCCTTGCAGAGTGTGACTCCCCTGTGTTACATTCCAGACTTCAAACTCAAATTTCTGGCACTTTCTTTTGATGATCTCTCAACGTTTCTCCATATTCTCCCAAACGGTTCAAGTGAAATTTTTCAAGTGATACTTGTTTTCCAACAGAAAGCTGAAGCTTTGAATTAAGAGTATTAATCATACAAGCAACAGACATCCAAAAACATTGGGTAATTGATAGATTGATTGATTGTCGTAAAATGGTACCTCTGCAGAAAATGCTATAGCTGGAAGCTGAGATATTTCTCTTGGGATCATTGGCTCTGAAGTGAGGAAGATGAAAAGAGAAACATTATCATCCTTGTGCAGTCATAATGAATACATAGGAATTAGACTACCAACATGATTGGACTTAAAATAAAATTCATCTTTATTTTGTTTACCTCCTCAGCTTTTAGATGTCCTATTTTGGGTGTATATTTGTCACATTTCCTACCTTTGCTCTACAACCATGGATACTTAGGAAGAAAGATTCATGTACCAGAGGAAAGGTTAAATTGGGACTTAGGCACTTTGCTTTCAGTTTCAGGTCTTCCAGCCTCCCACCCCCTCCATTTTATGATTATTAGGGCTTTGACAAATGTTCTTTGGATATTTGTATCTGGTGAACACCTACAATCCATTTTTTCATTGTTGCAATCATATAAAGATTACAAGGTTTTCAGATGAGCTTAATTTTTGGAAATCTGTACTTCCTGGGTGTAGCTACTCATGTGAATAGCGGTGGATTTAAGCACCAGCCTTCAGCCTTTCCTGAGATAGGACACGGTATAAGTAAACACCCCGACTTAATTGAGCTCACAAAGCTACACGGCTTTATACCTTATGAATATTTGTCCCTGTACCAATTCCGTGACATAAGCCATGTGCTTCTTCTCCACTCTTAAAGAGAGGTCAGCAGCCTGAACTGATGGAAGGCTGACCTGCTGGAGAGCAGCTCTGAGAAGAAAGACCTGGGAGTCCTGGTGGACAACAGGATGACCATGAGCCAGCGATGTGCCCTTGTGGTCAAGAAGGCCAATGGCATCCTGGGGTGCATCAAGAAGAGTGTAGCCAGCAGGCCGAGGGAGGTCATCCTGCCCCTCTACTCTGCCCTGGTGAGGCCCCATCTGGAGTACTGTGTCCAGTTCTGTGCTCCCCAGTTCAAGAAGGACAGGGAACTGCTGGAGAGGGTCACAAAGGGCCACAAAGATGATTAAGGGCCTGGAGCATCTCTCCTGTGAGGAAAGGCTGAGGGACCTGGGTCTTTTTAGCCTTGAGAAGAGAAGACTTAGGGGGGATCTGATCAATGGTTGCAAATACTTAAAGGGGAGGGTGTCAAAAGGACAGGGCTGGTCTTTTCTCAGTGGTCCCCAGTTAGAGGACAAGAGGAAATGGGCACAAAGTTGAGTAACTTTGTTGCTGTTCCACCTAAACACGAGGAGGAACTTCTTTCCTGTGAGAGTGGGTAGAGCACTGGAACATGCGGCCCAGAGAGGTGATGGAGTCTCCTTTTCTGGAGACATTCAAAACCCACCTGGATAGGTTCCTGAGCAACATGTTCTAGGTAGACCTGCTCCGGTGGGGGAGTTGGACTAGATGATCTCCAGAGGTCCCTTCCAACCCCATATGATTCTAAGATTCTATGATTCTATGAACTGTGACAATAATGAGGTCCTCTTGATGACCAGATGAGCAGTCTTGGCACGTGGAGTTAGTAGCCGGATGCCCTTATGCTTTTGTGGTATGTCAGTCGATGTCTTAGCCAAAACTTTGATCTTACACATATTAACCAACATTTCCACTTGTTGAGGCACATCCAGGAGTAGCTGTGGCTGCTTTTCCCCATGTAGACTCTCTGCTTTGGAACTTCCCTGTCCAGATCTGGAATACCTCTGCTGTGGGTTCCATAGGGATTATGTCCTTTCTTCCTTATGAGTTTCATTACGTGACCCAACTGACATAGATATGAATATGACACTCCTCTAATAATAAATTCTAGAATCTTTCATCAGTTCCAGCCCCTTAAACTGCCGAACTGACTGCTTTCAGTTTCTACTTCAAAGACAGTTTTTCACTTTAAAGGTTTCTCCACAAAAACTAGTGGGATTACAACATAAACAAATTGTATGTTAGAAATCCATTTGCAGAGGAAATAATATGCTATAAATCCTGAAAGAATTGATAAGAATCCAAAGCAGTTCCCAGTCTCGTTATAAATTCACCATCTCACAAAGGCAGAATCGTTCATTCCACAACTTGCTCACAAACTACTCATTCTTGGAAAAATCTAAAATAATGGCAGCTGGTAAAATAATTAGGATCATGCAGACATAATTACACTGTGCATCTGCAACTGTTCTCCCACCATCAGACTACATAGTTAAGTACCCAGAAAACAGCTGGATTAAGCCTGCTCTCAACTCGTTTTAGGATGTGAAACTGACGGGAAAATGCCTTCAGCTTGATAAATTTTCCTGGACATTTGGATGTGGTCACAGAGGTAGTGGGAAGAACAGGAAAGATTTAATACCTTCAGCCTAGTGTGGTAGTAGTTATCCCTTGCACAACACAAACCAAAGAAAATTATACCTTTTATTAGATTAAAGTTTCAAAGAAAAATATAATTAAATATCAGCATTCTTTTTTTCATTATACTGGGCTCAGATTGTGGAATACTCAGCTATCATGTCTGACATGATTTAGAGCTAGAGCATGAAATGTAATTTCCTTCACTCTGGCCCAGTCCTTACCTTCATCTTCAGTGGAATTTGGACCACAGTGGCTTCCCAAACAGACAAGGTACTCCCCAGGCACTGGCAGAGTCCCTTCCTTGGAGAGCTTGTATTCAGAAAGGCAGAGAACAAAGCATGTAAGAAAGCAGCCTGCTGCAGAAATTTCCCGGAATCATGAAGGTCATATCGCTCATTAATACACTGTTCTATATTACTCATGAGTCTTTTAATGTTTTCACTGGTCAAAGTCTTTCCTCTCCCCTACCCTCTGTGCACACCCATCTATAGGATCCACCACCCGTTGCTCTTCGTCAGTATCCAGGATTTTTTGCACACAACCATGCTTACCTCAGGATGGCAATCCATGGGAGATGGTCTTTTCTGAGATCAGAAAGCAAAAGGAACAATCCATTCAACTTCAGAATATATTCCTCATTTGGTGATTGCTCAGAACACCAGCTCTTGGAAGTGTCCAACATACTGTAAATGTCTAAATGAGGCCTAAATGGGCTAAAACTAATTAGAAACAAAATCTTGCAAAACATACAGAAAAACGTTGGTAAGCAATTGGGGATTTCCCGTCACTCTGTCCATCAAGAAACACAACTGGCTCATGGACCAAGAGAAAGGGATTTTCATCCATGGTCATGAGGGTGACAGAAGAGCAAACACCAAAAACGAAAAGTAGTCTTCTCAGAGGATACGTGGAAAAAGGAGGTGATAGTATCACATCATGACAAATTCCATATAGGCCAAAATATGCCTATAATCCTACAGTTTGATGCTCAATAGTCTAAAGTCCTGAAAAATTATTGCTCAATACCTTAGTATTACCTGAAAAAGAAAAAACAATTTTTTTTTCTTTTTTTTCTAAGGTTTCAGTTGCCTACAGCTTCTTTTGCCTTCTTCAGAAATGCCCCAAATACCTGGAGGAACATAAAGGGACTCTTTATATAATTGAATCTTAGGAAGAAAGTCTACACCATGTCTTACAAAGAAAGCTCTATATATACTATCATTATATTGACTTACTATGGAAAATTTCAATATTATTTATATTCAAATGGTTAGATTAAGGTGTCAGATTGATAAAATGAAGAGCATTTGCCATTTCTGCTAAACTCAGTAGTAAAATCTCTTTTTATAAATGACTCTTCATCTTTTGCCTCTTTTCTTGAGGGGTTCAGATATTTTCTGCATCACCAAGCTGTCCCTGGCACTAGAATTTCACACTTACAAGAGGTAACTGGAAGGCTGTTACTCTTCCACATTTGTGCAAATTTTAATTTAGAGCATAAAAAGAAATTGTAGTTTTTTCCTCACTACAGTCTTAGTAAACCTCTCTAACAGAAGTATTCAGAAGACAAACCAGGTATCTGAAGGTACTGCTACATACTACTGTGGTTATTTTTCTGATCACATCCACCAAGATTAGAAATTATTACTATGTATGCAAAAAGCAGATTGTCTCTCTCTGAGTATTACTAAATAGAATCATAGAAACATCTGGGCCGGAAGGGACCTCCAAAGGCCATCTAGTCCGACCCCCCTGCAGTCACAGGGACACCCCCAACTAGACC
>JAOTQQ010000019.1:73837812-73868780 GCA_026546715.1 Gallinago undulata | reverse complement strand
GTTGCCGGCCTTTGTGAACAGACTCTCCCCAGCTTTCCTGTAGGCCCCTCTCAGGTACTGGAAGGCCGCTATTAGATATATATAATAATATAATAATATAAAGCTTCCTGATTTGAAAATATATTTTCTGATAGCTAGAGACAGGTAGCTTCAGTGGAGTATTTTCGTCAAAGCTTTCCTAGTGCAGAATACATGTGGGAGATTAATAACTATTTTTTCATGTATTGCTCCTTCTCTCAAACTCAGTTTCTTTTGTCATGACTTTTCCCCAAGGAATTTATTATCTGCCTAGTCTCCTTAAGAATCTGTTTCTCTGGTAAATAAAATATGCTGATAGTGTCTTCCGAATATGAGGTACCTCGGGAATATGAAAAATTATGAAATATAGAAAGTCATCATACACTGTAAGAATGCAATAAGAAACAGCTACTGGAAAACTCCAAAACTGTGACCGTGGATGAAATCAAGATCCTAGAGACATTAATAACAAATTAGACCAATAAATATAACTAGGCATCTGAGCTGGTGAAATGTCATATAATTTATTTCTTATGGAAAAGCTTGTTATCTACAGCAGAAGAAGTGTTTTGAGGACAGCATGGGTGATGAACGTGTGCATCCTGTAATTCAAAGCAGAGTTTAGGTAGTTTTGTGGATGGGCCAAAGAACCTGAACAGGCCTCAGAAATTAATGACAGAGCATTAAATGAAATAACAAGGATAATCAATGGATGAATAAAGCCCCAAATAGTTCATTGTTTTAAAAAGAAGCAGTGCCTACAAAAGGAACGGGCAGAACTTTCATGGCCACGTTCTGCAGATGCTTACAGTGACATTAGTCATGGGTATTCTTCCTGCAGCCAGGAGAGGATGATGATGCTGAGATCCTGGCACAATAGCCACCAGATAAAACCCAATTCCACTGGATCAGAACTAATCCTCACTTGTCTTCCTGAAGAACTTATGGTCCGTGTTAGATGAACTCCATTCAGGCAAGGGGATGTAACCATGAGATACAACCGGTTTGTTTAGCTCCGTAGCTTTGAACCCACAAGCATGCAGGTTTTGCAGCCCAAAGAGCAAAGAGGCTAAATACTCAGCAAAGCCTTTCCTTTGCACTGCATTGTTGCCAGTCCGAGTGCATCCTGAAACAAAGTTAAATTTGTCCCTTTATCCTTTGAGGCCACGTTATAAACAAACACAGCAAAAATAGAAGGCGGCTGTGGTCTTCAAAGGGACCGCTTGAAGGGCAAGAGATGCTATCAATGCAGATGATAGCTCCTAGGTAGGAACACATTGTCTAGACAGCCAGGTGCAGGCAGCCCTGCATCCGCTCCACCTGGGTTTCTAGCTGTCTGACTGGAGAACAAGTCTGGTCTGGAAGCACTGCAGCTTGCAGCCAGCTGGCCTGGCGTACTGCAGATCAAACGCTTCAGCTGTCCATGGGAGAACAGCCGAGGGCAGAAACCTGGGGAGAAATAACCCCATGCACCAGTACAGGTTGGGGGCTGACCTGCTAGAGAGCAGCTCTGAGGAGAAAGACCTGGGAGTCCTGGTGGACAACAGGATGACCATGAGCCAGCAATGTGCCCTTGTGGTCAAGAAGGCCAATGGCATCCTGGGGTGCATCAAGAAGAGTGTGACCAGCAGGTTGAGAGAGGCTATCCTCCCCTTCTATTCTGCCCTGGTGAGGCCCCATCTGGAGTACTGTGTCCAGTTCTGTGCTCCTCAGTTCAAGAAGGACAGGGAACTGCTGGAGAGGGTACAGCAGAGGGCTGCAAAGATGATTAGGGGCCTCAAGCATTTCCCTTATAAGGAAAAGCTGAGTGACTTGGGTCTGTTTAGTTTGGAGAAGAGAAGGCTGAGGGGGGATCTGATCAATGCTTATAAATACTTAAAGGGAGGGTGTCAGGAGGATGGGGCTGGTCTTTTTTTCAGTGGTCCCTAGGGATAGGACAAGAGGAAAAGGGCACAAACTTGAATATAAGAAGTTCCATCTAAACATAAAGAGGAACTTCTCTACTTTGAGGGTGGCAGAGCCCTGGAACAGGCTTCTCAGGGAGGTGGTGGAGTCTTCTTCTCTGGAGACATTCAAAACCTGCCTGGACACGTTCCTGTGCAGCTTGCTCTAAGTGGACCTGATCTGGCAGCAGGGTTGAACTAGATGATCTCCAGAGGTCCCTTTCAACCCCATATCATTCTGTGATTCTGTGCTTCTGTGACTCCCCAATATCAATCCCACCAAAGCCATCAAATGATGACCTTGGTACATGCACATCATGAAACTCTCTTTCCATGAAGAAAATTGACAGGACAAAATACTTCATCTCTCCTCTACGCCCATGTGTTTCCCTAAAAATGTTGGCAATACAGTCCTTGGATTCTGATCTAACGTGCGACTTGAAGCAGAGAATTTTTATTATGACTCTTGTCATTACTGCAGCGTTAGGGAATACAAGCTTTTGTACCCACAAAAGCATGTAGTCTCTGCCTAAAAAGAGATGCCAAAAGTGAAAATGCAAGGAAACAATGACAAAAAGATTGGCATGACAAAAAACAGTAGCGGCACATGAGAACACTATTATTATTTAGATTTTGGCTTGTCACAGTGAAAAGAAGGTGATGGTCTTCTGGCAGAGGGGAGCACCATGCAAGCATGAGATGTTGGTGGCAGAAAGTAGAAGAACATTCTGAGAACTGTGGAAATGGTTGATACAGATTGCTGTGACTTGGGCCATGCAATCAAACATGCATGGGAAGCAGCAGCACAAATAACCCACCAGAGCTGGTGCTGCTGACTTCCACAGAGCTCCTCCTGACTTAGAGGCAGGCCTTTATTCTCTCTTCTTTTGTCCAAAAACACATGTGACATGGAGATGTATCTTATTACGGCCACACATTCAGCCATTGACTTCTGCTTATTTTTACAACAAAGGGAAACATCCGTCCATTTACTAAGGTGAATGTGAATATCTTGTTTTGTTTACTGCTCAAAAAGAGGAGAAAATGAAAGAAATGTCTTCCCCCCTGCCATCCAAGAAGAGAAAGAAGAATAAATAAACCTCCATATCCACTTTCAGGTTCATGCTGACTCCAGTACGCAACAAGCTTCTTCAGGAACTGTGAATGCTATTCAGCATCTGCTCTGTTGTGTTTGTGTGTGGCAGTAAGTTCATCCGAGCAGTGTGACAAATGCAATAGTCTGAACTTCCTCCAAAGACAACGAGAGGAGCGCTTGGTGCCTCCAGTTTGAAGTAACAAACAATTTAACAATAACACAGGCGGAAAACTTACCCGTTTGACTTCTTCCATGAAATTCAGTGTGGAAGTGAAGGGAAAGTCAAAATGGGCCAAGCACGTTTGTATAGGCTTAGCTCTCTTGATAGTAAAATAGGTTTAGTGAATTGCTGCAACTCTCAACTAGAAAATGACACGCAGATCAAATCAGTTCTGTCCCTCTAACATAGATATGAATGAAATGCTCTTAAGAACAATTACATTAAATGACATAAAAAAAATTTGCAAGGCTTTGCTGATCATTTGACATCAGTCTTAGCATTCTTAAATGTTAAAAGTGTAAATGAAGATACTTTCTTCTCTTTGGGCTGTCAGGCCAATGAAGGAGGCTGAATAATTCTCTAGAACTGAACATGCCCCAGGTTGCAGAAGAAGATAACAATGACCAAAAGATATGCAAAAAGATGGTAGGGATGAGAAGGAATACCTCTGAACTTTTAAGGAAGGAACATGATGGGAGAGAGAAACTGCAGCACAGGAAATGCCTGTAGCCATTAGGACACTCACCTCGGATGGAGCACACAGCTGTTAGCCTCAAATCTACCAAATTTTTGGTAGGGGTTTTAAACACTGGTTTCACCATCCTGATATGTATACAGATCTTACTCTTCTTCCTGCTGCTTATCCCTCACTTGTCTCCTGGAGCAGGGAAAGGGCATGGAGGTTTAGGTCGTCATCCCATTTAATCAAGGTTTGAGTGCAAGAGCAGGTACACCAAAATATATGTTGCAGGAAAATATTCTGAACTCAAGAAACTTGGAGTGAACAGTGTTTTCCAGTTCTGTGAAAGCAAAATACATAGCTTTTTCATGCCTGCAAATGTTTTTGGTAAATACAGAAAGTTTGCAAGATTTCTGGTAAGGGCACTTGTATTATACTAAGCCTCTAAAATTGCTTCAGTGCATGTACCTCTTTGTGTTGCTCTACAAACAAACTTTATGGAAGTAGAATGTATCTCACAAGAAACTTCTACTATTATTAGATACAGCCGTATGGTGCAAGTTGGAGATATCCGAAGGTTTATTTCTTTATTTAACATTGGTTACACAGTCCCTAAACATCATTAGGGTTGTTAGAGATTATGGCACACTCTCAAAACTCTTAAGTTCAAATGCCTTCATCCTGGCTCTAAAGTTTATTAACTCTCCTGTAACAAAACACTCTATTGACTCAATTCCAAACTCTAATTAGGTAGTCTCTCTGGAAAAAGGAAAAAAAAAATCAACACAAAAGCCCCATCAACAAACAAAGAGGAAGCAAACCCTAGTTTATCACTCTGCCAATAAAAAACCTGACAAAAAGCAAGAGTCAGGCTACATGAGAAAATTGGTCTCAAGCTGTTGATGAAGTAGCCTTGGCTGGGTTGGCTCTCTTTCTTCCAGGAGCTCAGTAGAGATGAAGGGAACGTAGGGGGGAGCACTAAGGCGGTGGTTATAGCAAGCTGCCCATGTGGGCTTAGACCTGTTTCCAGGTGCCTGTGCTAGCAGTGTAGCCTTTTTGAGAAATCAACGAAAAGCTGGCACAGTAAATTTATTATCTATGTTGTCCTTTTCCTCCTAAACCTTCATTTTTGTTATGTTATCCCATGTAGATGTGAAGAGATGACCTTAGCACTGCACTAAAAAAATCAGGGCTATCTACTACGAGTAGCATCAATTCAGAACATGAGTAGGACAAGAGATTAAAGTGGAAGACCTGGATGCAAAACTGGTTGGTTGACATTGGTAGAGCAACAGGAATTATGGTCTGTCCAATTAGGTGTTCAGAGAAGTTGCCCTCCATGTTGCTGTGCTCTGCATCCTCCACGTGTTTCTTTTTTTCTTATTCCCAGGGACCATATGTATCTCCAAAACCCTTAACTCACTTTCAAGGATGATTTTGAACATGTCTCTAGAGATAGCAGGAACCCCATGGGTTTTGGACGACTGGGAGGTTTGTCTATGAAATATTGCAGAGGCGTATGTACAGGATGGCTTCTCCAGCCACAGCCCTTAAAACAACCACAACAACAAATTAAACATCACCATCATTTGGCTGTCACACATTTGGAATAAATTTGAAAGTGAATCATGAACTAAGACAGCCTCAGCTGTGAACATCCTAAAGCAGATCAACACCATCAAAATTGAAAACCCAAACTGTCATCGTAAGAGTAAGAGGAGAAGATATCTGGGTAGTCAATGCCTCACAAAAGCTCAAGAGCACTTTGCTGGAGCTGTTGATCAGGATTTGGTGTCCAAAAGTATATCCCTAGGCATCACCCACTTGCTGCGGCAAATAGTTTTAAGTTTTCACAGGCAAAGCAGAAGGAAAGTTCAGACCAAAATGCTTGGAGCAATCTTTGAAGACATCAATGTCGTATTCACTGGATGACAGTTTTAACCACGATTTCATGGGATTTCAAAACCTCAGCTCAGCAGGCTGACAGAGCAATGGGAGAAAAAAAGTCCAGGACTCTCATTAGCAGGCTTCTAGGTCTTTTAAACAGGAATTAGGTTGTGAATGAAAACCAGTCTTGATCATTTTTTTTCAGTGAGCGCACTAGCATCATGCTTTATTTTCATCCAGTCCACAATAGGCACAAGTATGGTTAATAAAGCTCTTCAACAAATTCTGCTACTCTCGGTGGAAATACTGCTGCCATTTGCCTGTGGCTGTAGAGGTGTCGAATTTGGATTTTCCACCCCGTGTTTTATCAAAACAAGCCAACACATTTACATGCAGTAAATTCCTCGCCCCCAGGACTTGATGCAGATAAGAATGAAAGACCTGAGTGCAGACACTGCCAGCACCTTCTGGCTTGTTGGTGCAGGCTCAAAGGGAAATAAAACACATTTGTCAAGGCTGCTGACAATAAGCAGGAACACACAGCATCAACACACCACTATCTTGTCTGTCTGGAGGCAGATTGCGGTCCGGGCAGATAATATTCATAAAATGGTTCTAGTATTAAAGTTGCAGTTGACGTTGACACAGGCTCTCGCTGAGCGTTGCATGCTGACTCTCAGGCTGAGGCAGGTGGTGCAGTTTACATTAGAAAGGAAGAAAAGTAAACATGCAAGACCAAATGAGAGGCAGACACGCTAAAAACAACACAGTAAAGCCAGGCATAACCATGTTTCCTTCTTTGGATAACTATCCGAAACCTTCAGATGGCCCGAGACAAATGGCTAGATTTTCTTTCACAGCCTGGGACTAAGTAACAGTTTAGCTCTAATTGGGACTCTCCAAATTAATTCTTACAAGTGTGGTCAGCATTAGTTTCTGGTGCATCATCAATCATCCCACGTAATAAAAGGCTCATCCATGCATCTTTAAATCACTTGATGCAATTTAAATCTCCCATCTGCTTTCATTCTTCTGCCCCCTAATAAGTCTCAAGTCTCTTGCAGAGATCCAGTAGTTGGAATCAATTGTGTTCTCCTTTCTATGCAACTATTTAGCCTGGTGGTTACAGCCAATACCTTCTGCAGCCTCAGGCCTGGAAGCATGTGGTAGGCTTAATTTTTAGCTCAACAGTAAGTTCTCATTGGTTGTGGAAGCTGTGAGTCACAAAAAAAACAAACAGTAACACCTAAACTTGGGGTGCTTGTGCCCTGCAAAGAAGTAACCTTACAATATGAAGTAACCTTACAACATGAAGTAACCAAACACAAGAGATGCAGAAATTCAATGTCCCTAACCATGGGGGGACTGGTGATAAAAACAAAATGCTTCCAGATGCATACTTTTTACTCCTTTCATTCCCTTTTGTTTTAAAGACAATTGAGAACTGATGAATATTTACAAATGCACTTTTGCCATGAGGAAACTAAGGTACTATACCAATATTTCAGTAAGATTTCTTGACAAAGTGTTCTACAAAGGCTGGATTTTAGCACAAAGAAAGCTTCTTTAATAGATTATCCCCTAGTGTTAGTGCCTTGATGCTTAGTGCTTCCAAAAGTAAACAGAGAAATCTTTGTTTAGTCTTAGTGTGGATCAAAAGATTTATTTTGCGGGGAAAAAGGACAGGTCTTGCTAATTGTAGTTCCTGGGAGTACAGTGATACCCTCCTGTCTTCTTGCACAGAGTAAATGTTACGTGCGTTTTAATTTCTTTTTACATTGGCACAGAAGGGTAGATTAAAAAAAAAAAAAAAGCAAAACAAAACTTCATTCTTTCTCCTTTATTCCATGAAAGTGTTATCAAGACATGTTATTGTTAACTATTTATTTTGGAAAAATCAACTGACATCTGTAATCACCACCAGACTTACCCTGTGTATGAGATACATTCAAATACGTGATACCAAAGAAAGTGCTACATCTCCAACTCTCCTGAGACTGGCCTGAAATCATAAAATTTTGAGAGGTTCCCTTTGGGTTCTGCTCGTTTCCTTCTGGTGTTATAAAGAGTAGAATGGCATACCTTCAGGGCTGAAGTACATTTAGCCTGCTACCCTGACAGAGACCAATAGGAAATACTTCAGGAAGGGCATAAAATCAGAGCAAGCACTTCTTCCTAATACCTTCACTCTATGCTGAAGTTTATTGACATGGTTGTTCCTTGATTAGGAATGTTATTCTTCCTGGATGATTCTTTTCACAAATTGACCAGCTGTCTTCTCGAACCTGATTGACCTTTAGATCCCCATAGCATCCCATAGCACCATTTAACTATGCACTACGTGAAAAAAAAAAAAAAAATACTTGAATTCTTTTGTCTTAAACCCAATGCCTGATAATTAATGGGATTAGCGTCTTGGTCCGGCTGCCTGTATGGCTGCAAGGATGCTAACCCTGCCACAGGGGAGGGAGCGGGGTGGCATGGCCAGGGTCAGTGAGGCTCCGAGGCCAGGAGTGCCCCATTTGGAAGCAACGTGGATTTAGACCCACTCAAGCCTATCACCAAACCACAACTGGAGGGAGCTGCTGTGACTCATCCACTGTGAGAAACTCCCTAAGCTTTTCCTCTGGAAGCACAGATACAAACAATTAATTTAACTTTGTGTCGGTCCTTATCTTCCCCAAGCGCTTCCATTATCCTTTCATCTTCCATTGGCCTTGCAGACAATTTGGAAGATATATGTGTTTGTAAAAAAGGGTTATTATTAATTTTTTGGCCTTTAAGAGTTCTTCCTCAGGACCTTTTTGTTCTTTTGGGGTTTTTTTGATGGAGGTTTCCACTTAACCTCTCTTACTTATAATCCTTTCTGGTTTCCCTGTTTGGGCACAGCCTCCACTCCTTAAAGAAAGTTTCTTTTTACTTCTGATAGCCTCCGTTACCAAACAGTCTCATTTATACCACTGTTGAATCAGCTTTTTCCTTTGAGTTTCCTTTCAAAGTTATTTGTTGATAAGCTATTTTGTATTACACTGGGCCTCTTTAAAAAATCTCTGCCACCTGCAAGTATTTTATTTTCTCTTTTGGCTGTTCATTTCTACTTTTTTTAAAGAAGTTTCTTTATTTCAATTCAACATATTTTCTTTTAGTCAACACTACTGTGTTTTTCCTTGAGAAAAAAAAAATCAAGCCAACAAAAACCAATGAATTTGAGTATGTTGTGGTTACTATTAAATATGGCTCTTCAACAGCAACATTTTTAGCCAGATTCTGTGCACTGCTCAGAAATACAGTAAAATTGGCAACTCTCAGCTGTCTAGCTGGTTTTGGGAAGTCATTACATTTTGCATCTAGGCTCCTCCATCATGTTTTGCTGTGACATTTATCATATAGGAGATTTCCTATTCCTCATTTCACAATCTACAACCCATATGTTCAAATGTTCTCCACCATTTGGTGCATTTTGCAAGTACCAAAGCTGAGCAGTGCTTATAATCCCATTATTCAAGGACTCATGGAACTATCGGAAGAAAAATTAAATATCACGAATAACACAAGAAAGTCACGAATGCTTGTAATATTAAAAGCCTTAACCCTCTGTGCTTAGTGTTACAAAATTCCAAGTTCAAGTTCAAGGAGCCAGCTCAGGTGAGTGACTGATCTCAGCCAACACCCATCTGCACCTGCAAGAAGGCAGTTTTTTCTGGGTGAAATTCGAGATAAACAGAGGGAGATAGCAGCATGGATGGGCCAGCAACACAAGCTTTATAGAGTGTTTACAGGGTCATTTGCCCTCTCCACTTGGAGAAGCAGAGATCTTCTCTGGTGGCTAAACCATAATGGCAAGACCAAAAAAATGCCTCTCTTCGCTGCTGTCTCTGTGACCACACACTACTTTGAACATCCAGTACCTGTGCTCCCTGTAGTCTTTATCATCCTCTATCACTTTTCTCCTGACTCTCCCCCTTCCTTAAACTTTTTGTTTTAAACCTTGCTAGTCTCTTGCTTGCCAGTTTCCCACTCTTTCTCCTCCTATTCCAGGGTATCTCTTGATGTCTCTGTGA
This sequence comes from Gallinago undulata, assembly GCA_026546715.1. Classification (NCBI taxonomy): domain Eukaryota; kingdom Metazoa; phylum Chordata; class Aves; order Charadriiformes; family Scolopacidae; genus Gallinago; species Gallinago undulata. Next base: position 73,859,095 of record JAOTQQ010000019.1, on the reverse strand, counting down.
TTCCTCAAGCTGTCACAGGGAAGAACCATGGAGTTTTTACACCCATAATTACCATTTCTGGAGGCCAGCAGAATACAAAATAAGAAAAGAGGGGAATAACTCATGTGCATCCAATGGAGCTTAATTGGACTTTATGGAAAAAAAAATAGCTAGGCATCAAACCCCTGAAAATTCAAGGGCCTTTAACAATTTGAACATGACCAGTGACAGCTTTCCCTTTGGACAAAGATTCAGCTTGCCTCCCACCTTTTCTTCCTTCCCCTCTCCTCCCTTGTTGTGAACACCCAAACAGTTATTTGTTATTGCCAAATCTGAAAACCTTGGCCTGGGTTTTAAAGCCTGCTACCCTTGAAAAGAGAAGTGTAAGTGTTGAGATGAACAGTGCAATGGGAAGGAAAGGATCGTTGTGGATAGTAGGTCCACTACCAAACCCTTATAAGCATTGGAATCAGACTTTTCCACACCATGACACATCTTGGGCTAGATCACCTACTGTTCCTTTAATAGCAAATTCAATAGAAAATGACATTTCCTTTGAAGAAGGTGCTCTGTATTTGGAGGTAGCTTATGTATCATGTGATGTGTGAGCTGCTGTTGTAAAGGACTCCTTTTTTTATGGAACAGTAATGCATTGTAAACTCCAGTATAAAACTCCAGCTGTCCCTTTACACACTTGGCTTTTTGGCAACCATTCCAATTTTTTTTCCCTTGAATAGTCATAATTCATATACAGAGCCAGACACACATGCACACTTCTTTTTTCTCATTGGCTTTGTCCTGGTTTTGGCTGCGCACTCCTTTGGGTAAAATGGGTGAAGTTGGCTTTATGAGCTATAAAACGGCAGGATGTAAGGATTCACTTGTTTTTGATGTGTTAGTAGCATTTTATGGATAAAGTGTGAAGAAAGCCGTATAATTGGGTTACTGGCAATAGTGCATGTGCCTGAAAAGGAGGAAATAGACCTTTAGTCTAGCATTCCTTCATGCATCGGGTATGGGATTGCAGCACTAGAACCATTTCGGCTGACATGCAAATGTCCAATTAAATGAGCAGTGATCTCTCTGCTTGTTCCCTCCCAAGTATTGATGGTTAATCAGCATCTGCCATAAACAAGTAATAAACAATAAATTTAATTTAATTATCATTTCAGACAAACAGAGCTGGACATTCTGACTCTCTCTGCCAGAGTCGCAGTTCTCCAGCTCCCCTGTTAACAGTGGAGTTAAGATCATTTTGCAACAGCAAAAGTGGAAAGAAGATCTAGCACATAAAATGTGACTGAAAAATGGGGCTTTTATGCCATCTGTTTGGAAGTCAGAGCTTATCGTAAGGTATTTTATACTTCATAGTTTGCCATAGCAAAGCAGTCAAGATAGATTTTTGGCAGACGAAATATATGTTTTTGACTTGCAGTCTTCAAGTGGGAATTTTTTTTTGTCCATTAAAATAATAATAAAAATAGTTAATCTCATGAACTATGAATTAATAAATAAGTGTCCTCACTCCCACCCTCCCCAAACAATTATACAAAAGACTAAATACTCGGTGTCAGTCAAAACCACATAACACCTCCCAGAAAAACTTCTTGCTGTTGCAGAGCAGAAGCTAGGCTTAAAATGGCTTTAGACCACGTTTTCCATTTGTTGTCTTTCTGAGAGGTTACTGTAGTAAATCCCTGTTCTCACTTTCAGGATGGAAACCATTCTCCAGAATCCCTCTAACAGAAATGAGACACAGCCTTGAGCCCCTGCCTTACCCAGGACCACCGTAGCTCCAGCTCCAGTGCACAGACTTAGGCTCAGGAGGAGGAGAAGCCAAAGAACACTGCAATCATGTGGTTGCTTGCAGATGGCAGTCAACACAAACTGCCCTCAGCCCTGGGCAGAAGACCTCTCTTTTCCACTGTACCCATCAAGAAAAATTGGGCAATGCTGACAACATGGTCCCTGGGGATTCTAGACCCCAAAATCTCAGTTATGCGCAGTGCTCCTGCACGGATCCAGAGGAGAAGGTTTCTCCTTCCCTTGTGTACTGACACACAGTACTCTTTATCTGGGACCCACACATCTCTGAGATGAGGTGCAAGGACACCAGCTGGAGCCCCAGAGGGGGATAGTCACTTTTGCACAGTGCTGCCCCTCAGCAAACAAGCTTTTCTAGCTGGTTGTCCAGGTGCAGCATGCTGCACATCTGATGGTGCCACCACAGAGCTCTGTGTCACCGTTGCTGACTGATCAGATAAGGTTCCCTCCAAGTGGTACCATCACCCCTAGGGAAACCTGGCCTAAGTCTTCAATGCCAAATAAAGTGCAGCACTAGTTTCCCAGTACTTTAACAGCTGCTCTCACTTATTCTTACAATCATAGCATCTCTGCATATAATTTACATTCCTGCATATATCCTTCTATTTTTTGGCATCACTGAATTGCTTCCAAATTTCTTTTCTATTTAGTCTAATAGATGTAAAACATTATTTAGATTTTCTCTCATAAAAATGACCAAAAGCAGCTGTATCTTCACAAGCTATTGGATGAAAACCAAAGCTAAAGGTCATTCTTACATACACTAATGGGAATTAATTTCAGAACACAGTCCCCATAAAGAAAGTCTCTGCATTTCATCCTACCTGATAGATCTACAGTTATATACTGAAAATAAAAAACAAACCCCCCAAAAAAACCCAACAACACCTCCCCCCCAAAACCCCACCAAAACCAAAACCAAAAAACACTTTTATTAGAGTTGGTTAAGAAATTACTACTTCTAAAAAGAGTCCATTATTTTAAACTGCTGTAAAGACAAAACACTAAACCAATGCAGAAATTCATCTGGGAAAATTCCTGTCTCTATTCTCATGGGAGAGATTGAAAATTTACAGGGTTTTGGGTTGGAGTACTACAAAGGGATTAGAGGGGATGAACCAACACTTCCCCGCCTCTTCCCAACACTTGCCTCCCAAGAACAATCCTGCAATGCCACCATCACCTTAGTCAGAGGGCAGGAAAATTGGATGCATATGCCTACACACGCTGCTGACTCTCACTCAACTCACCATACAAGGCTTTGGTGTCACTTAGGCATGGAGGCAGAAAAATCCATATTTCTGATGTTCTCCTTCATGTTTTGCTCATAGAAATCTTTCCTAACTAAGTCTTCAGTGAAGTCCAGGAGACATTTTTTTGTCCACTACACAGTGAGCAAAATTGATACTCAGTTTCCTTTACTGAGATATTTCCTCCTGAATTGATAAAAGAGTGGGAGATCCACCACAGGACTTAACTATGCTACCAGGTTCTCCACCAAGGAAGGAGGATTTCCCAGAGGAAAGTGGAATCCATGGCCATACACCAAGCTGGGTTTCTGGTAACTTGAGCTCAAGAGGGCAATGTGAGATGAGGGATAGTCCCACAGCCTGCTAACTGTGTCCTTTTCCGGTCTCAGGCTCCCAATCCACCTAAAACTGCTCTCAGAGGAATCTCAGAGGATTGGGAAATGCTACCATGACTGCGCTGGTGCTGTTTCTTTGCAGGAGGGAAAAGCCTGTGTAAACAGTCTCTTCATTTGCAATTCTCCGAGGCACAGTTGGAACTAAGTGAGGATGTTAAGACTGAACCATCTGTAGTTTGTTTAACTATATCCTTTTTAGAGGTGAACAATAGTTTCTCAACAAAACAGCCATTAATAAGATCCAATGTTGTTCCAGAATTTTGTTGCTTTTTCTTTTTTCTTTCTTTCTTGACTTTTTTTTTTGAAAATGTTGCCAATGTTTAGGTTTCCTAAGCTTCTGGATTATCATTTTCCTTTTCTCTCACTTTTCCCAAATGTCAGTAATGGGAGGGAAAAGGAGAAGAAGAGAAGTGGACAGAATGGGAGTCAAAAATTCAGATTTTGAGAAGATAATTCTTTTTTTTTGAAGAACAATGTATTACCTCTCAGTTATAGTCACGTTATAATACATATTATTATATTTGGCAGGTTAAAATGCTTGATTACCCATAACTGAAGAAATATTGTTTCCATATTAAACAATTCAGCATTTTTGTGGTTAAATATATCATTAATTTTTAGGTTGGAAAGGATTCCATTTTCTTCACATTTATACACTGCAGCTAATCCAACTCAGTTTCAAACTCAGTGAAACTCAAAGTATCTCAAAGGGTGTAGTGTTTATGAAGTGAGTAAATCCAGAATTTTCTTAATCACCAGAAACATTAAAAAAAAGAAACTAAAGTCAGTAGGGGTTGAATTTGCACTGGCTTCTGTTTCCTCAGACTGCAACTACATAATTCAGCTGGAAAGGAAGACAAAACAAGATATTTATGTATTATCTCAGACAGCTTTCAAAGTAATTTTAGAATTTGTCTATTTAGTGATGATTCTCATTCAAGTGGGTTTGAAATTTGACAGACTTCCACTTTGGGTCAGATTTCCTGAGGCAGACCCAAACTGGAAATTATCAGATTGCACAACGTGCTCCCTCCTAGACCTCTTCCAGCTGTGGCGGCAACTGTTTGGCCACTTTACTATGGGAACACGTGACAGAAGAATACCTCAGATAATGCCCATAAAGGCAGAAAATGGTTATTTTCCACCTGGAGAAGTCATCTGGTCAGGCTAGTGGGCTGCATGTGTCTGAGGAAAACATGCATACAAGAATTGCAGAGAATAGCAATATGTAGAAAAGCTTTATCAGTCAATGAGTATTACCTTTCCTGGCATGTTCTCTGTTGTCTCCAGCAATCAGCATTTTAGGGTTGGAAATATCAGTTGCCTAGGTGTAGTAGTTTTAAATAAGCTTTAAACAACATACATCCCATGAACATATCTCAGCACTTAAAAAATTCATTTCCACATCTAGCTTCCAAAATATCCTGCAGAAATTAGTTCAGTTTTTAGAGAAGTACCCAAAATAATTCCCAAATCTTTTTTCTTCTGGGTGATAATAAATAAATCAAAAGTCTGCATGTGTACAGTGAGAGATTTTTCTATATATTGTATTTCATCAAGTTACCTAAGAGCTAATCTTGCAAAATCTTTCAAAATCTTTCAAAAACATCTTTGCAAATGGGTTTAGATTCAGCTGTCCTGAACCATTTAGACTTCAGTAAACTTAATTATTTCACTTCCTGTTTCTTTTTCATACCTCTTATGAATATACTGAAGAGCCTGGATCCCGGCACAGACTTTGAGATACATTGTGAATAGTGATTATTTATTCCTCCTTCTTTATTCAGACTTCTTATTCCACAAGACAATTTACATTCTTATACAATTACAGACCCATTTCATCAGGAGACTTCAGTCAGGGATCAAAGGTTAAAACAAAAAGTTTTTTCTTTTCCTGAATGAAGATAAATATGTAGTTACATGTATTTTAAAATATTGAAATTTTTTCCCTGATAGACAAAAACACCTTTGCAAAAGTGACATATCTTTGGACATCTCATTTTGTCTATTTACTGTCTATATTAGTCCCTTTTGCCAGACTAAAACTTATGCAGAAATAGGGTCTGAAGAAATATCCTCCTAGCACTCAAGCAATTGGAAATTATGAGATACTTGAGAAGAAAGACATACTACAGGAGATGAAACAACACAAAGTAATGAGACAAGTATGTAATCCAGTAAACAGAATAGAACATTTCGAAACTGCCGTCTGCTGATCACTGCTAGCCCTTAGGAAATTGCTAAATGACTGCAGATCTCTATTAAAATGTACTTCACTTATCTCATCTCTAGAGTGTTTTCAATTACATGTTTGATGATAAGACCACATAATCTTCACAAGAAATAATGGAAGTTGTCCATTGCCTTAAAAAGATTGCTTCAAAACTACTCTCTCACACATGTTAAATCTGAAGTAATTCTGGTAACTGAGAACAGACTTCAGCTTCGTCATTAAAACATATTCTGCTCGAGAAAGAAATCACTGAAACCATTATTAAATAAGCTCTCCAAAAAGTAAACATCTTACAATATATTTGCTCAGTCACCATATTAATACGTTGCATGGTTTCTTGTACGATAGAAGATTTTTCATAGTGTTTTTCAGGCTGTCCTTCCTTCCTTAGGCTGGTTCTCCATACAATAGAAGGTAATGATCCTCACCTTCAGTCCAAAACTGCATTTAATCCATGAAGGCATATTACTACTGCAATTTTAGGTAATATGAACAGGACTATAGCCTGGTCCTTTTCTCACAGTAAGAATTAAATAAATCATACCCCCAAATTATTGATACTCTTATTGAAATTCAATTATTTATTAAAAGTGTACATACAAAAAAAGTAACATCTGTACTGACTGCGGGGGCTTTTCCTACCTGAAAAAGGACAGGATATTTTGCAAGAAGAACAAGCAGTTGTCCTCACTAAATTTTTGCACTCCCACAGCTCTTCAAGGGTAGGGAATGCCCTCAGCTGTGCCTTCAGTAGTCCATTTGTTTTCACAGAAGTTGCCCACAGGGTTAATCACATGAAAAATATCCATGTGGAAGTGATGTTGGACAAATCCAGAGGAGCTCACTTCGACTGAGCCAATTAAACCCAGAGCAACTCAAACATAGTGAATACTCTTTTAACAGCACAGGTCACTGTGACGAGATATATTCAGGAAAACAACACAAAGGTGGAAATGTGACCCTCAGATAATAAGGAAGTACTCTTAATAATAGCCACCAGCGTCTCTATTGTGGCCAAGCAAAATACTATAAATTTCCTCTTACAGATTTGAAGAATGATGCATTTCACACCGGGCCCTCCGTGCGTGCTCAGAGCTAACTCGGATGTACTCGGGCCAAACAAACTCATCACAGGGGACTGCTGTGGGGATGCAAAATGCTTTGCGTTGGCCATGTTCAAGGCCAATGTCCCAGGCTGGTTGCTGCCACGGAGAGAAGAGCCAAGCCTGAGGTGCAAAGCACTGCGCTGGAGGAAAGGGGTGCCCAGCCAGCTGCAGGCAGCCTGGCCTCCACAGCTGCAGAAGCAGCAGACTAGTGCCTGTTCCTCCTCAACCATGGTCCATTCCTCCTCCCAGCCTCTGTGAGCCCCCTGCTTCACAGCCTCAGGTCAGGAAAGTTCATTTTTGCCTCCGGTGCTGAGAAGCCTTGAACTGTCTCTGTGTGTACTTATGTGCAGATGGGGTTATTCGTGCAGCTGTGCTCCAGAAACCTCTGGTGGTTTCCGTTTTCCTGAGCACATATTCCACAAGGTGGGTCCCATGACATGCTGGTTCACCCATGAAACAGGGGCTGGGAAGAAAGGGGAGCTACTATTGGGTTTACAGTCGGGTCTGGGAAGGAGTCAAACTCAATAAGTAATTATCTCTTCTAGCATACAATGTTTCCGCTGTTGAAGAATGACCTATCTACAGTTTGGGCAGTTCCTCCTCATTTTAAGATGCTGGAAACTCTCCTTCCTCTCTATAATCCACTAAGTCTAAAAAGCTAAGGAAAAGAAAAAAACAAAACTCCATTCTCTTCACAGTACTACAAAGCATGCAGAGGGGGAAAAAAGAAAAAGCTGCTCCACATCAAGACAGGGAAAGAGAAATCAATTAAAGGAAAGAAAAAACATATGTGGATGTTTTGGAGAAGGACCAGCTTGATAAATAAATTATATTGATGAATTAGACATAAATATATTATGCAAACTCAGTAGTATATCATGATATGCCACGTGTATCTTCCATTCCAAGTATTAATACAGAGGCTCTACAGCTCATGAACAAATCTGCACACAAGCGGCTACAGAAAAGTCTGTGTGGGGTTTGGCAATATTTGGCATTATCATGTGTGTTAACCAATGAAAGAAGGTATCTCAGTTACTTCTGCAGATCATATCAGAGTGTAACTGGATCAGTTTGTAAGGACTCATATTTTAGAAGATCTCTACAACCACTATTTTCTGAAATAAGTCAAACAAAAGACTATTTAAATAAACAGTAAAAGTATCAGACATAGATAAAAAACAATCAACTGTGTAAACAGAAGACAGGGAATGACTGGCTGGAGACCAGTTGTGTAGACAGGAACTGGGGCTTGTCCTGGACCACAGCTGAACATGAGTCAATGGAACTTCACTGCTGGGAGACAGACACCCTCAGGGGATGTCCAAAAGGACTGCCAAAGACGGGACACATGAAGTAATCCCCCAAAACCACTCTGCCCTGATAAGGGTTCAGATGAAGAATTGTGTCCATTTTTGAGCACGTTGCTTTGAGGAAGATGCCAGCCAACCAACGAGGGCCCAGAAGACAGCGCTATGATGTCTGCAAAAGGTTGGGAGAAATTATCCTACATGGAGAAGGTGGCAGAAAACAAAGCAAAATGGCTTCAACAGTGTAAATGTCTACCATAGAAAAGCTCCTTACATGTAGGAAAATTAGGTATATCCGGTCAAGGAAAATGTAGGCTAGGCAATGGCAAAACCAGTAAAAGGTAGATTGACCAAACCGTAATGTAAATTAACTAAGGATGCTGTTTAAGCTTCACCTCATAAGGATGTTAACGTGAGTTTATTAATGGAAAGAGTATATATTTATATATATTTAGATAGGAGACAGACTACCTAATTTTTCTCACCCAGATTTTATGAAGTTCATATTTCTGGAACTGGATCAGGCTGGAGGAACAAGTTAGAGAAGTTGCAAGGCATCTTCCAGAAGTAAGTTTCACAGAAAAATTACCTTTTATATGTTGAATAAGAGCATTTATGTGAAGAATGAATCATTCCAATAAATAAAATACCTTTTCAGGTGATTTCTGGGTGAGTAGTGGAAAAAAAGCAGGTCAGACCATAGCTGCATAAAGAGAGCAGGTGAGGATTGAAAAAAATATTCTTTATTATTTTGCAGTGTTTGAGGTCTCTTTCTTTTTACTGCTTCTTGACCTTTTACCAGGTGCCACCATGGGATGATACAGTCTATGAAATCCACTGTTCAGCAAACACAACAATGTAGATTTACACCACATGTGAGCTGCAGCAGCAGCTACATCAATCAAGGCATATATTCCTGGGCTATTTGTACTGTTTAGTGTTTAAAAGGAACCGGCCCCTGTGATTCTCAACACCCCAAGCACAAACAAAGCTGTAATAACTCACAACTTAATGAAAGCAAACTCTGTATAATACACGCATACCCTGAAACTTGCAGGGCCTTTCAAGAGAAAATCTTAGCTCAGCCAAAACATGCAGACAAAAGAAGAGGTTTAAATCCCTTCCAGACGCGGAGGCATGAGACACAAGGATATGTTCTATTTATTTAACAAGCCAGAGCTAGAGTAAGAGCCCTCACAATACAATTACAGTGGTAACAATAAAAATATGGCAAACCAAGTATTACAGCCCATGAAAGATGAAGCCAGCGGTTGGATTATGGAACCTGCACACCCAGACATTTTAATGCCTATGCCAGACATAGTGCTGCATGATAATACGAACACAATGAAACACTAGAAATCTAAATCCAAGGAACAGATGGAAAGGCAAAGCTTCTCTGGTGAGACTACTTTTCATTGAAGGCTTAACTCCTAGCTTCGTGTAGAGCAGCCATCCATTAGAAGTCACCCTCAGTTCATAGTCCACAAGAGTTTGGAAACGTGAGGAAACGTAACATTCGATAGCTGTCTTGTAGAAAAGAGAGTGTATTCCTTGGGTGATGCTGAGATTTACTCCATGGAGACAACATCCACTGGAAGCATAGTAAATATGTCAGGAAGGGTTGACTGAAGAACATGTACAAGATGAGTGTGTAAAGCCATTGCCCAAAAATATCTGCAGGAGAGCAGTGAAGTCCCTCACACAATAAGCATTCTGCTGCTGTGACACAGGATTTTACCCACAACTTTTTCACAGAGCCTTCTGCCAAATCCAGAACTGCAAATGCGAAACAATAACAATGAGGTGGGCACTAACATTGCTTCAGTTAAAGGACAGCTGAGAGAAATTAGAGAAATGGCCCTGTTTTGCCCTACGTGATACACAGAGGTTCTCCCTCAGAAACAAGAATCATAGAATCATAGATCAAAAATTACGTAGAGAACTGTCATATCAGAATTGCACTGTCTTTGGCAGCTAAGCAATCCCTAAAGAAGAAAGATCTGGTGGAAAACTAGTGCTTTAGATGCTGGACTTTACTTTGCAGAAGAATACAAGGAGGTTATTTTCACTGAGGCAGAGACATTAACTCCTGATTAACTCCTGAACAGTGACTGGCTGTGAGGGCACTCCCAGAGGGTTGCTTCAAGATCCTTTTTGAAAAGTAAATGCCATAATCCGTAACTGTTTCCCATTTTTGCCTATTCTTGTGTTATCCTTGTATCTCATAACGACTCAAATCACACCAAAGAGGCTAAACTATATCATAGGAAGCTGAGTGATACTGTCTTCTATTTAAAAAAGAAGTATTTGAAAGAGATATTTTTAACAGCCTACAGAAAAATAGAAACATAATGTGTATGGGACTGAAATCATGGTTCCAAGCATGGTTTTCTTGGCAATAGTATCAATTTAAGAGCAATTTTAATGCTTTGTATGTAGAGACTTGCTTTAAATGGATATGTCTTGAATCAGTCAGCTCAGAACTAGAAGCAGCAAGAAAGGCAAGTAATTATGCTTGGTTCAGAGACTGAGTAGAAGCCAACTGTGATAGTAGCTGGTCTTCTCAATGGCATTCAAGCCAAACTGAAGGTTCAAGTGAAGAAGATCTTAGTCAACCACAGTAGTCGCATGGCTCAGCTGACAGCTGGGTTAAGAAAACACTGTTGAGAGTGATATGGAGGTTTGATAGATCTTTCTTTGAACGGTGGTTGATCCCATATCTATTTCTGTAGACAAATAATGCAATGGAGTGGTTCATGCTGATGCGGGCCAATGTTTTAAATATCCTGGGGGTAAGGAATGTCATCAGGGTGAGTACAAGCTCAGGAATCTTTGGCACATGGCACCCTGTAGCAATTTCATTCAACATTTAACATGTTGTTGTGTGTTTACACATCTAAAGATCACATAAAATTGTACAGGGAGGGAGAAGATTTGACCTCCCATCCCTCCATGATATTTTTTCTCTTTTTTTTCTTCACTTGCTTTATAAGTTTTATGTTCACTTACGACTGGAGCCTGTGCCTGTAGAAGCAATGGGACAAGCTGTTAAATGAAGCTCACATACAAGTTTGTGTTCGGAATATCAAGCCCTTCACTAGCACTGTTTTATTCAAAGAGGAGAATTTCCTCGTCTTTAATGGTCAGCACCAGACCCGAGGAAGATCTAAACTCCATGCACCCTAGAGATCAAAAGAGCTCTTTCAAGAGGAAGAACAGTGGATAACTGTAAAGGAAGTTACAGCTGTTTGCCATTTAATGAAGTTAAATGCATGTGTAAATGTTTATAGACTCCAGGCTGAACTTTATTTTTTTGGAAGCAAGACTTTTGCAACATAATCACATACTCCACTATTTTTTCCCAGTGGATTGTTAGCTAGGCATAACCCCTTGTGATAATCTGCAAATGCTTCATGCTTCTGAACAAACTGAAACAGCATATTACCTACCTAGCTTCACATAAGTGCTATAGTGTTTTATCCCTGAAAAAAACCTTTATGCAAACCATCTACACTAACGTGATTGGTTTGGTTTTTAATCTCATCTTTTTCCTCTGCTCTCCTCAATGCACAATTATATACTGTTTGAAAACAACAACAGTAACAACAAGGAATCCGCTCACATTTCTGGGTTGGGGCCAGGCTGTACTTATGGATTGAATGAATGGTTTCCTCTAAGCAAGGCAAACTTTCCGTCTCTCATCTGGAAAGTATTATATGAGCAGAAGCTCAGGATCAACTATTACCTGCCATCTCTGAAGCGGTTATTGGCTGGTTTTCACTCCTTTGGGTAGGGTAAGAAGCAATATACACATCTCTAAAAAGATGTTAAAACAGTCTTTGTCATCAAGTGAGTATAAAAGTCAGAGACACCTTACAAAACACCATCAAATATTAATTTAATTTAATTTAATTTATTAAAATAAAGACTCTTTTCCTTTTACCAATATGGGATTTTTCCCTTTTTACAGTCTCTAAACGTCTGTTCACACTACTGAACTGACTTCATGTACACCAGACTTAAGGTGCCTTACAAAAAGACCTCCAAGAAACACCCACTGCCTCCCCTGCATCACTGCTTGCTGATTTTTCTGCAGACGTGCGTCTAGGAGACTTTACATAATAGCTTTGAGATTAGAGGCATTTTGTGTTTGAATGGAGAGCAAGCACTGCCTGGGTAAATGTCTATAATTAAGTAATAATGATGTATGGGATCTGAGCAAAGATCACAGTAAATTTCTTTCCATAAATGGCTGATTAATCCCAGCTAGAGCTACTATAGAAAAATCAGATGGGTCTCTGTTTTTTCCATTATATCTCACTCTTGGCTTCTCTCTTAAAGCTTTTCTCCACTCTGCTTTCTTGCGACTCCCTTGCCACTGTGTGTCAGAGCCCAGGAACTCCGTTTCTGGGAGAGGAAAACAGTCCATCATTCATCTCCCCTGGCTCTAGCAGTGAGGAATTGCTAGCTCCTACAGCGGCACTGGATATTAATGGCATCCTTGTAACAGAGACCGGGAAGCAATTGACTCCCAACACAAGCTGCATTGAAAGGACTGCTGCAGCATTAAGTTCTCAAAGGACGAAACATCTCTGAATGTCAATGGACCCCATGCAGCCTCCACCTCTGTCTCACCGACCTCCGGACAAGACAGCCGTCGGTAGGAGCAAGGGAAAGCGTTATCCCAGCTCCCAGACCTGGCAGAGCTCCACATCCAGGCTCAGCGTGACAAGCTGTCAGCCCAATAGAATGTTTTGACCTTGAACTCCTCACCAGAAGGCAGGAGAGTGGCACCGCCATCACCGGCTAGCCCTCTCTCCTCTGAATTCAAGGCACAAGCCTCTAAATGGTTTACCGTCCCTCTTGCAGCAATGTGCCAATCCCAAAACAATCAACCAAGCTCTGCAATGAAACGCTTCCCCTGGTCCCCCAGCCCCTCCTCCCTGCTTACCCCATGGAACAAAACACCCCTGTTTCCCTTTCCGTCAGACCGGGAGACTACAAGAGCCATATTTAAACTCAGATAAAATAAAGGCAGGTCCCTTATGGCCAAAGTGTAAGATGTCATTTAAATAAACTTTCACAAAAATCACAAAGTGCCCTGCTATAAATGAGTGATTCTTAACACAGCCAGTGATCAACAAACTCACTTCCTAATTAAGTGTAGGAGCGTAATGAGGAACAGGGCGTCCTTTGTTTCGCCAGCCCGTGTGAACTCCAGCCACAAGTCCCCAGACTCTCCTAACTCCTGCATTTGGAGCTTGTAATTAGTACATAAGGAACCAGGTACTGCAGCAGCAGCCCCTTCGACAGTAGGTCCATTCACGGCCAGCCAGATGTGAAGAGCGTTCAAAGGGGGCCGACTGACTCACATATTGCGTGGTGTTGTATGACACTATAATCTCTGGTTTTCGGCCCTACAATCAACAGGCACTGTCATTTTTAATGCATTCTGATTAGCTGGTAAGGTTTACAGAAAAGCTCAGCGATGTGAGAAGAGCTACTGAGCTCTCTGGTGGAGGGCAGGTTGGTCAGTGTGCCTAATCTTTCCTAAATTACCTCCAGCTTCATTAGCAGCAGAGGTACTCATGTCAGTATGATAAAAACTGGATCATCAGGTGTGCAATTAATTTAAGGAACTGTCAAATGTGCCTATTTAAAATATTATCCCACAAAATAAAAAGAAAACTGGAAAGATACACACTGAAAAATGTTATGTTGAACAAAAGTGAACCTTCACTCAAGGCACCAGAAGTCTCCAAGGGGACCTCACTCAAATGTCCCCATCGCCCATCCCACTCTGAACAGTGAGTCACTGCTCACCCACTTCTCCATCCCAGAAAAACCAACCTCTGAGGCAGCAGACCATATTTAGAGGTCAGGAGAGATTGTTTTCCTCTTTTCAAAGCCTCCTAATTCAAGGTCTTGGATATGTTCAGTAGTTTCAGGTGGCCTGGCACCCACCAGCAAAGGGGCATAACCCCTCCACTATTGGATGTAAACTGCACTTCTGAAAGAAGGAAAATGGAGTCCTCCTGTATGTGACTATTTAACTGTCCTCCAGGCAAGACAAGATGGAGAATGCAGGGTGTGTTCAAAAGCCCTTTCCAGACACACAACCAGGAGCTTTCTGACAATAATTTTTTTCATACAACACTGTGATGCAGCACTTAATGAGCAGAACAACTCTGTTCAACAATTTGCATAAGTACCTGTATGAATACTTGTTTAGTATGGGCTTACAAGAGCTGTTGTAGAAAGGTTTGTGCAACCAGCTTATGTCTATAAGCTCTGGTCTGGGGAGTACATGGGCACACAGTATAAATGAATAGCAGGTAGAGCTAGTGATAATTACTGAGGACAATCGACAAATTATGAACTCAAAATTAAAAAAAAATGAATCAACCTAGCAAATAGGCTGAGATGCCACAGGCTATTACATGCTCACATTAATCATTCACTGAAATACTTTCAATATAATAATAATAATAGCAATAAACACATTCATATAGAAATACCAAGTTTGCTTGCAAAATACGATGGAAAACCAAACTGAAAGTGTTGAACATAAATTTTAACTTTGGATTTAATTCTAATTAATGGTGAAACAGAGATACAAGGAAGAACATTTTTCAGAATTTCATGCACATATCAGATATCAAATGAAAAATCCCTTTAGAGGAAATAGATTCGCTATTCTTATCACATGTCGGAAGAGCAGCCCTATACTTATACTTGCAGACAAATAAGTCATTCATCTAGAATCAGTCTTCAAACTGTGAGGCATTATCAAGTTGTTTGTTCACTTTTGTTTCTTTTGTAGATGAATGAGTTCATGCTATCTCTAGAGTAACATGATTAAATCCTTCTCTGTCTGGTTCATGCCTTTTAGCCACTCAGAGATAAGTTACACTGCACCATATCCAGTTATCTCAGGTTAGTCTCAATTGCTCCATGCAGCCATAACACAGAGGATCAGAAAAAAGAGACTTTTTCAAGGGCAGTTCCTAAAATCCACAGTTGCAATGGAGACTAAGCAGGAAAGAATTATGAAAAAAATCACAACTCCTATCCCGTGGCAAGACCATCCTCTTAATTGGTCATACCTGCATCAATAGCAGCTTTCCTCCAGCAATGATCTAATTATTAATAACACAAGTACAAAAGAGGGAAATGCGGTGATGAGGAAGACTTTTCAGGTAGCACCTCTCTTCCAGTGCAGTCTTCCAGTGCAATCTGGCATCACATATTATAATCATAGAATCATAGACTGGTTTGGGCTGGAAGAGACCTTAAAGATCATCGAGTTCCAACCCCCCTGCCATGGGCAGGGACACCTCCCACCAGACCAGGTTGCTGAAAGCTCCATCCAGTCTGGTCTTGAACGCTTCCAGGGATGGGACCTCCACAATTTCTCTGGGTAAGGAATTTTTTTCCCAATACCTAATCTAATTCTAGCTTCTTTCAGTTTAAAAATCATTATCCCTCATCCTATCACTACACTCCATGATCAAGAGTCCTTCCCCATCTCTCCTGTAGGTCCCCTTTAGCTACTGGAAGGTTGCTCTAAGGTTTTCCCGGAACCTTCTCTTCTCCAGGCTGAACAACCCCAACTCTCTCAGCCTGTCTTCATAGCAGAGGTGCTCCAGTCCTCCAATCTTCTGGACTCGCCCCAACAGGTCCATCTGCTTCTTATGTTAGGCACCCCAGATCTGGACATAGTACTCCAGGAGGAGTCTCATGAGAGCAGAATGAAGGGGCAGAATCACCTCCCTTGACCTGCTGACCACAATTCTTTTGATGTAGCCCAGTATGTGGTTGGCTTTCTGGGATGTGAGCTCATTGTCAACTCACGTTGAGCTTTTCATCAACCAGCACTCCCAAGTCCTTCTTGGCAGGGCTGTGCTCAATTCCTTCTCTGCCTAGCCTGTGCTTGGAATTGTCCTAACCCAGATGCATGACGTTGAACTTGGCCTTCTTAAACTTCATAAGGTTCTCACGGGGCCACCTCTCAAGCTGACCAAGGTCCCTCTGGGTGCCATTCCTTCCTTCCAGCATGTTGACCACTCCATAGAGCTTGGTGTTGTCAGCCAATGAGAGTGCACTCAATCCCACTGTTGTTGTCACTGACAAAGATGTTAATACCAGTCCCAATACTGACCTCCAAGGAACACTGCTTGTTACTGGTCTCCACTTGGACATTGAGCTATTGATCTCCACTCTTTGAGTATGACCATTCAGCCAATTCCTTTTCCACTCAGTGGTCTATCCATCAAATCTATATCTCTCCAATTTAGAGACAAGGATGTAATTTGAGACAGCGTCAAATGCTTTGCACAATTCCATGTAGATGATGTTAGTTGCTCTTTCATTATCCGCCATTGCTTTAAACCCATCATAGAAGACCACCAAATGTGTCAGCCACAATTTGTCCTTGGTAAAGACATGTTGGCTCTTACTGATTACTTCCTTACTTCATATGTGCATTTTCAGAGTTTCCAGGAGGATCTGCTCCATGACCTTGCTGGGCACAGAGGTGAGACTGACTGGCTTGTAGTTTTACAGGTCTTCCTTTTTTGCAAATGGGTGTTATATTTCCCCTTTTCCAGTCAGTGGGAACATCACCACACTGCCACAACTTCTTAAATGTGATGGATAGTGCTTAACATCTTCATCTGTCAGTTGGCTCAAGACCATGGATGTATGACCTCAGGTCCCAGGTCTAACTTTGTGTTCCTTAGGTGTTCTCAAACCTCACCTCCTCCTACAGCAGGTGGTTCTTCATTGTCACAGCCCTTGCCTTTGCCTTCTGAGACTTGGGCGGTGTGGCTAGACCACTAGCCTGTAAAGACAGAGGCAACAAAGTCCTTGGGTACCTCAGACTTCTCCATATCCTAGGTAACCAGGTCTTCTGTTTCCTTCCAGAGAGGGTCCACATTTTACCCAGTCTTCCTTTCATCACAGATTGTTGTGGTTTCAGCTGAAATCACCACAACCAGAGCACCAGATGGCCCTTTCCCCCCCATCCCACCCCTAGAAAGAGGAGAGACCGAGGTAAGGAGATTCAAAAGTTTAGTATGAACTGAACTACTTTAATGAAAAAAATAATATTAAAATAATTTTTAAAAAGAGAAAAAAAATTAAATAGATACAATATATACAAAACCATATCAAGCTCCCAGGATGATAGTCCCATCACTGGCAGGCACAGGAGAAGTCCCAGACTGGACTTGGGGACAGATGGGAACTGGATTCCACCTCTGGAATGAGGAACACATGGATCAGGATCAAAAGCAAATGAACAGACAAGGGTCCTCATTAGACGCTGGCCATCACAGGAAGAGAGTTAACTCTTTGGTCCCTCAGCTTTTATACTGAGCATGGGGCAGATGGGATGGAATACCCCAGTTGGTCAGGTTGGGTCACTTCTCCTGTCCATTCCTCCCCACAGGTGTGGCCCCTCTATGCTTTTCCATTTCGACCCTCTATGGGGCAAATAGTGAAAATTGGCTGACCTTGGCTGTTATAGCAATAAGTATAAGCACGGGCCTCTCTGCACACCATTCCATTCGCCTTATCACTGAGAACGAGCAGTTTTCTCCACAATATGCCGTTAATTTCAGAGAGTTAGAGGAAGCCTAGCTAAAATGTACAATTACAGAAGACAAAATTGGTTCAGTTTTACTTCAAACCGGGACACTGATGTACCTGTAAAAGATTTTCTTGTTGCCCTTGACATCCCTGGCCAGATTTAGTTCTATCTGGTTTTAACATTTCTAGTCTGATCCCTGGCTGCTCAGACAATTTCTCCAAATTCTCCATGATGTGAATAATGCTGCTTGTTATGTTTTAGGCAACATCAACACCACTCAGATGTATTACTTGTCTACTTATCCAAAATAAAACCAATGTAAGAAAAAGCAATGTTTCACAGGCATAATAGGCTTTTTAACAATAATGTTACTGAGGAATTATTAACGACCCAGCCTCTGCTGCATTTGATCTCCAAGCAGGTTGACGTTTGCGCTCAAGATGCATGTCTCTTGCTGGGTATGAATATCTGAAAAGAGATGGGCTGTGGGAGCTCATACACATCATTTCAGGAACTGGCCTGTTTTTTTCTAGAAGTTTTTCCCTATAAGTTGGGTCATTCAGCCAGCTCATCTAGGGCAAACTGATGGCAGCTGAGAACACTGCATGGAAATCCACTTATCTATCATACAGCTGCCACCCAAGAATCTAACTCAGTCTAACATGTAAACAGGAATGTCTATATTTTGTCAAAGGACAAAATCCCAATGTCTGGTACAATCATGTACTGAATACACGGTAGGAGGAAAGGGATAATACAAGAATGTCCTATAAAATGAGACTGGCACGGGTTTGATACTTACCAAAGAGTTTGACTGCTTTTCTACTTGTCTTTTTCTATTTCTTTCTACGTCTCTTGCACTTGCGGTTCACACTCAATGGCACCTTTTTTTGGCCTTTCTCAAATTCTTTTTCACTCTCTCCTCAAGTGGATTCTGGAGGAAAAATTGGCTTAGAGGACCTGCAGTGAATTCACTTGATTCATGCATTAGAAAAAACAAAAGAATTAAATAATAAAGAAAGATTCCTTCCTGCTAACACTGACACAGAAATCACAGACTTCTGTCAACTGATGATTGACTTTTATTATCCTTAGTATTACTGTTCAAGACTACCGCTCATTTGTTGTGATTTTCACAGGGATGTATTTCATTTCCCTAGCCAGGAGTCCTTGGTGAAATTTTGTTCTGTTGATATCACCCTCAAATACCTACCCACCCTCTCATCTCTGGTGACGTACAGCACAGACCAGACATCGGCTCCTGGCTCAGCTCACGCACAGCAGGCAGCTGTATCTCAGCCGTGCCTGTGGAAAAATCCAGCTGCATGAAAAACGGGGAGAAGGAGAAGTCACTGAACCTGAATCATCTTGCACCACTTTTTGGTGTGTGTGCTGACAGGCAGTAGTTGGGCGGGAAGCTGCGGTTATTGCTCTGTTAACAGGTCTCTCCGTAAATCCATCATATTAGAGGACTCCTTATGTGACGTGTGGGAATTAAGATAGGTGGAAAACAGGAAATACACACTAACAATAAAACTGGGTTTTAATCAGAAACACACCTGGTGAAAGCATGGAATGATTTCAGCTTGAAGAACTGCATACAACCCCAAGCTAGGCATGTCCAAATAAGCTGAAGTAAACTTTGAAGATCAGGTCAAAAAAATAGCTCACCGTGCAAAGATATAATCCTTGTTACAGGGTGAACCATAGCAAACCTGAATCAAATCTTTATTTTTCCAAATAATTATTGCAACCTGAATTTATTCTGTACAAGATGAAAACACAACTGTGTTAGTAATAATTTAATTTAATTTGTTCAATATTGCATTATAAAAATTCCTTTTGTACAAGACACTTAAGAAGCTCCATAGTCAAGAATGAGTTTGGGGAATTAAACATTGGCTCTGAAATATAATGACAAGTATTTGTTGAGATGATTTCACAGCTGTTGTTAGTGGCAAAATTCCACTAAAATTTGGTTTATACAAGTCATCATAATGAAGCCAAATTGAAAAATGCCACGCTCAGGCATTTTTGTGATTCCGGGTTAGTGCGTAGCCACAGCTTCAGGAACATACGTATCTGCTAACGTAACAACATATCCTCCACAAACCTAAGGCTATTTCTATACCTTATAAACTATTTCCAGATATTCTCATAGGGCATGGCCCAGCCCACTGCTGAGAAGGGATGTTTTCCCTGGGTCTCAGAAATTTGCCACTAAATGGCCAGAGTAGTTCTTCCCATCACACCCCCTCAGCATCCTTCTCTTGCCTCTTCTGGTCGCTGACTTCATCTTTCTTGAGGAGACCACACAGACCTATCCAATCAAGACATTTTTAAAGCCCAAGCATAGAGAGAAAATATGTCCACAAAGTAGACCCCTTTGTTTCCATACACAAGTACTAATAAGTTTGGAGCAGGTTAGTAACTTACAGACATGCTCTGTTGTAAAAAGTTTATTCTCAAATCCAATACCAGAACATGACAAAATAATCAAAAGCAGAGAGGAAGGAAGAGATACAGATAAAGTGCAGAAGTGATGCTCTAAGGTAAAATGGGCTGTGTGTCAGGCAGAAAAAAAGATATTTCATGCTTTAATCTCCCAAAAGACTGAGGAGTCAATGACTTCTTTCTAATTAAAGAAGGATATTTTTTGTCAAAATGGTATCTTTGCAACATTTTGTCTAAGAAAACTAAAAATTGTGCTTGTCTTCTGAATTACTCCCATCCATAAGGGCTGATGTGTTCTGGTGTTCATTGGACGAGGTCAGTTAGATGACCTATGTACTTAAAGTTAGCCAGCCTCTTACGTCTTGTACTGATTTAAATGCCCATCACTTTCCAGTTGTACGATCTCATGCCTCTTATAGAATACCTCAAGCTGGAAGGGACCTGTAAGTTGGACTCCAACTCCCTGCTCTTCGCACGATTACCTAAAATTAAACCATATGACTAAGAGTGTCATACAGATGATCCTTGAATTCTGACAGGCTTGGTGCTGTGACCAATTCCCTGGGGAGCCTATTCCAGTGACCTTTCTTGAGGGAATGGTAGGAAAGCGCTGACATGTTGAGGTTACTCAATATTCAGTCCCTCCATCATTAAGAGGGAATTCCGTCAAATGCACTGCAATCATTGCTGCTCCAGAAATGTTATTTTTAGAAATTTCCTACATTTCATTTAGGAAATAAAAATTCTTAGGAATTAAAGGAATGGATAAGGAAGGACTTCGTAAGTCAGACTCCAGTATTCATCATGAGGCTAATGAACTGTTGTGCTCTGCCCTGGGCAGGGACACCTCCCACTAGAGCAGGTTTCTCAAAGCTCCATCCAGCCTCCCTTTGAACCCCTCCAGGGATGGGGCATCCACAACTTCTCTGGGCAACCTGTTCCAGTGTCTCACAACCCTCACTGTAAAAGAATTTCTTTCTAGTATCTAACTTAAATCTCCTCTCTTCCAATTTAAAACCATTGCCCCTTGTCTTTCACTATACTTCCTGACAAAGAGTCTCTCTCCGGCTCTTCTGTAGGCTCCCTTCAGATATTGATAGGCTGCTATGAGGTCTCCCCGGAGCCTTCTCTTCTCCA
>JAOTQQ010000019.1:73822676-73837712 GCA_026546715.1 Gallinago undulata | reverse complement strand
TTCTGTAGGCTCCCTTCAGATATTGATAGGCTGCTATGAGGTCTCCCCGGAGCCTTCTCTTCTCCAGACTGAACAACTCCAGCTCTCTCAGCCTGTCTTCATAGGAGAGGTGCTCCATCCCTCTGATCATCATCATGGCTCTTCGCTGGACCTGTTCCAACAGATCCATGTCCTTCCTGTGTTGAGGACTCCAAAGTTGGACATAGTACTCCAGGTGGGGTCTCACGAGTGCAGAGGCGCAGAATCACGTCCCATGACATGCTGGCCACGCTTCTCTTGTTGCAGCCCAGGATGCGGTTGGCTTTCTGGGCTGCCAGTGCACATTACCAGCTCATGTTAAGCTTCTCATCCACAAGCACCCCCAAGTCCTTCTCCTCAGGGCTGCTCTCCAGCCATTCTCCCCCGAACCTGTATTTGTGCCTGGGATTGCCATGTCCCACATGCAGGACCCTGCACTTGACTTGGTTAAACTTCATGCAATTTGCACAAGCCCACCTCTCCAGCCTGTCCAGTCACCTCTGGATGGCATCCCTTCCCTCCACTGTGTCAACTGAGCCACCAAGTTTGGTGTCATCAGCAAACTTGCTGAGAGTGCACCCTATCCCACTGTCCATGTCTCCAACAAAGATGTTGAATAGCACTGGTCCCCGTACAGACCCCTGAGGGACACCACTCATCACTGGCTGCCAACTGGACATTGAGCCACTGACCACAACCCTTTGAGTGCGGCCAGCCAGCCATCTCCTTATCCACTGAGTGGTCCATCTATTGAATCCATGACTTTCCAATTTTGATGCCAGGATGTTGTGCAGGACAGTGTCGAACTTGTACTTTGCATAAGTCGAGGTAGACAATATCTGTTGCTCTTCCCTTGTCCAACAAGTGTGTGGCAGTATCATAAAAGGCGACCAAGTTTGTCAGGCACGATTTGCCCTTGGTGAAGCCATGTTGGCTGTCTCAAATCACCTCCTTATTTTCCATGTGCCTTAGCAGAGATTCCAGGAGGATCTAGTCCATAATCTTGCCAGGCACAGAGGTGAGACTGACTGGCCTGTAGTTCCCTGGGTCTTCTTTTTTTCCTTTTTTGAATATCAGGGTTATGTTCCCCTTTTTCCAATCTGTGGGAACTTCGACACAGTGCCACAATTTCTTGAATATGATGGAAAGTGGTTTAGCAACTTTGTCCGCCAGCTCCCTCAGGACCCGTGGATGGATTTCATCAGGTCCTATGGACTTATGCACCTTCAGGTTCCTTAAGAGGTCTCGAACCTGATCTTCTCGTACTGTGGGCAGTTCTTCATTCTCAGAGCCCCTGTTTTTGCCTTCCATGACTTGGGCAGTGTGGTTTGAGCCCTTTCCAGTGAAGACTGAGGCAAAGAAGTGGTTCAGTAGCTCAGCTTTATCCATATCCTGGGTGGTCAGGTCTCCCATTTCCTTCCAGAGAGGGCCCACAACTTCCCTAGTCTTGCCTTCGTCCCTGATGTATGTTTAGAAGTTTTTCTTATTGTCTTTGATGTTCTTGGCTAGATTTGGTTCTGCCTGGGCTCTTGTTTGACTAATCTCGTTCCTGACCACTCAGACCATTTCTCTGTATTCTCTCAGGAGGCCAAAGTCTGTTCTTCTGAAGTCCAGGGTAGTGAACTTGCTGCACACCCTCCTCATTGCCCTATGAATCTTGAACTCCACCATTTCATGATCACTGCAGCCAAGGCTACCCTTGAACTTGACATTCCCCACCATCCCCTCCTTGTTAGTAAGGACAAGGTCCAGCGTGGCTCCTTTCCTTATTGGGTCCTTGATCATTTGAAGAAGAAAGTTATCATCAACGCATTCCAAAAACTTTCTGGATTTCTTGTGCCCTGCTGTGTTGTCCTTCCAACAGGTATCGGAGTGGTTGAAGAACCCCATGAGGACCAAGGTGCAAGAGCGCGATGCTGCTCCTATCCATCTATAGAGGGTCTCATCCTCCCTGTCACCCTGATCTGGTGGTCTGTAGCAGTCCCCAAGCGTAACATCACTTGCCCCTGTGGCCCCTTTAATCCCGACCCATAAAATCCTTAAACTCAGTATCTGGAGCATGTGTAGGCTTTCAGTCAGCTCATGGGAGATTTACCAAGTGATGACTTCCTGGATTG
This sequence comes from Gallinago undulata, assembly GCA_026546715.1. Lineage (NCBI taxonomy): Eukaryota > Metazoa > Chordata > Aves > Charadriiformes > Scolopacidae > Gallinago > Gallinago undulata. Next base: position 73,835,577 of record JAOTQQ010000019.1, on the reverse strand, counting down.
CCTCTCCTATTTTGGGAGGTTTTGGTGCTGAATCACTTATTTCTTTATTTTTGGAAGGGTCTTTGTTGATAGTTCTGGAAGGTCTGTCAAATCTCTGAACAAGACTTCAATAGGTATCCATCTTCAAGATCAGTGTGCACATATTGCAGATTTCTCTAAGGATCAAAAAAAAAAAAAAAAAGACAATTTTAATACTCAATACCAGAGTGGACTGAGGAGGGGAAGCCTGCTTTTTTTCTGACAGATTCATCTTCTACTTATTATGAGCCTTATAATCTTATTGATATTGGCCTTTTCCCCTGGGTTCTCAGAAAGCATCCCTTTTAAGATAGAAAAAATTACGTTCACTATATAACTTTCTAAGCTGTGCTGCAGGCACAGGGAAAATACTTCTAAGAAACACCAGTAGAGTCCCCTGCACAGAAGCTTTAGAATAAAATTAGGCCTTGAACTCCCAGCATCACTTTGAATGTCCTTGACTGCAAATAAATCACTTAACAAATACAAAGGCGTTGTTTCACATTGAAGCTAGTGCACAGCGTAAAGCATAAATCCTAACACTGAATAAACTTAATGATCTTAATCATTAAATGTTTGGGTTGGTTTTTTTTAACTCCCCATGGGAGTATTGTATAACTGAAGATGAGACTGATAGCAAACATTGTTGTGAAAACTGCAGATAAATTATCCAAGTAGTTGTCCAGGCAGTATAACTAGTAAAAATAGCTTTGTGCAGTTCTTTAAAATTTAAAAATCCTTCTAACTCATACATTACAGTGCACATCTCTCAGAGGCTGTCTAATTATCTATTATGAATCTGAAGACAAAAGAGATGAAAACTTCTCAGGAGAGAGAATGATCATGTTTGGTGGAATTCATTTTTAAGCCTTTAAGTTTCTACATTTGGCATTTGTTCATGTTGCTTTGTGACTTGTACTTGAAGTAAGTAGGATTGGAGATGAGCCTTTTTCAGGACCTGGAGCCAAGAAAAAATTGATGATGTAAGGAGAGGTGGTAGCAGTATATCTTTTGCTCTGAATTTATTTTTAATGCAAAAATCTAGTGGTAGGAAGGGACATACATTATTGGAAGTCTCATCATTCACATGGTACATAAATCTGAGGAATTAATCACATATGGTTATCAAATAACTCATGTAACTTTGCACAAGAGCTGTGATATTAAACTATCCTGGGCCTATTATGCCTGGGGAAAATAAATAAAAATCTTTTATGTTCAACTTCTCAGCTTCTTCTATTTAAGAGCTCCTGAGCAATTCCTACCCAGGACTCCAGCACTCACCCTGGGGCTATGGCAGCACAGTGAGCTGCCACCTGGGGTGAGAACAGTCTCCAACCACTTACCTGCTCTTAGTCCATCACAGTTGTGGTGCACCTGGGCTTTCACTCTTTTTTGCTGGGCTCTCAGGTTGTGATTGAAGCAACCCAAGAGTGCACATGGGCCATTAACTCCAGCCCAGCCAAGGCATGGGACTGCATTTGACCATAGCAAGTCAAGCTTCTGTGTGAGCCCTGATATAAAACATCTTCTTTGTGGTACATCAGGAAGGGTGGCGCGTCTGGCAGGGTGCAATGACCTCTGGTGTGAGAAGGGCTGCCAGGTGCTGCTGGGTAGATGACAAGCTCTCATTCCCACCTAAGAGTGGGGCAATTCTCTGCATGTAAGGTGTTAGGTTTGGTAACTTTTATAAGAGTAGTGAGAGGACAACGAAGAAGGGAAAATAACCCATCAACTTTGAAAATACGTGGCAAATTTGAACAGGACAGCCCAAAACCTTAAACCCATGAAAAAGTGTTCCTACAAGGCTCGCAAGTCCCTTTTCTGTGATGGAGTCTATGGTACTGATGCTGTTTGTTCTCAGTTTGTGGTTTCCTCCCATGCATGAGAGGGAAGGGGAGACAGTTCCTTCCCTGGGGGTCTTCTGGGCATGGCTGGGGGAAACGGGCTTCCCCAGGCTGCACGGGGGAGCAAGCGAAGCACGGCAGGGAGACGACAGGGAGGGGAGGGAACAGGCTGTCAGGGCCTCGGTGGGATGGAGGGGACGTCCCGGGGACCAAAGGCAAGCTGCAGCACTTACTGCTGCTCAGAAAGTCACGGAGCTGGCTCGGAGCCAGAGCTCTCCAGAAAATTGAGAGGGTGATGGCAGCTTTGTTTACAAACCTTTTTACTTTTGTGCTGTCTTCCCTAGCTGTTCGGAGCTTACACTGCTTGAAAAGATGGATTTTGCTCCCCCCCCCCCCCCATCTTTTAAATTCAAATAAACCCTGACTTTTTGTACTTAAAAGCCTTGGCGGGGGTTGGGGGCGGGGGGGGGGTGGGGGTGGGGAGGCGGGGTGGAACTTAGGAACTTAGAACAAGGGAATGCTCTAAGCAGATCCTTCTCAAGGCACAGATGCAATCGTCCTACGACACAATGCAGGGAACGCAGAGTCCTAAAGCCAATTCAAAGCGGATTCCAATTAGCAAAAGCAATTGTCCCCCTTCTTATTTAACCTGATTAAAGCTGCAGCTCAAACAAATAAAAAGCAGAAATCTGTCCCTAAATCATTGTAAATAGGAGCTACGTGTATCTTTAAATTCACAATATCAGCACGGTAGCTGCAATGCCAAGGGAAAACTGGCAACACAAATCCAGCCGTCTCCTTTCACAGTCCCTCGCTGATCGATCCTTTCTTCTAGCATTTCTCTCTTTTGTCATCGCTTTGCTATGTTAATAGCCATAGCCTTCAGCTGCCTCTGGTTTCTGAAAATCACCTGAAAGTGAAAACTCTTTAGATCTTTTCCTATATGATGAGTTCATCTCTGCCAGTCAAAGAATTCAAAACATACCATGTTTGACTGCTTTAAAATGGAAATTGCCTCCTCCTGCACCTCTCTTGCTCCTCGAATAAAGCCACACTCCAATGGTCCTGGGCTGCAACGTTCCAATAGTGATGAGCATGCTCTTATCATGCTAAAGAGCCAACAAAACAATTATTTCTACCAGGAGATGAATACTAAAACATTAAAGTTGCTGGGACATCTGCAATGATGAGTCCACCCAGCCTGTGTGGACCATTTGCTCCACGGAGTCTAGGCAGCACACACATGGATGTCTCCCAAGCTATGAACTGGTCCTTTGGATGGGCTTTGAACACTTGTCAGATCGGCTCTGGGAAGTAGTCCCATCTCTGAATGACACTGGTCAGAGATTTGAGAAAAATACTTTTTAAAAGGGAATCTCAGGAATGGAGTTACTGTCAAAAGCAGGGAAACATCAGTAGCAAAGCCCTTCATGCATGTATAAAATGGACAACTCTTTCACGAGTATTTATTTGCAGTGCCCTCACAGAAGTAGATTTGTATTGGTCACTGCTACTCCAGCTGAGTTTTGGTAAAAGAACCCCTAAGCTATATCAGTAAAGCAATACAAATTCCAGGCTTCTGCTTCCCACGTGCTTCCCACATGCACCAGTCGCGCCGGCAGGGTATGGGCAGGTCCAAGCCTCCTCCACCTGGGTTTTCACAGGCGTTCCTAGAACTAGCTGGACATCATGCCCAAAGGGTCAGTAAGGCAATAAATACACACATTACTTCTCTTTCCACCAGCAGCTGAGCCACAGTGAATATATTCTCTATGAAGTTGAGAGTCTACCTTTCATGTTATAAAATATAAAAACGCATAAGGGCACCGTCTACACTGATTCTAAATATAAATGGTGCAAAGTACTTCAGAACATAGCACAAGTCTGTGAGAAGACACTGGGCATGAGGGAGTCCTGGGCTCTGGTTCAGTTTGCACATTTTAACTGATGAATACAAAATGAGACAGTGGCTGATCTCTCCCTGGTGAGGGCCTACATACCTTCTCTTTCTCTTTTTCTTTCAACAACTTTCACCTGTCAAGCAGTGCTCTCAACCAGTGTCACCAGTGTCACCAGACTGCTCCAGCCCCACTCTGCATGTTCACACTTCTAAAACCCTTTCTTCTGTGTTCCCTGGTCTCTATCCCAAGAATGCAAAATACAGCAAGTTCTGCCAAGGATTCACCTTCATTATCATTGACAAAAATCATGCCAGGAGCCATTGATGCAGAGTTAATATTCAGACATGTATGCTGTTTTACTTTCAAGAGGTTGCTACTGAGATATGGATGATGGATGAAGATCCGTCCGTCCGTCCATCCATCCATCCATCCATCCATCCATCCATCCATCCTTCATCATCCTCTATTTGGATGAAGAAACAAAGCCTGAATGTTGCATTGTCTTGGCTCTCTTTGCACAGCCAATGGTAATTACACAGCACATAATGTTGCAAATAATTTGGCTCGTACCAATATGAGTTTTCAGAAGCTCAAGTAATCCTACCCCAAGATATGAATTAAAAGAACAATAATATTAGAGCATAACATAAGCCACTTAAACCAAATTTTAGCCCCTAGGCTGATAGTTATGAAAGGGGACATGTTCCTGAGCTGGGTGCTCATTAGACATCAAGACAGGCAGCAGATTTGCTAAGAGCTGAATAAGAGTGGGGACAAAATTAAAAGATATTATTGGTTGTAACAGAGCAAAAGTGGCTCCATTCTTTACTTGATTTTGTCAACAAAGGACTTAGAAGACAAAAGCAGATCGCAGGAAACACTCACAGAGTACTTCTCAGCCCTTTGAAGTGCCATATTTAAAAGTTTTTATCAAGAGATGTTGAACCTCAGGAAAGATAAGGCCTGTATATGGATGTTGCAACAGACTCACAGTATGATCCACTCTGTAAAGGCACATTGTGCTGTGACTATGCACAGAGACCATGCTGATAGCTAAGAAGACACACACAAAAAATTACCAAGGAGATGTTGTGGTTGCTGTGGAGAAAATATGATATAAAACTATGTGTAGCATGAAACACACACTTCTGTAAGACTGTCTACTCATGTACTTGAGGGATGTCATCAGGGGCATAGGCAGCAGCAACTGGAGTTTCCCAATCAGCTGTGCCTTACACAGGAGCTGTACACTTGCATTGGCACACATTTCTAGCTCCACTAGGCACTTGCTTGCTTGAAGGAAAGAACAATGAGGAGCAATAAAGCAAACAGAAGACATCATTGTCAAAGTCACAGAACCCTTTAGAATATGTAACACCCTTGTAGTCATTGATAAATGTTTAAAGCTGAATATTTTCATAGACCTATACCCTCTAACTACACCAGTAACAGGGCTGAGAGTTCCAGTATCTGCAAATTAGAAAATACTACCTGAGTAGGAAAAAAATCAAAGAAAATTTCAATATTTCATGCCAAAGGTAAATATTGCATAAGAAAAGCAGGAATATCAAGATACTTGGGTAACCAACTGGCAGATGAATTTGAATGAGGAACCAAAGTTGTATTTTCGAACCAAAATCACAGCAGAGGAAACCTCACAAGCTTGCTGTGGTCAGCAGCATCCTGTGGCTGAGATGAGACAACAGCACAACTGAACTCGAACAGACCAAAACCACACTCTAATCTGTCTGCAGGAAACAGGGGAGCAATTCAATGAAAATAAATCACTGTTGGAAAATGTTGACAACGTAAGGGCATTCCAACATTGGTGCTTTGAAGACTCTCGGCTTTAAGCATTGCTTACAGCTTTAGAAAACCAGTATAATTCTGAACACTAGAAAAATTCAACTGTCAAATGCTGGCAGATGCCTGAGAAGTGTACCCTCCTGACTCTCAGCAAGGGAGAAAGATGCTCTTCTCTAGTTCTTAGGCATGCCTTCCCTAATTTATGCTTCCCACTCCTGGTCAGGAATTTGCTTTGCTCTATTTGGGGAGTTGATTCACCTTATTGCCTCAGGGAGTCTTCAGTGATGACCTCGTGTATGCATGGGGAGACCCCTGTCTTCATGGGTACAGTAGAGAATGAGCACCTAAAGGAAAAGCAGGTGGTGAATACAAAAACTAGCATGCAGAACAGCTTATTTTTAAGCAGAAATTTTCAGTTTTCCCAGAGAGTGGCAATTCTTTGAGTCAATTAGAATGGGGCTCCCGTTCTTGGTAAATGGAGTGGAGAGGTTACTAGGACAAAATCCACCACCAATTCAAAAGACTAGTCTTGAATCCTGAAGCAGGAGTCTCAAACAAAATGAGCAACAAGATAAATAAATAGGAGTTTGGGTGGTTTTTCTGTGGGTTTTTTTTTCCAGTGGAAAAAAAAACAACACAATAGCATCTCCTAATGAAATACTGATGTTTTTCCTCCCTTTTTATTTACTGTGGTTTCTTGAGATTCTGGGGCATTTTGACTGCAGACAAATCTCCGTCTTAGGAGGTAAACTATACATCAAGGCTGTAATCAAAATATACATCAAGGCTGTGATCAAAACACACCTACAGTCACTCTGTGCTCTGGTTGTCTTACGAAGACCAGGCATGAGTGAAACAGCAGTAGCGTGTTCCCAAAGGACCACTGGAAAGAGCCACCAGTTGTGTTGCAGAGCAAACCGGAGACCTTGAGCTCTTTCTCCCAGCGATGTGAACTGCCGAGACGTAGCTGATTCCATTTGGAACAGATACTTCTTTTTGCTGTCAGGCAATTATGTAGGGTTTTTTCCAGGTTTTTCGGAGATGATCCCTTTGGAGGACCAGCTCCAGGGCCAGTTATGGTTCCTGCTCTCCCTTCTCCGGTGGGTGCTCTCAACCTTCTGCTTGGCGTTGTTAGAGTGCGCTGCACGTGGGAGGAGGGCTTGGACCTCTGCCACCCAGTCCCAGACCACATGTTGCACGCCGATGGGAATGGCACATGTGATTGCAGCCAGAGTCACACACCAGCACTCCCGCCTCAGCAGCAGCAGTAAATCATCTCGCCCAAGCCCCTAGTTCAAAGCCAGTGTCGACCCCTGCCACTCCTGTGATTTTAACCGCCTTGGCGAAGCCAGGGGGGTTTTCCCCTCTGAGACGTGCAATCGAAAGAAAGCAGCAAAAGAGCTGGGAAGTGGGGTGTTGATTGTGTCACAGACGCTGGGAAAAACAAATAATAATAAAAATAATCAGAGAAGTGATGAGAGCAGGGTGGCTTTGGAGCCCTTTGCCTCTGTCACTGGCTTTGACCGTGGTGCCACACAGCTAGTCCGACATCCTGGATACAGGCTCTGCCTGATACAGGGGAGATCAATAACAAAACAAGTCCCTTGAGGTTGTCTTACTGAGCACAGGACATCCTGGGGACAAGATATTGCATTGCTTGGGCACTGCAGGTGAGACAGCAGAGGAAAGTCAGTGCTCTGTGACAGCCAGAGCTGGCGAGGGAGCAGCTGGTAACGAATTTGCTTCTTCCTAACTGTTACCTGTGTCTCAGGGGACCCGAGCTGGCATGGAGTGCCCTCAGAATTCAATACCAAAGGAAGCCTCGGCTGCCCTTGCACTGAAGGCTGTGATGTATCTAGAGACTGGCAAGCCAGCCTGGCTGCATAGAGGGATACTCTACGGGTGTGATACCCATTCTTCAAACAAGGTGAAAAGATAGACAGACATGGGTACCTTTCATTAAAAAAAAATAGATTACATCCAAGTGAAAAAGTGAAGAAAAAAAGAGCCAATATCATGGAATCATGGAATTGTCAGAGTTGGAAGGGACCTCTAGAGATCATCTAGTCCAACTCCCCTGCCAAAGCAGGGTTTCCCAGAGCACATCACTCAGGACTGCATCCAGGTGGGGCTTGAAGCTCTCCAGAGAAGGGGACTCCACGACCTCCCTGGGCAGCCTGTTCCAGGGCTCTGCCACCCTCACCAGAAAGAAGTTTTTCCTCATATTTGAATGCAACTTCCCATGTTCCAGCTTGACCCTGCTGCCCTTTGTCCTATTGCTGGAAACCACTGAAAAGAGTCCAGCTCCAACATCCTTCAACCCACCTTTTAGATACTTATAAACATAAATAAGGTCTCCCCTCAGCCTTCACTTGTCCAGGCTAAAGAGTCCCAGCTCCTTGAGCCTATCCTCTTAAGGGAGGTGCTCCAATCCCGTAATCAACTTCGTTGCTGTTGTGGTTTGAGAAAACCCATAACAATATATTGTTGTTTAGACAATTATTCTATCACCCCTCCCCACCCAGAAAGGGGAATCAGGGAGCCGAAAGAAACACAAGGGTTGAAATATAAATAGATTTAATAGACTAAGACTAAATAATTAACAATAATACTAAAGAAACAGTATTAATCCCGATACTGATATAAGATATACAAGAATTATACTCAGCCAATTGTATCAGGAGGAAGCCGTGCACTCCCAGCAGGGACAGCGAATGGCAGACACTGCCAGTGCAAGGGCTTCAGGAGGAAGGGAAGGCCTCGGGGGTCCGGCACCGGGGCAAGGAGTTGTCTGGACCCTCCACCATCAAGGGAGAGAGAGCTACACACCAAACTTTTCTAATTTATATTGGATGTGTCGTTCATAGTATGAAGTAATCCTGTTGGCCGGCCCGGGTCAGATGCCCAGGCCTTGCTCTTCCTTGGCCCTGCATCTGGCAAGGCTGGAAAACACTAAGACCTTGAATCCCACAGAGCCTGGCTGGCTATAGAGTAAATATTGTCACAAATTCAGACACTAAAGTCTTCTAGAAGTACAATTTTCCCCAGTATTAGAAGAAAAGCTAGTCCCGTGTCTCTCAACCCAGGACAATTGCCCTACGCTGGACTCTCCCAACCATTAATTCAAGCCTCCAGCCTGCAAGAGTTTTTCCACTACTAATTATGAAGCTGCCTCCCTATTCAGGTTTTGCAGAGGGCAGAGACAGTGCTCAGCTACATGGCTGCTGGCGACCTGTCCCAGGGCACAGCTCTGCTGACGGACACCTGTCCATCGGTTTGGGACAGGAGTGGCACAGAAGGCAGGGGAAGGGACCTCCCGGTGCTGACTCAGCACTGGAAGCAGAAGGCACCACGGGACAATCTAGTCTTCAGTCTGGGACTGCCAGCTCTGGCAGTGGGTTTTATTATATGGATCACTATTCATTAAAAGCTGGACCGGGACCAAACAGATACAGATGGAAATGCCTTTTTTTTCCTCGTGGACTTGTTCCAAACCCGAGCTCTAGGTCCCAATATATATCCTCTCACCAGCAGGTTCCCAAAGAAGAAGAATGGCTTACAACAGTTTTATAAAACCCAGCTGTTTAGAAAACTCAGATAATTCCCCCTACCCCCAAATCTAGGGATAACAGCCCAAATAACATATATTTTTTTCACTAGTGTCAATGCACAATAGACAGAAATACCCAGTAATACACTGCGTAGCTTACGAGTGAACTTTTAAACCCAATTCTCTGCTTTGTTATACAAGCAAAACACAGCTATTACACTACAACATTACCTGATATCAAGTTATCCCAATGAAAAATGACATAGAGCAGCAGACAAACAGATTCTTTTTCATGTAAAATGTCTTACATAAAGCAAGAATAAATGTTAACCCCTTCTTTGAAGGCTGAAGCTCTTTTCCCAGCTGTAGCAAATAAGGGAAGTGCCAGTAGCAACTGGAAGCCAGGAGCAAAGCCTTAACTTTATTTTTCATTTTTATTTTGGAGACCTTACTTAACTCTTTGTTAGTCTCATATGCTAGTTTAGGATTCCTGATCCCTACAGAATAATAAATATGCTCACGGCAATAAATATTAAAAAAAATAGAGGAGCAAACACATGTTTTATAAGGAAACTTCATGCTTAATTGAGGCTTTTCTGTGTCAGTAGAAATCAGGATTGAGACTTTTACACAGCCCACCAAATAATGATCAGATTGAAGAAAGACGGCAAGAAAATGATGGATTTGCCAATCACTGGAACGGTCGGACATGAAACTGAAGGGCTCATTAAACACTTTTCTCCAGAGAAAGGTGCAAATACTTTACAAGCACCAGGGTTTCCAGATAATTAATGTGTCTGTTTTTGAGGAAAATCTCAGTGCAATATTTAAATGCACAAAGAATGTGCACTGCAGCATGCTTGCCTGGCTCCTCGTGCAGGAACTGGGGAGCACCAACCATTACCCAGCTGCCTCTGTCCACTTGTGTACTGTGAAAAGGTTTAATGAGCCACAAAGTGTATTTTGCTCTCTTCATGGATCACAGAAGCAAAAGTCCTGGGGGGTAAAATGGCTTGTGTTGTTTCTGCTGCTGTGAATTGGGCCCTCAGGGGTACATTTTCAGTGCAATGCATGTGGGTTTGGCTGCTTGAGTCCCATTCATGTTGATGGGACTCGCGTAGCTAAAACCGCATGAAGTGCTTGAAAATGTGTCTCTTGCTGTCTGTAAAGCACCGTTATCTTTTCAAATAAAATTGACTGAACCAGTCCGATGGTGGTGTTCCTTCTCAGCAAGACCTGCAGTACTTGTGCAGATTTGCAAGCAAGAGTGCACAGGAATGCATGGAAATGCATACTGCGTCTGCCTCCCCACACATGCTTTCCATGAACTAAATTGCCCAGGCTTCTGGGTCAATATGTGGTAACAAAGGGTATAAAACATATTAGGAGATAATACCCTGTTAAGATCCTTCATACAGGCCAAATTCCTGCGGCTGGTCAGAAGTGTCACTCACACTGTGTACAGCATGAGTGCTGTGGCAGAGGAGGACAGAAAATATGAGCAGAGACATGATAATGTTCCCACCCTCTCATCCATACTACGGGAGGTGGGTAGTGGATGGTAACGTGCTGTTTTGCAACAGAATCAGCATAACTGAAATGACTGTCACTAACCTGAATTTGACTAATCCAATTCGTGTTTGCAAATTCTTTCCCTTGTTATTTTTTTTCTTTGGCACTTAACCAGGAATTAAAGTCCAACTCTTTGATTGCTTTCTGGATTTCCATGATATCCTGTAAGATCCAGGATACAAGATGGACCAATGTTTTCAGTGTTGATTGTGTGTTACTTCAAACGGATGACTATCTCAGAGTAGATACACATATGAACTGCTTAATATGGCCCCAGCTACATAAGTACATCTTCTGTTTTAGATTAATTTAAGGTTCTCATGCAGTGGTAAGACCTTAAAGTGGTGGGAAAGACATGAGGTTTCAAAAAATCACATTTGAGTGAATAGCAAGGAGGGTAGAGAAAGAAGAAGAGACCATGGTGCTAGTATTAGGGTTGGGGTTTTTTAATCTGGTCATTTATCCAATATGCATAGAAATACCCACATGGACTACACACAGTATGGAAATCCCCATACTGTGGGGACTTACTCTTAAGCCCATAGCGAAAGAACTCCTTAGTACACCACTAGCGTCCATTAGAGTTATAAGGACTTGTGTCTGCACCCATCGGGGCAACATAATTAGATATTAAAGCTAGAAGAGACTATTTTTGGAAGAGCATAGGCAACATCTTTTTAAGGGGAAGGAGACATCTGAAAGGAAAATTTCTTAGGCTTGTTACAAGGATCAGAGGAGGGGGTTCCCAGTTCCCTGTGCTCCAGTGGAGGGCAGTGGAGGAGAGAGACAGGGACTGGAAAACTCATCAAGGTCTCAGTTCAGGTGAAAATCCTCACATGGGATGTCAAGGGGCTTTCTATCGCCTCTCTCCTTCCTCTTTTGCTGTCTTTCTGCTAGGCTTCCCACATAACAGGACACCCAGTTGTGTGGTGCAGTTGACATGCTGGAGGGAAGGCATGCCATCCAGAGGGACCTTGATAGGCTTTAGAATTGGGCCTCTGCAAACTTCATGAAGTTTAAGAAGGCCAAGTGCAAGGTCCTGCAGCTGGGTCACAGCAATCCCAAGCACAAACATGGGCTGGGCAGAGAAGGGATTGAGCATAACCCTGAGCAGAAGGACTTGGGAATGTTGGTTGATAAGAAGCTCAACATGAGCCAGCAATGCATGCTGGCAGTCCAGAAAGCTAATCACATCCTGGGCTGAATCAAACCTCGTCAGCATGTTGAGGGAGGTGGTTCTACCCCTTTGCTCTGCTTTATCGAGACCTAGACCTAGTCCAGCTCTGCAGATTCCAGCATAAGATCTGTGGGAGTGAGTTCAGTGAAGGACCCCAAGATGATCAGAGGGCTGGAGCACCTCTGCTGTGAGGACAGGCAGAGAGTGAGTTGGGGTGTTCAGCCTGGAACAGGTCTCTCCAGGGAGACCTTATAGTGGCCACTTGATCAGGGTATGGAGTAAAAGGATGAGGGGTGATGGTTTTAAACTGACAGAAGGTAGATTAAAGTGAGATATAAGGAAGAAATTTTATTAAGTTAGGGTGGTGAGACACTGGAACAGGTTGCCTGGTTGAGTTGTGGATGTCCCATCCCTGGGGGTGTTCAAGGCCAAATTAGATGGGGCTTCAAGCAATCTGTTCTGGTGGGAGGTGTCCCCGTCCATTGCAGGGGGGTTGGAACTAGATGATCTTTAAAGTCCCTTCCAACTATAACCATTCTATGATTTGATGTTTCTATAATTCTTATATGTAGTAACACTGAAAACTGCATTTATTTAAAAGTAATTTATCGTAGACTAGTTTATAACTAGAGAAATATTTTAATCTGTAAATTACCCTTACTTTCAGACTTCTCAAACACAAAGTGCTTAACAGTGCAAGTTTATCACTGTGTAAAATACAGTTTCCATCTCAGATTTACAAATAAGCTGTCCAGTTCATATTGTATCAAACAGCTGCCATTGTAGTATTTCCCATTTTGTGTCTGTACAAACAGTGATTTCTGGGGGGCAGCTATGGTCATTTAATTCAACTGAGGATCTGCCCAGTACTATAATTTCAGTAAAAGTAAAGATTGTTTTTGCTTAGTCTAAATTACTCTGTCCTAAACATGGAAGAGCTGGAAATGTGCTAACGTCTAATAAGAAAAAAAAGGAAGGAAGGAAGGAAGGAAGGTAGGAAGGAAGGAAGGAAGGAAGGAAGGATGGAAAG
>JAOTQQ010000019.1:73763941-73822576 GCA_026546715.1 Gallinago undulata | reverse complement strand
AGAAAGAAAGAAAGAAAGAAAGAAAGAAAGAAAGAAAGAAAGAAAGAAAGAAAGAAAGAAAGAAAGAAAGAAAGAGGAAATAGCTAGCCTCTTCTCAGCGGTAATTCATAGGATGGTTCCTTAAGTGAAAACATCCTAACCATGAAAATCTGATTCCCACAAACATTTTTACATTTTAAAAATGAGATTTTAAAGAAATCATTGTTTGTTCACTTGGACTGGTTAATTGTATTTTAATTTGGTAATTGAAAACAGATACCTAGTATCTTAACTTCTCTATAAGCATGGCAAATACAGTAGAACAGGAGATGTACTTCTAAGCTCCAGAAGTAGCTTACTAGGAATTTTCCAATTATTTCTCTAATAGATACCTAATTCATATGATGTAAATTAATATTTATCCTTCAAAGACAGGATTCTTTTAACTGGCAGTGGTTATTGCAATTCTTTAGGCAGATTCTGATTCAAATATGTCACTGTTTGACTTTTATTACAAACCTGAAGCTTGGAGCAGCAGAGCCAAAGGCTGGCTATAGGTCAGAAACCTTTGGAGCTCACTTGAGACAAATGGTTAGAGTACCTGGGGTCAGCTGCTGAGTTGCAGAAAACTCAATATAATATTTACATTTTGCTCTGGTGTCAGCAAAAAAATATACCAAAGTGAGGAATTTCAAAAGAGCCTTGCTTTGCATTTGCTTATATCTAAACTGAAAGCTGTACTTGGGACTAAGCCCAAGCAGAATGACTTATACAAAGCCTCGATAAGCGAAACTCTCTAGTGTGGCTTTTCTGACATGAGTTTGGAATATATCCCTGTGTGCAATTTACCCCCCAGAAAAACATACCAAGACTACATCTGTGAGGTTTCTGTTTGTTTGTTTAAATCAGTAAGTGAAAAGGCAGAATTTGATTAAGGTTTGCTTTTGAAAATTACCAAATAAAACCGATTCTAGTTCAAAGAGCTGGGCGGTGGGGACGCAACCAGGCAGGGAGTGCTGGTTCTGCTGCAGGCAAGCTGGTGGCACCTGGGTGGATGAAGACTCCCTTCTGCTCCAGTGAGAAAAGCTGCTGTACCAGCAGCACATTTCCTAACTTCAAGGATTCAGTTTCACCTGTGAAGACACCAGCATAAGTTTTCTTCCCCTCTGATGAGGAACCTGGACAGAGATCATGCTTCAGAGGAGGACGAGGGAGACAACATGCCGTCATGTCCTTCCTATCCTTGCCCTGATCTTCTCAACCTGCTTCTTTCATATGCCCCAATCTAGCTCCCAATAAAGGATGCAGCTACAAGCAGCATGGTGTGACATGTGCTCTGTAAATAGATAATTTATTTGTGCTTGTACCCACCTACCAGTATGGACAAAACAGGGTTTCAAGTTGGCACTTCCTGGTTTTTTCCTTTATTTCTTCCAAAACTTTACAAACTCTTACAGAGTGACTAAAGCACTTGGAAACTTTGTGAGACTCTTCTGGAAGAGGTATAAGAACACTATTATTCTTGGGCTGGCACAATAGTCCTGCAGTTTGTCCTTCCCCCTCCAAAGTGAGAGAATTAGTTTTGCATCCCAAAAACTTATCTTATTTCCTCTTCCAGCACAATCTGAGAACACTGTAGATGGGACTGCTTCAGTCATTACAGAATCTGCAGAAATCTCCCACTCAACATTTCCAGCCAAAAAAGACAGGGATTGGCACTCCCAATTTAGATAATGTATCTACTGTTTTGTGGTCTTTACTGAAGTTAGAGAGGCAAAAAAAGACATCTTGTAGAAACTCAGTGTGCATATTTAAGACAGTTATTTTTTGTCTCTTTTTTTTTTTTTTTAATGAATTGTGACATCTGTGTAGTCAGCTGCTGCTCTGTCTGCTGGTTTGGGATGCATTCATGCTTTTTCATAATTCTTCAGGATGCTGAGGGATGGCAGATACAGTACAGTGTAATTTGCCCTTTACGGATCAGAAAATGTGTCTGGAGCAGCTTATTGAATCAAAAGGCATGAGCTGTTTGAACATATTCTCGTCTCATATATAAAAGAGATGGCAAACCACACACCTCTAGTTAAAATATGATTGTCTTATGGGAGAGACGAATATTGTGTTAGTGGGGTTTTTTCACTATGTCTTTCGCAAATCTTTTCCCTTTGTTTCTTGATTAACATTTAAAATGTACTTAATGCTATTGAATAAATTATTAACTTTTTCATTGTCAATTGTTCACCCAGTTCAGGATGGTCATAAAAGTTCTTTCTGACCTTTAAAATCTATCACTCTCTGCCCTCTCTTCAGTCTACATTTGTCAGAAAGACTGTAAATTTCAAAAAGCCTGGCTCATGCTCTGTGTCTCTAATGAAATCCATAAACAGGCATACTCTACCCTGTAATGGGCTTGACTAAACCTTCCATATCTCCTGTCAAAACAGGCTGTCCAGGGAAGAACGTCCAGGTTCTTCCAAGGCCCTGACTTCACATAATGCTATTATTACTGCTAGGAGGAGCCTCACTGATTCAGAACAGGCTGTAATTAGAGGATTGATTTCTCAATCCCTTTAAAAATAGTGAAAAGATGCCTGAAAGTCAGGATATCTAGAAGGCCACAGACACAAGGGAAGGTAAATATGTGAAGATCTCCTGTTTAAATGCTTTGGACAAAGCTTATGCTCAAAAAAAGATGAGAGAGAGGGAGGGAAGTTTCGCTAATTTGAGATCAGATTATGAGGTGACTCTGTATCTAGTGTATGGTTGTCATTAAACTGCTTCTGGTAATTTTGTCATGTAACACAGTTGGTACCACTTCAGGAAAACCAAAGCTCTGAAAATAAAAGTGAGGGCCTAAGGAAGGTTACTCTCAATTTAATACTGGGGTTTGAGAAAAATCTCCCACATAGAATGCAGGTAGACACTCTGCATCCTGCTCTAGAAGCAGATATCCACTCCAACATACCCTACAAACTCAGCACTGCCATCCTTTACCTAGATTTCCTGACATCCAGTCTGACAGTACAACTGTTCCTCTCAGTGCTCCTAATTTGTTCCGGGGTACGTCAGCTGACTTTGCTTAACCATTAGGAATGGGCAGATTACCAAGATGTACTTATGCTAGTTAACCCAATCTGACTAGTTTTTCTAATGTGATATCAGGACCAATCATACCATTGACACTTCCAGATGTGATGAACCTTTTCATTGTTAACCTCTGATGGAGAGGTGATGACAGCACATGTAGAAGACCAAGGGTGAGTAATCCCTGTACAGCTGTTTTCACAGTAGCCACTGATTTCCATCCATGTCTTTTCTTCTTAATATAAACATGAAGGTGAATATGCATTGCGATGCTCCTGTCCTGTCGCACCCTTCACCACAGGTGCTTTTGAAATTATTTTAGGATGGAGAAAGAAACTTTATGGTCTTTCTTTCTTTCTGGGTAAATAAATGTGTCCCTTTCCATTAGTGACATGTGCTGAACATGCACTATAACAAAATGCTAAAACTTCTCTCAAATATTTGTGGAAAAACATTTTCTACCACCTTCCTTGAAACTTTTTCAATGAACACTAATTGATAAGAATAAATTATATTTTTTCTTGAAGAATGTGCAGAGAAGGAGAAATAATCACAAAGCCGTAGTCTCAGAAGATTCCTCCATCTAGAAATGCTAGGTTTTAGATTGTGGGGTTTTTTTGTTTTCTAATTAACAATAAGTCCCATGTCCATCCTCACCTTTTCAGTAACTGAAGAATAAAGCACCCAGCAGAACTGACCTCAACATCTGCAAACTGTTCATCTCATGTATTTCCACGTATGGTTTATCCTGAACCCTGACAATGCTGTGCACAGACTGAGAGAAAAATTGGGCATGGTGCAGCTATAGAAGTCTCCAGTGCTCAGGCTTTAGCTGTGACTCTACTTCTTTGTTCTAACAAACCCATTGTAATTCAGCTCAAAAGAGTTAGGCATGCAGCTTTCCAACACATTGTGTGCGGTTGTATCTACACAACTCCCATTTGTTTCAAACACGAGGGGGAAAAAGAATATCTTAGCAGGCTTTGTGGGGAAGCGCAACGTGACCCACTAAAAAGCCTAATCAAGGATACTAGAGAATAGATGAGGAAGAGATTTGTTTATGGTAGGATTTTTTTGCTTTGTTTTTGTAAATTGTTTCAAATCCATGAAGGAAGGAAGCTATAGCATGGCCAAATCCCATTGGATTCACTGTCTAGCATCCACAGGGGCTCCTCAACTGATCAAATGACGGCATTGGTACAGATGTGTCAGTCAAGAAATACAGATACTTCCACATTAATACATCTAAGAGAGCAGATGCTTCTCTTCCCCTCTGGTCTGAGGAAAAAAGGTTCAGCAGGCATTACATGGGTCGTTTCACACAGTCAATCAAACTTTAAGATAAACTACATTTGAAACCCAAAACTTTGTGGTTTTGTTCAACGTGGACAACACTGAAGAGCCTATGGACTGGGAGAGGACTTTCTCATTTCCCGTGACCCTTCTGGGGAGAAACGATAATGCTCCCCAACATAACTTAGCTGGAGGATCGAAGACTGCACAGCCAAAAAAAACCCTCTCACACTTGGCTGTCATTTAGCCCTGGCAGCAACTAACATCACTGTGTGCTTCCAGCCTTAGCCTGAGGCGTTGTCTGCACTGAGAGTCCTATTTCCATGCAAACACTCAGCTGGGACTTGACTTCACGTTACCTCCTCCATTTGTCCCTTTGCAATCTGATCAGGCCACAGTTCTCATGGTTTTCTCTGTTTGGTCTCTTACAAAACTGTGGGCACCTAATGCAGCCAGGAACAGATCCTTTTTATTGCTAATAAGCACAAATGATGCTTTAGTCACTTTTTGGACGGCACAAGTCTAAATCATAGAGCAGTTATCCATCTGGAGCTGAAGGGACTGGATTCAATGTTCAACAGGAGACAGCCCTGATGATCCTGCCAGGGGTCTACTCCAGTAATTAGGCTGATCAGGGGAGAGACCATCCTGCACCATCACCTCTGAAACTAGACTGCTGCAATAGCGAGGAGCTCAGCACTTCTGGGGCAGGAAAGAATGCACGTTGGTGGAGGAGCTGCTGTTTGAGCTTCCATCCTTAGAGAAAATCTATCCATCAGGGTGATGTTGAAATGTGCAGTCCCTGAGGTAGGAATCAGGATGTGAAACTCAGGATTTCACACCTATGTTGAATGCCAGGGTCCTTAGGCATGCATGCAAATCCTTTTTTGAAGCTAGATCGTGGCCTCCCTGGGAGCATGAGTACTGGTTTCGATGTCTCCATTCAAAAATGTTCTCGTTTCCCTTTTCACACTCTTCAACGATGTATGTAAGGAGACAGAAAAGCTCTGTTGGATTCGTTCAGTCATTTCTTGGCTTTTTTGTCCCATCAAGTTAAATTGTCTTGAGCAATGCCTCCTGTGAATGATTATTTTCAGACTATCCTACCCATTAGGAAGCTTTTTCTTGATACACATTCCAAAACCTCCATTTCTTAATTCCATCCCATTATGTTTACTTATCCCCTTACATAAGCAACTTTTTGTTCCCTAACTGCATCTCAAATCCATCTGCCCAGTTACCAGTTTCATGCAGAATAGTACGTATTCAATTAACTTCTTTTTTTCTTCTGGAGAAACCTTTTTACCCACAGATTGCTTCTGGTAGTCTTACTGGGACAAGGGAATATAAAAAATGGCCTAAAGCTACTGCTCTGACAAAGCAAACGTCCAGCAGCAGTAACTGCAAAGAGAATCAAGCTGAAAATAAGAATTTCAGGAGTCTGTAATCACATTAACAAACCCCACTAATTTAATTGGAAATTATTTTAAACCCTGGTTAGTTCAGTTATGGATTTATTCAAGTGACCATCAATTTCTGAGGGTTGCAGCATTATTATCCTGCCAAATTTCTGGCATAAGCACAGCTACTTGGGCAGAAAAATAGCTTTGCTCACTTCTGCTACAGTTCTTGATAGCTGGTACAAATTCCACCAAACAAAACATTTCCCTACATAAACCACACCTTAAGTAGGAAGTTTTTATCACCTAATCTGTTTTATCAGCTTTGAAAAGTGGACTAAGCTATGTACCTTAAAAACCTTTTGTGTATGTCTCCTCACTCACCTGTGACCCAGCTTTGTTAAAATGACTCAGACTGACAACTGTAATTTAAGAATCTGGTGAATGTGAACATGCAATATCAGTGGAATAAATTCACAAACCAAATGCCAAGCCTGAATAGTGATCTGTACCTGCATTGGCAAATGGGTGATTTGCAGTATTTTACAACCCTAATTTCTAAAGTTGAACCCTTTAACCCAACACTACCCTTTTAAAATTAACTATTTTAGAAAACAGCTGATAAACAAGTAGCAAGAAAGTCCAGAAAAATTGCTGTATACTTTCTCTGACCTTAAGAAAATTATATAAAATTATTCACTATTCATCTGTTGTCATATGGAACCACAGATAAAGATTCGACATTTCTTTAGTGCATTTGCTCATCATAAGTGTTTTCATTAACATTCATCAAGATTATTCTTCATTTTCTTGAAAACGGTTAACCTGAACTTTGGGAACCAGCAAGTTTCTTCTCAGAGTTGTTTTCGGAAAGAATGAAAGTGCTACAAACTTTTGGCAGCTCTGACTTGCTTCTTTTAAAGGTTAAGTACAACACAATTTCACATTGTTCTTTTTTTTAGCTCCCTGGTCAGGCCAAATTTATGCTGACATCACCTAGAGTACATCACCAGTGGACTTAAGACACAGTGTCCTAAGACTTGTAAATATTTTCAACCATGTCAGACAAGGAACTGTTAGAACAAGTGGAAAACACCAGGTGCAATACCTGTCAGTAAGGTCCTTTCGGCCTAAAACTTATACAGGGGAGAAAAAGAAAGCCCTACTACCATGCCCTTATGACCTAATATTGTGAGAGAGCTCAATATATTTCATCTTCAAAATATCACCTGTGTCTCTCCAGCTTTCCTTGCTTTTGGAAGCCCTCTAGAACCTGTCAACTGCCTGCTTGTTCGGCCAAGTTAAGAGGACAAGTAAGGAATTTAAGTAAAACTGGTGCAATCCTTTTTGCAGTGGCCCTTTCTCCTGTGGTTGCACGTGCCTTAAGCAAGGATAACCCTGGATGCTGGATCTACCTTGCTCAGACATATTAATCAGAGAAAGATCGGTTGTACTTGAAGCTGAACACTCCCAAAGAAATGCATCCACGTACTCTTCCTTCCCTCTTAGCCTCACCCTCGTCTGTAAATCAAGCAAGAAATAAACCAGATCCCCTCTACTTCTTGCTATCAGTACTCTAGATAATCCTGCTTTGGTAACGATCCATATGGGTAATAATCAATCAAAGGGAGCGGATTAACGGCAATAAGAAAACGCATTGCAGCAAGAGAGTTTCCCTTGCATCCTGGCTCCTGATCAGAAAATTGTCGGGACAAGCACCTTCTCAGGCTAATTGCTGACAAATGTTAGATAAACAGCCTGTTATCACCATCACCTCCCCTCACTTCTAAGAGGGGGGATGCAATTACAGCCTTAAGTATTACACAGAACGTGACATCCATTTATTGTTCTTGTTTCACACAAACGGGGATTTATCTTCTTTCATACAAGCAGATGTTTTTACGAAAGGCTCACATTTGGAGAAGAGGCAGGCCTGGGAAATTTCTGGGCAAGGGGCAGGAAGGGCAGGAAGGCTACAGAAAAAGAAATGCCTCGTTATATTTGTGAAGTGGCAGGTGCCGTGGCAGAGCCTGTCTGTGACAAGAGGTATGGGACAGGGCAAAGCCGCTGGGCCAGCGGCAGGAACCAGAGTTTGGAGATACCAACCAATCCCTACCTACAGCCAGTAGTATTTCCCCCCCGTACACCATTGGAAAAGCCCTACTCAGCTGAGAAGAAGGAAGTAAGGAGGGAGAAAATACCATACTGTGTGCAGCAAAATGTCCACTCGGGCCCTTGTCCTCCCTTCGCTGCTGCTCACAGGAAATACTTGTGGCAAAAGCATGAGATGTAGCATAGCAGAAGGGCACTTGTCATTTATGTCCATGTCATTTATGGCTTTACAAACCTCCGTTATACCTTCACTCTCTTTTCCAAGCTGAAGAGGACAGTCTATTCAGTTTTGCAGCAAGCAGAAGTCATAGAATCATTGAATTATCTAGGTTGGAAGGGACCTTTAAGATCATCTAGTCCAACCATCAACCTAACTCTCATAAAAAAAAACCTTCACTAAACCATGTCTCTAACCTCTATGTTTACCTGTCTTTTAAATACATCCAGGGATGGTACCTCAACCACTTCCCTGGGCAGCCCATTCCAATGCTTAATAACCCTTTCAGTGTAAAAATTTTTCCTAAAAGATTCATTTCGCACCTCTGAACAAGCTTAGCACCTTTGTCCGTACCTCTTCTCTTACACACCTTTTGAGACAGTGTGACCACAGATTTCAAACCACAGCATGCAGGCAGACCATGCCTGCTGGTGCTCTGCCTTGTCTGACATGTTCCATGGTAATCCTTTACATCCTGATTGCCATTTTAAATAACCTCGGAGCGCTGAGGTCGTATTTTTAATGAACTGCCCACCATCACCCCAAATTCCTTTTCCTGTGTAGTAGAAGGCAGTAAGAGCTCATTCCTTTGTACGTGTTCAGGGATATAGGCCAGAGGTAATTTTCTTGAGTCAGAATTACACTCAATAAAAAGAAGAATTTTACTAACTAGCAAGGAGGGATCAAAGGGCTAAATCTTGATGTTAATTATTTGAGCAAAGATCTGGAATATCTTCCCAGTGATTCAACAGACGGATAATCAGCTGTTCGTACCTGGCCAAGCTACACTGCCTGTGTGTTTACACTCAAGAACGCAGACTCTGAGAGGAGATCACCATATGAAAACAGCTTGATGAAATCCCCTAATGAAATGTGGCTGGCAGCTCCCTGCGTTGCCAATGCTATTATGACATTGGGCATTGTGGACAGATGCATTAGCAGCCAGGCTGCACTAATGAGGTCTCAGCACTTTGCTAAGCACCCCAAACAGCTCTTGGGTTGTTTACCAACTCCTCCAACGCCAGGACAACAGATAAATGAATATGAATTCATACAAGTGTGTATATGACTCCCATGAAGATGCCATCAGGTTAAAATTAATAATATAAGAATAGAGGACAGTGGAATTTACCACTTCCTAACTCTGTTAAACTTTTAAAACTTTTTCTTTAACCTTTTAAAGCAAACAGTCTGCTTGCAAACAGTCTGTTCTTATATCTGACAAACCCATCAGAAATTTAAACTAATTTCCCAGAGTAGGGCTCATTATTGCCCTTAATTTAACATTTTACTAAATACAACATTCAGGTATGTCTGAACATTCAGAAATAATATCTCCAACTTTGCTCTACTTTCCGTTTTCGTGACAAATTCAGTAAGGAGAAAAGCAACTAAATATTATTGAACAGACCTGTGAGAAAGGAAACAACATGAAAATTTTAATGTTATTTGCAAATTTTCACATGCTTCCTACTGTCTTTGTTCATCCACTCCCCATACGGAAGACCCCTGGGTAAGCAGAGGGGATATGGCTCATGCATTCTAATTCTGCCAACGTGTTACTGTCACCTTCTACAGCAATTTCTTAAAACAGTGCAATTGATTCAATATAAGACAGAATGTACTTTCTAAATATGTAGTTGGTCTGCTCATACTGTACCAAAAAATACTACCTTATACCTATACCTTACACCTACCCAGGTCATCATTGACAGGAAACTTTGCAAACATAAGAGCATCATTTTATATAATTTAACACTTATTTAATACTGGGGACAAATTACTGTGTTATAGCAAACTATGGAGTACTTTTTAAGTGAAATATTGCAATTAAAAGCCCTCTACAGGATAATGTTCATTGGTAGATTTTCTTGAGGAAGAACTGAGGAATTAAGTCTGCATTTTTCAGACTTTTGCAGGATTGCATTTAAATCTAGATACATAAAATGTTAAATAAGCAAGCGCATCACTTGAAATTATACCCTTGAAATATATACAGGAATTTGTAATATCAAAATAGGTGTGAAATGATATCTTATAGTGGCTTTACCATGGGATAAGGAGTAGGCTTGGTAAACGCAAAATCATGGCTTCTGCACAACTGAGTAAGACAGTAGGAACTGGATGGTGTTAGCACATACCTAACAAATCTCAGTAAAAAGAAATCTGCTGGCTCCCAAATTGACTAAAAGCAACCTCTAAGATGATCATGAGCAAACAGGAAATATTCCAAAGAGATGTTGTTGAGTAAAGTACTGAAAACTGTCCCGTACACTGTGGATGCTCCCATGATGTGGAGCTAAGATCTCATGTGTGGATTGCTGCCTCATGCACAGGAGCAAGTCAGCTCATGTATTTTTATTGAGCAACCCCAACAAACACAGAAATCCAAAGGACCTGTGGGAAGGACCTTTCTGCCTACTGCAGTCAGAAGACTCACAATGCACCATCTAGTCTTAGTGAACTCCTTTTTCTCGGTGATACTTGCAGAGGGGAGCACACACCTGATGGAAAAGACAGAACTGCTAAGAGAGATTACTATGTACATCTTCACTGAGACAGATTGAACCATTATAATAACTGTTTCTCGTAGCTACCTGTAATTTCTGCACCAACCCCAGTAATTGGTGGCTTGGCAAAAGCATCCTGGGTAAGGGACAGGCAATTTTGTTTTAAATGCTCAAAGTGAAGGCAAATCCACCATCACTTGGGAAGTTATTTCAGTGTTTTTCTTTTCTTTGACACCCCAAGAAATTCTCAGGCTCTGTTTTAGGAGGTTTTTTTTTCTAATTATGTTTTAGAACTTTACATAGCAAAACATCTATGGCTCATAGATAATTTACTTTTTGAGAAATTACATAAAACTTCACGTGTCAGAGCACCAGTCAATCACTAGATTTGACAAGGAATGTCAACTCTATGTATGATGTATGATCAGATCAGATGTATGATCTGGGTGGTGATGATTTTTAATTTCTTTCTTTCACAAATAGTGTGAACAACCATGGAGTCATCATGGGAACCAATGTCTCTCCAATGTCCTAGGCTCCTTTGCAGGTACATATTTCCTACAAAACAACAGACTTCCTTCCCATTGTAGAGTACAGCAGATTCAGGGACGTAAATTATACAAGGTGTGCAGTAGGCTGTGATGTCCAACACATGAAAGCAACACACAGCTGGACTACATCTCCATCTCTGGCTGCATGGGCAGATGAAGATTAAACTGGCAGTGAAATGCCTTGATGTTTCTAACTGTAAATGTTTTTTAAAAATTTATTTCTTGAGAACCTTTCCCTTCTAATGACCCCTTTGGGGCTGAGGAATCTATTCATTTCAGCAGGTTTTGTTCTGCCACAAAGTAATATACACTCTATAAAAAATAAAAAAAAAATAAAAAATCTCGAGTCAGTGATTTTTCATTATTGTTTGCAACAGGGATTTCTGCGTCTGCTCATGAATCATCCAGCCTTGCCTATTCCAGAGAGGAGCTACTACATGAAAAGAGCAATGGCCTTATTGCATACAGAAATATCCTCCTCCCTATGAATGCAGCCTGCAGCATCACCTCATCCTGCTGCTGGCAGATCCCTGCACATTTGGCAGGTAGGTTTCCTCCTCAGCAAAGCAGTGGTCTGCTGGGAGATGAGTATTTTCTCTTTCACTGACAAAGCAAGCTCCCTTCCCCCTCACCCTGGTCCAAGGCTTTCATAAAAGGTAATCCTTTGTTCGAACACATCCTCAGCTCCGTGTGCTCAGGGCAAGAATCAGACATTTGCTGCTATCTCTAGCCTGAGTCCTAAAATAAAATGCTGTCATGGCAAAAATGATATTTTAAAGCACGTGATTTAATTAATACTACAAACTCCTAGGATAATGCTGTTTCCAATTTAATGAAAGAATTTCTTCCAGCTTTCATTTATTTATTTTTAACAAAGACAATAGCCCTCTTTGCATCTCCTGCTGTCAGCATGTAGTTCCAGCCTGTCCCAAACTAACCTGCTTTCTCCTGTACCACACTCTTTAAAAATGATGCACAGATGTCCCTGTGTATGTTTTTTGGGTTGCTTGGGGTTTTTTAAGAGAAAAGGTTATTTGCCATTTTAGGGGCAAAGGCTTTGGAAACAAAATAATCTGAAGCAAGTTTTAGAACATTATAAAAAGTAAATAAAACAAACAAAAAATCAAGCAATGCTGCAAGGCTTGCTGCAGATGGCTGGGAGCAGCACCTCATTTTTCATTATGGGGGGTGGTTGGTGACTTTATTTTTCTTGGCCCTGAGAAAGACCAAGCATTCCTTAAGCCATGTAAATATGCAGCTACATCTCACTGAGCGCAAGAAGAGCATATACATTAGTGGCTTTTCATCAGACATATGGTAGCTGCTTTAGGACTTGGATTTCAAGGGGGTAAGAAGGGGTAATGGAGTTCATGGGAATGTCTCCAATCCCTTCCTGTCCCAAAGCTGTTCCTGTAAAATGTTGTTAACAAGGTATTTGTGATGCCTTCAGAGCAAAACGTGAGGGATGGTTTATGAACACAGAAAGTGCTGTCTCATCTAATACCTTATCACCAACTGTGGCCAGCATGGTGCACTTCAAAGATGGACATGACTGACCCAGGCCACCCACGGAGGTTTATACCTAACTCTACTAGTTAAGGATGGTCCCAAGGTCTGAAGCATTGGGAATTTTCCCTTGGAGGCCACAAGCCTGTTCACCTTCTTTGTGACAGTTGGCTTGTCACGGACACAGCAGCTACACGCAGATCGAGCGATCAGGATGTGACCCTAAGTCATTATTTCAGAAAACAGTTGCAAATAAGGCATTGAAAACACATGCTGCACTTACAAACCAGAGAGCTGTCATTGTTAAATGATATCACAGCTGGCAAAGAGGAATTCTTCTCTGGTGAAATGCCCCTCCTGACTAATTTCGTGGATACATTCCTCCTCCCTGTTGTTCATTGTCTGAATTGACTTGAGCTGTCCTTGCAGTCTGTGGTGCAAGCCTCGGATTTCTGTTCCCTGTAGAAAACATATAAAACAAATGAAGAAAAAAAAATATTGACAACACCAGACTCTTGCCTAACACTGGGTATATGTAATAAGTTCTTTTTCAAATGGATTGAAAACATTTTGTCTGGCGTTTTCAAGTTTATGTTCATTTTTCTGGAAAAACAGAAGTGTCTGGATCTCCTATATATCTCTGCATATCTCAACCTCTATTTAATTGTAGTTGTAAAAATAAAATCTGAGTGTTCAACAAGTCTTTCTTGTTGGGATCCCAAGAAAAATCTTACCTGAATATGAGGACAGGAGTCAGAAGACACTAATAGAACATTTGGCTAAACATTTATAGCTCAAGTTTGCAAAGTAGGGAAAATTCTCCACCCCTTAAGATACAGTAAAAAATATAATTTCTCTTACATTTTTTTCTAAGCATTAGATAGTCTAATCCAACAAAGCAGGTTGGGGTTTTTTTGGTGGTGGGTTTTTTTTTTTTTGCATACGTTCTCTTACTAATCTTTTGGTTTTGTGTTCAGGAAGATGTAGGATTGACACAGGTTTTAGTATGAATGACAGCATAAGAGATCCTAATTAGGCCTAGGGGAAAAACTGGTTCTTGTATTTCAATGAACAAATTTTTTAGATGAGGAAGAAAATATGCTCAGGTGGAAGAGACATAGCTTTAAGTTTTGTGGTTTTTTAAAGAGGACTCTGAAAACTTTATGTTTTGAGGCAAGACGCCTCTTTCATCTAACTCACAAGTTCTTTTCATTTTCTGAACTTACTCAATGTAAAAAAGGAAAGCAAAAGGAAAAGTTTTTCAAAAAAGGAAAAAATAAAATTTTTAACATATTTTAAAATTTCAAAATTCATCCTTTCTTTCTGCTAAGACTGTTCACTGGATTTTCCTACAAATCCTTCTGCAAAAACAATTTTTGGCACATGCATGACTACATGATGCTTTTCCTGTAAGTTCAAGGACTATGGATTCCCTGATACATCCCTAAACTAAGACTAAATGTGGTGATCAATTCACTCCATTCACATTATTGGATCTAGAGCCTGGTGCCTCTGTAGGAGGAGCGCAAAGAGGCAAAACGTATCATTTATTCCCACCAGTAGCTGCAGTGTGTTCTCGGCACCATGATCTGGCTCTCACCACCAGAGCTTTTTCCAACAAGGATCTACATTTAGACTGAGAGGTCTCAACTCTCAGGTAGTGCAAACTGGTATTGTCCTTTAAGTGGGCAGAAATACAAAAATCCCCCAACACAACAGAGAGGAAAGGAAAATAATATATATATTTTGCTCTGGGATCTTAAGGATCACAGTTATATTGGATTTTTCACCGAGGGTTTTGCAATCTCGCATCGGCAGTTTCTTTACTAATCATTACATTTCATAATGCCTTGCTGTGGATTCAGCCTCCCAGTGCCTGCTGCTTGCAAGAAAAGATATTGAGATTAAAACAAGCCACAGTACAAGAACTTTTGTTATTAACATCTTTGTCCTTTCCCTACTATAACTCTACTCACTTGTGCAAGGAGCTGCACTGATTGAGTTATAAAGAAGATGAGTGGGAAGATAACAGAAGGATCATCTCACATAAAGAACGTAAAAAAGGACATTGATGATAGCCACAAGCAGGGAGAAAAGGGGGAGGAACCATGGCTGAAAGGGCAATACCAACAGCAGGAACCATTTAACAGCACTGACAACGTAATATCAATAGTAATAAAATAAATATTAGTGCTGCATCCCTGTTTCCTTTTCCCCACTATATAACTCTTCTTCTTGCTTGGTATTTGAAAGCTGAACTGTTTTGTTAGTAATCAGTAGAATGGTGAGAACTTAAACAAACCTGTTTGGCAAGAAAGCTCACTTGAAAAAAAAATAAAAACAAAGCAACTTCCTAAGCCAAGAGAGAAAGAGAGAAAGAGAGAATAATTAAAGTCAACTGCGAAGTCTCCAAGGAAAAAAGAAAAAAAAAAAAGGAAGACTTAATTATGCACTAGTTTCTTTTCCTAGCATGTTTCTTGACTTGGCACAGCTGGAAAATTGAAAGCTTACTGCCAAAATATCAGTTGTGCCTCATGTGGGCTCAGTGCTCCAGTGCTCATAAAGTTGTGTGCGTGTGTTTTTCTCTCACTTTGTCTGATTGCACGCTAAGATAAAATAATGGACTCAGTGAGATAAATGCTGGCAACTGTCTGGATTTTCAGTCTAGCGGGCAGGGTCTCTGCAAGGAACCACGAGGGGCTTTTTGAACATAAGCTGGAGCTCTCATCCAGCAGTAAGAAGCCACTTTTGAAACTAGCTCTTTTTAGAGGACACTACTGTCAGTCCCTCGGCCCACTCACCATTTTGCAGTGACAAATCGCTTTCTGAGAACACGCTCCCGCTGAAGGATGTGCAACAGAGTTAAAAATTATTTTTGTTTCATGAACTCCTAAGCTTCCCTTTCTAACTTGCAGACAATGAGCTTTCTGTACAGTCAGTCCTATGGTAGGCCTGTAAAAGGATATGAAGTTTAACACAGAAGCAAGCCCCAGGCTACACAGGACAACTCACCCGTGAAAATACTGACCCTATTCATCCAAATATTAAATACAATGTATATATTTAAATCAGAAACTGACACCAGCTTTGAAAGAAGCTGGAGAACTGTATGTGATAAAGCTGCCAGATTTCTAGTCACTGGGAGTAGGGACTAAATTCGCTGCCCAATTAGTGCCTATTTCTTCAATGAGATCTTTCTCAGATTTAATTTCATTTTACTTATAACTTTCTTGTGACTTCACTTCCTCTTTTGCTGACTTGTCTCTAGTTATGACAGGGAATATTGTAGATCATTACAACTAAAAATAAAAAGCCCTCATATATATATATATATATTTAGACTTGCAAAGATAGTCATATATCATTGTGACACTATGACATAAATAAAAATACAGTTTCCAGCTAGTAAAAACTAACATGGCCCTTATCATATCAACACGGGTCTTAACATGATGGAACGCTTTGGGGATTTGCAAACCAGCCCTTGGCCCCACATAATTAGTAGTGGGACTTTGTCAGGCAGATTTCCTATTGAAGGGTTGTGGCACTGTCTGTAGACGGCTGGAGGTTTTGCAGTCTGACAAACTAGTTCTGAAGAGAGTTACTCTCCTATATCTGTAAAAGACTCCCTCGACAGGAACAGACAGATGATTTTCATACGTGATACTCATGGCAGATTATCATACAGCTGAAATAAAATTCCTTTGTCCCTTTCCTTTCTTCACAGGTTCTGGTGGCATGCCAAAGTAAGTCAGAATGCAAGTGTGTGGTGCTTGACTTGGCTGCCTACTATTCTATCTGCTTTCCAGACTGGTTCTGTCGGTGGGATGGTAGCTTCAGCCTCTCTGTGCTTTCTTATGCCAGCTGGAAGAGTTGAGGATCACTTGGCTCTAGCATCCATTAAGAGATTTGGTGCAGAAGGGATGAAAGAAAACACTGAACTTTATCTTGTGAGGACCTCTCATGGGTTATGATGCCGGGAGCAGGGGGGACACATCACCTGGGGCCATGGCACTGTAGACAGGTAGTTTTAAGACACAGAAAGAGTATGTTATGGTGCTTGCAGGCACTAAAGGCTGGCAAGGTTACATCAAACATTGTTCCAGGCACAAGTATGAATCATGCTTGGGTGAATTAAGACGTTTGTTAGCACTACCGAAACGCCCTTTGAGGCACAACACCCAGGCTCCTCCCTCCCTCTGCTAACATTTTTATAGCCTTTGCTTTTTATTGGCTTGGTGAATTGTGTGTGCACCATTGGTAAACATTCTAAATCATAGGAAAGGCTGGTCATAGTGCTTTTCCCCACAATTAATAACGTCTTTGGTAATTATATTTGTTCTTGAAGTTCTTTATAGAAGACTTTCCCACCATTACTTGTGACTCTTCTTTATCCTCTATCATGTGATTGTTTTATTGCAGGAACATGGGATTACCCTATTATGCCTAGCACCTCCCACCAACACTTGGCTTAAGATGGTTATTTTGTTCATATTTTCCTTTTATGTTTCTCAGTCTTCTCTGGCTTTCTTCCCTTGAACTCTGGGAACAATGATGGAACTGGAATGTGGAGAAGCTTAATGAAATATGAAAACTGGTGACAGAATAAGATGTGATAAAAAACAGTTTTAAGATTTTCAATAATCCATTCTTCTAAAACTTCACAATCCCACAAATGGGATACAACATAGATGAGCCAAAATATATCAGCCAAAAGAGCAACTGGATTGCTTTTGGTACCCTGCAAATGGAGGTAGATTAGAGTCTTACCTGTTTACATTCTGCAGCAGAACATGGATCAAAACTTATGAAATGTTGAGCTTACCAATTCTTCACTGCTTCTCACAGAAGTTCACGAGAAAGAGTATATACAGGGACAGATAGAATAAAGATGCTTTAACTGGTAGGTGTGATGTTCTTAGGTTATAAATCAGGCAATATTTGAAAGGAAGAGCAGTATCATTTCTTAAAATAGCTAAGATATCCAGTTTACTTGCACACTTAAAAGCTTGGCCCCCTTTTTCTGATTGAAACTGTTACTATTACTTCTTCATACAAACCTACTGCAGATTTAAATTGACCTCAGTCAGCAGAAGAGTTTTCCAGAAGAACAGAGGGGCAGGCTAGATTAGCAACATGACTTACTTGTTTCTCACATCTAAACTACTTAATTCAGATGAAAACTGCCATCCCATGCCCATAATTGTAGTAGATCCAGTCTGCTCCTTCTGAAATGTATCTGTTCATGGAAAGCAAGAGGCATGGTAAAGGGCAAATAGGCAAATATTCTGTTTCTTTGACCAAGCCGTGAACATTTTTTACCTATTCTTCTGGAAGCCCTGTATCCCCAACATAAGTAAGGATGTGAAGGTGATGCAAGACATGTCCACCTGTGACTTTTTCTCACTCTGTGGATTTATCCAAGCTTAAAATATAAGACATGCTGAAAACCTTACAATCTGAGATTGTAGAGACTATCAACTTCGGAATCTCCTACCGTGAAGGTATTTTCAAAATATGAGCTAAAAGATGGAGGGAGTTCTAGTCTGAGACTATTTTAAAAAAAATAAAATAAAAAACCAAAAGCCACAACCAAACAAACAATAAACTCCAGGAAGAATAGTTCTCCAACACTAAATGAAGTCTGCGTCTATCTGTCTAACTGTATGCTGCCAATACCAAGCAGTGACATATAACAGCCTTTGCCTCTGCCTACAAGCACAATGGAGAGACAATAATGAATTTGGCATTTCACAGATTTCAATTAGAAATGAAGGGGCCTGAGAAGAGTTCCAGAAAAGAGACAAAGGGACTTGAGCTGTTGAATGGGACACATCCTTGGGGTTTGTTTGTTTGTGTTTGAGTCCTATTGATAGGGACCTCTTGGAGCATTTACTCTGTGTACGGGTGGCTGGAGAGGCTTCCTTTGCCACTTGCCAAGGCACAAGAGTGGTGAGGTCTAGAGTTTCTAGACAAGGACTGTCTCTCACTGTGGGTGAAACCTGACTCTTGGCTCCACCAAATGGGATTTCTGTCACTGGCATTAGTGGGCCAGGACTCGGACCAAATTGTTTTCACAGTTCCCGGCACAGTGATGTTCCCACCTCAGGTAAGTCCTTCAGACAGCAATTTCACAAAAAGTGGTGCCTTTTACCAGAAGGGCCTCCGGCGCCATGTTCAAAATTTAAATGCTTAAAATGAAAATTTGCATCACTACAAAAGCAGTAAAACATGAAAAAATATAAGCAGAATTTCTTCTGAGAACTTTCTAGTCTTTTTATATCATTTTAAGAAGCAAAGATACTTCTAAGCATATTCCTTGAACACTACAAAAATAACTAGGAGAATGAAAAGATGGTACAGTTTACTTATGATAATGATGGTAACTGTGTATTTTTCTGTCCAGGGATACCAACACATTAAGGACCCACACCCTAGAAATACTAACACCCAGAGCACGATCTATAGAAGGGAAGACTTGTGTTTGCTGTTTTACCAGGAAAAAAAAAGATATTTCCATTCTTCCTGTTACAAAACAATATGAAAAAAAAATTTCATTTCCCATAAAACTTAAATTATAAAATATGATTCAAAAGTAAAAATAACACACTGTTCTGATTCTTTTCAATTTTTACAGATATTTTTGGTTAAAAATTATGGCAATGGAATGTTAGCCCTTTCTTTCATGAGAACATTATAAACGTAGGTTTACTTAATAGTTTTTAAACTGTTGTTTACTATGAAAACAATATTTTTCATGAAAGACCATTTTTGTTGAAAAAATGTAGGCAAGTCCCTTCAGCACTCTGAGATATTTTTTTATTAGCATTAGCTTCTTTTTAACCATGAAAGTGAGGCCCAGAAAGATCAAGACTGTATTATTCTCCAGATAATTGCATTTCTGATCTACTGCGATGTCATTTCAGAAAGCTCTGGGTCACTGCTGTAGTCTTATATGGCAAATGTACAAATTGCCTTGCCTAGTTTGTTCTTGAAACTCAATATTGGCCAAGTCATGGATGGCAAAGATTCCATTTAATTGCAGTTCTTGTTAGTTAAATCACTCATCTCTAACTTTTTCAGGTGGCACCATCGAGTGTGTCCTTCCTGGAGTGCAGTGCTGTCCCCAGGCAGGTGACTTCGGGCAGGCTTTAACTTGTTAACAACAGGCTTCATCTTTCACGGGAGGTCTCAATGGTCTCCCTTCCTGGCTGACGACCTCCAACTCACTCAGAACAAGGATAAACAGCAAAAATCTATCATAAAGCCATCAAACACGCTTTCTTCATCAGCAATCACTCATCTTCTGTGTGACGTCTCTGCTGGGACTAGACTTTACTGTGGAGTTCCCTTTTCTGTGTATTTTACTGAGGTCGAGTAATTATTTTTTTTTTAACATCAACGCCATCACTTTCTAGACTAGCTCCTGAATCAATCAACATTTCATCAGTGTGGGGCAATATGAAAAGTCAGTTGCTCTGCTTTAGCTTTGAATTAACTCCTACCCTGAGAGATGGTGTTTCCTCAAGGGCATCGTCCTTATAAATACGGAAAACATTTTAAATATTTATACAAGATTATATTCCATTTACCCAACATGCTTCAAATCGTTCAGCTACATAGTTCATACTTGTTTCTGAGAACAAGGATCAAACTTACAATTCAAGAGCAAGGATGTTATCTGGTTTTCCTGTATGAAAATGTACACAAAACAGAGCACATGGAATCGAAATGGACTATGTAATATAAATGTTATGTAAATACATTTTGTAAAGAATGAGATTAAAAGGCCCCTAGTTTGACTTCAAGAGTAGTTTTGACTTCAAAAATATAATTTTGACTCCATTAATAAAGAAATCCGGCTCCAGATAGCAAAACAAATTGCTATGCATATAATTCACATGTAACTTCTGTACATTATTTTAAATTTCCTGGATAAGAGATCCAGGATGTTTGTATTCAGATTTTTTTTTTAAAAGGCAGGAAATTGATTAACTGGACAGTAACTAAAGCCCACCAGGCCTATTCAACATAGCCCAATTTACCCACTTATTCCCTTATTACTTGGTTATGCCTTCTTCCTGAGACAGGGAGACTATTGTCTCAGTGGTCTAAACATGTGAAAAGTGTATTTTAGTGAAATCTATATACGTATTTGACTAGAGAGCAATTGGAAAACTAATCTGAAGATACAGTGTTCACAGTGTCAAATGCAGGGAGCAAAATGCAGATAGCACATAATTTATACTGCATTGATATAAATTATATATATTATATGCTAAATGCTATATACTATCATTATATTATACATTATATATACATATATTATACATTGTATATAAGATGTAAAATAAATATTAATAGATTAGCTATAAAAATGACATATAAGGTATAAATACATAATGTATTGTAATATCAGTATGATAACAGTACTAATTAATAGATAATATAAAATACATAACATGGAATATGTAAATTTGAATTTATAATATTGGACTGTATAATACTATCTGTAGTATCATATGGGACTATACCATATACTGTATTATTATATATATTATATTATACATTATATAAATAATGGGCTTTTTCAATATACCATAGAGGTCAAATACTCACATGGAACCCATGCTGTAGTGAATATAATCTAGGTTTCGATTCAGCAGGAATCAAACAATGTTAAACACATGCATAAATGTTTTGTTGAAATGTGGCCTTTTAAAGGAATATTGCCTTTAGATTTGAATGGGGAGTTCCACACAGGAATTTCAGAGTGATTGGAGAATAACATTAGGAAGCACCATCACATATTAACCAGGTGCTCCAGTTCAGGGCTTTTTTATTTGAAGCAACGGCTGGAGTATTTGTTGGTTTTCAGAAAGGCTAAAATTCAAGGTATGAGGGTAAAACTCAACTGAGGATAAAATTCACAGTGCCTTTTGGCTTTCAGCTGTAGATCTTCCCATTGCTATGGCCCTCAAATGCCTAAACCAAAAACTTCTTATGTCCTGTTCAGTGCCAGGGAAGCCCTTGAATGTAAACTCCAGTGTTCTGCTCATAGATCCAGCCTGTTCTTTAGCAGCCGTGAGTTCTCGTGGCAGTGAGAGCTGCATCCCTGTCAACTGAAACAACAAAGAAGAGCACACAGTGCTGTACACAGAGGAAATCATACAGATTAGCTGTGTTTATACAAAATTTCAAGACACTATCGCAAGTCCATCATAAGAGCCAGGAGGCTGCTGACTTACAGAAGACCTCTGCCTGGTACTTCATGGAACTGTGTAGGACCAAAAATAAATGTGTTCTGGTCCTGTTCAATTCTTTAATCCAAACCTTAGGTGTGTGTCCGAATAGGGCAGAGGCAGCTCATGAGTGAGTGAGTGATCCTGCTCTGGCACTTTTGAGGCTGGACTCAAAAGTGGTGGAGATCTGTCCACCACCTCCAGTGGACTTCAGGACATCCTCTGTACACTTCATCTGCTTTTGCAACCCTTACTTCTACAACCACCGCTTTGTAGAATGTACACAGCAGGTCGGTGCTGAAAGTACAAATTTTACTTGGGAAAGTGGAACTGTGTGACATTTTCACCTCAATCTCTCCTAAACCAAGGGAAGTCGCTTTCTTGTGCTCTAACTCTCTCTCAGAGATCACACCTCAGCTCTGGTTGTGATCACCTAAGCCCACCAGCTCAGGATGTTATGAGACTCCACCTGGAGTACTGTGTCCAGCTTTGGGGTCCTCAACATAGAAAGGACATGAACCTGTTGGAACGGGTCCAGCGGAGGGCCACGAGGATGATCAGAGGGATGGAGCACCTCCACTATGAAGGACAGGCTGAGAGAGCTGGAGTTGTTCATTCTAGAGAAGAGAAAGCTCCGGGGAGACCTCATATCAGTCCTCTAATATCTGAAGAGAGCCTACAGGAGAGCTGGGGAGGGACTCTTTGTCAGGAGGTGTAGTGACAGGACAAGGGGTAATGGTTTTAAATTGGAAGAGGGTAGATTTAGATTAGATATCAAAAAGAAACTGTTTACTGTGAGTGTGGTGAGGCACTGGAACAGGTTGCCCAGAAAAGCTGTGAATGCCCCATCCGTGGAGGGGTTCAAGGCCAGGCTGGATGGGGCTTTGAGCAACCTGGTCTGGTGGGAGCTGTCCCTGCCCATGGCAGGGAGTTGGAACTCAATGATCTTTAAGGTGCCTTCCAACTCTAACCCTTCTATGATTATATGATTATAAACCCATGCTATAGTATACAGAGAAGTCAGCACCAGGGCAATTTGGCTCCCCCAAAGCCAATATCAAACCTCCTCCAGTTCCCGTGATACAAGGTCAGGCAAAGGCAGAAAACTTCAGAAAACTCCCTCCAGGATGTTTGTTCAGACAGTGCACAATCCTAAGGTGTTAAGGGAGTTTTTATTTCGCTGGTACTTAGCCAAATTTCTGTTTACCCTGGGAAGTCAGGACTTGTTGTACTCAGAAAGAAAAATCTTAAGACCTAAAAGAGAAGCAGAGACTGGTAATTCCTTTGATCTCATCCATCCATCACTGCTGTGTCAGAAAGGACAATGCAGACCAACATACTTAAAATAGTACTACCAACATCCTTGGTAGCCTTTATGCAAGTTTTTTAATTTTGTGTGCCATCCAGGTACATCCAGGTTAGGACAAGAGGAAATGGCCTCAAGTTGCACCAGGGGAGGTTCAGGTTGGATATTAGGAAAAATTTCTTCACTGAAAGGGTAATCAAGCATTGGAATGGGCTGCCCAGGGAAGTGGTTGAGGCACCATCCCTGGAGATATTTAAAAGACATGTTGACTTGGTGCTTGGGAATATAGTTTAGTGTTGGGGGGGTTGGTTTTTTTTTTGTTGGTGGTGGTTTTGGTTTTGTTTGTTGTTTTCTTTTTTTGTCAGGGTTAGGTTGATGGTTGGACTAGATTATCTTAAAGGTCCCTTCCAACCTAGACAATTCTGTGATTATTGCAGCTTATTGTAAGAAAAGTGAAAGGGGAACTGATAGCCAGGTTAGGCTGAGCAGCACTAGGAAATTCTGTGAATGACACCATAAGAAAATAGGGAATATACCCTGAAACTAATAATTATCTTCTTAATGCAGAGTGCTTCTACTTTTACTAAGGATCAGACAGTTTCAATAATTTATGTTATACCAGGAAACTTGGCCTTGAAATTTCTGGAAGAAATTTGTAAATGAAAGGTACTTTCAAACTGGACAAAGTAATAAGATATAATCTATCTTGACTGCGAAATGGACAAAGTGATTCAAGACATCTCCTTCACAGATAATGTACGTTGGTTTTATATCATTATATATATATATATGTATATATATATGTGTATATATATATATATATCATCATCATTAACAGGCTTAAAGTCTCCTTGGCAGTTTGGGGTGAATGGTGAAGCTGAATTGAAAGTGATAAGGGCTGAAAAAGAAATGCAAGAGAGCTGACAAAAAATACATACACCCACTGGAACTCAGACTCTGCACCTCTTGTGTGAACTGCTGCAGGGCTAATTTATTCACACAAATATTCTATCTCAGCCTATGGCTGTGTTCCACCAAGCCCTGCTGCTTCACCCTGATCTGCTCAAGGCCCATCAATAACTGAATGCCATGGGGAGGTAAGCAATTACACCATGACATCAGGAGGGGCTCCAGGAGGGGTCAGGGCAATCTGGGTTCTGCAGGACTGAGAAACGACCAGGAGCTCCTTTCAGAGGAGGGACCGGGGGGATCAGTTTTGTATCCAGAACCACCACTCATCGTGTTCTGCCCCAGGACATGGACGAGACAGAAGCAAATACAACTGCAATTAGGAAAGCTTGCAGAATAGGGCCATTAATAGCAAAAAAGTCAGTTATTTGTTCTACAGGCCAACAAAGATTGAAGACCATGATGCAGCCAGAATCACCAGATCAGGGCCAGGGTGCAGGGAGGATGCAGGGTGTTGCCTCCTCTGAAGGAGCTGAGGATGGTTGTGGGATGGGGAAAGCAGATCTGTGGGGTCAGTCTTTCTCCTCAGCAGTGCACGGCTGCACCTAACTGTGATTCTTGTCTTCTTCCTCATAGAACCATTTGTTGCTTGTGCTTGGAAACAAAGCTTCCCAATAAGAGCAAAAAAAACTTCCTTATGAAGAGGCCTAACACCTGCTAAAGGCATTAGGTGCTAGGTGAGGCTTTTTTTCTAGCTTCACGTTGCATTTCTGAGCAAAATTGTGAACTTAATTTCTCTTATGCCTCATTTTGGGGGAGAACTCTAGTCTAGCCTGCCCTCTAGTGCTTTGTGGAGCCAGGGATCTGGCTCGTAACACAAGCACTAGAAGAAATCTTGGCATGGCAATGGGTATGTGGTACTGTAGCCAGAATGTTTTGAACGTTGTACGAGCAGCAGTCTGTCACAGATGCCCTAATCAATGCTTTGCAATATCAATCCGTTACTTAGAGGCAGGACAAAGCAAGGGGGTTTCTACCTGTAATGATAGAAACGTTGCACGTAAGTACAACAGGGTCATGATTTAGAGGAACGAGGCTCTCTTTTTCATTAAGGAATCGTTTTGCAAGCCGTCTCTCTACATAAATTCCAACGTGTCCCCTGTAGGCTCAATGCAAACACAAATACATATTTTTTCCACTGCCCTTAGGTCAGGGATGCCTAAACATTTGTGCACATCTAACCCTAAAAGGATAGTGCTAAAAATCTTATGTATGGTTCAGCTGGAATATATATCTGTGGAAGGAGGATCTTGATTCACAATAACTTGAGGTTTCAGTGCCAAGACTGTGGGTGTTTGTAGCAGCATACAAACCTGCAACTATGGCAATGAGAAATTGACAACAAAGCTAGCTAATTGGGGGAGGAAATGTTTAAAACCTGGAGACACCAATTAATACATTGATCTATCAAATTTTCAGGTGGGCAGCTTGGGTAAAAAATACTTTCCACCAAGAAAGCCATTTATTTCTTTTTTCTTAAAGCAGTTACACTGTGTTATGGACATTTTTCTTTTTCCTTATCAGTATTTTTAGCAATTTTTTAAATCAGAAGGTTGTGGCCAATGCCTGATTGTTGATCTTTTTAGTATAATGAAAAATGTACTTTCAGTAAACTAATGAACTCTGTGATCAGTTCAGTGGTGGTTTCACTAGTGTTTTTATTATATTTTATATAATATTTAATATAAATCCATATAGGCATCAAATCCTTTTGAAAATATAAAGTGGATCCACTTCAAATAATTTGAACTCATATTAGCTTCAATGTTTGATTTTTTTAAGTAGGTTTTTGGATCATCTAAA
Source organism: Gallinago undulata (assembly GCA_026546715.1). Classification (NCBI taxonomy): domain Eukaryota; kingdom Metazoa; phylum Chordata; class Aves; order Charadriiformes; family Scolopacidae; genus Gallinago; species Gallinago undulata. Next base: position 73,796,604 of record JAOTQQ010000019.1, on the reverse strand, counting down.
GAAGGACAGATTGTTTCCAGTTTTTGCTAGGGAAGCAAACTAGCACACATAGTCACTCATTGAGGGTCTCTCTCTCTCCAGCTCCTCTGCTCCTGTTTCAAGATCCATAACAATTATTTCTCTTTTTTACTAGCCAGACTGGTGAAACCCACACCAAAAATCTCTATCTGAGTTGTTTTCATACAAGAAATGACATCACTTAAAATACATAGAACTGATCATCCTCAGCCTGTCCCCTATGTCTTTGGCAGATGATGGTCCATGGGCAGGACCTGAACCAGGGCAGCCATGGTCCCAGGCATGGTGGTCTCCCAGAAGGCTTCACTGGGACTCTGGACCAGCCACAGCTTCTGAGCACCATCCACATCAGCAGGTCCCAGCCTTCTCCCATGTTGCAAGTGCAAGTCAGCTTCTGCACCACCTGAAATGCATGTCAGGCAAGCAAAGTCGGGTTAGAAATTTTTTTGCAAACACATTTGGGCTGAAATGGGGTTAGGGCACAGTCACAGACACAAATCTCAGGGGCAGGGGGAGGAGACCCTCAGCAGCAGAGCAGCACAACCTTTGCTCAACAAAACCCCAGCAGGAGAAGAAGACTTTCCTGTAGCAGGGATTGGAGTCAACAGGGGGAGGATCCAGCCCTCCAGTCATCGCAAAAAAATATATAATTTCTACATCTGACCCTGTCACCTGAACTCTCTTCCTCATCCGTGGGGAGAAATAACTTTTTGTAACATGCCATTCATCTGACCTGATTTAGAGAAATGAATCTCAGCTCACCGTGCCTGTACTTGCACAGGTCCGATGCTAGCCAAAGGAATCCCCTTCTTCCACCACGATGAAGCAGGAATAAAATACCAGGAGGTGGGAGCTGCATGTAACCCTGTATTTAAGAGTTTTCCTGTGGGAATGGATTTGTCATATTTTTCGTTAAGGACAGCAAGCCAGATAAATGAGCCTTCAGTAGATGAGATTTAGCTCTTCCGAGTACTTAAGTTGTTGCAGCTTTTCCATAGGAAACATTAATTTTCTCAGTCACTTTTCCGTTTACAGCAGTCGAGATACAGTACTTGAGATATGACGTGTACTAGACATAATATGTAATTTGGTGTTCCCATTGTGTCTGAGCAGCAAAAGAATAAAGTTTTGCATCCTCCCTGTAAAATGTCTCCTTGAGTGTAAGTAGAAGTCAGAGCTCAATCCCTCTTGTGGAAAGATTATATGTATGTGGCAAATATATGCAACAGCCCCTTACATATATGCGTAAAATATGCACTACCATGGGTGTGCAGAATACTACAGAGAGCTAGCAAACCTGGAGATGGCCCAGTCCATTACCTGCAAATTTCTTTCCCCCAGAACTGACACTGACACCCCACTGACTCATAGTCTTTCTTTCCCTTGGATGTTTTTCCACCCCATACTTTTGGGGTTTTTTTGGCCCCTTAGAAACTCCTACCTGCTTCCTTTTAAGACATGGATTAGTCTGGAGTGTTTCTGGACTCTGGGGATCTGGAGCAGCTTTCAAGAGGGAAGATGTTGAAAATCCCAGCTGGTTGAAAATCCAGCCATCTACTGACATAAATTGGTCCAGCTACCAATTATCACTAATTCTGACAAAAATAACACAGAAATAATCATTTCGTCAGTACCAAGTCTAGGCATTTAAAAATCATTCCTTGGGACCTCAGAACATTGGCTGAAGCTCCACGAGATTTTAAAAACAGCATATTTTTTGGTCATATCCTTGAATATATATACTTTCACTGCTTCTTCTACAACCAAGAGGGCCAGGAACGTACCCTTACTTTAAGTCAAGCTGAGTTTCTGACTTTAGCATATAATTTGGGTGTTGAGTCTTTAATCCTCAAACTGATAATAATTTTGAAAACACTGACAAAACTACTATCTTTCTCTGCTTTTTTTCTGTAGTCCATACAACCCACAGAGAGTATTTAGGCTTGAGAGATAATTTGGAGAGGGATTGAGAGATTCTCAGAGCATGTTGCTGACTGGCTCTTTCTTCCAGAAAGTTTCTGTCAGATGCATATCTGTGACTCCTTGTCGTTATCCTTCTACTACACCATTTCAGAAGACATTTTCAAAGCAGATTTTTCTTCTTCTTTGTTTTCTTGAATCTTAGATCATTGTTTGCATTCTCCTGCTTTCCTTGGGCAATAGGCAGATCTGAAGTCAGATTTTAAATAGTGGAGGATAACATCAAGATCAAATTTCCACGTCTATGTTGCATACTGTGTTGAAACAACTATGGGCTAATAGGAGCCCTGTAACTGAACTAATGAAAATCAGCCAAAAGACAGAAAAGACGGGAGAAAAAAAAGAGTTTATTAGCATTATCTTGAAATTTAATCTTGAATTTTGGCTGCCCTTTTGTCAGGTTAATATAATCAGATAAGGCTGTGAAAATGCAGATACTAATTAGCATCTTTAACTTGGAATAAATGCAGTAGTAATTCAATACTGGAAATATATTCAGTTTTGTCTCTATTTGTGTAGAATATGACAAAAGATTAACTATCTCCTTAGTTTCCCAGTTGTAACTGAGAACTATTTGTAATAATGGAAAGACTGTTGTATTTTATCTGACAGGAAACAGTTATGTGATTTCTCCTGTGCCCAGGTACAGTGGTATTTCATGTATAAACCATGAAGTAAAACAGATACCTGATATCATTTGCTCATTTAGTCAAAAGCAGACATGCACAATGCACATAGAGGTAGTTTAGCATAGCTGACTACAAAATTCCTTTACACCCTGAATAAATCTCCATCATGGCAACCACAGTGCCACAGCACTCTTTTTTATGTCCTTTCGGAAAAGAGAGGAGCTTTGCAATGAGAACATTATACAATTTATGCATACATATATATATTGTCCCTGCATTGAAAATTCTCACTTGCAGCTCAGGGACCTCTGTACCCCTCTTGAACATCCATCATTCACTTGAATTCAACTGCCATCTCTATGCTGGCTCCTTGTAGATCTTTTCTGGTATCCTCTGTCTCCTTTTGCCTAATTGGACACATCTAAGATATTTTGTCTCATCACAGGCTAGATATTTCCTTATGCAGCACCACTTCCCAGCTTCAAAATAGCTAAACAAAGCTGTATCTTCTCTCTCAGCCCACCTCAACTTTCTGATCTCCCCTTCATCCTGGCCTGTCTTTCAGGCTCGTGGCTGGAACCTGCAAGTCAGATATCCTTCTATGTCCTGTCCTTTGTTGCTGAAGTGTTTGTTATGTCCATATTTCTCCATTTACCTAAACTTTTTTCCTTCTCGGTCTTGGGTATTGCAACATGATGTTCTCCTAGGCCATGAGAGTTCTGCACTCTTGCTTGCCTACCAAATGTGTGCATGCTGATCTGCAGGAATCATTCTTACACCCCATTGTTTTCACATTCTCCTCCACATGTAGTCTTGCAGAACAACAGTCATTGTTTTAAACTGATCTCAGGCATGGGCTTCTCCTTTCGTGGTTCTAAGACACCCAGTTCAGTGGGCTTCAAGTCCTTGGCCAGACCTTCCCAACATCATGATGGCACCAACCAGAAGTAGCAGCAGCAACAAATCCCTAGCAGGATGTCTTTCAAATTTCTCATCTGCCAGTACAATTGACATGGAAAGATCCCTAAAGGCATGCAGAACTTCAGCGGGCACAGGCTGGCATGGCTACAGCCCTGCCTTCCCCTTGGTCCCTAGAGGGTCCTTCCTGCCCCCACCCTACCCTAGGATGTGGGAAGCCAGTTTGGGGAGAGGACCCAACATGAGAGCTGGACTGATGACACAGTTATGGATCCTTTCAACCTGGGTCTGTTCCTGCTTCGTAATTATCCGGACAACTTTGCTGGTGAGGACTGGGAAGGAGCTGACAGGAGCAGGGAGAGGATAAGACTACTTCCTCCAACATCAGTGCCAGGTTACAGCAGTTGCTGTTTGTAGGCTTTCAGTCTCAGTGATGCTGGAAGCACATGCAAGGCTGGAGTCCCTTCACGTTTCTGTTTCACCTGTTTTCTGTAGTACCATTGCATGACACCAAAACCTGTTAATGCTTTCACTGAGGCTACAATTAACACTCACTTTTAATTTAATTGACTGAGCACAGACAGAGTGTAGAAAAGGAGATCTTTTCAGCTGTCGGTGACAAATAGACTGACTTCTACATTTGTGAAACAGTTGTTCTAATCTCTTTGCCCTCAGATCCTCTTCCTGAACTTAAACATTAAAGGAAAACATTTGTTAAAGCAATTCAAATGGAGGTTTCCTGTTTTTTCAGCAAAGACAACTTCAAAGTCACAATTTGTCATTGATGAACCCTGTATCAGGTTTGGCTCTGCTCCACTGTGTTTCCCTGACAAGGCAGTCAAAGATCTGGGGAGAAGGGAGAAGACTCCTTTTTATTTTAATTTTTGAAAATAATGTTTCTTTTTGGTATTTTGAGTCAGCAAAAAGCACAGGAGTAGAAAGCTCACATCAAAACATCTAAAGAGCTGTACATCTTGTTCTGCTTAATTCTTCTCTGCCTTTAAATTTACTAGCATCAGTTGTACCTTATGGAAAAGCACTGCATGTGTGGAAGTGCAATCCATGGAGATAAATCAAGAGAATATTACGATTTGCTAAAATCAAACTGCAAACCTAGAGAGTCCAGGTCTGATAACCATGGCCTGGACTGTCAGGGTCTTAAAACCGCAGCATGACCTCATTGACAAGCTTCTTTGCTCCAAAGTGCTCAGCAGCAGTCACACCTCATTTATCTATCCAGTTCCTGGCAAATCAAACAGATGTTAGGAAAAGAGAAGCTGCAGAATAGCAGATGGAGGACACGAAGTTGACAGATCTGTGAGGAGGCAAGCTGGTAGGCAAAAAGCACAGTATGCAACTAGTTCAAGTAGATACTGCCCTGGCACCTAAAAGCAGCTTGTCCATCAGGCATCACAGGAGCATTAGCATCCTCTCACATGACGAAGTTTGAAGGTCCTAGCATAGCGATGACATACAGGCTACTGCTCTCCATCAGACCCCTCTCACCATCTGCCTTTGCACATGTGCAGTCCCACTCTGCCAAAGCCTGCTCTGAATAATCCATAGCACTGCAAGCAAGTGCATATTTGCTCACTGGTATCACTTACCTGAAGCTACTCAGCCCATGGGCACCAATTTATGCCACTAAAGTGTCAGTTCTATGCAATCTCATGTACACTAACTCCCAGTGTGTGCTGAGACTCCTGGGAGAAGCTGCCTGTGTGTAGGGTTGGTACAGAACCATGGAGCTCATCAAGAGGTTCACGTGGAAAGGCATTCTTTTGCAGAAGGGAAGGCAAACTGCTGTGATAGCTCTATCAGGGAAGACATCCATAATTTCTTAGTTTTATTACACTGAATGGAGCTCATTTTCTTTGAAAACTTCGCTTTTCCATATTTTCACTGGTTAGTAACACCATCTCTCCCTTAAGCAAGTAAATAATTTTTAAACAGCATAAAAAGGTGACAAGAAAACACACAGCCCTAAAGTTCCAAGGTACCTACCAGCTGAAATTAAAATTTGAGCCCAAAACCTCAAAGGCAACTTTTTACTTGGTGTAAGCAAATGCTGGTATGCATAGCTAGTATAAGTAGATCTTCATCGACTATGTGATCTAAGAAGCTCAGTAATCAAGGATTGTGAGTGGGATGCAACTGAGTCTCAAGAACAAGATTTTGTGTGGGTACAAGAAGAAAGTTTACTATTCCCTTAGCTCCAGAAGACTCTTCCAGATGACACTGGTCTACCTCAAGGCAAAACTTACAGCTGAAATTTTTGATCCTGCTTTCCTACAATCTTGCTGTCCAGAATAAAACTCAAGAACTAATTCCTTGAAATCTTTAGGAGTTTGCAAAACAAAGCTCTTTGGATGTATTCACAAAGCCTACTTGTAACAAAAGAAAAAGAAAGTTGGTCAATGTGAAACACAGAGACTATTTTCTCATTGACCTCTTTAAAACAGTAACACAGATGAAATACATAAGTAGATTAACACCTGTGCATGTCTTTCCAAAAGGGAGCAGTTATGCGAAGATGACATTAAAACCTGTGAAGGGTTCAGCGTTACATTCAAATTTCCAGAAGTGACCGCTAGAAGATAGGAAACAATAACGTTTTAAGAGGTCTATGAAAGGATCATTGTGCTAGTGTTTCTTCACATTAAATCACACATTTTTCAGTGCGTTTGTAGACTACAAACCCTCCCAAACTTCTAAAAGTTGCAGCCTGGAGTCCGTATGGTAAAATTTCAGTTCCCCAGGAGTCCACTTCACAGGGTACTTTTTGTTAAAACAAATATACTATTACATAATTTTCCTTCACAAAACAAAAGCAATTGTTGTCTCCACAAGACCCACAATGTTCATCACAGGGACAAAAAGGTACACGGCAGTAGACTGGTTGTAAGAGCCTTTCACTCCATCAAAACATGCATCCATACATCTAAACAGTTCAATTTATTTTCAGCCTGTGCCATTCAATAGTTCACAGTCAATTTTACTAGAAAATTCATGTGCAAACCTTATTGTATGAAAGTGTTCTTTTTCCAGGGGAAGCTGAGTGCTGAAAATCCACCCTGCATAAAATAACGAATTGGAAATACAAGTAATCATTGAAAGGCCAAGCTAGTCAATGAATTAATTTTCTGTACAGTGGAGCAGTGTACAAAGTTTCATTATTTATTTACCTGAATGTTCAGAGGCAATAAACATAAAAAGAATCATCTCTCCTCAGCTCCAGTGACTCGGCGCTCAAATTACAAGAATAAAATAAAGTGCAAGTAGCTGCATTCCTCCCCAAAGGCATCACAATCACCCCCATGCTTTAAATACAGATGGCAATGAGCCCATGCAGACGCAACCCCCTTCTGTCTACTCCCCTTAAAACACCTTCTGGTTTACTGACCACATTTAGACCCTTTGGCAGTCTATAAAAAGTGCCACATGATCTTAGTTGCACTAAAACCAGTGAGAGTTATACTTTATTTCACACTTACGGTGAAAAAACCCTCATTTCCTACGGTGGGATTTTTCAAAGGTGCCCAAGGGCTGGATCTACAAAGTGATTTTTAAGATCCTAAGTGAAATTCCGAAGCACAGCTGGCATCCACAAAGGGACTGGATTCAGAAAGGAGATTTAGACTCAGTTTTGCAGCAGCTCACTTCTAGCAGGACCCATGGATCTGGATGTGGTGCATCACATAACACAGAAGGAGACTTGTCAAAGTGAGAATTGGACCGACCGAAGCCAACATGCTGAAAGGAGCTTCCAGACTAGGAAAATGCTGGGGAGAGGAGAAGACTATGAGCTCTGACACCTTCAGGACATAGAGCCAGACCTGCACGAAGATGGACAACACCTGCAATAGTTGTGAGTCTAAGAAAAGTTTCCCAAACCTGCTGTCTGAAGCCAAAGGTACCTACAGTTCCTATGGATACAACAGTGCTGTGCAGGCAGGGACTCCTTCAGTGCCACATTTCTGATGGAGCTTTTCCTTCCCGCAGCTCAACATAGCAAATGTGCACTGAGAAGGAGGGAAACCTTCAGTCTTTTCTGCTGATGCTTCCACTTCATGTAAATACTAAACTTTCAGTTTTCAGTTTCAGACAAGACTTACAATTTCAATGTTCTTTTTAGTTTTTATTATCTTCCAGGTCTAGCATCAACAAGTAATCAACAAGTAATGAGCAGAAATTTGAGTAGTAGTTTGAGAAGGGTGCAGAGCATTATTATCAGGCAAGTCATGGAGCTGTTGGAACCAGTCCAGAGGAAGGCCGTGAAGATGCTCAGAGTGCTGGAGCACCTCTGCCGTGAAGACAGGATGAGAGAGTTGGGGTTGTTCAGCCTGGAGAAGAGAAGGCTCCGGGGAGAATTTAGAGCCCTTTCCAGTCCCTAAAATGGGCCTTTACAGGAGAGGTGGGAAGGGACTCTTTATCAGGGAGTTGAGGAATAGGACGAGGGGCAATGGATTTAAACTGAAAGAGGGGAGATTTAGATTACATATCAGGAAGAAATTATTTACTGTGAGGGTGGTGAGGCACTGGAACAGGTTGCCCAGAAAAGCTGTGAATGCCCCATCCCTGGAGGTGTTCAAGGCCAGGCTGGATGGGGCTTGGAGCAACCTGGTCTGGTGGGAGGTGTCCCTGCCCAGGGCAGTGGGGTTGGAACTCGATGATCTTTAAAGTCCCTTCCAACCCAAACCATTCTATGACACTATGATTATCATTTTGCAATGCTAGGTTGGGAACTTGACAGAAAAGTGTTATTCTCTTGGTGCCTTGACCATTATATACCCCTGAACTTGTGGCTGTTGTGACTGTGTGCACAAATGCTCAACAGAGACCAGTGTCGCGTGGCTAGAGCTGAGGTATTTTCTATCACTGTTCATAAAGGCAATTCCCCCACTATAAAAGTAGGAGGGGAAAGCACACATGTATTTTAATCTGTGCTTTTCATTAGAAATGCCAAAAGCAGAATTCCACACTCTTTCAAATGTAAAATACTCTTCAGAGCTAGTGTCACTGGAAATAAGCTTTCAAACTTACAATTGATGTAGTCCTCACAGTGCAGATTACATTTATTAATGCTTCTGAATTCATCGGTTTCATACTCAGCTGACAATCTTTCCAAACCTTATAAATTAGGTTTAAAAAACCCCCAAGGTAAATCTAACTGTGCTGTGCAGAAAGGAAGTGTTGCTTTCTATGTGCTAATGAAAAGAAGAAAAAAAAAAGATAAAATTTACTTAGCACAATAGGACTCAACAATTTAATGCAAATAACTTGCAACACTTACTCTCTTAACACCCGCCAAGAATTATCTGTTTTAAAGAGACTCAGCATTGCTTAATGGAATTAATTCTCCCACAGAGGAACCATTTTAAAACCCAGGTTCCATTTGCCTGGCTTAATCCTAAAGAACTATCAGAATTTTATTGGACGCACTTAAGCTTAAAACCCAGTCACTTGAAGATGGGATTCCTTGACACAGTGGGGACCTCAAGTACAGCCAGATGCCACAGTTCACCTCAGATCCATATCACCCCACGTCCCACTGTGCTCTGAGGACACAACAGAAAGGGATTTCTCTTGTTAGCTTTGGTCATGAGATGGATAACAACCTTAAAACACCTTTTTTTCTCTACCTTAACTCTGGAAGATAGCTAAGGTGATTAGTCTGTACTACAGTCATGAAAAGTTAGTTAAAGTGCCCTGTGTCCTGGAGTTTTCCAGGATCATTACATCTAGATGATGATACAGGTCTAAGACAGGTTGAATAACCCTCTACATATAATTTCCTCTACACATTGTCTGAAGGTGAAGTCTAGAGGAATAGGCAAAGCTCTAGTAGAAGTTGAGTTCGGACTAAATAAATAATGACCTAAACGTTGTGCAAGGACCTGTAGAGAGGAACTAAAACAAATGGGAGCAAAGAGGACCCCAAAGGCAAGGAGGAGAATACTCAGGGCTTTGCAGACCCCAGTTACCTTGGCTGTGTTGTTGGTTTGGGCACAGAAAGACACAATAGGTGATTTTTTGAAACATGAACAATATTCCAGTGCCCCATTCTGACAGCAGAGAGCCAGCTAGCAGTCTGAACAGACAACCAAAAAGCATCAGGTTTGATGTGAAACAATGTTGTGGAGGTGCAGTTTTCAGACAGAATGATTACATTTCTTGTTTTAGTCCACAGACGCTATAAAAACAAGACACTGAGTTTTGTAGAAATCTGCTGTATAAGTCCTATTCCAAAGAGTTTCCAAGAGCAACTGAGCAATATCTTATGGAATGGTTAATACTTTTATGTGGCTAAAAGCCACAAAAAGTGTGGCTGTTTGGAAGTGTGAGAGGTTCTCAGATAGGTTTTCTTTCCCTCAGGGGATGAGTAATCAGGGTTCACATGACACCAAATTTAAAGGGTCATGAATTTAAGGTGCAAGATTACAATTGCACTGAAAACTCACAGCTGTTTTCACCCAAAAGCTAGCTTATGTTTTTTCCCTATTTTCCCAGACCTGCCATTGAATGGAACCGAGTCTTAAATAATAGCACTGCTCTGAGGCATCCTGACTGCATAGAAAATACAGTTCTTCTGTCTGATCATCTGAAGGTTTTTATCAGTCAACCAGAGAGATGTCAGCCCTGCAGGGTATCAAATGTGTGCATTAATTTCTTTCATGCTTTAAACGGGAAGAGAAGCAGCAATCAGGTTTGCACTGGTGGATGGGCAATTCAGCTGATGTAGTGTCTTGCAGCTATCAAAAGTTTAATAAGATGAACCCTGACCAGTCTTCTGACCAGGTCACTCCAGAGCTGTCAGACACACAAAGCCTTCATGTACTAGTGCAGAGTCTCAAAATGTTTCCTAAAAGGTCGCTTCATATAGCGATCGCATCAGCTATACAAAATTAATTCAAAGAAGGACAATTCACATAACAGAATAATTATTGTTGTTTCATCTTATGTATCAGTCAACAATAAATCTGAGATAAAGCCACAAAAAGTATGAAAGATTGTGTGCAATCACTGGAGTGCACCCCAAGCTCTAAAAATGCCCCCTAGTTCCCCTTTAATGTATTGAATTCCCAACTGGCCCCAGTTTGATTCTCAGCTGCAGATTTCCTTGACCTCTCAGTCACTTTGTCTCAGGCACTCTGTTTCCATTTGATGATGATGGAATTAATTTGGCCTGTGCCCTGGGACTCTTGCTTACTGGCTGGAACTCCAATGGCTTGAGAAAAATCCAACCACTGTACACAGCCTTGAACTTGAGGTCTATTTTCACAAGGCACACAACAGAAGAGCTAACAAAAATACATGTAAGAGGGAGAAAATCAAAGGATAGTGACAACTGGAAATCTATCCAACAGAGGGAAGGTTTGAAGGCTCCTAAAGCTTGGCCCATCATTTGTTTATAGTGTACATGTCACCATAACACAATCCCCAGAGAAAGGATTTACTAATTTATATGAAAGGATGTGGATCAGCTTCAAAGTAGTTTTCTACCATAGCCACTTCAAGACCACTTTTACATCCAAGCTCTTTCTGTTTAAATTTTGTGATCCTTTGGCAGGTTGGCCAGCTCAACTGTGCTGAAGACCCAACGTGTTTGGTCCTTTCAATTTGTAAAGCAGTAACTGGAGGAGATTTTGGTCCCTGTTTATCATATTCAAACTTGTTGTGCCTAGTTTGTTTTTCCCAGTTACCTTTCATAGTTCCCCAAGGTCTATAGACCACAGATAACCACCGTTGAGTAGCGGTGATGAAGCGTGAGTCCACTGCTTCACATTTAGAGGAATTCCACCTCAGATGTCCCAGCAATAAGGGCTTCCCAGCACACTGAGTACAGACTGGTGCTGGCTTTGTCCTAGCTTTTGCTAGAGCAAACAAAAGTAGCAAAAAATATGTGGCTGACAATGAAAATGTGCAAATCAGGGTTCAAAATGCATTGGGTATAATAGCAGCTCTTCAGGAGCATGGGAAAGGAGATACAGTCTTAGAGTCAGGGCACTGTTTTGCTGTAATTGTTGTTTGGACAGCCTGCTGCTTTGCAATAAGCAGGAGTTACTGAAGTTAATGTTAAAGCAAGGCTTGATTTCTGTTTAAGGCCACTCAGGTCAGGTAATTTGCTTCTATCCTATCGAGCATGCCACAGCATCGCCCGCAGACAGAGCCGTATCAAACCCTGCTGTTTTCCACTCCAACAAGGACTTCATGCAGACATTTTCTACTGTCTGGCTCAGGTTTTGGATTTGTAGAAAGTTTAAAAAAAAAAAAACACCCAAACTGCAACTGATTTGAAACTGCTGCATTTCACAGGGCTTCTAAGAAAGCTCTGGGGGATTATGGCTTCCTTACTATTTTGACACAGAAACGTACCTCAGAGCAGCTTCTTTAAGAAGCAGTCCAAAGTTTGCTCAAAAAGTAACAAATGTTTTGATTAAACCAGTCTGAGCTTGAAACCAAAGTATAAACTCAAGAAGTGTATGTAGTTTCAGATCTCATATAAACATTTCAAATGGATTTTTAATTGAGCTTTCTTTAGTCCCTCTCACTTACTTGGAAAACAGATTATCTCATCTTCTAGAAAGACATCTTAAAAAAATTAGTCACTCAGGGTGCTCAAAACCTCACTTTCAAAGCTTAATATGACAAATGTATGGGTGTTCACATATATGCAACTGATTTACATGCCTATAGCAGGGATTTTCACACACAAAAGTGCACATTATTATATGTATGCAGGATGAAAGTGGTCATGCATTTCAATTCCGATGTTTTCTTTTTTGTCTCTGGGACAAAGAATAACATAAAAATGATTGCTTCCCCACCGTCACCTTCTGCAAGAAAAGGGATTCGATTTCAGTGCCTGGTACATGAGGGCCTTGGAGAGTTCTGCTGTGATAGCGTATGAGTTGAGTTTATTTGGTCATATATTATTCCTGCTTGATATTTACATGCTGCTGTACTGTGGGAGAAATTAATCACACGGCGTTCATCAGAGATAAGCTAATCCAACCAAAGGCAATGGTTTAGTAGGCACAGAGTTTCAGAGGACAGCAGTAAATTATAACTGGATTTGATTAAGAGGTAATTAGCGAAACCTGTTTACCTTAACCTTTGCTGCAACTATTGTTTTTACTAGAAGAAGAGTGTCATTAGATTGTGTCTGGGATACAAGTTATGGACCGTACACCACTTTTCACTGTCCAATTTTCATCTGTTATTCAAGGAAGAGGTAGAAAGGTCAGGATCAGATTGCTATTGTACAATTCTCCTGAGATGAGAGCAGAAAGTTTCCTTGACAGAGACAAAATAAGCCATGAAGAACAGTAGTTTATTTTTCAGTAGGATGAAGGGGGAGGCAAAAGAACACATGTCTACAGGCCTAGACAGATTTTTGCAATAATTCAACTGTCTCAGTAGATTTGAGAGTCGTTTGAACTCATTGAACATTTTACAGAAACAGGGAAGAGTAATACCAATTTGCTGTAGACTGCAAAATAACACAGTTGAGAAAAGAACTGGGTGAATATTTTTTCAACTGTATTATATTTTCATAAATTATTTTTAAATATATACATTCAAGAGAATTAAAAGAAATATAGGAAGCCAAGTTTTAAATTGCTTTATAGTAATTTAATTGCCCGGGTTAGATATCTTAGCTAAAATAAGGGTTTAGATCAGTCTGCACTCTTGGTTTATTGATAGCATTAAGCCAAATTGTAAGCACGTTTGACAATGGTGTAGATTTCCACTTCTTGCTCGAGGGAAAACCAGCTTCATAAATGAAGATAGATAAGTAGATGCCCAAGTAAACATGGTTGCTGAAGAACAAGAGATAAGCTTGTTTTACAGTTTTACAGCTAGATATACATTTCATTCCCTAGTTTTGATTCCTAGAACTGTTCGAGAAGACTACCTACCTGCACACACACATAATAGCTTTTACGTAGCTTGAAATACAGGATGGTAATTTTGGATAGATCTCTGCTCATTTCTGCATCTTCAGCTATGGTTTTCTCCCATGAATTCCCATTACATCTCAGAAAAACAGAGGAGTATTCAAGCAAGCGCACAAGGTCTCACTTCAGTCAAGCTGTTTCTGGATGAGGAAATACAGTTCCAAAGCTCTAAAACATTACTTGCCCTGCAACTCTTTTTTTTTTTTGCTTACCCCAACAGGGCTCAGCCTCAAAGATTTGGAGCCTATATTACCAGAAAGGCATTTTCTCAGGGACACTTCCTACTAGACCAGGTAGTTTAAAGCCTCCTTGAAGTCCGTTATTGTTTATCTTTGTTTTATCCTGCTCAGCTAAGAAGAAAGACCTGTACAATGTATCCTAATTCTTACTCAAAAGAATACCACAGATTTTGTCAGATGAAAAGGGGTATGGGAACACTTCTCCCCTCTGGTTTCCTGAAATCTTACTGGTACCGAAGAGGACAACAGCTTGAAACTTGCTAGGCTCTTGCAACACAAAGGTTTGGCTTACAGCTCTGAGAATTACCTGTGCTGTTCAGTCTTTGTGTGGGCTGGGGAAAGCACTCCAGACCTCACATCTGCCAGTTTGTACAGTTACTGATTGTCCCATTGCACTGAATGAGCAAAGGTTTATATCCCTTGGCAGTGTGGGTAGCCCAGTTTACGTCTCCTCTGGGTAATCGTTTAAGTGGCTAAAGCTGATCTTCCAGGTAGGTATGGGAATGTCAGGGTTTCAGGCCATGGAAAGAGGTTTATAGGCTAGAAATGTTCTATTAATGGCATATTGTTTAAGTTTCTGTGGAATAGGGAAGTGTGCCCTCTCTCTTTTTCAATCTGTAGGGGTTTTGCCTTGTCATTCGTCAGATTTGCTCTTCAACAGAGCTTTTGGATAGACACAGTCTAAACCATTATCTTTCCACTGGAAAGTAATGTTTAATGTTTTTTTAATAGGTGGTCTGATCCTGTAAATAAAAATAAGAGGCTAAAAGTGAGAGAGAAAGAGTCAGAGAGTGTGTGTGTGTGTGTGTTTGTGAATACACACACATACAGCTCTCCAGGCAGAACTGGCTAAAATTAACAACAAAAAGTTTGGAGGTCAGCTTTTAGCACCATAACAGGCCCCAGCTCAGTTCAAAAAGTAACTTTTTTCTAGAGATAGGAATTTGACTTAGCCTGGGAATTGTTTTTAACTTCAATATTCAAAATGTCCTATTCTGAGATTTCAAAAAGAGCTAGAATTGTGCAGGACTCTCACAGGAGCCAGGTGAATTGCTAATACCTCACAGGCACTCTGTTCTCCTAAGGAAGTGACATAAAAGTCACTTGATATAAGTGCAGTTGCTGAAATGCTGTGATTACAGTGATTCCTGCCAAATAATACAGGCTTATTGTTTCCATGCTGCAAGCTTTTGGAGGGAGGAATCGTCTTTTTATTCTTGAGTTGGAAAGCACCCAACTCGAAAGTTTTCTTGCTTAGGAGAAGGACTTCTGGCCACAACAGTTGCAGAAATAAAAACAATGAAATAGTTATAATCATATTGAAGCTGACTAATAAAGATACACAGTGACTATCTCTTTGGTGTTTCATTTTGCTATGACCAGACAGAAATAAATAGTAGAGATAGGTGCAAAGATAATATTACTGTCTTCCAACTCAAGAGATAAAACAAAATGTGAGCTCCAATATGTGAGGTTTTTTCATGAAGAAAAGCAATTTATGATGGCTTCAATTGTGTTTGGATAAAATTCTGTGGGTTTCTAAAAGTTTTCCTAAGTCCTGGCTTCTTTAAAAGAACAGAAAATAAGATCATCCCAGTGTGACAGTGTCAATAAAGTCCAGTAAAGATGGTCAAAACTTGATATTCCTCTCCCACCATATACACATATGTTTATAGGCAGGAGGGTAGATCTTCTTACTAGAAAAAGTATGGGTTTAAATGTTCTTAAATAAAAACTAATTATTTACATTAAGAATTTATCATTAGTGTATTCACATTTTGGTTCTGATTTGTGGCTCCTGATATTTTAGGTTATGTGGCTCAATAAAGGAGCACAGTATTTTTCACTGATTCAGAGAGAAAAATTTCTATCATTTTCAATAAGATAAATATAACAAAAATCCAGTAATAAGAACAGAAGATAGAAATAGATGTTGGTTCAAGCCTGTGTGTGCCTTTTCTCTTTATCCACTATGCAGGCAATTGAGCACTCAGAGCACCAAAAACTTTCTATTATGTATTATAGGATGACATATTTTGGCTGTTAATGAATGAGGTTTGGATTGGAAGCAGTAAGATATTTCATGCTGGTGCCCATTTTTAGTGTGCTCAGCTTCCATTTTTCATTAAAAATTATTAATTGTCCCTCACATTGGATGTGTAAAATGCATTTGCTGTTGTTCAGTTCCTTTGAATGCATGTCTTCACAGATTCATGCTGAAATTATTTCACATTTTCCCTTGCATCGGCAATTTTGTGCTGGGTTTCAAAATCCTTGAATGCTTTTATTAGACTTCTTTTTTCCTTTGTAACTCAGTGTTAGATCCTTTAAACAAGATTAGTCAAGGCTGAGTGTGTGCCACTGGCTTTTATTACCATTTCATGGGTGTGTCTGGTTACAGATTTGGTTTTCATATACATTTGCACTGCTGTTTTCCATCCAGGATTAGGAAGTCATGAGCCTTACAACTTCTCTTATGTCTCATGTTTGTATGTACCATGTTAATGACAAGTTTCAGTTTCTAATTGCCACAAAATTATGATCTTCAGCAGTATGATAACACAGTTGGCACTTTTTAAGGGACACCTTTAGGAATCTTCTTATATCAAGACATATCACCAAATGCATTACTACCCTCACTATTTCTAGAACAGTGACTTTCACATTTTGAAGAACCTTTGGTTCTTAAAATGCCAAAGGACAATCAATACTCAGATTAAAGCAATTTAATTTTAAAGCATTTGCATTACATCTGGCCAAAAGAGTTGCTATATTTTACACACAAATATTCAGGCATATAAAAGAGTGAGATAATGTCATATTATTCTGCCAAGGCAGAACCTATCTCCTTCAGATGTTCACCAGTTAAGGACCCTTAAATCAAGGAAAATCAGTGCTCTCATTTCAGAAAAATAGAAGACAGTGATGTTGAGCCAAGAAAAGTCATATTGGGTTGTGGATTTCCATAAAGACACACCTGAAGCTTTCATATGTCATAGGTACAGCACATAAGGTAGATTGTCAGTTACACTCTTTCTTCAGCCTAAATTTTTGATTTGGTGTGCTCCCTACCTGTGTTGCTGGTGAGCTGCGGTTGCAACTGATTGTGCTGATGGTGGTGACTTCAGGGGTGGAAGAAGGCTGGTCCTGAGACACCATAGGAGGATGCCCACTGAATTTGGTCAAAGCCTGAAGACACTTTTCCAGTCTGCAATGGCTGTGCCTAGGTCCCAGAAGACCTGTCGCAGTGACTCACATGAATGCTATGGGAGAACAAGACGAGCTGCAAGTGGAATCAGTTCCTGAAACAATAACTGCTTTAGGCATTACTAAGCATTAAGAGAAATTCTCATTACTCCCGTGGCTTCCTGCCTTCCAGTTCAGCCTGACACTGCTGTCAATTTCCTATTTCCTATGGCAACTGTCATGCTAAGCTGTGTGCCTCTATTCATTGAGTTTCTGAGGGCAAGTGTCATCCCGCCCAACTTCAGCCACTGAAAATTCACAGGCTTACTGAAACCAGCAGCTTCCTCTCTCTCTGCAGTCACCAAGAAGAGACATCCACTTCTCATGACTGATTCATCCCATCCTAGGACAGGGGCCTAGGATGGGTGTGATAAATTACCTCCTGGAGGTGCCTGTTTCTCTCCACAGGGACAAGACATCCAGATCTCAGCTGCTACAGCTCCTTTATATGACCTCCCCTTACATGCTAACAATGCCATATGGGAAGCATAAAGAAAGGGAACAAACCAGTGCACATGCCCAACAGCTCAGGGAGAAGCATCCTCCCTCATGACCCTCCTCATCCCCAGATATGGCCTGCAGTGGAGCTGAAAGTACCTGTCCTGGGTTCCAGCTGCGTGCAAGGAGAGGACAAATTGAATTTCTATAGTGAGGTCCTAATTAGACGTGCCTAGCTCCTTCATATCCTCCTCACGTTGCCACTGCCCACTGCACAAGCTTTGAGCTTGAAGACAGCTTTTTTTTGCTGACTGAACTTTCTGGACTACTTTAAACAAATATGTTTTGCAATATTTCCCACAGTCTTTCCTAGATGGAGAATTCAGAAATAATAATATTTTTTTAAAAAGACACATTTTTAAATAGTTTGACACACAGTGATTGAATCCACACTAAAACTTTGCTCAGGATTTGTACTTGAGCACATTGCGTAAGTGGAGAGAAGTTCAGACTAGGTATTTATGTCCCTGAGTTTCAGAGGTGTTAGTCAGACTCCTCTGATTTTAATTAAATTGCCATGAGAAATTTCAGTGAGGGGGTTGGGAGCCACTATTTAAAGAGCTGTTTTAATCTGTGTTTCCAAGGCATTTTCTATCCTAGCCTGGTCTCATGCAGAGATAAAACCACTGAATTGCTAAATAGGAATATTTGTGGGCTTTTGAGATTCTTTGCTTTTTAGCTTAAACCTAACAGGAGAGAAAGCTAAGCAATGAGTTTGCAAGCTTTTTTTTTTTTTTCATTTCTTTTCCCATCCCAAAAAATGTAAAGACTCATCTGTAGGCATCTACCCACAGATAATGTTTCTGAAAAGCAGATCTGAGTCATGCAGGAAAATTTCTCCTCCTGCCAAAATTAGGTAGCTGGATTCCACAACACCCAGGTCCTCTGACCCAAATTTATTTCCCTTCAGCCCATTTCCCACCGTGGCCCTCCACATTCCTCTGAGCCACCAAAGTGCTCACTGGAGCTGCATGAGAACATCCCTTCTTATGGGAAATACTTATGACTCTAGGAATCGCCACAGCAGATCTCATGTCTCCCTCACCCTGTCCCAGCATAACGAGAAGAATGAAAAGCGATCATTCACAGATCATTGTTGCCCACGGTCATCCTTACTCATCATGGGAGCCCCAGTGGTCAGCAAACAGCTGGATGTAAGCGAGAACAGCTCTCGGGAGCCTTGACTTCCATCCAAGGCTGTGTTTGTCCCTGCCTTGCCAAAGGGAGAATGTAGGCGTGGTGTAAAGCACAGCTCAGCTGGCCTCAAGAGTTGGCCAAAGGCTCTCTTTGTTGGGGTTGTTGGAAGGGGAGCAAAGCATCTAAACCAGGGTGTCTGCAGGCTCCGAAGCTCCTCATGCTGCAGCTGGAGCAAGCACAAGGAGCAGATCTCACTTCCTATGTGCCAATTAGCAGTGACCTCCCTGCAGTAATGTACACAGCCCTCTTGCTGCACGGAAGGCAGTTCTTTGCAGGGCCCATTAAATTTATCCATTCTCATGACATTTTGCTGCATTTTACAGAAATCAGCAGGCACTAAAATAAAGCATGTTTAAATTCTTGCCTATACTACTTGTTGGCTCTGCTGGCAACGTCAGATGATCATACACTTACACTCAAGCTGGGGACACAGCCAGTTTTCTTGTGACATCTGTCTGCTAACAATGATTTAGTGAGACTGGGTGGCACCAGGAAAAGGGCACACTGGGAGGGTTCTGGCCCATTGGATTTGTCTACACGTCGAGTCCACAGGGAAAGTTACACATGTAAAAATAAGTTCATGATTTCCATAAAATACATGGAGATCGAGCAGGTTTCTTCAGTGTCATCCTTTGGGTTTCATTCTCACCTGCTCTCTCTCAGAACAGTTCCCTGATATTTATTCAAAGGAGGTTCAGAAGTTGATCTTTGACAACGCTACACCCACTTGATAGACTCCTGTTCCCCACTGCCTGTTATAGCTCTCCTACCTCCCTGACTGTATAGAATCATAGAATCACGGCACTGTATAGGTTGGAAGGGACCTTTCAAATCATCTAGTCCAACCAGCAACTGAACTCTGACAAAAAAACATCACTAAACCATGTCATTAAGCCCTTCATCAACCCATCTTTTAAATACCTCCAGGGATGATGCCTCAACCACCACCCTGGGCAGCCCATTCCAATGCTTTTCAATGTAAAAATTTTCCTAATATCCATCCGAAACCTCCCCTGGTGCAACTTGAGGCCTTTTCCTCTTGTCCTATCACCTGTGACCTGCGAGAAGAGACCAACCTCCACCTCTCTACAACTTTCTTTTAGGTAGCTCTAGAGATCAATAGGGTCTCCCCTCAGCCTCCTTTTCTCCAGGCTGAACTACCCCAGCTCCCTCAGTCTTTCCCCATAAATTCTCCAGACCCCTCACCAGCTTCGTTGCCCTTCTCTGGACCCGCTCCAGCACCTCAATGTCTTTTTTTGTGGTAAGGGGCCCAAAACTGGACACAGTACTCGAGGTGGGGCCTCCCCTCTCCAAGTACAGGGGGATAATCGCCTCTCGGGTCCTACTCACCACAGTGTTCATGATGCGGACCACGATGCTGTTGGCCTTCTTGGCCACCTGGGCACACTGCTGGCTCATGTTCAGCCTGTTGTTGACCAATAGCCCCAGGTCCTTTTCTGCCAGGCAGCTCTCCAACCATTCTGTCCTAAGCCTGTAGTGCTGCACGGGGTTGGTGTGACCCAAGTACAGGACCAAGCACTTGGCCTTATTGAACCTTGTTCTGCTGATCTCAGCCCATCAATCCAGCCTGTCCAGACTCCTCTGCAAAGCCTTTCTACAGATCAACACTCCCACCCAACTTCAAGTCATCTGCAAAGCCAGCAGATCAACACTCCCACCCAACTTCAAGTCATCTGCAAACTTACTGAGGGTGCACTTGATGCCCTTGTCAAGAGCATTGATGAAGATGTTAAAGAGAACACCCCCAGTACCAAGCCCTGGGGCACACCACTCATGACCAGCCGCCACCTGGGTCTAACTCCATTCACCACCACTCTCTGGGTCCAGCCCTCCTGACAGTTTTTAACACAGCACAGAATACTCCCACTCAATCCATGGGCAGCCAGTTACTCCAGGACAATACTGTGTCCCAGTGCAGATCCAGCTGGTAACTTAAACTCCATAAAAACAAGCTCTGACTGTTCTTCTCCAACCTTCCCATCAGCTCAATTCCCTCCATCGTCCTAGGTGATTCCTCCACCTTCCCATCAAATGCTCAAGCCCATAATCTGAGCAAAAAGGCCAGTCCACACTCTGCAGGTGATGCCCTTTGCCTGTCACCTCCAGTTTCAGAACATTTGAATATTTAGTCCTTCCTGCCTAGGTCTTATTTAAGACTGTATCACCTTGGGAAATGTCTTCACAGAAGGGTAGTGTTTGGCCAGCTTTGACTCTCCAGGGCAGACAGGCACAAGCCAGCTGTAGACTGAAAACCATGTAATGGCATTAAAGGGATGCTATGCCCAAGCTGACATGGCCTCCTGAGAGACACATGCCCACTCCTGTCCAGACCCCTGTTAGAGCTTTTCCTCTGGTCTTGACAGCTGTTGCATCGCTGTAAACTCACACTGCTCACCTTCTCTCAAAATATCGCTGCTGGTGATCCTGGCGTGGTCCTCCAGCCTCAGCGTCATCATCTGCCTCTTTGTCCTCCTCCTCCTCTTCGTCAGGCACGAACGACTTATTGCAGCTATCATGCCTGTCAGGACACAGGACACAGGAAGAAGTCACTGAAATTATCAGTCCGTCCCACCAGCCTCAGAAGAAAATATGGGACCAACTTGGAAAGCATGCAATTCATCAACAGTTTTACAGCCTCCTTCTTGCTGCTTTGGCCCCCGCAACCATGGAGAATTCGGGCTCTTTCACTGAAACATGCCAGGCAAAAAAGTTCGCAGCAGATTGCCGGTTCAAGGTTTCACTACTTAAAACTAAAGTTTTGATTAATTTAGGAACCGATTATTTTTTTTTATTCTTTTAATATCATCATCCGTAACAGTGAAGTGTGCAGGTAACGTACAAGCAGCCTGCCTAACCCTCTAAAAACCTGTTGTCAGTTTCTGGGGCTTCTTAGGTCAAACACTCCACTAGGCCATCTCAGCAACCAGCATGGAAACTAAGACCAAGGGGAGGCTTCGGTAGCCCCTTCATTCTCTTCTCAAAGGATTAACGGCAACTGCTTTATGTGCTTATGAAGAGCTCCCAGGTGTCTCAGCATCGTTAAGGAGCGTGGAGTTTCTTTTCCTTACTCCCCTCTCCCTTCCCTTTCCCCGCCGGCGCGCTGAGCGAGGGGCTATCGCTGGATCTGCCGCTGCTGTATCGACTTGCAGGGAGTTTGCAGCTTGGCTGCAAGTCCAGGCTGGAACCAGATGACTTACTTCACTACAGTTTCTCATGACATCCCGGTAATTAATGTCCCAGATCTCACTCCGTCTCCTCTCTGAGGAGAGCAGCTCTTATTTAATTGCCTCATAATGTATACTCACAATGAATACTTGCCTAATTGTCCCTAGACAGATGCTTGGATGGAAGCCTGTGAGAAAGCATATAGGCTGTAACACTGAATAAAGGCCCACAAAGCACAATAAAGCAAAAACTTATAACTCTTTGTTACCCTCTAATCCCATCAAAACAATAAATTTATTTTTAAAATCCTCAAGCAACAAATTAAGAATAAAAATTTGCTGTATGTCCTGTTTCCTTACCCCTTCAGCTATATAGAGTAAGACCTTGAGGCAGATTTCTTTAGTGTAATAGCTTACACAGGAAGGGATAAATTTCCAAAGCACAATATGATGCTTGGTCCGTGCTACTGCAGTTTGTGGGACAGCATCGTCATTTAAAGGTTTTAATAAGCTAGTTAAAGGGCAAAAGCCCTAAGTGAGGTGAGTTACTAGAAATTTTATATCTGCAGCAACAGCGGTATTTTATGAATAACCTGTGGCCACTGTGCCATCAGTGTGGCCACAAAGTACAAATAAAGAATACAGTTGTGGAAATCACACTGCAAATGAAAACCTTTTGAACACAAAAGGTTACATTCAATTATTCAGTATTTGGTAGTGTTCCAAACTATTCAAGTGTACTTGAAATCACTGGTTCTAAGCACTACCCAGGTTCAAAGGTTCAAGACCTTGCTCTTCCGCCAATCAATGGGTGCACCAGGGTTATAAGATCAGTTATTTCTAGCTATCTTAATTTATTCAAATTGCTAATGCTGCTTCCACCATTTCTGTGCTACACAAGGTCCTTCTGGACTGACTTTAAGATAGAACTTTCTGTCATTCATGTGCAAAACTTGGACCCAAGTCCATCCCTGTCCCCTACTGCGTATTTTTGTGGTTGTGGGCAGAAACTTGTATTAAAACACCTAACGCAAAATGCAGGATCAGGCCAAAGACCACGATTAAAAATTGGCTAATGTTTTTACCCAAGTAAGAAAAAGTCACACTTTCATTTCAAATCTTTTTAATCCTTTGAGTACTTTTTTTTCCTAATAGAACACCTGAATTTTTCACTTTAAATACTTGCTTGCTTACTTACATTTTGGGGAAAAGGGGGTTACATTAGATACTAAACAAAACTGCTATTTAAGCTAAAACAAATTTTGATTTTTCATTTTACTGGAAACATTCAAATATATCCAGGCCAACTCAGCCATCCTCCCTCCCCCCAATAAAATAAATAAATAAATAAATAAAGTTTGAAGCTTCTGAGCCCATCTACAAAGGTGAAAGCCAACCATTCTCACAATCCTTCACAGCAAAACCCAGCCTGAATTGTAGTCCCATGTCACAGCCAAGTGTCACATTGAGACTTCAGGACACACACAATACTGTAAGTTTGCCCTGGCTGATCCCTTCAAATCATCAGATGGATGATGTAGCTCAGCACAGAAGATGATGAATCACAGAAAAGGTCAGAGTTTGCTCGTACTGTTCCAAGTCTACAATTACAGAAAGGTGAGGGCAACAGGAATACCCAGCATCCACCCAAATACATGGTCCAGATGCTGTTTTTTGATAGTTTGCACACCTGTAGACTCTGATAAAGTCAAGACATGACATGCTCAATTTGCCAAAGGGCAGCATCTTTGGTTGCTTCTCCAGTGCAGAAATCAGACTCACATAAACTGAATTAATAACGAATGTCTCATAATACTATATATTCTAACAGGTTTGTTGTTTTTTTCTGTTTAAACTGCATAACAATCTTATGAATTCCCGTATCATACCGTTAAAATAAATCTGCTAAAAGGTAAGGTTTTTTTAGTGTGCCCTTAGTAACTTTTCAAGGAATAAAATCTGTGCACAATATTTAACAAGAAAACAAAACTACGTGGCCAAGCAGTCTTTTAAAAATGGAGTAAAACTCATAAATTAAAAGATTTGTTGGTAATTCAAATGGCAGAAATATTATCCTGTCATGAGATATTACATATGTTGTGCTGGGAGTCAAATGAATTTAAAGAACAGCGTGTAACTTCATTTACTTCAAAATGTAGTTCATGTAGAGTACACGTGAAATACACACCTACTGTGGTGTTTGATGCTAGAAATAAGCCGTTCCTGTAACTTGGAAAGCTATAAGGGTGTTCTCTTCCCCCCACAAAAATGAGGATTTTGGTAGACATTTGTATTGTAGTTGTTTCTACATAAGCTGGGACCTCACAAGAAAACCCCAACACTTCCCTCAATACAGAATTCAAAACAATATGCAAATGCTTGAATTTTACTTCCTAAATGTTAACATCCTGATATGAACAAAAAGATGCTGAGCAACATGGACAGAAGAACATATATGTTTTTATTTTTGAATGTGGAAGGTATGTTTTACTGTGAGTCCATAACACTGGTCTGTCTTTACATTGACTTTATCCCAGCATCAGATCACCACCTTATCAAAACATTGATATTGAAATGTATTTTTTTTAAAGAAAATGGCAGGCCCATGGAAGAGTCACTTGCAGATCAAAGCAGCCTAGGCAGTCTTTCTTTTGTGCCTGGAACAGTATAGCTTGAAAGATTTCCCTGGAACATCATTCCCTAAAGGAATTTCCTACAGGAAAAATTATTTTGCATTGTAAAGCACTAGAACAACGTGGAGTGAGAAAAACTCAGATCCCTGTATTGATCGTTTGTCAAGGAAGATATTGCTAGCAATCATTACAGGGAAAAAAAAAAAAAAAAGGAAAAATTAAAATTTAAGAGATTTAAAAGGAGTGATGAAATCTTGGCTCTACTGAAATGCATGGAAAGTTGTACATGGTGTGCTGGAATGCTACCTTAGATCATCATAAAAACACATTTAATTTTAATATCACTTTCCTCAACAGTAATCATTTAGTATCAAAATTTTAATTTTTCAAGGAAAAAAAAAGGGGGGGGGATTTTATTTCAATTGAGCTTTCAATCTTTTAAGAAACAAAGGAAATAGAAAGATTAATCTCTTCGTGAGCAGGAGCAGTACTGTTAAGAAGTACAGGAAAAGTACTGCACATAGTAAATTGCTACAAGCTCACTAACCTTGAAAATTAGGAAACAAAAGTGTCTCCTAGGATAAAGAAGAGACATTTTGCAAAGCTGCTGGCTTTTGGTCTCTGCCAGAGCTAAACTTCTTGGTCTTGTATGCTGCTGTGCCTTATCATAGAGGGAGAGGTGGTGGAGGGGGGTGTTATTTTTTGGATCAGTTGCCTGGAAGTCGATTATTTAGATAATCTAAATTATCTAAACCGTCATTTAGACTATAATTTAGGTCTGTCCCTTTCTGAGGTTACCTAAAAGGTCTTATACACTAAAATTTAAATCTTTTTATTAAAAAGACAGCTTAGATATTCTGGCCGCTTTCTGGCTCTCTCTCCTGAAACACGTAGCTTCTGCCAGCTTTCTTCTCCACAGCAAGAGCTCCTTCTCCCTTTTATTTGATGTGTGCTGCTGAAATTGGTTAGCTGCTAGGGGTGCAGCTGAGGAGTTCTGCACTCAAACCCTCAAATAAATCAGGACAAATTCCACTGCCGTTATTTGAGATTCACCCCCAGTAGAAAAACAGCAAGACAGTCCAGGAGTTGGGGGACTTCTCTAATATATCACAAGGTAAAATAAATGCAACTGGATCCTGAAGCAGTTTCAGCTGTCTGCAGAGGGTAGAACTGGAGACATTGCAGTTGCAGTTGTTCTGGCACCACTTCTCTGTTAAACTAAACTATTTACAGTGCACAGTAGTAAGCTGCAGACATTACAGATCCCTATAGATCTTTCTTAAAATAAAATTCCACAGCAAACACAAATCATTTGTTTCACAACACACATTCTCCAACACAATTTAATCTGGAACATTCTACAACTTCTGCTTCATTTTCCACTTCAAAACGTTGTCTGGAAATTTTTTCCCTGCTTCTTTTATCATTCTGCTCTAATCTTTATGCACAATTGAGGAACCCCATCTTTTGTCAATAATCCATATGTTCTGCCAAAAGTAATTGCCTTCTCACCCTGACGTGCAGAGTTTTTGCAACCAGCTTTTCTATGGGCCACCACAACCAGCCAGGCTTTCTACAAGCCACCAACGTACTACTAAACCCACACACTGATTCCCATTCAGACACAATGGGTTCTTTTTGTTTTACAGCTTTGAATTAAGTCTACCTAAAATAACTCTACCTGTCTTCACACGGTATAGAAAGTTAATTTGGGAAAACATTTGGAAAACAATCTACCCTTTTCTCTTTTTGAAAAAGCTTACGATGGTGTGTATACGAGAGTTTTGTGATGGAGCCCAATATCAATGGCATAAAGCAAAGTTAAAAATACTTTGAGCGAAATTATTACCCTGATTTCTCCATGCACTATGTATTTAATATTTCAATAGACATTTTTTTTACAGAAAATAGCAGACAAGGTCCAGGAATAACTGTGAAAGAAGTAGATGCTATACTGCAATTGCACTATATTTGGCAGTAAAGAGCTATTCAAGAATATCTTTGAAGAAGGAACTCAAGAATGGCAGAAAGAGTCAGAAGAGGAGAAAAAACCAAATTACTTCAATTTGTTGAGATGAGCAAGCAGTATGAAGAATTTCAGAGGATTTGAAAAAGCTACAGCTATACATCAACCTGGCAGATGAAAGACATGCAAAACAATATGTATTGCAAGAAATAACATCTTCTACAGTAAGAAAACCATTCATAAAAAATTCTGGTGACACTATGGAGAGATCTGTGGAAGTATCTTTTGAAATGTGCAGGGACAGATGTGGTTTTTAAGGATATATAAAGCATATGTGCATAAAATAATACCAAAGGGATTATGGAGTCACTCAGAAAATCAGTGGGATACTCGTCTACAACTCTGGCTACTGTAAAAGACATGCTGTAACAATAGAAGGATCTCAAAAGAATGGCATAACAACATGAAAAGGCTTCCATGAGAAAAGAAACTAAATGTCTGGCATACTTATTTCACAGAGGATACTCAGAGGAGAAACGATACTCACATTTCAAGACTACAGGGACTGAGAAAGTCATTGCTTTGTGATTTCTCAAAATAATTACGAAAACAAGAGATTATTCCATGACCTGACAGCAACTAATTAAAGGCTAAAACACATTCTCTTATACAAGATAGTAATAAAGCTGTGAAATCCATTGTCACCGGGTAGCATTGCAGCCCAAAACATACCACATGTCCAAAATGGATAGGAATTCCTATAAATAATATGACTATCTCAACTGATAAACAGTTAAGCCACTGGCTCCACAAAGTCCCTGCATCATCATGAGCAGTTTGAGTTAAATGAAGAAAAAATGCCATTACAGAAATTTCTTACTATTCTTCTGAATCACTTAATAGTGACCACTGTCAGCAACAACATCAGCAACATCTAAGCTGCCACCACCCTGCTCATTTACGCTCAATGACATAGATGAAACCATCATGGTAATCCTACAAAGCTGCTAATTGACTTCCCAGAACATTCCTGTATTCCTCACTTTTACAAGAAAAATTATCAGCTGGTACCACGCCAGACCATCCGAAGAAGGGTGTTCCACAACATCTTTCTCCAGCTCTACCCAGCCACAGCTGTTAGACCCCACCACAGCCCAGGCCATGCCATGGACACAGCTGAGGGCAACCACCGCCACTCTTTCCTACACCTCCTTTCCAACAATTAAAATTTTCAATTAAAACTTCAATATTTTCACTGTCTACATCCTCGATCCTGAAGCTAAAAATCATGGCTGTGAATCAGAATCACAACACTTTTAATTGGTAATGCAGCTAATTGTGTATGCCTACATGAACAATATAAGCACTCAAGGTTAGAGGGACGGTTAAGAACACAGATGAACCCAGGTCTTCTTCATTACATTTTTGCAGTCAAAGTACTGTTTTATTACACATTAGAATGAATATGATAATGAAAACATCTGCCTTCCAAGTTAGAGTTGAAGATAATAAGTATTGATGCTCTACATTCTCCACAGCTAAGTGAATAATTTATAATGAGTGCTATAGGTGCAAAGGAATTTGAGTAATAAAATTGTTAGATTATTCCATTTATCCTCATTTTGTGTATGTGAATTTGAAACTACTCTGGTCTTAAGATTTACAATAATATAATAAATTATAATTAGTCTTTTTTTTTTTTTTTTTAATGTTCAACTACAGATTGTTTGCAAACATTCTGTTTGACTCTTTGGAAAATCAGTACCAAAATATAACCAGATTTATTTTACTGGACACACATATCTCATAATATTACATGTGTTTACTAGTGAAAAAATATTTTTAAAATATACACCAGAAATTAGATCCTAGAAAACACTTCTTTATGCATTTAAATCTTACTTTACAAGAACCTCCTCATAAACTGATTTCAAAGTCACTGGTTGGGCAAGATTACTTGCCAATATATTTATTTAGCAGAAAAGTTGAGCAAACGAGTGCAATATATTTTCAAAGAAAATTCATTTTCCACAGCACTCCAGAGAAAATGTTGCAGTATTCACCCACGTGGTATTGAGCTGTCACCAAAATTGTATAATTGCACTAAGTCTTGTCCAACTGACCTCCCATAGGGAAATGCATCTTTCCATACTAATGAAGTTCAACACAAAGTGTAACTTGGGCATTTGCATGTTAATGGAGCTTTGTACATGAGACTGTTTATTCAGCATGCGAGAAATACTGAAAAGAAGGTGTTAACAGAAACCTCTAGCCAGAATAAGACAGGGTTAATTAGGACATATGGAATAGGATCTGAGTAACAAGAGACATTAAAATTAACCCTGTTTATCCAGCTGTAGCAGGACAAGGGAGGGGGTGGGGGAAATCCCCTCCTTGACCCACACAAAGGCCTTTTCTGCTATAGGATTCAAGGGCAATATTTTCCCACTGGCAGAGCTCCACTAGTGGCTGGGGCATTTGCATGGATAAGGCAACGTGTATCCATCAGTCCTTTCATCCCTTGTCTAACTCCTCCCAAAAACTAAGAGAGTGCTGAAATGCCGCTGCTGGGCAGAAAAGCTTCTGGCAAGGTGAAAAACCTCTATCTATAAAAGTAGCAGCATGAGATTTTTGGCAAAACAATATGAGGTTCTGGCCAAATCTACGCCCTGATCTGCACATTTTCAGACTTTAGTGTTCAAGCACTTGAGTAGACCTCACAGACTTCGGGAAATCTGGTTAATAGACTATATCCATGCATGGGTCTTCCAGGAGATTGGGGACAAGATAGTCAGAGGGCTCTTATGACCAACCTAATGCCAAAGTGAGGGGAAAAGGCAAAATAAAATGAAGAATAGAATGTCAGGGTCTTGTAGCAGAGTTGCACTCTGCTATCAACTGTCTCACAGTATGATTACTCTATAAATGTGTTTCAGATTCTGTGACATATGTCTGTTTCAGGACAGGAGGTAAAAAGAGCTTTTTCTTTCCTTTTCAGTAAACCATAGCCGATGACTTTTTTCTTATTTTATCTTTTTTTTTTTTCCTAGGTATTTTAAATATATTGCTCCTTGCTAATTTCTGTGGACAATGATCTCACCCCAAGATCATAGAAGGAATATTGACCAGTATTTCTACCAGTTTAATTCTCAGATCTTGCTACCCTCTTTTCTCACAACTTTATAATTGATTATTATAATCAAGGCAAGAACAGAGAAGTTGGTTTCTCCTTAGTTTGGTATTTCCTATTTGCATTTCAGACCTGGGAAAGGTTTTTTTGATGCCCTAAAGCTTGTTTCTTTTCATACTCTACCAGTTGCTGTAACAAAGGCTATAGCTCCTCCCTATAAACATTTTTTTTTCTAATACCAGACCTTCACACCCATAACAACACTGTTACTACCATATTTCAAAGCAGATTTTAAAAATACAGGTTAAGTTCCTGTTACTAACAGAATATGGGTGCTTTGTTTATCACCCCGTGCACCTGGAAAGTCTCTCTTTTTCAAAAATTAATTTTTATTTCCTCTTTCCTTTTTATTCTGGTGTGTGCCAATAAATGTGGAGTTTATTCAGTCTATGCAGAACTGCATTTGACTGATTGATATGAAGCCTCTGCTTGCTCAGTGGCAATGTATCTGTCATCCTGAAGGAAGGAAAGAGACAGAAGTGACAGCCAGCATGTAGGATGAGGATATCGAGAGAGCTGCTGTCTTCCTCTAGCATAATGCCACTAAAACGTACAAAGAGGGAAAGAAAAAAAAAAAAAAAAAGACAAAGATTGAACTGAAACATCAAACAATCACAAGCATCTCTCTTCTCAGCATAGAGTAGTTGCTGTATTGTTCCTCTTCAAAAATTAAAAGTTCTGCAATGCAACAGCTAAACCTTGTTAGGAATGAACAAAGCAATGAGCACGTTGCTCCCGACACAGGGCTTTGCACAAAGAGAGGCTGCAGGGCACTGCCCTGTGATACAGGGACTGGCCGTCCATCAGGAAGACTGCTATTATCCCCGCACAGAATATCTTCTGGGCTCGGGTCTGTCGAAACTGGACTGTGCTGGGCCAACTGGGATCCCATTTACAGGGGAGAAAACTGTTATTATGACGACTATTATGTCAGTGTAGAGAATCAGTGGCTAAAACGTGGAAAAGAATGTCTCTCCATCACTGAAAATTGTCTGCGTTTCATGGTGGGTAGGATGAAAGAGACAGAAATAGGATAGAATAGCTAAAAGGAATAGTGCTCAGCCAAACTCCCACGTATGCTCTGCCGCTTATGCAAAACAGACTGAAAGCTGTCTTTAGCACAGCACTACCTACCAG
The DNA here is from genome assembly GCA_026546715.1 of Gallinago undulata. NCBI lineage: Eukaryota > Metazoa > Chordata > Aves > Charadriiformes > Scolopacidae > Gallinago > Gallinago undulata. The sequence goes on along the minus strand of JAOTQQ010000019.1, from coordinate 73,765,806 downwards.
CCACTATTTACATGGCAACTACTTCAGAGGAACCAGAAGCCCCACTCTTTTTAGAAAACCTTCTGTTCTTCTAAGAACGAAAGGCATCTGTCATATGCTTCTCATGATGGTGGGTGCCTCAGCTTATTACCGGCAGGAGAACAAAGGAGGCATTTTGCCCCAAGAATGAAGCAACAATAAACTTGCTCCCATTTCTTCCTCTGTGAGGGGGCACATTTCTTTTTGATCTAATGAGCATAACACCAACATGAGCAAACTTCGTTCAAAACTCCTGCAACCCTAAGGCGTGTGACTACTTGAACATCAAGAATTATGGCAGCATTTGCGGGGAGCTCATAACTTTAGGACTGCGGTGATTTATGGGCAGCACTGACAGTTGCCTGGGTTGCTTGCCATGATACAGGCCAGTTGCGTTCATGATAGATTGAGGTCATTGAGGGGGAGTGGAATAGGTCCTGTCATATATCCTTCATCAGGTTTTCATTTGTCTGTGAGTTAGGGTTGTGGTAGCAGTGGGAAAAGGGTCTCATCTGAATGTTTATTTTTCTAGCCTGAAGGGTTCTGTTCATTAAACATGCATGTGTTTGATACCTGAAAAGGAGACATCAGCATGAGGGATTTGTGACTCAGCTCACTGACCTGTACTGCCAGTCAAATTTCAAATAAAGTAAAATTTAGAACTTGAGAGTTTAAAAAAACCCACAAAACCAACAAAAGAAACCACAAAGAAAGAAAAAAAAAATAACAAATACTAGATGGAGCGCCACAGGTCTTTGAACAGTCATGTGGACAAGTCTTTGATATCAGTGTGCCCACCACATGTATACGCTGCTCCATGGAGCGTACTTCTCCCAGACCACGGTTGAGTCTGCGGGCTTTGTTCAGCAGTGCCACAACTTCTAGGAGTCCTGCAAAACTGGGTCTTTCAATTGCATGCTTCTGGTGGATGGATTAATTGATGTGGTCCTCTGCCTCATACTCACACACAAATAGGTACAAATAGGTAGCGGGGTCCTCACAGCCAAACAGCTTGAATATGAGATTATGCCCAAAACTCAGTACTCTTCATTTCTGAAATATCATTCCTTCCGGTCCTAATTAAAGACTGTTTTCTTAAAACAGATAGCTTCAAAAGCTGTAACCTTTCAACTTATTCTCTTCTTTTATCGTATTCAGCCAATCTGCCATGCCAGAAATGCATAAAGCAAGTATGAAGATGGTACTTCTAGCTCTATATTCTCTAAACCGACCTGGTAGAACCAAATAAATTTAGGAATCATGAAAATGGTGTACAATCACTGGAGGATCCAGTGCTGCAGACCAGGACTTGGAAACAAGCAGTCGACACAGAACATTTTACCACAGTGGGCAGCATGGATTTTGCATTTCATCCATTTATCAGTGTGCGTGTGTATATAATGTGTGTGATGAGCTGTCTGCCACCAGAGCCAGTAGAGAAGTGCTGTTATCTACCAGTGAGGAGCATGCTGGATTTTTTGCTAGGTCAAACCCTTGGTCCACACACTGCAGCTACGACAACCGAGTGCAGCCCTCCTAATGGCACAGCTGGAGAATAACTATTAAAGTATCAGTCCTCATCTAACACTTATCCATGTGGCTTTGTTCCTTCTTGGGCTTCTGTCAGGACAATGAGAACTCATTAAAACCAATCATAGAATCATATGGAGTTGGAAGGGACCTCTGGAGATCATCTAGTTCAACCCCCTGCTGGAGCGGGTCTACCTAGAGCACGTTGCTCAGGAACTGTCCAGGTGGGTTTTGAATGTCTCCAAAGAAGGAGACTCCACCACCTCTCTGGGCAGCCTGTTCCAGTGCTCTACCACTCTCACAGTAAAGAAGTTCCT
>JAOTQQ010000019.1:73752206-73763841 GCA_026546715.1 Gallinago undulata | reverse complement strand
ACAGTAAAGAAGTTCCTCCTCATGTTTAGGTGGAACTTCTTATACTCAAGTTTGTGCCCATTTCCTCTTGTCCTGCCACCGGGCACCACTGAGAAAAGAACAACCTCATCTTCCTGACACCCTCCCTTTAAGTATTTGTGTGCGTTGATCAGATGCCCCCTCAGTCTTCTCAAGGCTAAAAAGAACCAAGTCCCTCAGCCTTTCCTCATAGGAGAGATGCTCCTATCCGTTTTAAAGGATCCATTTTTTAAAGAGATTTTAAAATTCGTTTTCCATACATCTCTAATAGCAACCCAGCACTCCTCAGAGCCCAAGGTGTGTTTCGCTAAGCATTAATGACTCCGACTGAGGGTGAGCAGAGGAGATCTCTCATTAGCACCATCCGACACAGACATGAACTTGCCCACTCTTTGCACCAAGTGTGAGCAGCATCCAAACTTTCCTGTGCTTTCTGTGATGTGATGGGCGTTTTCCCCAAAGGACCTCACATTTGCTCTCACATTAGTGGCTAATGCTCCCCTGAGACACCAGAGCCTCTGAGGAGCAGGTGGGCCTCCTCCTGCTTACATGGAGGCAAAGCTAGAGGATCTCTGATGAAATCAATTGAACTTCAGCTGTGCCGGGGGAGGTATCACTTATGTAGACCCTGACTCAGGGGTTTCTTTTTGCTACATAATTAGGCAACTGGGGAAATATGAAAACAAAAGCAGTTGGGTGTAAGTAGGAATCCTTTAGGTATTGAAGGAGCTAATAAGGCCTGAACCTGCTCTTATTTGAATTTTATCAGATAAACAAAAAGGGAAAAAATGACACGCAGCTTAAACATATGCTTCCAATTTTCTCAGTACTAGTAAATGGAAAATACTGCTCTGTCATTTTCATACTTATTTTGCAGTATTTAAGGTTAGAGGTGGGTCACGTTTCCGTGGCAACTACTGTGGAAACAAAAATTCATTGTGGTGTAGTCTTATGTTAATTAAAATCTATAGCAAAACCCCCTTCTGAACAACTGTTTAAATAGATTTTTAGGTATTTACTTCAGATTCAGGATTGAGCCAGTCATCCAAGTCAACTATAATCTGCAAAGCAAGAGAAAGACAAGTCCCTCAAAGCACGTTAGCTTTCTGTTTCCCTACTAGACAAGAAACATGAATCAGAAGAGTCTTTTGTATTTAAAACTTTGCTGCTATTAACCACAATGGATATCCAAGACTCGCCATGCCAGACTTCAAGCTTGTTGTCTGTTAGGTAAAGAAATTAACTTATAACGATGTGTTCACAAATCTGTTCCACTTTACTTTAGAGAAATCAGAACTGCTGTTATGGAGTCAATTTTCTTTTGGCTTGTTGGTTTAAGGTTGGTTGTTTTTTTTTCCTTCTTAAAACAAATTAAAATCACATGCTACAATGCAAATTCACTGTGCTTTATTCCAACATCTCTAACATTTTATGCCTTTTAACTGGTGGTCCGATTTCCAGGAGATGTAAAACACCCACACCTCTTGGATGGTTCCCCAGCTACTTCTGTTGTCTGCTCACCTGCTCACAGAGTCCCACTGCCCATATCTCCACTTTCACAGCAGTCAGTGATGGATGATAGATTTAAGCCTGATGTAACTCTTTGGACTGCACTCTAATGGATACCAGAAATATTGGTAACAACAGAGCAGGCAGAATCTGACTATAATTAAAGCTAGTTATTAAGGATCTTTCCTGTTTCATTTTTACAAATGCATCCATTAAATTAGATGGAATTCATGAAATTATGTTGAAAACTTTATGTTTGTGTATTTTGGAGAATTTAGTACTCAGCAACAGATTCATATGAGACTCATTGCTCTCTCACATAAATTCCTTATTTTTAATTTGCCGTGCTAAGGAATTCTGGAAGCTATTGTAGCTGATAGTTGTGGAGATCTGTAGGATTTAACATCAGTAATTCTGGTTAGTCTAATCCTCATGCAATGGTATCAGCAGTTATTAAATCAGCTTTCATCATTTTTGTACGAATGGGTTTAGGAAGCCTCTTCTTGCTTCAGTCTGGCAGAGCAAGAAAAACTTTGACTTCAGACTTTCCTGAGAAAGAGCTACACCCTACTAAGAGGAAAGTTTAACACTTCCTTCAGATTTTCACACAGACCTATGAAAGGCATAAGCCTTTGTGGATAAAACAGCAGCCTGATTTTTAATACCTGTCTAATTTCTAACTCTTAATGCCACTATCAAGACAAATGGCACAGAGAGTGTGTCCTGAGAGTAAATTTTGCCTTTGATCTACTCTCCCTGAGGATCTTTTTCCCTTTCTTTTGAAAACCTCCTTTGAGACAAGGAGATCTATTATGTATCATTTACCAAACAGTAAATTCGGTAGTGATGTCACTCAGGAAAAATCCAAACAACAACTGGCAGTGAGGTCTGAGGACCTACCCACTTTGCAGTGCCGGACAGCGTGGTGTCCACGTGTGGTTGCTTTGCATTGGATATTTCATGCATTTCTTATTTCCTAAAGTAGGTGATCATCAGTTTTCAATGGCTTGTTTTGACCTTATTCAATGGAAAATGAGGTGCTATTTCTGGCATGCTTATGAACCTACTGTTTAGTCCTAAAAGTTTTGCAAGAAAAGGGATAATAAATAGTTATTCACTTCCACTGAATAGCTTTGTAGATTATGTGCTGAGGGCAGTAACAGCTGCTTCTCGTTACCCAAAAGGCCTCCTACCATGTGTACTGCTAACACACCAAGCTAAGGTCAAGCTGAGTAGCAGGTTTTTTTCCTCAACATTGTTTAAAAGCTTTTAAATAAAACCATATTAGAAATACAGTCACCTCTGGTAACTGATTTTTGAAACTGAAGTTAGAAGAGCTGCACAGTTTTGAAAAATCTTCTTTGTTTCTGATTTGGAAGGCTTTTCCTTTTCTGGGTTAAAACACTGGGCTGCCTTTATGTTGCTAAACTCTGGAGGTTTTTCTGATGGGTTCTTGAAGCCTTTATCCATCTCCTGCTGTACTTTTTTTTCCGCATTTTGCTCCACATTTTCTTCACAAAAGCAGCATCATAATCTGGGTGGGTAACTCTTCTGAGAATTTACAGGGTGCTGTTTTTTCCTGCAACGTGCACAGTTGGCAAGGTTTGCCCATTCCTTCCCCCCAGGTGAAGGGCAGACTGAGCTCCAGCTCTGCTCCTGCTCAGCGGAGCCTGGGTGCAGAAAGGAGGAGGTGGGCATCCTCGGAACACAGAGCTGACCCAAAATCGACAGAGAGAGGAACAGAGGAACACAACAGCTTTCTTTTAAAACCATCTTGATGCCAGCAATACTTTGAAATGGCTGCATGAAAATAAAGCAATCCCTTGGCTGCCTGTAACACAGAGAAAGGCAACATTCTTTGGAAAGAGAAAATCTGATGCCATGACTCCGCCGTGGTTTCTAATCATGGAAGGTCTTTTAGAGGCTGCTAAAGTGAATGCAAGCAAGTAGAGATTCTTAACAAAACTGCCAATTAGTACCACCAATATCCCATTATATTCTTCCTCCTGCGTGTAAATGCACTTAGCACAGATATGGTACTGAAAGGTACTTTTTTTCCTCACTTGTTCCAAGCTGGATTTCAAATGGCAGTAAAGAAGAACAATTTGTATTGATAAGGCAGAAAACTTTTAGTTATAATGACTACCTGATTCCACAATTATGTTGCATTTCTGTGGAAAAAGTAACGCAGATATCATCACGAAACTTTTTCACTCCTTATTTTTCTGCATTTCAGCTTCCAAACTGCCAGACTTTCCACCCTGCCCATAATCTATATAATTAGTGGCATAAAGCTGAAAAAAGTAGATGAGTTGTATGAATTATGGGCCACACTATATCCTTTTAGATTACCAGATCTTACATGTTTTCAAAGCTGACTTGGTGTTTGCTTCAAGACTTCTGCTGGAAGAGATGACTAACGGTAAAGAGACTTGGATGGACTTGTCTCTGCCCATGGAGGCATTTGAAAGATACCTTGACCTCTGGGCAGCTCCGTTCCCAGCAATACCGTATCTTTTGTGTTCTCTGTTAAGCAGCTCAGTGCTTTTTGTAAGTACATTTCCCAGTATAAAATAAAATAAAATAAAATAAAATAAAATAAAATAAAATAAAATACCATGAGCAACTTTCCGACAGTGTAAAGAAGCTTAGCCACGTTACTGATCGTGCCACAGCAGCTGGTACAAAGTCTCACTCCCAGCTTCCATCACGTGCTGAATTGTCATAGCATCCCGACACAACAGAAACACAAAAGCAGAGAAGATTCCTGCTGCATTATTGGGTTCTCAAGTCTTCTGTAGCTCAGATAACTTATGTAGGACTTTCAGCAGTTATCAGCATGTTTTTTGTTTGAGTCCAAATCATTCTAAATGCAGCCCCAAGTTGTTCAGTTCACCCAGCTGTGACTAGGCAGGAAGATTATCATAAAGGGCTGGATATTGAACAAAGGAAAGAAATACAGTAATATGTTCTATTAAAACAAATGAAACTCAGAAGAAAATCAGAACCTGCTATGTTAGGGAAGACCTCTCAGAAAGTCAAAGTTTAAAGCCAATGCAGACAACAGAAAGTAAAGGTGACTTAGAGTATCTGTGTTTTTTAACACTATGAAATATTTTTTAACAAGAACTGCGCAAAGAAAAATATCTTCCATTTTGAGGGATGAATCTTGTTTGTGATAACCTTTACTCTAATGAAAAAAAAATGTGGTATACCATTTTTAATGGCAGAAGTCAAGACTGACTTTAAAAATCCCTGGTATTGTTTTGGTATTCATCACTGTAAATCCCTGATACTCAACTCTGCCATCAACTTTAACATGAGAAAGTTTACCCTGAGGTAAAGATGCACCAAAGTATCTGTCCTTCAAAGACTATGGCAAGGAGTAGCCTCTTGTAGGGCTCTGAAGTGATCTCATTATACTCTTCGGCCTCGTTTCAGCTTTGGACAATGTTCGTCTCTTTGTGTCACTTACCTCCTTCCTCAGCTTTGTGTGGTGCACATTTTCAGAGCAGTCACTGGGGCCACCGTCAGCAGCACACAAAGAATAACTGGGAATTCCACAAAAACTTTGCGTTCATGAGTGAAGGTTTCTCCCAGTGCAAACGACCCTGGTTAATAAAGGAGAAGAAGGTAAAATAAGTAATTATACCAAACAGGGACACTGATAAGAGCAGCTACAAAGATGTAGCCAGGTAATAGAGGTGTGTGATGGGAAAAACTAATGAATGAATGAAAAGCAGGTAGCCAGCAGAATTAAGCAAGAGATACTCTAATCACCCAAATTAGGATGATACCTTGTCTATCACAATGCAAGGGGGAAAGATTTCCTATCATCTAATTGCAGAATTAGATATTACAGAATATCTAATAGATATTCTGCCATCATCCACAGAGGATGTTAAGAAACAACTGCTACTTTTAAAACAAAATGTTCCTAACACCATTGAGAGGATAACTGAGTTCTCTATATATAAAGTACTTTTAACAAAGTTCTGAATGACGATGAAATTTCAAAGGTCTAGGAAAAAGGAATATTGTGCTAGAATTTAATAAGCATACACAATGTGCCATGAGATATTGTAGCCCAGTTAGCACGATTTTGATCTAAACAAAATATTTGAAAGGCTGATACGGACGTATTCACTTAGAAAGCAGCCGTACAGCTAATGTCAATGTCAATCAACTTGATTTTATGGGAAATGCATCTTGCCAGAATAAAAAAAAAATCTGTTTTTTTAAAAAATGAGATTATAAACATGACTGATAAAGGTAAATATATTCGCATTATATAAACAGACACACTAAAGCAGTTGGCTTGCTGCCTCATACTCAGGGCATGAAAACCTGTTGTGTTCAGGGGGCTGTTTTACAGCAGCTGGAACTTTCCAGCAGCCACACCAAGAGTCTTCAAGCAGTTCTGCTGCTTTTCTCCCAGCAGTTAGGCATCTTCCTTCATATCATGATTTACCATTTTTCACCATTCCACAAGAGCACATTGCTGAATTCTTCACTCAGTATTTTTGATTGCAAAAGTTTGAGATAAATTAAATGCTCGCATCAAAAAGAACCAAAAAGTGGTTATGATTCACTGTTATTGGTTTTAACACTCTTTAGCTGGACTTTAATTCTGATGTTTCTTTCTCTTGCACTACAAGCAAAAATTCTCAAATTTTTAAACAGAGTTCACATCTCTTGTGTGTCAACTGTTTTTTACTGGACCTTTTTACCTCTGAGAGAGGAAAATCAATAACTTTTATATTTAAAGGATGCTTCAGTAAAATGATCCATATCTTAACAGAGAAGATTGGGAAATCTACGAAGAGAAAACACTAGAATAAAATTCTCCTTAAAACATACATGAACAGATGATGCATCAGAAACAACCTCATTTACCTTATGATGCAATGGACTTCCTTTCTCCTGCTTACTCTTGCATTCTACCCCAAAATTAAAGACCCATATATAATTTTCTGGAATCACCAAAAGCCACCAAGAAAGAAAATAATGAAGCTTAAAAATGCATAGAAATCCAAACCACAGACCACAGTACATCTCTCAGTAAGTACTAAGCATGTCAAAATCATTTAATAAGTGGGGGAAAGGTTTGAAACCTTGTTAAGAATTTTCACAGTCTAAATCTTATTTTCTTTTTCCCCTGTGAAACTTCACCAGTAGGAAGGATTCTTCCAAAATTGGTAAGTACAGGCTGGAAAAATCAACTGCGCTATGATGAACCAAGATACCATAAATATATCTGATCTGTGTGGTTTGGAAATGCAATTTAGAAAGAGATTACTGATTAATAATTCTTGTGTTCCACAAAGGAAAATGTGTTTTTCTCCACATATCACTACAGCACTCTTAATTTCCAGACACACCACAGCATTCAGTTCATGCAACAGTTCATTCCTATTGTATGACCTGCATTGCACTCCCATTTCATGGACTCTCACCGGTCACCGAGTGCCCCCAACTTTCTGTGAATTTATTACGGGGAAATGAAATACTGAACATGTAAACATTTATCTGAAGCATACTAATAATTGGTAATTTTTGAATCCTAAGGAACTCTTAGTCTTTTTGGGAAAATACTTTTACCAAGTATAATTTTTAGATGGAACAGTTCCAGAATCAAGAATCTTGTTGAAAAACACAGGGAGTTGCCATAGTAATTGTTATGTTAATTACCAGCATATTGCTATGGTCTGTATTCATAGTCCAGATGAATCTGAATTACACGTTTTTTTGAAGATCTCTTGATTCTTTGAACCTGAAAACCTGGAATATGATGTGGGTCTATTCTGCACCTGTCTTCACCATCACAAGAAAAAATTCATAAGAAAATATTCATTGTTGTTCATCTGGTAATTTCATTTTATTTGTTCAATACTTTACCTATCTCTTGAGGGTGCAAATAGGATTCATAACTCTGGAGATGCTGAATTATCTTGGCAAATTGAATTCAAGATAGAGTTCTACAGCAGAAAAAATGTAGTTAAATCAAGAAGAATATCCGGAATTCAACTGAAATCAAGCAGAGAGAAAAAGGTAAAACTTCAGGAAATGTCTGTCTCCCTCTCTTCACTTTTGATCTGAACTCATCATCTGTTCTCCTCAGAAAAAAAAGCCAAAAACCCCAAAACAGAAGGATGGATGGGATCCACCTTTAGACATTTAGCAAATGTCTTATCTTCAGATATTCACTAGTTACCTACTAGTCCAGTAAAACTGGACTCTGTAATTCAACTGCACTAAGTGCAAGTCACGAAACAGCCCACAAAACACCACTCCAAGGAGATGCCAGAGCATCCTTGGTTTGGGTCACCTTACGTTTTTGCCTTCTACTGACTGTGGGCCAAGTTTGTCTCCCATGAACAACGACAGCAAATACTGGCAGAGGTGGGTTTTTTTTGTTTTTTTGGTTGTATGACACCACAAAGATTACTGAAAACAATGTTATGCCCATGAACTACCAATTTAAAATTCCATTGCTGTTTTTCACAGCTCAGAATCACTTACAGCTAGGCATTGGCAAAATCTGTCGTAGCAGTAGCTCTTCTGGCCTGGCATTCAATACACCAACTGGACCTTCTCAAAGGCAATTAAGCAGTTCACTTCAAAAGGGAAACCACATGGTTGCTGAGTAGAGACAAATAGGACTGTGGGAGGAAAATTAGAAAGCACTGCTTCTCCAAAGTACATTTCATGACCAAACATAAACATATTTTAACTTCCCAAAAATATGATGTAGAGGCAATGAGTGGACTATTGAGTTAAACGCTTGGGAAAGCATTCCCAGATCTGTATGAAAAGTATGTAACCTATTCCCCAGAGAGAAAATATGACCTTTTGCTGTTGCAGTGACTTTCCAGCTGGCGTTTTAAACCCAGCTAGCATAGGTGATAACCACCATGCTCCACTCCCCCTGAGCGCAAACAGCTCAGGAAGCACTTCTGGCTGTATTTGACAACTGAGAAAGTGATCACCGTCCAAAAGTTGAGTGGTCAACGTCCAGAAAGTGACAAGGGCTATTAAATTAGCCTGTTGTATAGAAATATATTTTCTTAAAGAAATTTGTTTCTCATGTTAATCTGGGAGGGTATTTAAATGTGGATAAGTGAAGTTTTTTATCAGGCATGTTATAATGGTTTTGGATACCTTCTTTCATAGATAACTTACAATTATCAGCTACATCCAGATTAACTGGCTTGCTTTCTGGCACAACTACTACAGAAACCAAATTTACTATGAAAAGTTTAAGCTGCATGTGTCTGAGGCCAGAATGCAAGCTGAACGTAGGATAGCTTCCAACTCCTACCACATCGATGAAAAAGACTTCCTTCTGGATCTTCTAGAAGAACTAATGCCTCCCTATGCAAACAGCTCCAGAAAGAATGGAATTAAGTTCACAGAAAAAAAAACCACCCAACAGCACCATGGGCTCTTCCTCTATTAGCTGATGAAGGCTACAGCTGCTGCCCTTCAGTTCATTCCCCATAGATGCACACGATTTTCACAAAAGACTAAGGCTAAATCGCCCTGCACAGGCCCTCTCCCAGCCTCAGGAGGTGGATTTATAGTAGGATATGCTCAACTCTCTGCCCTTTGGATGCACTCTTCCCACGCAAGGAAGGTAACAAAAGTCTTCTTAAATCCTCTTTAGGGATGGGGAGGTTGAAGTTAGGCACAGTTCTTGTCCCGTTTATCTGCACTTGAAGAATGCACTCCTGAAGCAGAGGTGCTGACTGTGCACATCTCCTCAGGAGAACAAGAAGGCTTGGAAGACAAGACACGTGTAACACTGACCATGCACCACCACATCAGATAAGTACATTTATCCTTAAGATTCCCTGCTGAGTATGCCTGTAACAGACACAACGCTTCCAGCAGAATATGGAAATATCACTTGCACACCAAGTGATGAGTCAACAGCTGAGGGAAAATTAAAATAAGCCACATTCAAACCATATTACCATTGTCTGTTTTTTCTAGCAGCCATACAGCAAAATCTCCAGTTTCTTGAGCATTTCCGATCATCCCTGAATTCCTCGGGGCTTATGATAATCATTAACAGCCAGAATGGATGAATGTTGCAAAGTCCAGAGCTTGCAGTCCTCTTAGACAATTGTTTGGGTTTTCAAACTAGCATGAGTCTATAAAATTTCATTCCTTCAATTTAAACCATTTTTGTCTCCAAAGAGCAATTCAGTTTAAAAACAGAGGCTTTTTCTTAGTTAGAACTACTACTATACGTGTAAATAAAGTAGATAATCCTGTGTGGCTAAACTACCATAAAAATGAATGCTACATGTATCTACTTTTATTTTCTATTTATACCTGTTTTTACAGGAAAGGAGAGAACCATCCCGTTTCATTTTGTTGCTCTATCATCTTTCTAATCCACTTTTTCATTTGTGTATTGGATTGTCTACAAAGCTTTTTTATTTTGGGGGGTTTTTTTGGTTGTTTTTTTTTAACTTAATCACTCATGAAGAAAAAAGGCTTAAGAACATTTGTCTTCTAACTGAACTTTTGAACTCACTATGTTCAGGTGGGTTAGAAACTAGGTAAACTGAATACAGTCATTTCTAATTAAAAATTCCTGAACATATTTAATTTATTAAAAAAAAAAAAAGAAAAGCAACTTGGAATAGATGTTAAAACCCACTACAACAAAATCAAACACCCCTGATGCAGATCTCAGCACAAGTTTTCACCATATACATATTGTGGCTGGAAATTCTCAGTGTATGACAATTTTGTGCTGACGACATGACCATTTACCTGAAGACCATGCAACACACACTTCAATAAGAGTTTTACAAAGTATGACTGAAACGTAAGACATTTTAATCAAATATAAAGAATACATACATTTTTCCTCCATAAAAGGTTTGATAACAAATTTCTGGTTTCACAACACAGGATTGCCAATAGCTTATGTATTATAAAGATAATGTTCCCACTGTTAAAATTGGCTGAATTAAAATTATTGAATACACTAGAAATTGGCTGCTTATTCCTCGCCGTCTGAAGACAAGACATATGGTACCACTGCATCGCAAAGAGGCACAGCTGATTCTTGAGCCAACAAGTTTGCCAACAAGTTTTGGCCAACAAGCCAAACCTCCATAAATCAAATGAAAACCTGAAGACAAAGATCCTGAAAGACCAATGTCTAGCCAGCGCTCTGTGGAAACATCACAGAGATTAAGTGATCATAGCTTGCTGAAAGAGACCCCATTCCCAGCGTTCATCTCCTTGCCTGCTTTTTCAACCACATCATCTATTTACCTTTCCTTTCATTAGGGATACGCAGAAAGAAACTTTCTGCACATTAGAGTTTCATTTTAAAAATCTGACATGACATACAGCAAGAAGAATCAGTTCTCTTGCTATGAAATATAAAGGAATGATAGGATGTTTTTTGTCCACGCAGGAGCTCTAAACATCTTCCCTCATTCTGCCTCCAGCCTGCAAAACACCACAGATTTAGTCAAAGTCCCACCATCCGCACTTTTTTCAAGCTAACCAAAAGGCTGCTGTGTAGGGCCACAAGGCAACTTTCCTCTCCGAGGGGCTATTCCTTGAGTGAATAGCAATAATTTTGAAAAGATATCCAAAATACTAAGTATCAGAGTAATATTTAGCCCTGAGTTTGTAAAGATGTGCATTTGTAGGACTGTATCTAAACTGAAATCTATGGCACATTTCTCCATGCACCTTTGAATGCAATTCTGTATGACTTTTTCAACACAGATACAAAATTAATTCAGTCTCATATTCTTATAAAAAGGCACCTTATATTTTCAGAAGTAGTTTAGACAAAGTATGTATCTGTGAAAGGAAATACATACCTGTATCTGCATTATGCAAACACATTTCTTCCCAGACTGTGTCATATAAGTATTAAAAGGACCTGGGACAAGCTCATAAATATCAGCTGTGGTCTTTCTTTGAATGAATTATATCAATGGAGCAGTATTATTCACAGAAGAAGAAGTCAACTTATTATTGGCTCCCACAAAGCCAGTTAGTCTCACCTCTGTCCCTGGGAAGATAATGGAGAGACTCATTCTAGATGTCATCTCCAAACAAGTTCAAG
>JAOTQQ010000019.1:73729579-73752106 GCA_026546715.1 Gallinago undulata | reverse complement strand
GGAGTTGGACTAGATGATCTCTATGGTCCCTTCCAACTCCAAAAATTCAGTGAAATTCAGTGAAATTCAGTGAAAGCCAATTCATTAATTAGTACTTATTTTGCACAACTGGCTGTAAACATTACAGTTTGGGCTGTTAGTGATTTCCCCTCTGCCTTCAGTAAGTTAAAGAGTCTCATGGTCTCTTATTCAGGTGCTATATCCCCCCTTATCAACCAAACTACACATTAAAAAGGAAATTAATCTTAGTCTCAAGATAGGCATCATGTGCATGGCTGTTCCTTTGGCATAATGACCTCTGTCCTATAATGATGCTAAAAAGACTATAGAATGATTTGTACTGTTTTACAGGACTCGTGAACTAAGTATGTTTAAAAAAGAAGCCTAAGTTATTGAGGTCTTGGCAGTAGTCATGTTACCCAAGTCTCTCATACAGAGTGATCTGTTGGAAAGGTAACAGGGGTCTTGATGATAGCATGTCCAGCTAGATCAGGAGATTCCCTGAGCTGCTTCTTCTGCTGAATTCCTAAAACCTCACCTGCCAGTGGTCCTACGTGACCACTATAGCATATACATGACCGTAAGTTTTCTTAAACTACAGTCAAAGTAATGCTAAATACCATTTCTATGCACAGACAACTGTCCCATTTCTGCTCGCCCAAAAGTCTTTCTACCAACCCTTTATGAGTGAGTGCTCCACAATGCACCAACAACTTGCTCAGCTCTGCAGCAGCAACTGCTTGGGGAGTCTCTAGTGTCAATTATCCACCTAGGATGTTCAGGTACACAAATCTGTCTGGATGCAGCAAGAGCTGCCAGAGGACCTTAGGGACCATCTGACATACAAACTTGGAAAGTTACTACACCAATTAGCCTAACAATGTATGTGCAAGATGGCCAGGATCTCAGCCAGGGCTCTTGGGTCAGGTTAGTCCATTGTTTTGTCCATTGTTTCAAACTGCCTATAACGTTAGCTACACTGAGATTAGCTGGGATCCTGGGCCACAAGGAGTATCAGAGCCTCAAGTGCATCAGGTGTGTGTGTGGATACAGTATAGATACCCAGCTACACCACCATCAGGACAATTACAGAACTCAAGTTTCATAGCTCTTGCAACAGGACAAGTTTATGGCATCTGATGAGATTAAACTTTTTAAAAGATCCATTTTCACTTAACAGAAAAAGACATTTTTCCGTTTAACTTCTCTCAAGGTAAGGTTACCTTAAACTTGTCTGTGTAGAGGTTCATAATCTTGCACTAAAAGTCAACTTCAGTCCTGTTCAGGTCCATTTTGCCCAAATTTTAAATCTGGGATCAGGAGATGACTACAAGTCACTTAAACTCCCTTTGACCTTTATCACACTTCCCATAAGATTTTAGTCATGTTCTCCTTTTTCAATATTCTTATAGTTTTTCTTCTGGGTTTGGTTTACATTTTTATCTAATTATTTTGCCTAGGAATAAATTGCAAAATGGACATTGAGAATGTGGACCCCCAAATTCTTTTCCTCTGACTCTGCCACTGACTCATTGTGTGGTCTTGGTCATGTCATCAGTGAAATGGGAATAGTGACAGTAACAAAGAGAAGTGGCAACTTTCTCATGGTCGAGTGCAGTCCTAGGGAGAAAACATTTTGTAGAATCTTCCATAGTATTATATGAAACCACAATGTATCCATTAAACAAATGGACTGAGAAACCAAGAAATATTTGGTTTAAAAAATACTATGGTACATGTAACCACTAGCAGTTTGTGTGACTACTTATAGTTACTATTCTAGGAAAGTGATAATTTTGTACAACAAATGAAAACCTACATTAGCAGTTCTCAGTAGGTATCAGAGAAAAGCCTACATAAATTAAACTTATAAATTAATTTGAGCTAAATAATGCATAATAGTCTAAATTATAAGCTTAGACCATTCACACATGGAAGTTGTTTTTACTGCAGACATCCCACAATCAAGCAGGAATGAAGCTTTAGCAGCACTTTGCACGATCAGGTCACAGATTTTGCAAAGATACTACTGAAATCCTGAGGGCAGGGATTAAGCCTTCTCCTCCAAGACCATTGTTTTTCTCTCTTCCATTTTCCTCTCAGAAAAAAAGAATGGGAGAAGACGTACTTATGAAAAGACACATCATTGTCACAAAAAAAGCTGTTATTCAGGATGTAGTCTCATCCTGTCCGAGTACACCTACAGGGTTCATAATGAACAATATGCCTGACACCGAATTACGGATGTGCACTTCAGAATTCTGCACAATGAAGAACCACAGAGCTCTGGCAGAGAAGGGTCACTCTTGTGTATTGCAACCTTATTCTTCACCAAACAACTGGAGGAAGAACAGAGTAAAACCCCTAAGAGCTGAGGACAGGGTCAGAGTAACTGCAGAAAAGTGGGATCAATATCAAGTAGCACTGTTAAATTCTTTTCTAGTTTAAAAAAATAATGAAGTGAGTCTAATAAGCTGA
The DNA here is from genome assembly GCA_026546715.1 of Gallinago undulata. Classification (NCBI taxonomy): domain Eukaryota; kingdom Metazoa; phylum Chordata; class Aves; order Charadriiformes; family Scolopacidae; genus Gallinago; species Gallinago undulata. Next base: position 73,749,628 of record JAOTQQ010000019.1, on the reverse strand, counting down.
GTCTTTCCCTTTAATTTATTTTGGGACTATATCACATAACAGGAAAGGAAATCAAAAACATTTGTCTGCCTAACGCGAGCGCAAAACACATTTAATGGCTTCCGTTCCTCTGAAATGTATTTGATGCAGTAATACTGGAGACGAGAAAATACATTTAATTTTTTTATGTGGGTGAATCAAAGCTTGGTGAATCAAGACTCAGCAATATTATGAGAAATGCAAGAATGGAGTCAAAACAGAAAAATTTGTCTTAATGTTACACACCTGTTATCAAAAAGACATGTTAGAAAGGTTTGTAATCCTTGCTCATGACTACAACTCTGATTAATATTACTAGAAGCATGGCCAATGAAATAATATCTTTCCCAAATTTTAAGCAATGCCTCTGAAAAAGCATTCACATCAACTGGAAAACTCCCAGAAATTCTATTGAATCATCTATATGATGTTTGAAATATTTTTAAATTAAGTGTTGGCAGATATTACATTAAAATGAGTTCCAAATCTGTAAAGCAAAACAATATATTTTTCTCCTGGTGACTACTGTGGCTTGAGAATATAATCACTAGAAGATCAAGAAGTTTTCAGTCTTGGGATGGAAGGGAATGAACTATCATCCAAAGCAACCTCAGCTCCAAGAACAATAGTTTAAAAATGTCTGTGCAAGGCAGGTAAAACATGGCAAGGGGCCAAAAAATAAAGGAGAATCACAGTTTTAGAGAATGTATGTGACATGGTACAAATGGCACCATTTATGTTATCTTTACTCTGTGTGTAGTTACAGTGTGCATGTATGGGCTTGTATAAATAAACATGTATATATTTATATGTATATCTGCATATTCACATACACCCACACAAATATGAGGGGCAGAGGGAAGGAAATGTAGATCAGCTCCCTAAAAGATGGAAGTAGTGTCAGAAAATCAGCCCAAAAGGCATCTTTATGGCACCATATTGGAAATATTTCTTCAGAAAATCCACTGACTCACTTCCACCACTTTTTGCAGCATTTTGCTGCCTGTGAATGACGTGGAGACACAAGGAATTTGAGCTCACTGTGAATTTCAAAGAGGGAGAGAAGGTGAACCTAATTTTTCTCTCAGAAAAAAAGCAAACCAACCAAAAACAACCAAACAAACAAAAAATCCCCAAGTGGGAATAAGGACAGTTGATTCAAAAAATTCACAGTAAATTCACAAATGTAATTGATTGACAAAACCATCAATTGAAAAAATTGATGAAAGTGCAAAAATTGTGTACTAAAAGCTAAATCTTTGAACTCTATTACCTTTTCCCTCTTTTAAAAATACATATTTTAATGAGATTCTTGCAAGCTATTAAATGTCTTACAAAATCCATACCATACAATTTTATTAAGGGAGCTGTATTGGCCTCTAGTGGTCTTTCTACTACTCTTATGTACTGCCTCATTCCTATTTTCAGAAACCCCATTACTATACTGATATTAGAGACGTGTCAGCCAGGCATACCAAAATAATAAAACATCTGAACAACCTCCCTTGGTCAATAACTAGAGATCACCCCAGAGCCCGCAAACAAATTACTATATAAATTTCAGTGAAAAGATGTTGGTCAGCTGAAGAGTACCAGACTACACAAGAGCTGTTGGATAAAGAACTGCCTGGAAGGATTACAAAATACACCTGAATCTTCTTAAATAGGAGGAGGGAGTGTAAAATCACTTTCCTCCTTAAAGGAGGTTATTCCTTTGGGAGTCATTACTTTAAAGAGTTTAATTATACTTGTGAGTAGATTTCAGTAATGACTAGCTCTACCTAACATTCACTCATGCTGGAAGTTACAGGTAGGTCTTTTATAGTAAGTTTCATCTTTTGCTTTGTTATACATAACAAAATGCGTTATTAAATGCTGTGTGTTTGTAGGAAATGAAGTTTCATAAACATGTATTTCCGAGCTATTATATTAAACGTTCACCATTCTTCTTCTAAGAGCATGAACAAGAGCAGTTGTCAGTACATGTTGCTATGACAGACCTTAACCCTAATCTGATGACCATCATGACCAGCTAAGTGCATGAAGTTCTCTGCAATAGCGTGCAACAGAGGATGGTCCAAGCCACATCCAGAAGAAGCAGAGACCACATCACTCAGATTTCTTTTCCCTTTCATCTTCTCCCCCTGGAAAACCGTAATGAACAATCAGCTTAGAAACTCTTTAATGAAAACTTGGGACTTTTGTACCACCTTCTCGTCTTGCACGGCTCCTGCTGCCAGCTTGGGTGAGTGGAGCAGCAGAGACCCACCTCAGCCACCAACCTGGTCCATCTGCACTGCTGTGGCTGCACGAACTACCAGCCCCTGGGGCCCCCCATCCTTCACTGCCAGACAGCAACACCGAGATAAACTTTCTCTGAAAAAAAGCGCTGCAAGTTTTGGAGTTTCCTGTGTTATCCTACAAAGTTGGATCCAAGCCCTGGCACTTAAATTTAGATTAACTGTCTCACGTTTTATTTATTTACTGTTTCCTGAGTTATTAATATAATAAGCCTTCCCCATTTAAAGTCACGCCCCCACATGCCGAAAAAGCACAACAAAGACCTCTTAAAATGGCCCATTTCCTGTTGCTGTAACTGCACCTTCTCTGCACAATTTCCTCAGTTTGCATAAAATGATTAATTATGTGTGTACATAGTAGAGAAGGTACACTCACATTGCTTTTCCTCTTCGCTAATTTTTCATTGGTACCCAAGATATAAACTGCCATAAAGTAAACACATTAATGTTAAGCACCAGGAACAGGATCTCCGGGGTCCAACGCACGCTTACAACGACCAACTCCAAAGACTCTTTTCATCTCCAGCTCTTTCTGAGCTGTCGGGCTTGGACAGCTTTAGCGTGACACCGACTTCGTTCTCACTCCTACGGCAACTCTCGTCCAAAAATTTTGAAACGTTTTGGAAACGTAACGATTTAACTCTTGCCACATCCCTGTGAAGTCATTATCCCCTGTGCAGCTGGGCTGAGGGAAGGCTCTCCTTCCTCCTCTCCAAGGCATTCCAGTTTTAATGGGTTCTTGCAGCCAGAAAACGTGACCCCCAGCTGGGCTGGATCACTGCACTTGGACTGATTCTGGCATACTTGACATGTTCCACCAGAAGGAATCGGCTGCGCACAAACAGCATTTATACATACGATCAACTGCAAATTGTGTTGCAGTCTAATTAATCTTAGACAGATGATAAAGTCTAGCAAGGGTTTACTCCTAGCATCCAGAGGAATCCCCCGCAGTGACCAGCAACCAGCATTGCCTGCCATTACTCAGTTATAAAATAGAACAAGAATGTTTTTTTCGAACTCTTCCTCTCTTCTCCTTTAACCGTGGTCTTTTTCTCCCGCCATCTCCCCCAGCCAGCAGCAGCTTTGGTCCTCAAGCTGCTCCCTCTCCCTGCTGCAAGAACTGGTCAACTCCCAGCAATTAGGGGCAATCAGCATCTCCCTGCTTAGCGAAAACATTTGTGATCAGCAGCTAAAGACTGAACTGGTCCTGCAGTGCTGGAAGGTCTGGGCTTGTCACGTAGGATTCTATTTCTGGATGAGCACCAGAGCAAGGCTGAGGCAAGGAGAGGAACCCACTGTAGGTCCCACTCTGCAAGGAGGCACTAAATTTTTGAAGACAAATGGTGCTGTGAGGCACCAGGATCCACAGAGTGCAATCAGATTGACACCTGCAACTTTTGCAGGACTTTGTACGTCATAGACAGAAACCTTGAAGAAAGCAGAAATAGTGCAGTAAAACCATTTTCTCTTCCAAAGTGCTAAGAAAGTTAGTAAAGGTGAGCCCAATGACTCAGGGGAAAGGAAATTCATACCCACACTGATTTATTTGCACTACTGAGATATAAAACTTATAGACTGAACAACGCAAACTGCATATCAGTTAATAAAGAATGGATTATTTTTTCTTTTAAACCTGTTAATTCTTCAGCCCAGGTGCTCTCATTATTATTTCAGTGTCTGTGTTGTAAAAAAAATAAGCAGATAGATGGGAACAGCTGTCTGAAGAGAAATATTTATTGTCTCACTCCTCTAGTTCTATCAGGAATAATCCTTTCCTAATAAATCAAAAGAAGACAACCCTATTATCTGTTTTCTTCAGGTACATAAAGGAAAGTCCTTACAGAAAAGGTAAGCTACCCGTCCATCTGTAGACAAAATGTGTGTTTGTGTTTTACACATGTACATTACATTACACACATGTCCTATGTACTTATGTAACTACAAAAAAAAAAATGGAAAAATCATTCTACCCCAAGCAGAACAGGAATTTTTATAATTACCTCCCGTAAAGAAAGCTGTCCAAAGGTATTGCTGCAGGACCAATAGCTCAAATACCTTAGACTTAGACAATAGATCATACTCTGCCCCTTCAAACCATACTTATTTGTAGCAAAGAGTGCTAAATGGTACTGATGATATACAAATCCTGGGTTTTTTTCTTATGTGGCCTATTTTATACTGTTTTCATTCAAGTAACATCAGTGTAACCTTTTCACATCACCAAAACCAATCAGAAGAAAACAGATCATGCTGACTTCACTGGACCACAGAGCAAAGCACAGCCCAAATGGTCATACCAACTATTTTTAGAAACATTTATGAGATTCACCTGCAAGCTAGCATGAAAACATACACTGCAAGAAGCTCTTGCGGAGTGATCTTAGAAGTTCTTTGCCACACTTTCATGATCCTAGATAGGAAACATGCCTCTCTACATAAGATGTTAGATGAGAGTCAATTAAAACAGTACAGTTGCTAGTAGTAAACCAAGATTTTAGCTCTCTGGTATGCCCAAGATTATGGTCCCAGGATGATGCAGCCCAGAATGAAATCTTTGCTCTATACCTTATGAAGCATCACAGGTTCAAACTCTGCCCTCCAGGTGATGATAAATATCAGTCTCTGTCTTCCCATAAGTTGCAAATTGTTAGTAAAAATGAGCTGCAATCATAATCACGGAAATCGCAATTCCTGCATTCCAATTAGGATCTGTAAAAAATTAGTTCTCTTTTGCACCCTACGTGGTTACTGAATTTTTAATGGAATTCCTTATACTATTCTTCTACAGCTTAATATCATCAGGTGTTCAAAGGTGTATTGTTACTGAAATTTATGAATCTTCAAAAGCCATTAGATCTTGCTCTGAGACATGCCTCATTTTTATGAGTGTTAATGTGCTTTTTAAAGTAGGAATCACAGATGCTCTACACATATAATAAATTGATCTCTCCCAAGTTTTAATTTATGCTTTGTTAAGTAGTGCTCCTGGCTTATGAAGTTCTCAGTCTAAATGCCTTACAGATTTGACTGGTTCCAGGTCAGCAGATCTTTCTCACTCCCTGTAGCACACTTCTGCTTTTCATCCTCATAGCAGATACATCATTTCAGAATTGGGATTGCAAGATGTCAAAAGGGTTGTTGCACTGCAAAGCACAGAAAAGTAATTCCTGTAACTGATGCACAAACTATACAAATGCATTAGGTTTGGATTTTAAAACAGGTAAGTCAGCCTGAGGAAAATAAAACACCTTTTCTTCTCTTCAATGTTCAGAAAGAGACAAAAAATTCAAGCTACAGATGAATAAACTGATGGCAAAGCTTGTAACAGATGCTTTATGCATTTTAAGATGTTATCATTATTCATTTACTTTCATGATCAGCATCAATTAGATAACTATGATCACTTTTCAATTAAGAAAATAATTTTAATATAGTCTCGGTACAAAATCAAGGTGGTAGATTGCAGTCAGATTTTTTTTTTTTAAATTATCAAACAGAACACTGTACAAAGTGAAAAGCAATTTCAGGTAAAAACAAGGTTGAGAAGGCTACAGTCACCTGGCAGAAAGAAACCTTGACTTTTACACCTTTTTTGCTGTGCATGCTAATTCTCTTCTCACACATGAGTTGACAGCAACAATCTTGTCCATCCAAAAGAGGGAATAAACTTAAAAGACTAAATTTTATTATTAAAATAAAATAAAATAAAAGACACTGGTTGAAGTAGAGCAAAATCCTGTTACTCCTAATTTCTAAAGGTTTATACTTCTTTATGTTTTTTCCCCAACAGAGGACAGCTGCGAGGAAGCAACCAAGGCAATGAGCCTTCCTCTGGACTAGTGGGATATCAGCAGGGGGAAGAAGAAAGTGCTGCACAAGCACTAGGAGAGGGAGAGCAGCCCTCTCCTTCACTTACTTGAGACACAAAAGCCATTGCCTCTGCCCTAAGTGCCAACTATCCCACAAACCTTTCCCAAACTGCTGCCAGTGGGTCCATCAGGTCAACAAGTTCCAGGTAAGGTGCGGGTCAAGCCTGACTTGTCCAACTTCTTCTATGTGGTCAAGCCATTTCTTTGATAACCTCCAGACCTCTCAGGCTTGTCTCAGCAGAAAACTGGCAGCAATTTACATTTCATATCTTCCACCAAGATCTTGACTTCATTATTTCTTGCTTAGCCCAGTATAAATCAGGAGTAAAGGTCCTGGAACAGAATTATATAATTGCATTAAATCAATAGAAAAGAGGAAGCAGGGAAATTTATTAAATAATAAATAAAAGTTCTCAGGTTTCCTTAAGACTGTCCCAGATGACCAACCCCCGCGGTGCCCAGTCAGGTCAGTTTGTCCTCAGAGTAATTTCTCTAGAAATGGTCCAGCATTGCATTTGCAAAACTGGTAGCGTTGGGATAAGATAGGAGGATATGAAAATGAAAAATGTCTGGACTTTCATGATCGTCAGATTTTTCAGGAAGGAGTTTGAGCTGACCACTTTTTTTGGCCTGTGGCACACTGACAGACGGTCAGGCCCTGCAGTCTTCACTTCCAGAAGGTCTGTTTCTTTTCATTTCAGTCTCCATTTCTTTTTTCCCACATTGGAAGGCCAGTAAAAACTTTAAAGTATCCTGGCAGAGATTATCTGCTTTAGAGATAAGTATCTGAGCCCAGGCAGTTTCCTAAACTGTAACTGATATATGTTTTGATAGTGAAAACTGAACCTTGGGATATCCTATCCCACCATCCTATTCCAGAGACTGACTTGGAAAATAATTAGAATAATTGATTCAATGTCAGTAAATACCACTCTATTAAACAAAAAGGCTATTTTATTAAGTCACTTCTGCAGTTCTTTTTCATGTTGGCATAAAATCCACATATTCTTTGAGTTTTTTCTGTATTTCTATCATTCCTTTTCCCAAGAATCTTAAAGTGCTGGGTAGACATGAATAAATTTATTGTCACAAACCTGTCTGAAACATAAATACTAACTTTTTGAAGTAAGGATGGTCTTATTAAAGTATTACATGCCAGTTTAATTCAAAATCTTCTTTTCCCATCCATAAAATCAAAGGTAAAGAAAAATGTCACTTTTATATTGGAAGGAGAACATGTGCAGGGAAAAGGATTATCTTTGTTTATGGTGTGTTGTTGAATTCTCCACTTTTAGTTGAAAATTTTTCTAAGCACACTGCCAAAACTATATGGTGTTCTTCCTAACACAATGCAGATGGACACTGTGACATGGAAAGAGAAGTGTAGGAAGCAGCATTCATCACTGAAAAGGTCATCTTAGAAGTAAATTGGTCTCACTAAAATGAAACCAAATGAAAATATAAGTTGTCTTGTAATCAGGTTTTTTTCATTGTCTTTTCTTTCATTTATGAATCCATTTACTCCATTAGGATGGAATTACTCTGTGGTTACCTACCACAGTCACTTTTATTCATAATCTGGCAAGATGTGTTATTTGCTGCGTAAAAGTTTTCATCACCAGCCATTAATGTGGTGGTTTAAATCAATCATATTGACTAAAAGCCCAGTTGTGACTGCTTCCTGAGTGTATTGGGCTTTGTCATCATCAGGCTCTCTTCAAAAGAAATAAAAGTACAGGGAACTAGAACCCTCGGCTTACTTGTAGAGGTGGACATACAATTGGGGTTTTTTCCACATGCAAGAGCAAAATTTAATTTTAAGGTCAACTTGATAATTTTAATTTGACTGGTTATGAAGTGTTTTGTTTTCCAGGATGTTCAGCCATTGCTATGTTCTCCTTACTTATGATTTTAAATATAATGCTGGGCAATAAAGATGTTCATTCTAAAAGTAAACAATAGGAGGTTTTCTTTCAAAGAAAAAGGCAGAAGAACACCACCTGGCACCTCTGAAAAAGGTGACAATTTTTTGAAAATGCCATACTAAGTTTCTGAAGATTTTCAAATGTTTTTCCAAGTTATTTTGAGTTAAAGTCATTTACTATTTTGCTTCCACAGAAAATTATAACTTTTCTTTCTTTTTAATAGAAGAGAAAAAGCATTGCCCACATGGCACATCAGCAATGCTGAAGGTTTGTTAAAAGACAATGCACCTGATGCTGCTGTCATTGTATTCAACAGACTTATGGGGTGGCCCAGGGTAAACCCGAATAAGGTTATGAATTTAATTTTTCTTTTTTAGTATCTGTCTCCAGTCAAAGCCTCTGGTCCCTACACATACGTTGCCAGAAGATTTTTATATTATTGGAAGAATAAATAGTATTCAGCATTGCTTTTACTTCTAGGTTGATATTGTCATGAATTCAAATCTTCATATTGAATAACTCAAAGAAAATATGAATGTTCATATAAATTATCTTCTAATGACCATATAAAAAATTCCAGGTACTATTTATTCGTGTGACTTACTGCATCTCCCCAGGTTTCAACAAACTTATAACATTGGCTTTCAAATTGGACGTTGGAGGGCCAAGTAGCCTGTTTATTTTGGACTGCAAGGTGCCAGAGCATTCTGAGAAGTGAGGGGATTTATATTCTGAAATGCAGGTGACAAATATTAGTCACAACTTTGTATTTTGGAAACTATATCCTATTCCAAAAAAACAGCAATTTTGGGGCATCTGAACAGTAACAACCTATGTGAAACTTGCAATAAAGAAAATAGCAAGGCATTATCCAATGTAATTAAAAAAAAAAAGTGCATGTAGTTTTAGATTGGTCATTAGAAATACATTTAAACAGTATATTGTGAAATTTATCAATACAATATATACCTGCAATTAAAAATATTCATAAGGAATAGGCAATAAAGATCATCCTCACTTACCTAAGATGAGACATTTTCTGTTCAATAATAAAGTGATTTAAAGTCTCAGGTACTAGGTATAAACTGCCCATTTACTGTTTGCAGTGTAGAGGAGTGTTTTCTTCTACACAAGTTATTACAAAATTATGTGCCAGTTTGTTTGAGGCTGGGGGATGGGAAGGAGGGACCGTCTTTAACCTAAGGGAGCTGTTAACCTTCCTTTGAATCATATACTATCCATCATTTTCTAAGTTCTCTTTTTAAGAAAGTCCTTTACACAACATACACTCAGCTTCACCTATGGTTGTAAGGGCGTGAGGTTTGGTGTATTCGCTTATCTAAAACAGGGGCTAGAGACAAGAATCTGAGTCACGAGAAACCTTGAATGTAAGCTTAGATGCAGTGCTCTTCACTAACCCCCAAATGCAATAATTTAGTCTTAAGTAAACACACTTCGTAGCAAAGAAGAAAGAAGCACTAACAGAAATATGAAAAAGCTTTAGCTTTCACACAGAGAAACAGTGTTTGACACACTACAAAGTGAACCATAAATGCAATGCAGACTTAGGGAATGCAGATTGTTGTGAATGATTTGGGTTACCAGGTAATGGAGGCCCTATGCAAGGGCAGATATGCCAGTGCAAGGGTGGAAATCCCATTGTGATAATGGAAAGGAAAGGTTGTTCATCAATAAAGAATAAATGCATTCTTCCTTGTGCTCCATACAGTTTCTAGAGATATTTTTGCATTCTAGTTTTTCATTAATAGAGGGATTGCAAAGTCTAAAATACTAAATCTAAGAATATATAATTATACTATTTGAAACTATCTGCATTTGCAAAGGCTTGTACAACACTGTCAAGGAAGGGACTGCTCTTAGTCAACTGTTTGGTGTACTAGCTCATTACGAACAAGATGTGGGTGGAAGCAGGGGAGAAAGAAAATCTGTGAAAAAGTCAATCTGAAATTTTGGACAAAAAGAGGCTTGTGAGGATAGATGGCTCAGAGAAGCTGTGGATTCCCCATCCCTGGAAGTGCTCAAGACCAGGCTGGATGGGGCTTTGAGCAACCTGGTCTGGTGGGAGCTCCCTGCCCAGGGCAGCGGGATTGGAATTCAATGATCTTTAAGGTCCCTTCCAACTCTAACCATTCTATGATTCTATGATAAGTATTGACCCTACTCCATCAAATTCATAAGCTTTTCTCAGTGTTACTGAGTAAAAACCCTCAGACAAATCTCTATGACCATATGTGTCAGAGTAATGCAGGTAAACACAACTTGCTTTTGAATACACGTCTATCTCAAGTAGCCTCCGTAATGTTATTTAATTTTAAGTACTCCTACAGATGAAAAAAATTATTAAGAATGATCTCTCCTCAATTCACTTTCCATACAGAGTAAAAATACTGATTAGCAGTCTCAAAAACACATAATAAATTCAACTTGACAGTATACAGAAAACACAGTTAACAATTAACAATGATTCTTTATTTCTACAGTGAAATGGTGTTATCTCAGTAGTTTACAATCTTCTACAATTCAACATGCAGAGCATCAGCCTAAATCTATTTTCTTTTCTCTCCATTTACTCTCAGTCTGTGTGCCAACTCACTGCTCCAGATCCTGCCCAGCTCCTGGCCATTCCTCAATTCTTAAATAACAGGATATTAAGAATAATTGTTCCTGCTTTGTTAGTATCTCTCTTCACCCTTTGTCTTTTTAATAGATCACTATTCTTCCCAAGATGATGAAAACTCAATCCAGGTCAAGAAATTTTCACTCATCTTTGTTCCTGGGGTGTTGTCCACCTCCATTTTTTCCCCATATCTTGTACACCCTTAAATTCACTTTTTGTCACCTCCAAGATGTTTTCAGAAGTATCCACACCTTCAATAAAGCCCTCCACACAGCTGCCCAGGTGCCCAGCTCTACTTACAATGTCCCCAAAGTGGTCTGCCTACTAAATTTTCAGCAACATACTTCATAAAACTGGTATTATGGCCTGGGCTGTTTGGTTTTGTTTTTTTTTTTTTGTCTCCAGGAAAATTATGCCTGTTTTTAACCTTCTTCAAAACTGACAAGACATTGCTTTTGATGTCTTGTGCATAATGAAGATTGCACAGCAGTGAACAGCTAATCGGGGCCAAGTCCTCTATTTGACTTGTAAATGCCTCTGGCTGTCTTCCAAACTCAGCGCAATTACTACAGATTTACAAGACTTTAAAGTGAGAGGTACAGTTGGTCTAGTAAATCTAGTGACACATAAATGCTGAAAAATCACAAAATTGTCACCATTTAAGTAAGTTGTGGTAACTTCAGGGATTCTAGCTGTGCTGAGAGAAATGTGGAGCTCTATGTCCGATTTAGGCATCCACCGATTTAGGGCTTTGTGTGTTAGGTTCTTTTAATATCAGGGTCCTAGCAATGGAAACACAATAAAATGTTGTCATACTTCGTACAATGGCCAAAGTAAATTTTTGTGCCCTGTGACTATGGTCTATATCACATCAAATTTGTTCCACAGAGTCCTATCGAGCATGCTTGCTACGTGACTTCTTTCTGCTTAGGAAGGAAATTCTGTCAACAGACTTTTACCTTGGCTTCAGTAGACTTCAACAGGAACAGTGTGTTCCCATCCAGAGCAAAATTTGACCCTCACAATTTGCACTGTGTCTTTGTACAGTTTGGAGACAGCATTGATGCTGTCAATACACAAAAAAAAAAAAAAAAAAAAAAAAAGTTAAATGTAAGAACAGTGCCAAGCTTTGCCAGAAATTTTAGCAGATTATAGTATGCAACAGCTTGGATTGGGTATGTGTTGGAACTGTGAACAGGAATCACTACAAAATGAAGAGCTGAGAGAGGGTTATTTGGGGAGGTGGGGGAAGGTAGAATAATGGACTTAATAAAAATATTTTGCAAAATGTGTATTTTGAGCTCCTCAACACCACAGCAAGACTGTTTCTCGTAGTTGAGCTGGACTTCCTTGTGAAGGCTTTCCTACATCAGTGTTTCACAGTGAACTTCCCACTGCTTGCAGAGTTAGTCTCCTTCATCCTGGGAGCTCGGGTGTGAAATCTGTTGGAAATTAATATCCCCAGAAAGGTCAAATAACCCTTTGGCTTTGTATATTAAAAGTCATTCAGAGAGTGAAGTGCAGAGGCTTAGATTCCCTGTCTTTGCAGTAATCACCTTTAAAGAGAAAGTCTTTCATATCTTGCTCAAATGAAGCAATTCAGCCATAGCAGGTGAGACATAAAGCACTATTACAGCTTTCATCTTAATGATTCACTCAGTTCTTGCTTCTTTTCATCACAGACATAAGTGAGTATGTTCAATATCCTTTTATTAACTGCTCACTCTGGGAAAGACAGAAAAGGTTTTTTGCAGCTGAAGGCTAAAGTCTTCACTAGAGCTGTTCTTGTTGGGAAAGAGCAGTAAAAATAAAAGAAGGTATCTGATGTTAGTGCTGTCAATTTTTCAAGCACACTTCTTGAAAACAACAGGCTCAACTCACCCATCAGCCATTTCAAGAGCTGGCAAAATTATATAGCTGTTGCACTCCTCAAAGTGCTGGGTTTAGAGTTTTCTACTCAGGAAACCTCAGCAATGGTGCAAATGTGGGCTGAATAAGGAAAACTCTTTCCAGCAGAAGGCAAAAGCAGGGAGAGGAAATAAGACAAGTATGGGCTTGGAAGAAACAGAACAAATAAAAGCAGGCTGGCAGCACTGCATGGTCATGCCCACTTACATGTCTTTAGGATGCATCTACTTAGGTTTCCTTCCTGAGCTGAGGATGATGACATCCCAGCAGTACCATACTAGAACACAGAATCCCAAGGTTTGATAAAAATAGCAGCAACAGTGGTGAAATTTACCTCTTCCTTAGCAAACTAGCCTTTGGCTACTGCCACAGCACAGATGTCTACCATGTGGACACACGTTGAGCTATGCAACTTGTCCTCAGAGCCAGGTCTTGGTCAACCTTATTTACTGGTAAAGGCATAGTTTCTTTTTCATAATAGGTAGAAACATGCTGTCATTGGCTCAGTTGTGCTTTGTCTCATACTGGTTTTGCTTCAAATACAATCTTAACATAATCCTTCAATAACATCAGTTTATATGTATTTATATGTTTTTATGGTATGCCAGATACAGAGTATTGCTACACACAGATATCAAACCTCAGGCTACATTTTAATCAGAACCAAATACTGCAACACCAATTGCATGGGAGGAGAGAAAAATCACAATTTTCAAGCTAAAATAGCTCATTCTTCTCATTGATGTCTTGTGCTTTAGGCTTATAAACCAACAGTGATGTCAGTGCAGTCACTAAATTACCAAGTGAGAGAAAACTTCAAAACTCAGCAAGAGGCCCTTAGGAAAGGGATATAATTGCCAAATTAAAACCTCCACTCCCCCCCCGCTCAGCCACAAAGAAAGCAGGATGCCTCAGCTCACTAGTCAAAATGCTTCCAAAGGAGAAGTACTCAAAAAGAAAAATCAAAATACAGTAACATTAGCTTCTGATATCTATTCCAATCTCCACTCAAAGAAGGCACATGTGATCTTATTTCCCTATGGAGGGGTTAGAACAATAATTTTAATTAGCCTGTCCTTCAGCCACAACAGAATAACATTTTCCTAGCATTTAAAAAAAATAAAATCAGAACCCACAAACCATCTAAAGTTACGGCTTGTCCAGCAAGAAATAACCTGAGATTCCTGAACTGTAGCAAAAGAAGTCCAGAGCGGGTATTAAAATTAATTAATGAGAGGCAATGACGCCCCTAAAACATGAGAATGTACAGTTCAGAGACAGTAGAGTGTGTCCTTTTGGGGGAGAAATCATCAGTAGTGTTCAGTTATGATCCCTTTTTATGTCATTTCTATTTCCCTTTTTTCTCCTGAGTAATTTAAGATGTAACAACAACTCTCTCTAAGGAGCTGCAGTGCATTCCAGAAGGTTAACTCTTCAAAAAAGAAAAAATCCATCTCATTTGATAAAAAGAGAGGCCAAATAAATGAAAATTTTGGCAGATGTGTGAAGAATAGGCCAAATTCATCTTTGGTGTAACAATAGTCTACTTCACTAACATAACCACAGGAAAGAATACGGATCATTATTTTAAACATAATGACTAAAATGTGTTCCCATTTCACTGAATTACAATTGATTCCACAGCACTCGAGATATTAGGAGGGTAAAAAAAAAAAAAGAAATCTTGATTTCATGACAACATACATCACTTTCACTACAGACGAACGCAATCATGTTTTATGTTTCGCAAGATATATTTAGTAATGAACACGGTAACGGGAACTCAAGCCCACGTGAGGATCCCCAGATTGTCACACCACGTGTTGGAAAAGCACCGATCTGGACCCAGACTGAAATTTCACAGCAGCTCACTTCCCGGGGAGAAGCCAATATTCCATTCCTGCACACCCCTCTGGCTCTCTCGGGCGCAGAGATGCTCCGTAGCTGCAAATGACGGGTAATTGCAAACAGGGCAAGACTTGCCATTATTTGCTGAGAAGCTGGATCTAAAAATCTTGCAATTCCCTCAGAAACACTGCTGTTTACAGGCATGAACTTCACTGCCCTGTAATACTGCTATCAAAGCAGGTTATTTTTTTTTAAAGAAAGAAAAAAAAAAAAAAAAAAAAAAGGTAAGCCACAAGTATAGGCCAGCATTTTTATCTAATCAGCTGCTAATGCTTTTCTTGCTCAAGCAGGGTTAATCAGACACACATAAAACTATTTCCTGACACTTTTGGAAAGCTTCTCCGGTGATGATTCCAACAATATGAAAGGTTTCAATTTTGCAGAGTTTATATTGGCCTAAAGCGTACTGAATTTTATTTTATCACACCCTGTGGGACACATCGACTCAAAGTCTTTCTCAAGACAGCTTAGAGCAAATCTAGCAACCCAGTCTGCCTCTCATTTATGAACACTGAAGCAAAGATTAATAAAGAATTAAGCAGTGAAGTAGAAAGAAAAACTTACAATAAGTACGTTTTGTAAAAACAGCAGAAGTATTTACTTTTATTTTGCACGTGCTTTTCAAAGAGTTTTCTGAACAAGATTAGACAGCTCGGAGTGTTGCTAATTCCAAGGAATACTGTACTAAAACAATCAAGCTGCCTCAGGGAAACCAATTACCAGCACCAAGATCATGAAGAACAGCAGGCAAAGAGCGTGGCAGGGGGGAAACTTCTGCCATTGGGAAGATGCAACGAGCCCGTGCCAAGGCTCCCCATGCACAGTCCCAGATGTCAGTGGCACTAGAGACATGGAAGCAAGAGGTCCATCGGACCAATCCAAGGCTGCAAGTTCAGCCAGTCTGGCACCTCATCCCTTGTCACTTCCATTGCCTGGCCAGTGAAATATCTCTTCTGTACTCAGAAATAAATGGAACCACAAAAGGCATGATGTTGGACCAGATCGCCACTTCTGGAGAGCATCACAACTGCCGTGACAACGCAGAATAGCTTTAAAATACTTGTAGACCATCACTTTTGTACTCACTTTATGGTGGATTTATATCTCTAAAGAAAATATAAAGAAGAACTGGTATTCAAGGTCTCAATTCCACACTAGAGGCCAACGTTATATGTGTCTTTTGCAATACGCTCTTAGAAATAAGTTTTTTTAAAGTACTGATCTTTTACACATGCTTCTATTTTTAGATTAAGCCCTATGAAATTAAGCAACTGCAATGTTGGGCAGAAGATGACAATTATCACAATTCCACATTTTCTACACACAGATGTAAAGCCAACTGTCTAAGAGCCCCACAGAGAAGTACGGAATATATATTTGCCCTACAGGCAAATCCCAAATATAGCCTCTCAGAAATCTGTTTGAAGCATTTTCTTCTACATAGAGTTGTGTCACTTCAAGTTTATTTGTTTTATTGAACTGCTTAATTGGATAGTTACCCCAATACATTGATTTGGTTAAGCCATTTACAGAGTAAATTTTATTCCTGGACACTTAGTAAGTCATGAACAGATTACAGAGTAGTGCCCTGGCCTTGCTAGAGGAGGGGACTTAGATGCATTGCCTGCACAGCCAACATGACTGAGGCAGATGAATTGTGGGATGCTGCAGAGACAGCAGATTGATTGTTTCACCAATGTCAGTCCTTCCCCGTGGCCAGCAGAAGACACACAGCATGAAGAGTGAAGACTTTGGTACATTCCTGGCAGCTGTAACATCCTTTGCCCTGAACTGCAGGTATTCCCGATATATTGTGGGGAGGCCGGCCTAAGCAATGCCAGGAGCCCTTCTTCACTGGGCAGTAATGGTAAGATGACAGGAGAGCAAGGTCACTTAGTCCTGAGCTCATCACAATCTCAGCCCCAACACCTGTCATCTCACATTAGCAAATTTGAAGAAAGCAGTGTATCCTGTAGTGTTTTATGAAATATACCCCCCGATGGACACTTAGACCTTACAGTACTTGGGCTCAGCAGCTCACCGTTTGAGGTAAGGACTGGCAGAGCTTTCCCTGACTGTGCAACAGAAAATACATAGAGTTGTAATCCAAACAACATCCTTTAAGAACCAGACTCAGTCCAAAAGGGCATGGCCTTTGTGTAACTTTCTGAACTCTTGCTACTCTTCCTGGCAAAAAAAAAGTAAACCCCAATACAGCCAAAGCACTTCCTTCGAGCAATACAATACCAATATATTGTCTCATAAATTTTTCTTCAGAGATGCTCTGAGCACTTCATCTCTGAGCAGTTTCCATTTTTTTGAATTGCAGTATAAAGCTCACTGTACCAGCTGCTTGACTTGTAGATCATCCTCCAAAACTTCAGGGATCATGCTGTGCAGGTGCAATGGGTGATGTTTGCTCATGAAGAGAGGTTGCACAGTCAAGTTCAAGAATTTGAATTCAAACCTCCAGATGGGTTTGAGCTGCTGGTGACAAACAGGTGGAGAGAAATCAATGGCAGAAAATCTGCAGCTGTGGAGAGAGTGATTTATATAGGCAGAGATGAAAGCTGTCTTTATCCCTCAATTTTAGCAAACTCTTGGAGTTGCTGATTTTCAACCTGGCATAGATATCCATATTCAGCTCCTTGAACCACTATGAAGACATTTTCCCAATAAGAAGTAATAGCTGAAACAAAATCCTTTGCCTTTCTAAAGCCTCTAGAAATAGATATGAAAGAGAAAAGTGGCCTTTTAAAATTTAAAAGTCACATGAGAAAGCCAGCCCAGCACCAGACCTTCTGAAATCTCCACAAGGAGACAGAAGTTCTTTCAGGAATATATCCAATCTCCACCTTTTCCCTGCTTCAGTGGCTGCTAAGATATTTTATTTAATTTTTTAATAGTCCTCCAAGTTTATACTCATGGCTCTCCCGTGTCCCTGGAGCATGTAGCAGTTATGGAACAGAATTGTCTTCCCAGACTCCCAAGATTGAAATGTCTAGTAATTATTTCTAACATTTCATTCTCTTCAGCTCATGTTGGAACTCCACAGCCACCCTTTAGGCTCAAATAACCTTTTCTGCACTTGGAAGCAGAGACTCAGCCTTGAGAAGAGAAGGCTCTGGGCAGATCTTATAGCAGCCTTCCATTATCTGAAGGGAGCCTACATGAGAGCTGGAGAGGGACTCTTTGTCAGGAATTGTAGTGATAGGACAAGGGGTAACAGTTTTAAATTAGAAGAGGGGAAATTTAGATTAGATATCAGAAAGAAATTCTTTCCTGTGAGGGTGGTGAGGCATTGGAACAGGTTGCCCAGAGAAGCTGTGGATGCCCCATCCCTGGAGGTGTTCAAGGCCAGCCTGGATGGGGCTTTGAGCTACCTGGTCTGGTGGGAGGTGTCCAGCCCAAGGCAGGAGGATTCAAGCCAGATGACCTTTAATGGTCCCTTTCAACTCTAACCATTCTATGATTCTATGATTCTATGACTCTGGTTTCTAGATATGGACTCTGTCACTAAAACAACTTAAAATGCATAAGACAATAGAGGTAGACTGTTTCCCCTTGTCCTCCACAATATGACTGAAAGAGGCTTCCCAGAGAGGTGGCGGAATCTCCTTCTCTGGAGACATTCAAAACCTGCCTGGACAAGTTCCTGTGCAACCTAGAGGTAGACCCACTCCAGCAGGGGGGTTGGACTAGGTGATCTACAGAGATCCCTTCCAACCCCATATGGTTCTATGATTCTATGACAGTCAGAGGAAATAAGCCCCTCTGGGCTTGGGAATAAGAATACCTTGTATACAGAAAGATGACAAGTGTAAGTGGTTTAAATAAGACTTGTGTTAAATAGGTACCCTGATATTCAACATTATGGGACTGTATTTGTTTTCTCTCAATGAATTAAAAAAAAATGAATAAAGTTCTGTGTGAATATGTATCAGCTTCATATATTATTACAATGGACTTCAAACCTGGTGGTTTTTTTAAGAAGACACCTCATTTTTACCCTTTTTGAAAATCATGAGTTATCTCATGAAAAATATTTGTTCTTTCCGTATTCAGCTGCCTCCAAGAAAAGGAGAAAAAAGAAAACCATGACCAAATTCTTAAGATATTAATCTCAAAGAGAACTTTTTTACTGAAATTATATCATTGTTTCGAAAAATACTTCTTTTAAACAACTTGTCTCATGCAAACACCTCTCTGTGTAAACTAATAACTGTCTGAATCTCCTGGACAGTGCCAGGTAGCTCACAACAGCTGCAAAAACTTTTCAAGTAGTAGACTAGCTTCTTTGAAAGAAATTTTGGTCTTCCAGGTTGTAAGGATTAGTATTATTAATATAGAGTTTTCCCAGGGACACTGATGAGGGAATATTGCGGATGTTCCCAGTCTTTGTGATGAAGAAATGGAAGTATTTGAGATGCCTCTTTCTCCAGTTACTCACAAGGAAGGTAGCCAGGGGGAAAAAGCTCAGAAATGGTGAAGGCAGGGACACAAGAGGTTAAGTAAGCACAGCCAGAAAATTTAATCCTTAATTCATGGTTGTTGCCCCTGCATTCATCAGGGAACTCAGCATAGTACTTGTTTTCCTCACCTGGTGAGGAATGAGAAAATTCAGCAAGGTCTCAGGACATGTGTTCTATCCAAAACCTTCAGGTCTACCTCACACGTGCCAAATCATGGGGCTGGGCTCATTTCCCTCCTTGACTCTGGGCCTGATGTGCCCTGGCTGAGATGACAACTTCTGAGGATTTTTCATGCCAATGAGAGGAAATCTGAACCTACACCTAAAACAATTAAAAACATTAAGCACACAAAATACCTCTATATAACTTAATTTCTTATATACCATCAAGATTAAATCTAAGGTAAAAATAAGCCTCAGAACTTGAGTCCTGTTGTATTTATAGTGTGAACTGTACAAGTTCCAGTGCCCAAAAGCATCCCTACTGCAGCTCCATTAGGAGGGCAAAGATCAAATATCAGGAGAATATCCTTTCTAGTCAAGTCAAGGTTTAGATAACATTTCCAACAACAGTTCTACCACTCACTTCTTGCATGGAAAGGGAAAGATAATCATACATTACATTAATTATTCTTATCAATATTGTCCTCAACACTTAGCTAAACTCTCCTGGGCAGAATGTGGGTTTTTGTCATATGTCTGTTCAGGAAAAGCAGGAAGCCATGAAAATAAGCGGAGGTCTAGGAAACATGACCTTCAAGAAAAGAATTAAAAAAAAAAACAAAACTGAAGTGATTCAGTCCAAAGGAGACTGGTGAGAGATGTGGTAACAGTCTTCAAATACAAAACAGACAAATGGGAAGAGGAAAAGAATCAGATTTTCTGAATTTTCTGACGAATGTGACAAAAAGGGAAGGGAAGGGAAGGGAAGGGACGGGAAGGGAAGGGACGGGAAGGGAAGGGAAGGGAAGGGAAGGGAAGGGGAGGGGAGGGGAGGGGAGGGGAGGGG
>JAOTQQ010000019.1:73714422-73729479 GCA_026546715.1 Gallinago undulata | reverse complement strand
GGAGAGGAGAGGAGAGGAGAGGAGAGGAGAGGAGAGGAAAAGGGAGGTTCAGCAGGATAAACTTCTAGAGTTATCATGATCCTTCCTCCAATTGTGGTGGGAGATTGAAAATGGTCTAGAGCTCTGCCTACACTATTAAGTAAAACAGTGCTCAGGAACATTCCCAGACAGAGGAGCTCCATCATCAAAACTGTCAGACCATCAGATGGTACTGAAAACAGTACTCCTGACATGGTTTGTCCCAGAGTCCATTCCCACACAGAGCCCCAAGAAGCAGTTGGCTTCAGGACCTTTCCATTGCACTTATTATTGGAGCCCAGCAACATTCCTGGGCTTAATCAATGCCCTTTTGTACCAACTGAGGAGCGAGGATCACACACGTATATGTATACCTATTGTATGCAAGAAGTGATAACACAGAGGATACAGTTAAGGAAAAATAAGGACTGAATTTATTGAAGTATATACTCCATATAATGCTGTTACATTTCAGCATTATCCATGAATTCACACATGGATACTTCTTTAGTTGTGTGTAATACTGATTGCTTTTCAGGAAAACATAGGCCTAGGTGGCCCATGGGTCTATTCAAATGGGGGGTTATAGCATGTAGAATTCACTTTCTTACATTATTTAGCTAAACTTCTGAGCACAGGAACTTTACAGAACTCATCTGAATTATTTTGTAGATTGCTGTTTTGCAAGCTGCTTTTTCCTTTCCCCCTAACGACCTTCTTCCCCAGCCATCTGAGAGACAATCACCATCTTTGCAACGTAACAGCCAGAAATGATGAAGGACAGCTGCAAGAGGCCCAATTTCACCGTTCTCTCTGGGTTCTGGCCCTCCCAGCAGCTGTGCTCAGGGTGCAGGTGTAAGGAGGAGAGGCATCTGCAGCTTACCTTCAAGCCGGGAGAAGGACTGCCAGCCAAGAAGAAAAAGTAATTCCCCCCTCCCTTCAAACTTGAGTGCCTTTTGCTTTCTGGAGCACACCTGCGTTCTCTCAAACATGGGCTGCATGACTCCTAAACAAAAGCAGACGAAACCAATGAACAGAAAACAGTTACTACTTGCTAGAAGGTGAAAAAAAGACATGTCACTCATTGCTGTTTATTCGTACTTATTATTTCTGCTTACTTTATCATAATTTTTTGTGTTCTTGTTTCATTAGCAAATGCACAAAATGAACATCTGCTCAGAGAAGGAGTTGCTACGAAACGCATTTTTAAGTAGCACTTCTGGTTCAGAATTTATGCTAAAGTTGTCCTACTCTAAAAGCTATTTTATCAGGGAGCTATAACCTTACATCACATGCCTTTCCTGACCCACTTCATTAGAAGAAGATATAATAATGTATAGCTGACCAGACACAGAAAAAAAGCCTTTTTCTCATCTAACAACATTAGCATTTTGGTTGTTTTTATCTTCTTTATTCAGGGAGGGAAGGTAGAATTTCACAATCAAAAAAAAAGCTGAAAAGACTATATTTTCCAGGTAAGTAGAAACACATGTATTGTTCACCACCCTTTTAACTTCAACCATATTTTCCCCCGCTATGTTACATTTTTAAACAAACACATTGACCTAGAAAGCCAGGTTTAAGTCTCAAAACAGAATGCCTCATCAATTTTAAATTTTCTCTCCCCCAAAACATTTCATGCGGTGGGATTTATCTAAGATGAACTACTCCCAACAGGAAATCTCGGTTTCCATATGCCAATGAAGTTTCCTAAATCCACCGCTGCTTTATTGCAGGAGTAGATGAGACTCCACCCTACTCATCAACACAGACTAACGAACAGGTCAGCCTCAACCCTTCCTAATCCTGCTGCAGCATTTGTGAACCATCTGTACGGGGAGGAAGCCGGACGAGTGAACACAGCACACAAGAGAATTTGTGTTTCCCTCTCCTCACTCACACCATATGCATCCCAAATCTCAAAGTAGCCTGACCGATCCACAAGACACTTTGTTTCTTGCCTAAATTGTTCTCTCTGGAGCAGGGATGCTGAGTGAAGAGACAATGTTGGTAAGGGAGATGAGTGAGGAGTGTCTGTCAGTATTAGAATCACTGTTGAATAATTAAAAAAATTTAAACAGGGGAAGAATGCATTTTACACTCATACAGACTCCAATAAAGTGTTAATTTCATGAAATTCTAAGCAATTTAAATGGATAAGGTTTATTCTTCACACTCTCAGAAGGATGGGGATTGAAGGTAGCATACAACACGTATGCAAAGATTTTATCTCTTATTATTTTAATAATATTCACATTGTCAATGATGGAACTTCCATAATTGCCCTTAGGAAAAAGTCAAAAGCTGAGGTCTGGAGAGAAACATTACAATTACAGTTGGATAGAAATTTTCCGACCTAAATTTTTTCCGTTAAAAAAATGCTGATTCAATAAAGTCAACATGCTCATATGGTACATTTTGATTTCATCAAATACTTAGAAGGAAACCAACTGGCTCGTTCCCTGCCAGTTTGCCTGCTTGCCTAGCAGACCACCTTGAAGGCAGCCATAGAGCCAGGACCCATGAAGCACAAGCCAAGGCAACTAGGACTTCTCCACTATGCTCAGGAAGACACTGAGACGTGGGACATTTGCAGCCTAATCTCCTGTTTGCCCAGCAAAAAACATCTTGATGCACGGGGCAGGGCTGGTGATCCTTTTGCTAACTGGAGAACCAGAATCAATTTTGTTTTGAGAACATGTGGAAGAAAATTTTCCATCCACGGACTATTTCAAAGGTTTGTTCCAACATAGAGGGGGCTTTTTGGGTTGGTTTTTTTTTTTTTTTTAGTTTTCCCACAGACCAACATTTTAAATGCAGTCTGACACTGCATTACAGCAAAGATACAATCTTTTATCACTGACTTTGGGTTGGGATTGATACATACATTAGATTTATAAGAGACAAATCACATCACATTTACTGAAGACTTCAAGTGTCCTGTAAAACACAGAGGAGGGATAGGGAGAAATACACGAGCACCTGTAAAAAGCCTAACTGAGTAGGAGCACATCAAATGAACAAAGACCATAACTGAGTGAACAAAGACCATATATCCTGCTGGGGACAGAAGGGAGAGAAAAAAAAAAAAAAAAAGAAAAAAAAAAAAGAGAAGGGATTATTCAGAATTGTTCAAGGAAAAAAACCCTAGAGAGAGCACCATCTTGGTCAAAGAATAGGAATGAATTATTAGCCACATAAAAGTCAGCCAGGAAAATGTCTTGACCAAGTCTGTGATTTTTTGAGTTGTGCTTCAGGATCTTCAAGGAGGGATCCCACGACTTCTGAGCAAAGTCTGTAATAAAATCTGAGCAAGTGGAAAACTTTTATCAGAGACTCTAGAGTCACTCAGAAGTAACAGGAGCTAGAAATACATGTATGGTTTCCCTGTCTTCCAGCTGTAGCAGTTACTGGGCAGTAAATGACAGGGCAATTAACAAAGAGTAAATGGGGTTCACCACTGGAAAGTAATTGTCACATTACCTAAGGCGGACTTTAAATTATACACAAAGTGGCAAATGAGAGCGGGAATAATGGCTACTACAGGATATAAAGAGTGTCAGGCCCCTACTGCTCAGACTCAGGGTTGCAGATGTTCTTTAATATTCTTTTGCTTAAAAAAAAAAATCAAAACCAAATATGCAGCTTTCCTCCTTCCAGGATTTTAAATACTTGCAAGGTAAAAGAAAGTTTCATAATGGAAAGAACTCATTACTCATTGCCATGCAAAACCATAAGCAAGCAAATCTGCTGGGAAATTCAATATGATCCATGGAATTCATGGATCCTCCTGGCCTACAAAACCTTCAGCAAGACATCTCAGCTGCAAAGATCAGCATTGCAGAATAACGTGGCTGAAGGCTCCTCTTCTGAAAGGCTAAAGTCAAGGTAACTGAGTGCAACTTTTATTCAGTAACCACTAAAGGTATAACCAAACATAGTTGTACTGAATAAACCATTGACAGACTTAGAGAACAAATTTCCTCAAATCCGAGGCCACAAGAAAGGCAGAGTCTAGAAATTACTGTGTTGAAAAGAAAGCCTGTGAATTAATCATGTAAGCATACTAAAACATTAATAGTTTTGAACACTGAAGGTGAAAGAACATTTGTTCAGCAAAGGTCACTCTTCCAGCTCAGGGGGGAATTTTAAAGAACACATGTTGGAAAATTTGCCTCAGTATTTGTGTTATTTCACCCCTGGGCATCATTTGCAGCATAAAGCAATTAGTCTGGTAGCCAATGAGCATCTTGGTGTTGAAACGCTCCAGGAAAAGTCAGCATCACTTAAAGTAACTATACCTCACTGCTGGACCCTGGTTCTCATGAATAAGTATTTACTCTTTCTTTAAAAAAAAAATAAAAAAATATTCCAGGCTAGAAACTGAACAAGCCAGACTGATACAAAAACTACAGATCCACTGCCAGCAGAAGAAAGGTAACTGCAACTGTGAACCTTGAAACCATCACCTTTGGAAAGAGGGGAAAATTAATGACAACATTGTTTTAACGGGTGGAGGTCAGTGTGAGCGCACGTCTGGAAAAGAAGCCACTGACCAACTTCTCTGAGACAGATGCTCAGTGTGAACAGGGCATCTTACGCCCAGCTAGGATTTTACAAGTATTTCTGTAAAGGAAATACATTCAAAATGGCTGTGACAAAGGATGTGGTGAAATAATTAAAGAGAAAGTCTGACTGCCATCCAACCTCATTTTACTATTTCCTGCACTGTCAATTTAAAAGTTAATGTAAAATAGTTTTTTCTCATTTAGCTTTATATAACGGAGGCAATAGTAATCTCCTTGGAATTTGGTGCCTCCTCAATGTTTATCACACAATTTATCATCCAGATTTCCAGCTTGCAGAGATGTATAATATGAAACACAACTGTTAAATCACATTGCTGGCAAGAAATGCCATTTATTATATGTAAAAGGAGTTCAGTGGCTGATTTATTCAGATGGTTACATTAGTTACTTAATACGACAAAAAGATGAAAAAGTTTTTAATTACGATAAGGTACATGGTTTGAATGTTTCTAATGTGAATGCATAACAGACACAAAGTTATTTTTATAACCAATATGCTGTACTACTGTGGAGCATGTTTTTTTCCAAATATATGCCCTATACACTTGCTTTTTGCCACTATACCAATAAAAAACATCCTTAAGCCATCCTAAATGGACAGTTTCCAACACCCTTTTTGCGGGAGCAGCTTTCTTAAGAAAAGCTCTCCTGAGGATCCACTAAAATGATATACACTGAGAGCATGCTGAGTGCTCTCAAGACATGCTGTTTTGCACACTCCCAACTTCTGGAAGATCCCTTGAAGAGTTTCCTGAAGGAACTGGATGTATATACTGTATGTACATTACTATATGCAGATTCATGTACATACTGTAAGTACATTAATATATGCATATTACTTACATATGTGGACATATGAAGTAATATAACGACTATCAGAAATCTTCTACTGCTCTCACCATATACAGCACTGAGTCCTTAGTGCTATAGAGGAGCTCATCTGTGCAAAAGAAAACATCTTCCCCCATTCCCCACAGGGAATGACCAGTGTCTGCAAGCACATCTGAGATATTTTGTGGAACTGCCACACTCCTAGAAGATGAAAACACAAATTTTCTTCTTCATATTACAGAGGTCTGCCAGGTGCCCTACAGTTTTGCCTGATAATGAGTTACGGACTTTAATAGTCACAGACCACATGCTTACTTTGCCTTAGAACAGGATTTGCAACACTAAACAATAAAATAAGACCCCAAATCTGCATTATTTCAACCACAGTTTCCCAAACCACATAATCCCAAGGAGAAAAAGAAAGAATGAAACCATGAACAGTGACATAAGCATTCACTGGTGGCAAGGAGGTAGGTGAGGGAAAAGCAAGGACCTGAAGAATTTCAGCACCTCCATTTTCCACCATCAGAGAAGCGCTGCATCAGCTCCACAAAATATCTAAGAGGTGGAGCCTTCACGTGTCCTTATGGTCCAACTCCCCTTCTGCCTGCCTTCCACATGTGGAGTCTGAAAGCAATGCAAGGCCAACACTGGAAGACATCAAAACCCAGGAAACGTAAAAGTGTGTTATCAAGACGTGTGGTGTGGAAGATGCACTGCCTTGGAGCTGGGCCAAGGAAGCTGGGACAGCAGGACTGGGGAGCCTCAGAAGAGACTGCCAGAGACGTCAGATGGACCCAAGGCTCAACGTGGACAAAGGGCTTGTTTCAGTGCACTGCCCACATCATACAACCAAGGAAGCCGGCAGTCCTTCCACAAGATGCTTCCTGCAAAATCAGTTTCACTGAAGTGAAACCCTCAGTCAGAGCCCATCCTCCCTAAGTTGAGGATTCCCCAAGTTTCCACTCCCTAGCTGTGTGACATGATAGAGGAGCTGAAAACATTACCCAAATTTCTACATGGTAGGTAACATTGAGTGCCACAGAGACACAAAGCAAGAGAGAATCCATTTTAAGAATGACAAGAAAAAAGTATTCTATGGTAACCGCTCAGTAATAAAACTGTCAAGATGTTGGAAAATAGAACATGCCTGCAATTTCTCTCACCATACCCATTAGCTACTAAACCTTCCAACATTTCACAGCACAACCACAATCCCCATCTTATTATAACAAAGGGTACAGTAGGGATCACAGAAATCTAGAAACCACATGGCACCTAACCAGTGTCTAACAGCAGATGCATTTGAATTCTGGGTCTACCATTTTCACTGTTGTACTTATCAAATAGTCTCCTCTGTAATAAAACACTTCATGGTAACTGCAATAAGCAGCTAAGGGGAAAGAATTATGCAATCAGGAAATGGGGAGTAACCACTGAGATGGCAGAGGAACCAGAAGGTAATATGGAATTGTAAACCTGCTAAAAAAAAAAAAAAATACCCTCATCTTCCCTTTGGTCCTTAAGTCTTACAAGGAGAGGCTGAGGGAGCTGGGGTTGTTCAGCCTGGAGAAGAGGAGGCTGAGGGGAGACGTTATTGCTCTCTACAACTACCTGAGAGGAGGGTGTAGAGAGGTGGGGGTCGGTCTCTTCTCCCAAGTCACAGGCAATAGGACAAGAGGAAATGGCCTCAAGTTGCACCAGGGGAGGTTCAGGTTGGATATTAGGAAAAATGGTTACACTGAAAGCGATATTAAGCATTGGAATGGGCTGCCCAGGGAAGTGGTTGAAGGACCATCCCTGGAGGTATTCAGAAGACGGGTTGATATATTGGTTAGAGACATGGTTTAGTAACGTGGGGGTTTGGGGCTGTTTCTTTTTTTATCAGAGTTAGGTTGACGGTTGGACTAGATGATCTTAAATGTCCCTTATAACCTAGACAATTCTATGATTCTGTGAAGCTTTCAGCACAACTCATGCAGAGCAGGTAGCAGACACCTCCTATTTAACTGCTGAAATGGCATTAGGACGTCAATGCCAGAACAGAGGTAATTCCTGCATAAGAGATCTCTCGGATAACACACGTGTATCTTTCCTTTGAACATATGCACCCACGTCAGGAATGATGAAATGGGCTTTATCACAGAAACAACTATTAGTTTTCTCCAACTACTTGAGCAGTCTTCTCTTTACAAGGCACTAAGCTATCAGGTTTGGACACTATCCATTAGCTATTGCCCTATCCCTGGAGACAGATTTGAGGTCTCCCAGGTATGTACCTTCACTCTTTGCTACAAACTAAGGGCTTGAAATGAGCTTTCTGTTGGAAAAAAGCAGATAACCCTAAGTCTGAGAGTCCCAAGTTTTTGAGGTTGAGTTTTTCAAGGGAGGAGAGGTGCCATGAGGTTAGAGGGGAAGCTCTTCCCAAAAATTTTTCAGTAAAAAAAAAAAAAAAGACACTTGAAGCCATTCTGAATTGCTCTTGCAATGGTCATTTTGATATTTAATATATAAATGGGAGGGGAAAATAAAAAAAAAAAAGAAGAAAAAAGCCCAGACAGAGTATTAATCACACAACATCTCTTTCATATTTTTATACTTATTCTCCTATATTTGAACACCCACATGCATTTTCTAAAACAAATCTAAACTAAACTTCTCAGAGGTATTTTGTATTAAAAATAAAATCAAGGTTGCATGAAACAATGGAGAAAAAAGAAAAGCAGGGTAGCTGAAAATTGTGTGAATTATGGTTTAGGAGTAGAAAAAGGAACAACAAGAACAATACACTTTTTTAAAAGTACAAAAGCCATGGGAGAAGCAGAGTCTGTATGTCCCCTTCTCTATCCTAGGAATTGTTAACCTTGGCAGGGAGCAACTGACTCACTGTAAATTGGATTCCAACCAAGTGAAATAATAAGAAGGGTTGCAATCAAAGTCTACATGTTAATAATGCTGAAAAAAATACTGAAAGAGATGTACAAACATAATCTATCATCTTGTAAGCTTTTTTCTTTCCATTTTTTGCTTTTTTTTAAGGTGAATTTAGCGCTTACGAATGCTTCCAGATTTATGACTCCAGACTGAAGTTTTCTGGCTTTTCCTCATACAGAGACAGACAAAGCATCCAACATTTACCTAAACAGCATGTAACATCCACCTAGATGGCGGGAAAACCCAGCACAAAGAGCTGGACCAAAAGCCAAGAAGTCAAAACCCCTGCATTACTGAAATTCTGTTTCTTCTGTATTGCCAAAAGAGGAACAATTTAAAGAAGTTGTGGTTCATTATTGGAAAACAAAGTCTGTAGCTTGCAACACCTTGGAGCTGAAACAGGTATCGTAATTGTATGTATTGTCAAAAAGAAAATTAAAACTTTAGTTTTCGTCGTATTAGCATGAAGAACAAAAAGCAGAATACAGCACTAAGATTTTGCCTGCTAATTAATCACCAGAGGAAAAAAAAAATGGTTGAAATCACACATGTTCACAAGATGATCGTTTCTTCAGAATTAGCATTACTTGATGTGTAAAAATTTAATGTGAAGGTTTGGTCCAGCGGTAAAATGAGACTCTTGATCAATGATGCTATCACTTAAAATACAGTACATCTTCAGTGACTCTTCAGATCAGAAAGAAACCAGATGGAAGTTGTGAAAGAAAAAAATCTCAGGCCAAAAAGTGATGAAGAAAACAAAAGCACCATGAAGAATAATGTTCCTTGCTGGCAAAAGAAAGGCGCAATCACCACCCTTCTGCAGATGGTACACTGCTAGGAGCCATGGTCCTTCATCAAAACCAATGGGACAGAACAGACAGAAATGAAAAGGGGGTGTTAATGTTTCAAGTTAAGAAAATGAAACAGTGAATACCAACATAAACACAAATAATGCTTTTTACTGTGAGGAAAGCTAAATGATCCCCGAAAACTGCATCAGGAAAATATTGCACATAATACAAGAAATAAAATCTACACAACAACCATAGACACAACCCTTTCGACAAAAGTAAATAGAATTGTCCTAGAACGGGTCTTTAAAGTTAGGGTCATGATAAAATTAATATAGGTACTGAAGGCTAAAGGTTGATATACTCATTTGGAAAGCTAACAAACAAGGAACAGCGGATACTTCCAATACTAAAAAATATGAATGACATGGTACAACTTCTCAAGCTATTAAAAGACAGAAGATGCTACTTGAAGAAAAATGATGAAAATTTGAAAAAGTCTGTTTGTACAGTGTGGTAGAACTACACAATACATTGAGTGATCCCATTTTTAAGGTGTTAGATAATTTCTGATATCCATTTAGTCAGTAGGAAATCCTACAAATTTCACAAGCTAGAAATATTTCCCTAGGACACGTCATTGTGCAACTCCTCAGCTAGACCTTGGTTTTGAACCATGGATGATGCTGCCAAAAGCAACATACATGGCTCCACAGCCATGATCCTGTACTTCATTGCAAATCCCATGGTCCTGCTACATCTTTTCCATTGTTTGACTCCCTGCTGTAAACAATCAGTGCATGTAAACTCATCATACTCTTAGCTGTAGAGCCTGAAAATTACAGTAATAGACCATTATTACAATAATTATGAAGAGCATGTTGGAAATTATCTTCCTTTTGATACAGACCTTCTCCCCCTGTGCTTCAAAGAACGCACAATTGCTGAACCTAGAAGGGTAAATCATCTTAAGGAAGAACTGACAGCTAATTCTTTGAAAGAAGAGACAGCTAGTTTCAGTACACTGCTAATCTTTGTGATTTCGTGTTACAGTTTTCATTTAAAGCACGCTATAAAATAGACACCTGAAGAATTATGAAAGAAATTATTCTTTTTGTAGCTTTAGAATTTAAAAAAAATGCAGTGATTCAGTAAGGCATTTTTTCTACAGTATTTCAGAGAGGAGAAGCCAAACCAACCTCATTATGGACAAAATTATTTAAGTGAGGCACTTAAACCCGTATTTAGGACTCCAAATAAAAGTGTATGATGGTGACCTCCAAATAACCCCTGACTTAAATGCAAACCTTAGTCTCAGCTGCTTTAATAGCTCCATAACTCCAACACAGCCAAGTTTTCCTCCTGGAGTTTCATGATGATGTTCATTTATTCTGAGGAAATAAGCAAGACATCTACAATGACATCATAATTTTCCCAGTGCAGCGCTCTTTGGAGAGCGTCCTAGCACCTCTAGCTAGGTGTAAAAAACCTAAATGAAACTCTGTCACTGCTTGTTAGAGAGAAACATATCTAGTGATTTCAGTATATATGTTGTTTGTTATCTTTCCCAAAGAATAATCACCAGATGTAAAACCAGCACTAGCAAAGAATAATGAGAAGAGGGAAAACACGTAGGTTCAGTGCTCCTTAGAGAAATCACAAAATTCAGGCTGGCAGTGGCAATACCCTGTTGTCCATAGAGCAGATAATTGGTCTTGTAGTATAAGCTATTCACCATTTGCCAGACAAATTGAAATCCGTGCAGATGACTCTTTCCCTTGAGTAAGGTAGTGGGCTGAATGCTCTTTTACATGTTTCCTACATTCCACTTGATATTCAATGCTGAGTTTGATTATAACCACTTCTCTCCTAATTCCTTGTCAATTTACTTTTAAAAGTTCCTGATTGACAGATTCCTGATTAGCCCCTTCCCGTATCCAAACACCAGACGATCCCATACTCCCCACATCAAGGGAAGAAGAAAACAGCAGACATTAGCAATGATGAAGAGGTGCTGGAGGTGTGAGGGTGAGGAGATGAGAAGGCTGAAAGCAAATTCCTGCAACAGCCGCAGGGACACGGTTGTCATGATCATCAGGGAATGAGACTCAGGACACGGGAGCTGCCACATAAGAGGAAGACCAGTCCTGGTCCCATGCCAGCAGTGTCAATAGCAGGTGCTTAGGGAAGCATGAACAGAACCCTCCTTCCATTAGTGAATCCTTCTTGTTTCTGGAAACTCATCCTTTGGGGACATCCAAGGTTGAAACTGCATCTGCTGCACCAAAGAGCATGTTTTTGCAGGATCTGGGTAATTTTTAGATCATGTAAATGTTTTTCAAGCTCTGCACCTCCCAGCAGTGAGTGCCACAGTGCATGAGCAGAGAGCAAACTTTTCCACCTGAGATATCCACCAAGCAGTCCACAGAAAAAAGAGGAGAAATTCCTTCTGCCCCCTACTTTTTCCCCGTGAAATCAGTGATTTCAGAGGTCTCTCTCATTTCTTACTTCAAACACCCAGCTAAAAAGACCTCTTCAGATTGCAGCAGGATTATGTTACCACTGCCTGCTTATACTGAGCTGCCCTTACAAATGAGGTCAAAAAACTTCAGGGTATATTATATACATCTTTTAATTGTTATAGTAATCAGATATGCACTTTTTTTTAAGCCTGGGGTAACTATTTGACCACTTAATAATAATTGCAAAATTAGTTGCCCATAGTAGTAGAGTAGTCCCGAGTACTGTTAGAAAAGGCAGGGGCTTCTGTAGAGGCCAACAGCATGCCTACCTGAGGTTCTCCCAGTAGGGCAGAGAGGCCAAGAAAAAGAGGAGCCTAAGATCAAGGAAACGATTGCATGAAAGCTTGAGTGGGAGCCCTAAAATCCAGACCTAAAGAACACAGATTTGGATCTCCGAGCAAAGAAATGACCTGTTTCTACTTGGTTAGGGAGTTATACACACACGTATACTTGTACCTTACATCTGAAAAAGCAGGATCCAAGTATGACTCTTTTTCTGGGTGCTTTTGTCAATAAAAAGAAGGCCAGATTTGAGGGTTATTATTTACATCTTCATAAAGAGCAGGTAAGAAGTCAACGTCCTTGCGTAGGACCTGGCCAAACCAAACTAAACCCATTACATAAACACCAGTATAAAGCCAACTTCCCCATCCCCAAAATCTGAATGTAAGAGAACTTTATTGAGTGAGAAAGAAAGGCAAAAGAATACATTGTGAAAGTCAGCAACAAATAAACCAGCAACAACTCTTAAGCAAGACTCCCATGCCCCAGAGGATACTTGTAATAGCCCTAGACCTCATCCTCCCCCTGCCCCTGTGGAGACTAATGAGATAACGCCTTCTAGCACTTGTTCAGTCCTCAGTTTCAAAGTTCCTCTAGACAGCTTTATTCTGTGTGTTACCTCCAAGCTGCCAGCACATTGCCCCATCATCAGAGGGAGGATGGCAACAGGCAGAACCCCAGAGGCATCCCTTGCCCCCTGAAAGACACTTCTGTCGGGATCCATCCCACTCTCATCTTAACTCCAATTCCAAACCTGCTTTGATCAGGATGACCACCCACCTTAAAAGCATTGGGATGATATTCCTGCACTTTGAACTAATCTTGTGTTTCAACTTATGTGCTTCAAGGTGTTGCAAAGCTAAAATTAAACCTAAAGATACCAGATAAGAGTGCCCCCTCCACTCCATGAGGTTGCTCTTTCCCTTTACTCCACCAAAAGAAATATTGATTCCCTTTTCACTAGGGCTTCAGGTTGTTGGACCTACACAAAATCACAGTGGTGACAACAGACACAATATTAAGCTCTCCTTCATTTGCACAATCCCTCTCCACGGATGCCAAATTCTGCCTGCACAGTCCCGCTGTATGAGATGCAGAAAGCTACCTGTGGTTAAGGTGAGAGAGGCAGCAAGCCTTGAAGGGAGCTGTGGCTTCTCGTTGCTCTGCCAATGATGTCTTTATGGCCCTGAAGAGTGTCCAGCCTTTCAGACCCCACCACCCCGCTCTGCAGTTCAATTGCAAAACCTGACAGGCAACCCAGTGACAGAGCTCTTACCTGTATGCAGATGTGAACACAGGTATTCCACCAGGGAGGGGACAACAGATTGCTTTTCTTGATGCACTTGTACCTTTGACCACCTCATTGTCTTCTTCAACCTCCTCCTTTGCAGACAGGCTTCATCTCACAGACTTGTCCCTCAACAGCTTCTACAATTTCTTTAAAAAATTATTCTGCATGAGATGCAGGAAGCAATTTCAGTGCTGCTCCAGAAACAAGCTTAGGATGCAGAGATATCA
This sequence comes from Gallinago undulata, assembly GCA_026546715.1. Lineage (NCBI taxonomy): Eukaryota > Metazoa > Chordata > Aves > Charadriiformes > Scolopacidae > Gallinago > Gallinago undulata. The sequence continues at coordinate 73,715,991 of JAOTQQ010000019.1, read as the reverse complement.
CCTTACTTGAACTCCATTCTCTCAATAATACTCAATCCCATAAAATTTTGTTTCCATCTTTGGTCAAGCCAAGCTGAAATCTCTTGATGGCACTACAAAGCACTGTTTTCCTGCCCAGCTTTCTCCAGCCTGTTTTCTCTGTAACTTATTTTGAACACATTTGTTAAAAGAATAAATGCTCTGTCTCCTTGTTACACTTTCCTACTAATACATGTAACTTTTTTCCTCAGATGTCTGATGGTTCCTTTTATTGTTTTTTGTAAATATTTAATCTTATCTCCACAAGAGACTGTTCCCTTTAAGGAATATATGCTAAAATTTCTTGAAGCTCATCAATTTTTTTTACCATTTACATTTTATATTCTGTATTTACATTTTAGCTTTCTCTTTTTTTTTCTTTTCTTTACCATTTTTCCCACTGTTATACAAGAGGAATCTCTCTTATTTTTTACTTTTTTTTACATTAAAAAAAAATATTAAAGATTCATTCACAGGGAATAAAGTTAAGTTTCCAGCTCTCTCTTGAAATAAAATTTTATTGAATGTCACATGTGGAACTAGATGGATCAGCAGATTAGACAGTAGTTCAAGGTTCATATCAGGAGGCTTATAAACTGCCCCTCTTGACATCCAAATGAACCTGTTACTCATCTTTTCTTGTGACAAAATAGGATTTTATCTTATTTAAGCCAGGGAAAAGAGCAATAGGGCAGAGTAATTATGTCAACTATTATTTCCAAGCAGTATTACAATGAAGTTATCTTCTGTTGTTCTTGTGACTCATTCTTGGGACATTTGAACCAAAAGGTGCTGACCTGCATCAAGAGAATCAGCAATTAGAAACAATAACAAGCATATTGCAATTACTTAGGAAGGCATATTTTTACTTAGAAGAAAAAGTTCTTCCCATTTATAATGTCCTTCAACAAAAATAAAAGCAAACAAACACAGGAAGTGACAGAAAACATGTTCAAACACTAACCTGAAATTTACTAAGCAGCCAAAATTAATTAGGTACACAAACATCACTGAATTCAGTTTTTTAAAATACCAAGGCAGGAAGACAACAACAATCAACATGTATCATTTGCAAACAATTATTGCTAAAATATTCCTACCACAGTATTTCCTAGGCCAAGCAAGTACCTTGTTGCATTTAACATGGAGTTATGGTGTTGCTAAAAAGTATAGGCAACAAAAACATTCTGGGAGACCAGAATAAATCTGAAAGAGAAACCTGAGCTTAGGGATCACTGCACATACCACAACACCACACGGCAGGAAAATAATATGAAAATATGGAAAGGGCCAGTAATGCCCAGCACAGGGTATTGTGTTACTCATTCCCTGTTATTGCACCAACCATCCAACCACTCATGATAGTCAAAGTGGTTGAGGCAAGCAGGTGTCTCAGAAGCCCTATCATCACCCCTTCCGAGCGGCTGCCAAAACATAATAATTATCAAAACATTTTCTGATATTAAAACTAAAGGGGAGAGCAGTAAAAGCGAGGAAAAGTTAAAAAAAAAAAAAAAAAAAAAAAAAAAAACCCACTTAGGGGGTGTGATA
>JAOTQQ010000019.1:73700087-73714322 GCA_026546715.1 Gallinago undulata | reverse complement strand
CGTGGAAAATTTAAAAAAAAAAAAAAAAAAAAAAAAAAAACCCTCTTCTGGCGTGTGATAGCTATCAGAAGAGAATCAGCAGTTTTCTGCAGACAGCAGGACTTGGCGCAGCAGTGTCAAATTCTACCTCATCCAGTTATGGAGAAAGTTTTAGAAGAGCCTCCTACAGTGACAGCCCATTAATGATATATCCCATCAAAGTCGTATGCACAGAGGTTTTAAGTATCTGTTTTCAATTGACTCACCCACATTCTGCCTGGAGGGTTAACATCTCTGTTTATCAATGGCTTGGGATTGAGACCATTACCCTGTTCAGGATTTTATTTTTCTCATGTCACTGTCAAATCGGGGAAATCAGTATTGTCTGCATTGCTGCTTGGAGGGCAGTGCTTGGGAAAGAAGAAAAAATAAACAAGAATCAAAGTAAAATGCCCATGTCTCAGGGAATAAAGTGCTCACAAATTCAACTTATAGCACTCTGATATCCTTTTACAAACCCCTTTCTGACTCAGCTTATTCACACACGCTGAAAGACTATCACTCCATCAGAGAACACCCTCCATTATAAATAACTTCCTACTTCAAAGGCTAACAAATTACTTTGATGCACTTTTAGAGTCAGTGTTTCCGATTCTCCAGCATTTTTGCCTGATGGGAAATCATTAAATAGCTAAGAACACCTTGTTTGCATTTACAGCTGTTACCTCTGCAAGGAGGCATTAGCCCCTTTGCCCTCTGAGATACCAGTATCAGTAGCATCCACATCAAACAAGCTCAAAGTAAAACAGCAGTCCAAACTGCACCCATGCCTGTGTTTTTCCAGGAAGAACTCATATTCAGAAGGGTCCTTCCTTTCTTCTCATCTATCATACAGTTCACCAAATCAATGAAAAAATCACAGATAGGAGTCCTTTGTAATCAACAGAACAAAAGTGTCAAAAAAGCAAAGTAACTGACTATTAATCACATCTCTTTGATAACCCTGACCCTACTAAAGCATAACATCTGTCTTGTGTTTTTTGTGGCTGAAAGCCAAAGCTGGGATCAGGAAACAAGTATTTCACTGGTCAGATGTTAACATAGCACAGCATGTTGACTTTATAACCACCCTATGAGCTCAGAGAATTTAATGGAACTGTCTTTTATTTGGCTTGGTCCCATTTATTAATATTACCGGAGTGAGTAACTCATATGATCAGACATGCACTTAACAGAGCTATGTCTAGACAGACCCAGAAGTGCCTACTCTCTTTTCCACAATTAGGCAAAAGCTGAAGCTTAGGACTAGTAAAGCCAGAACAGTTGTTTGAATTCACACTAAAAACATTCCCATTAGTTACTTTCAAGGTAGGCTCATGAAAAGGCAATCACTGAACAGTAGCAGGCATTTGACTGTGGACCAGATGGTAAAAATTGATGGCACGTATGCCAACTCAATGATCAAGTAGGGAGAGAAGTAATTATCATGGAGGTGATATCATCAGAGAGAAAAAAAAAAAATATGTTATTTGAAAGTGGAATTAGCTAATAACTAGTAAATACATCTGAGTAAGCAGAGTCAGCTACTGCTTCCTGGTACTACTGTGCTATTTGGTTAGCCATGGCCTGCATCCTTTATCAGGCAGCCAAGATTTGGTCATCAGGGAGATTCTAAGCATAAACAGCCCCCAAAACTTCGCTTTGTTGTTATAAAGATACAACCTTAAAATCCTAATCATGGCAGATACTTTGGAGTACTGATGGTCGGATATCATCATGGACAAGCACAGTGCATTGCCACAGACATACACTATCCCTTTAGCCCCAGCAATATCAATACTAAACAGCAAAATACATGAACCCTGCCTCGCTCATCCCCTCCTCGTGCTCCTGAAGTCCTCCACAAGAACTATGCCCAAGAATTAGCATTTTCTCTGTGACTACCTTTACATTTGCATGAAATTATATTTCTGATACCACTTTCATCAGTGATTTTTATTTTTGAAAAAACCCAGGGCAAAAATAATGACAGAATGATATGGAATGATGCTCCAGCACCTCTAGCTATTGGCGTGGTAATTCTACTGTCCACAATCTTCACACGTTCAACTTACAGCTCCTCCTTGGAATAAGTCCTTGCGCTACTCTTCTTGTAATTACTGGCATTTTTGTTGCGTGAACAAACCATGCTTTGAGCAAACATCATGGACAAGATCTCACAGCTGTAATGGACTCGAGTTACCTGGTCAACAAATACAAAGGCAAGTGAAGAAAGGTGAGAAAGAAGCTGAATCAAAGCCAAAATTGATATTCCAGGTAACATTCACCTTATGCCATTAAAGCTTTATAGAAGCCAGTGTGTTTGCTAAACTGAACTGCCTCATTAGTCAGTCGGAAAAGGTGGGCTAATGCCTCAAAAGCAATTCCTTTTACCTGTCTTGCAAGGAGTGACCGTCTTCTGTCTCCACTGGCAAACAAGGAAATTAGATAAGTAGATGGGGTTCTTACCTTTCTTTTAAGATAGCTAAACTTCAGACATTAGACATCTGCGCTTAAACAGAAAAAAAAACCTACTCTGTGTGAACCTTGGCTTTACTGCAATCTTAAACAGACAGAAACCAAGTCCTCATATGCTTAAATGTATACAGGCTCACTGTACCATGTATTCTGAGCATTTGCATTCATTTCACATGGGATTTAGTTGTTCATGCCTGAACATAATATGCCTATTAGAGTAAATTGGAGATTTGAGAAAACAAACACATCTTGCAAACACTTGAAGCACTGCCAGGTCTCTCACCCACGCTGCCTAATATGCGCTGCTTAAATCTCCCTGAGCACACCTTTCTTTCTTTGTCAGAGGCATTTGTCTGATTTTCTCATCTCTGTCTTCCATTCAATAAACTAAATCATTTAAATAACACAGGTGTAACCCTGAAATATGCACTGATTTGAAGAGAGTCCTGAAGACAGGAGTACGCACCTGGGATGCGGTTGACATTGTACTTCCATATGGTGTTAATTCCCACATCAGAATTACTCTCCTGAATCACAGTGATCCTCTTTTAAATATGCAAAACATTTCAGAGTGTTTGAAGCCCTTGTGGCTAGCAAAGTTTAAGCACTCTCCTCGGCCTTTGCTGGATGACAACTTTACTTATTCGAGTGAGAAAAGAATTCTAACAGTTCCACAGCCTGTTGCTTTGGGGTCTGATTCTTCCCTCTAACTACAGGATAAATCCACGAGACGAAGCAAAACCTGATTTGTTGGGTTTTTTAAAAGAAAGAAAGGGGAAAAAAAGAAACCAAACACCAAAAACCAGGCTACATATAACACTTCGGTCTGCATTTCAACACAGAAGGCTCTCAGACCCCGTCAGTGGGAAGGGCAAATTAGGGACAAGCTGGTATCCCACACATGATGCAGAAAAGAAGAAGAGCATTTACCAAATAATTCCAAACACCTTAATAATAATAATAAATAGAAATAGAATAAAATAATAATATAAATATTATAATTATTTTAAAAACCCAACACCTCGAGAGGTATTTGAGTATCTCATTTTTTATTACAGTACTGATTTCTGTAGAAGCTTAGCAACTGATGTCTTTTGATGGTGTTTTCCAAACATTTAAGATCCGACAGGACCTAAGAGAAATCAGAAGCTGCAAGGTAGGTATTATTTTTATTTTAAACAATAAAACAATATTCAGCTCACTGTGCAGTACCCACAGCGGGACATCTTAGCAGAGAACAGCGTGGAAAGTAAATGCATATCAGAAGAGTATTTAGATTAAATCTGGGGTACGTAAGCCCGCAGTTGATCCAGTCTGTCAGCATTTAACCTGACGACGCTCAGGCACAATTCTCAGGTGTACACCTCACCCATCACCACTCCCACAGCTAACCAACCTGTCAGCAAAAGCTCTCTGGTGTGAGAGGGGAAATAAGAAGGCAACTGGGCTCTTTTTTTCTTTTTTTTTTCTCTTTCTTTTTTCTGTCTCTTTTTTTTTTCTTTTCTTTTTTTCTGTTTTTTTTTTGGTTTCGTTTTTTTTTTTTTTCAAATGAGACAGGGGTATAATTATCCTGACACACATCACTGGAATTCATTGTGGGCTTTTATTCTCCCGGAGCATGCAGCACTGTGGGGGGAACCTCAGCAGAAGCCGGCTCTGAATTCCCCACCCAGGCTGAGACAGGGGCACCTGGAGTGGAAGAACATGCACAAAAAATCTCTGGCCACACTAAACCATCCCCCTTCAAAATTATCAGAGTGCAATTAGCTGAAAGAAAATCAGCTAGGCAAAACAAATTGCTTTATACAGTCCAAAAATACTTTTTTTTTTTTCTAGTGTGGACCTGTACAGAAACTCTTCAGTGTGTTTGGCTGACTGACAATAAAAGGAAATGCTGAAACACTGAAGTCTTTTGTGACGCAGAACGACCGTCCCCTGGGTACCTGTAGTAGGGATAGAGATTTTATGACAGTAGGGAAAGAGCTGGGAAGAACGTAAATCCCTGCTTCACAAAGAACAAAAAAAGGGCAGGAGGGCACTTGTGAAATCATAGTGCATAGTGGGTGCAATTAGTCTTCGTGTAGAGCATGCTTTAATGAGACTAGATCTTTAACTGAAACTGTCTTTACAATCAATGTGAGATTTTTCCTCCTGCTTCTTCCCATGCCCTCCCTTTGAGGGAGCCTAGGTACGTGCATGTGAAGTAGAGCCAGGAACGCTGTGTTTCCATCCTGTGCTTTGAGCTAGCACCTCCTAAATAGCTGAGGATGGAGGAAAGTTGTTTCTGCTCACAGTCCTGCAAAGCTGACCCACCCCTAGACGGGCTGGGGACACTCTATGCCTTCCCACCAGTGCCTCACACTGAGCTGGAGCATGGGCAGGTGCAGGCACTGCGTGGGGAGGGGGGAGGCTGCAGACCCTTCCTACAGCTGTTGGAAACACCAAGCAGCAGGTACACCAGGAGCTGGGGTCCTCCTCTCCGGTGCCATTTGTGTCTAGCATGGCTCCACCAAATTCAGGGTGGGTGCTTCTCATTTGTACCAGTGTGAGCAAATCCCTGAGCTGGTCGTGGTGTGTTTCTGTGATACACCAAGCCCTTGAGGTACTGCAAGTGAGGAGTTTCCTTACTGCTCGGGATCAGTCTGCCCTAAAGGAGATGGTTCCTCTTTTTTGGAAGACTGCTTTGAAAACGAACTTGCGGCACTTGAAGTGGTTTTCTGCAGCACGCAGCTTTGTGCGTCTGGTGGATCCTTTCAGTACACATTTTTAAATGCTTATGGATGAGGAAAATTAATAGGAAGGCTTCAAACTCTGCAATTCCGAACTCACATCCATTTCCCAAAGTCAACCCTCTTGACAGCTGCCTCAGCTGGCAACAAAACATATATAAATACAGACACAGTTGAGTTTGGGGTATCTTTGTTAATATTTATATAGCCTGCCACCGGGTGTTTCAGCAGCACAGCTGTTTCCAGCTGATAACTCTCTGCCTCCAATCACAATTGCCAATTGCACAGTTTTATTTCATGAGGGAATATGTATAATCACAAATATGATATGACTGTCCTGCCTGGTTTATTAGTGTGCATATCTCTAAGGACCATTCTGACATTCCAGATACATGGTGTGTTTAAGAAATTCTTCGGGGATCAGGGACTACCAGATTTCAGAGCTCTCCTTTAATATATTTTAATAAAATTGCCAGTACTTTCATTACTGGGATGCAACAGTCATAATGCCCAACCATCCAGCAGTGATGAGTGAGTGTCAGTCCCTAAGCTACATAGGCATGCAGACAGACAGGCAAATGAATAGATAGACAGCTAGATACACACAACATACTCATACAAAAGGCAAATGGGCTTAGAAAAGAGATTTTCTTCCCCTCTCCCTCGCAGGACCCAAGACCTGTTGAACAACTGTTCACCACTAGTGAAACAGAGGCCGAGTCCTCCTCTTGTCACATTGATGCATTTGCAGAGTTCAGGGAAAGTGTCACGGGGGTGAAAATCTGAGATGAAAATCCAGCCCCAGATCTGAATCTGCGTCAGAGTTTTCCATCCCCTGTTATCAGGCAGGTAGCTTTACCTGCTGCATGCACCACGGATATTGCATGAAGAAACTCTGCGTGAAGGCTTCTGGAGGGCAAACAGAAGCAAACCTGATGTCACACTGCAAGGCTGGTCCACAGCACACCGGGGCAAACCATTATTCCCATGCATAGTCCTACCCATCACCCTTTGGATGCCAAAGGACTGGTTACATGAACAAAAATTTCCAGAAATGGCCCTAGAATCTCTACAGTTTCTTTCTATTTCTGAAAAGTGGGGCATCTGCCTATCTGTGGAGGCCACCAACATGTTGCTTTGATGTGGAGCTAAGCTGAAGACATACCCTGGTGTTAAGTCACTTATGCAGGAACAGGCAGTGGGCCTGGGGTGTTACACATATTGTCTTCTCAGACACTGACATTTCATCTTTTTTACATAATAAATCTTCATCTTCTGAGTCAAACTGACAGTGATATGTTTCAACACAACTAGGTTATAAAACTGTCAGCCCCAGCTCTGTTCCCCAATGCCTATCCCTGTCAACAGTGCTGGCTGTGGAAACTCCAGCCTGCAAACCAGTCTAATATTGAGCAGGTTTTTGCGAGTCCGCAAAGGGAAAGGGAAGGAGGGAGAAGAGGACAACCCTCCATGTGGCTCCAGTCCCCAACCATTCTTTCTCTTACACAGCCAATTGCCACTGCTAAGAACATCACCGCTTCACTGCGGCCAAACTGGAAACACGGACCAGGGTAATCAGAGCTTGAAATTATTAGTTACTTTCCGTGACAGAAATCATATTTTTGTGTGCCTCGGAGGGCTGCACGTTGGGTGAATGCTGATATGTCATTAATCATCACTAGATAGGCTTTGACTTAATCACATATCACCACGTTGTCCAACGGGCAATAGGTTTTCACTGCCAATCAGCTGCACTACTGTTGCATTTTCTTCTTTTAATCACAGATGAAGCAAAGAAACCTGTGGTGTAAGAGAAAAGCATCCACATAGCTCACACGCAGCCAACCAACCCTTGTGCTGTAATCAGACCATAGCTACTAACAGTTTGTGGAACTCAGCCCGCACTTCAGCAAGCCAATTACACAACTGAAAATGTAGAGGGTTTGGGGTGGGAACAGGGAAGCGGAGACATGAAGCCAACCCATCATCTGTGGTCATACATAAACTCATTCCAGTATGAACCGGTAAATGGGGATGCACAACAGATAGGACAGCAGTATAAACATATCTGCTCGGCGAATATAATCCATAAAAGACTTCAAAACAAATCAGGAGACAATATTCAAGCTGTTGCATTATAAAATTGTTATTAAATGAACTAAAATCCAATTAATCCATTTTTCCATTGAAGTAAAAATCCCACTCATTTTCCAAAGAGCACAACGAAGCCAGAAGCACAGAGTAATAAGTAAAGACCCAGAAATTTTCTTGCTATAAGGGATTTGACAAGTACCAAATGCTTAAAAAGAAGATTCACAATCTGTTACATGGGGCCAGGATGGGTGATTTGCTGAGTAAAACTCTCTTATTAATTATAAGACATTAGAGATTAATTTAAAACCTCAAGAGAGATTTTATTGTCTTGCCAGAAGCATCTGGCTCTAAATATTCTTTTCACAGACATAACCTTTGAATTTTTCTGATTTCTAGACTTAGGAGCATCCAGTGTTAGTGAGTCCACAGGCAGGACACGCTACTGGACAAAGTATTTATTTTTTGTCTGTTAAGTTAAAATCTGGAAGCTTAAAATTTAATGCCTCCCCTTTACTGTATTATGAGAATGAGAGAATGGTGGCTGTCATCTCTTCTGAACATCCTTCTCCAAACTACTGGTTCTGTTATGACTTTTTAGCATTTCCCTCTTTATTCATCTCCTTCTAGTACAAATCCTCATAACCTCTTCAGCTTCCCATCAGAGAGACATTTTTCTTAGTCCCCAAACTTTCTCATCACTTTCTCCTTAACGATTTGTAATCCATAAAATGTAGTCACTCTTGCCCCAGCGCTGTGACCAGACCTTGAGACACAGGAAAACATATTGACAGAATCCGTAAATCACTATTGTTCTCTAACTTCTGCCCAGGCTTGCTTGCATCTCCTCCAGTAAATACATTTGTACTCTTCATAAAATTTTAGTTGTTGTCTTTGTCAGCGTAAGTTTTTCCACTGCAATGAACTGCAGAAATGTAGTGCTCCAGTGTTTCTTGCTGTTAAATTTGGGCATCCAGTCCCATGGAAAGAGTTCTTTTCTTTTCTTTTTTACATCAATACAATTACATAACTATTTAATATTATTCTTTTTCTTGGCAAAAAAAAATATGGCGGCATTCATCTCAATTATTCATGTAGGATCAAAAATATGCCAGTGTAAAATGTAATTGTTCATTTTAACAGGTTGCTTAGTGGGTGAAGCCCAGCTGGAAAAAACTAAACATATTACATATCCTTGGAAGAATAATGTCTCTTATATCCTCCCTTTCGTCATTGAATTAAGCTCATGGTCTGAGTTTCCCTCTACAGATTGCCTGATGTCCTTTCTCCTGAGCCCAAAATGTAAAGCAAAAAGCAAATAAAGCATCTCAGGACAGAAGAAAAAGAATCACTCCTGCTGTATAATACTGTTTTAAAGCCCCTCCATGCAATCATAGCACTATTGGCTGGAAGGGACCTCTGGAGACTCTAGCCCAACCTCCTGCTCCAAGAAGGACTGTTACCACCACTAGACCAGCTCAAAAGTGGCTTTGATGACCTGCTTCTTGACAGTCTCCAAGGACAAAGACTTCACAGCTTATTGGGTAGTAACCCAAAACAATGCTGCAATACCACCCCGGGAGAAGAGCGCCTTCCTGCAGCCCAGGCCAGGCTGCAATGTGTGGTTCTTGCCCTCTGTTATCTTCTCTGCCAGGGCTACACAGTCAGGGACACCCTTAGAAAACACCTTTAAATCACCACATGGACTTCTCAGATGCCTCAGGAGCAATCACCCTCCTGCACGCTCCCTGATTCCTCTCCTTAGATCACCTTCTGGTGCTGCATCAGGTAGCTACCAGCAAAACAAGGAGCTACAGAAGTCTCGGGCCACTGCAGAAATACCATTTTAATGCCAGCTCTCCCAAGGGTATCTGGACACCTCTTGCCAGCTGGTATGTGAGGGATCATCTCCCCGTTGGAGTTGACAAAAAGCCAGCAACTGGCTGCTGTCTTGATAACCTCAGTCTTTGCTGTGGCCATTGGCAATGGGCTCTTAATTGCAGTGTCTCCAAATGTTACATCACTGTAATTCCCAATACCATTTCTTTCTCCATCAACAAACAGAATAACAGTTTCTAAGCTAAAAGATCCAGAGCAGCTACAAAAACAAAATACTGACAAGTAAAAACACTAAAATAGATGTATAACCACATAGAGGGATTTTCCCATGAAAAACGAAGCAGAAAAATAAATCTGGAAAAGGGCTTGGAAGAAAAATCATGTGAGTCTTTTTTTTTTTATTCTCCCCCTACCCCCCACCCCTTTTTCTGACGACAATAAATTTTCCACAGGATTCAACCACGTGAAAAGTCTCTAGACAAGTCTCCTCAAATAGAATAGTCCCTGACGCATTAGAAAAAAAAAAAAAAGGGGGGGGGGGAGAATAGAAAAGAAAAAAAAAAACCAAGAAAACAAAAACTCTTAATTCTCAATGGGTAGCCATTATTAGGTTTTGCTTAGTGGCCAAATCAGCTACTAACAGAAAAAAATGCCTTTCAGTCCTGGAGCCTAGAAGGAACAGTATTCATACAACTCCTGTTCCTTGTAGCTAGATTAACATGACAGATCTGTGTGTTTTGCCAGTTCTGTTGGCTTCACAGCAGATGTATAGATGACTGAGTTCTGATCTGCCTTTTGCTGTGTTATGATCCCACACCTCCTAAACCCACACCTTCTAATAACCTCCATCTTTCTAAAGGGAAACAAAACCCACTGTTTCATCTGTTTGGCTAAGTAAAATATGTGTAGTCCAACATAACTGGGCTGTGGCATTGATGACCAAAGCCACCGATGACGCCCCCAACCATGTGAGCTGCCATCTGTGGCTTAATGAGGCCATGGATCTTCTCAGGCACATGATCCTGTTTCAGCCATGCCATGGAGCTGTGCACAGGGACAAATGTTTTCCTTACTTCCTGACATTTGTGGTATATTGCTCTTATATTAATATGATGTAACATCCAGTTTTCAATGTCCCAAATGCCACAGATTTCAATACTTTCCTCACAGGTCCATTCAACCACTACAATGACCTTCACTTTCAATTCATCCTTTTGTTCCTACTTACATTCCCATGTGCAATATGGAAAGGATGGAAGATGTCTTCAATTATATGGCTCCATTATTGCAGTGGCTGAAGGATAGGCACAGCCAGCCAATATCAGCATGTAGTCGGCAGATTTAAGCTATTCTTGATGTCAGTTAGGTTTACCTCATCACTCCACTTAAGGAAAGATTGCTGTCCTCTTCTCTACTTACTATCTTTTTTATTATTTTAGCATGAAATTCAACTGCAGAAGAAAGCATTTAAATATGTTATTAAACAAATTGCTTTCAACTTTCACCACCACTCCTAGCCACCAAAAAAAAGCAAAATGCCTTCTTCTGGTTTCATGTATTTTTTTTCATCTGTGTGATTCCATTGCAGATTTGCTTACAATTTAACTTAAAAGTCAAGAGTTAGAAAAAAGTTATAAGATTGGAAAGACAATATTTCTTACTGAAGAACTTATTCTCACATTCCAATTATTCTTAAAGCAGAGCTAAAGAGCAGGTGAAATATACCAGGCTCCCTCAGATAGATGAGATTTTCAGTAAGTCTGTTCCACCACCTTTACCACATCCACTTTTAGTCCATGTTCTGATGGTCCTCACACTGGTGTCTTTTGTAGCCCCTTAGCTTCTGTGAAACAGGAATGTTGCTACTTATTAATCGTAAGGATAGGAATTTGTTAGTATTTCTAACACATTGTGTATAGAAAAAGAATATGAAAACAGATTTCGCTGTCAGTTATAATTTTCGAGTTCAGAGGCAGTGAAAACTATTTCAGCTTCAGCCCAAGCAGGAATAGAAACTCCCCCAGAATAATGTGCTAAGTATTATTATCACAGTTCAATGATATCATTTCACTTCACTTCGAACCTCCAACTTCAATCTAATTAATTCAGACTGGCACAGAACAAGAGACTGGGAGAACTGCAGAGGCTGTGTCACAAGACAAAACCCATGATCTTCAACACTTTTTATCTCAGTAGCCATTTCTTTGGAACACATTCTTGTTATTTTTTATTATTGTTACACACAAATGGGCTTTTGTTCTCAAAAGTGGCTGATAACCACACTGATATACACAATTAATTGAAGTAAAGGGATTCATTAATTCATATGTCCAGCAGTTACCATATGTTTTCCTTCTATTGCTATCATTATTCTGCTGTTTGAATCAGTGCCTGAGATCCAGGATCTATATATACAGGGAAGCTGTAGAGATCTGTTTACATCAGCTTGGAAACAATGGGCTGAATGTGGTCAAATAAACAATTTTAGGTTATAATTATTATTTAAATAGAGATAAGAGCTCTGTTTTCTTAGGCACTGAAAAAGCATCTAACAGTCCTCCTCCTAAAAGCTATGTTACTCCAGTCAAGAAAGGCCTGTTTATTGACTTAACTTTTATTTCTGATTTAATGCTTGCCAAAAGACAGCAACTATAAACCAATTTAAGAGACTCCACAAAAGGCAATTGAATTAAGATCAGTACACTCTGCCTGACTTAGCTGAATTAGTTCAGCTTGTACATCCGGGAGGCCTTAGAGCTTTACCTTACAAGGTGTTACAGCAACCAGTTTTTTAGCATGGTAAAATTAACTGCAGGCTCAACTTAGATTTGCAGGAAAAGCTAAGAAAAATCCAAGGAATTAGGTTCCTGCCTCTCAGAATGCATTTCATCATAGAATCACACAATAGTCCAAGTTGGAAGGGACCTCAAAAGACGATCTAATGCAACCTTTTTATGGGAAAGAGAGCTTCAATGAGATTATTTCACACCCTGTTCTGTCACATCTTGAAAAGCGAGGAGATGACCTCCATTTGATCCTCTCAAGAGATGATGATCTCCTGTCTAGAAATAGCCTCCATTTTATGCACAGCCTACAGCGAAAATATTCAATGAGAAAGTCCTGCAGTCTCCCTGGACAGAAAGATGTTCCCTTCCTTTGGGATCATGAAGCTGGAGAACTCTTTCACAGGTGTTTTTTGTCTGCAAAAAGCCCAGAAAATTAAGTCTCAAAGCATCCGGGGTTAGAGCAATCCAAAGGGATGTGAGAGAGACACATTGAGCTGATGCTGGAAAGACATATCTTGGATTCACATCCCAGGTGAGCACCCAGCTGTCTTCTGGTTTGGGTTTGTTGGTTTGTTTTTTTTCTTTTTCTCTGTCTATTGGAGCTGCTGAACCCTGCATACAAAAACAATGTACTGGGTTATAGCCATAAGCTTACATGCCTAGTCATGGGATTTAATTTAATTTTTTTTTATGCGGAGCAGACTGTCTCTGCCAGAAGACAATGACAGAAACCCACTTTGAATAACCAGTAGTCCAGCCACTAGAGCATTTGTCGGGGATGCAGGAACACATTCAAATGCTCCCTGAAAATGAAGAAAAGAAGAGACTGGGACCTGGTCACTCATGTTGATGTCTAAGCATTGGGATTTCCCAGAAGCAGACACACAGTCCCACCTTGGTGATTTAAACATGCTCTGAATACAGATAGAGAGTTATCTCTTATTTGCAAAAGAGCGAGGAAAACCTACTTAAAGCATTGATTCAAAGTCACTGCTGCTCACCCCCCAGGTAAATGTGTAATAGAAATAGCTTGTTTACAGGGCTAAGTTGGTTCACAAAACCATTCACATTTTAAAGGATGCCTGTGGTTCAACATGGGCAGGCTTGGATGCCTGGAACGGCAGAAACATACCATACAGGATGAGAATTTTCTCATACTTTTAGAGGAAGACAGCCCACAAGGTAAACCAGGGAGAGGAAATGGGGTTCACCTCCACCCCAAGATACGGTAGGAAGCCTCCTGCCTTCTGCACAGACGCAGCAGAGCTCCGGAGAGACGGCATGAAGCCAGCTAGACACTTACTGAGGCAGGTCTCACATCTGCCCATCAGGCAATTTTTCCCCCCACCAAGCTGGGACCAGTTTGAGTAGAAGTTCGTGGGGACTGGCTTCACTCTCTGGGTTCTCTCAGAGACGTATGTGCCCCTGGCCACTAGGCAGGGCTGGGGGGCATCAGGCTGAGCCTCTGCAGCAGCACTTGCAGAAACCTGCTGCAGACCATGGGAAAGCATGACCTAGAGATCTTCAACTCTGAGAACCAAACCACGCACGCACACTGAACCTTTTCAGCAAATATTCCCGATAACCCTCACACAGGCGGAAACAGGATCAGCTCTGAGCTGTTCACAAACCGAAAGAAGAGATGCATTCATCTGAGAATTTCATCACAAAGGATAAATCTATCAACCAATACTTCAGGTCACCTCTTTTTTCAGTGACTTAAAATCACATGGCAAGATTCCCAGCAGAGATACAGATGCCTCCGGGAGTTTTCAGGCAACTGCTGCCATTGTTGAAAGTCAATGGAATTCACAGAGCTGCCATTTAACCCCAAGTCCTTAACCGCCTAACTTCTCTAAAGATTTGCTTCCTGGGCATGTCTGTGAAGCCTCAGCTTTCACAACACTCAATTGTTTACACCTGTCTCCCGTAAGCCTGGAGTGGGTTCACAAAAGAGGTCTTTCCTTGCCTTCTGGGCTCACAGCTTTGCTCTCAGAGCTAGGGAAAACACAGTGGTCACCTCACTCCACTGAGACATGTCCTAAGCCAGGGTGAGAACCACCTCTGTCATTGTCCAGGGAAGAGACCTCCTGATTCTCAGGGTAGGGGCTCACTGCTCCCTCACTGCCACAAAGGTTTTAAGCAATGGCACCACATTGAAAAGTCCTTCTTGCTCAGATTCAGTGCCTGCCTTAATGCTGAAATTGGTCTCCTAAATCCCATCCAGAACTGCTCTCTGAGATAATGAAGTCTGGAAAGGGGGGGGGGGGGGGGGGTCGGGGTTTTTAAAAAAA
>JAOTQQ010000019.1:73631317-73700077 GCA_026546715.1 Gallinago undulata | reverse complement strand
CCCCCCCCCCCCCCCCCCCCCCCCCCCCCCCCCCCCCCCCCCCCCCCCCCCCCCCCCCCGTGTTAATATCATCTTCTTCCCTTGCAAAAAGTGCTCAGGCTGATCTCTCACTACCCTGGATGCCTTGCTGGCTCTTTTGAGCATGACCATGCCATTAATCTCACACTCTGAATAAATACCTACTAGTTATTTGGAGATTTTCCCACTCTCATATGGAAAGTCCTTTCCCTCCAAGGAGATGCAGCTGTTTATTGACCAGTGGGTTTACTTGAGATTTTAAAAATTCTTGCAACATACTCAATTAACTTTGAAACAGTCATGTTACATTTTTGTAACAATGACAAACTACTTCCTGAGCAAAACAATGAGATGTCAGCATATTCACAATATTTCAACATTATGTGCTAATCCATTTGTATCCACAGCGTTGTTTCTAGAAAAAAAGAGCAGGACAGCATAATGCAAAGGATACTTGGATTTATTTTTCTTTCAATTTTTCCTTTTTTTTTCTTTTTTGTTCCTTTTTTTGTTGTTGTTAAAAATATTCCAGGGCACACCCTGTGTCAGTCTTGATAATTCAGAAATGAGACCAATTTGCTTCTCAAGAAGGGAGGTCAGAATAAACAAAGAGAATATCCATAGTTCAAAAACAAAGTATTATCCTTATTCTGGGAGGAGAGCAGCATCAGCAGATCTATGGATGTGAGTCTTGTTCAACTTATCCTTTTCTACTGTATTCCAGACTTTTATCACCTCCCAGTTGCTGACCTGGAGCTTAAGTCCAGGAGACAGATTTATTTCCCCCAAAGTTTAGGAAGTATCCTCCAATTTTCTTCTGGCTGACAGGTCGCATTAAAACATGAAAGGGCATCACGCAAATATGCCCCTGCATGGACTTGCTCTGGGCCTTCTTAGCAGAGGGACCCACAAGTAAATGAGCTGTCGATGAAGATTTCTTTCCCAGCTATGGGCTGCAGCACACTCAAGTTGAGTGTTGTTCCCTCTGCGCTGCTAGAGAAAGAGGAAACGTCATTCACCCAGACCTCAACGTGCAGCACCCTTCAGAAGCACGGCAATAAAACCCCACTGCTTGAATTCCTCTGCTAGACCCTGCGGTCAAGTGCACCTGGATGATGTAGGAAGTGATTTTGCTTCACTTCTGTTTTTATTTCCATGGCCAAAACCTGTCGTCTTCTACTCAATTTCACAGAGAAGAAACAAATCCAAGTAACCAACCCGCTATAAAAATGTACCCATGAGCTAGCAAGAATTACCTATGTTAAGTCTCTTTTGAAGATCTCCAACCCTTTCAAGAGAGCCTTCAAAGAGAAAGTCTTTGGGAGATGATAATGGTAAGAGGAAGGAAGAAGGCTCAGCTGCAATAATAGAAGCTGGAGAGTTTCTCCAAAAGTTATTAGTGATCATTGCTTCCAGGAAAAAAAAAAAATCCCCTCTGGATAAATTCAGCTTTCTGGAAAAGTGTTTAAACCTAGCACATCCATTTTACTGGTGCTTTGCTTTCCAGCATAGATAAAAGGTAATGACTGACATCAACTGCATGAAATCTTCTCATTTCTCCACACCTCTGGAAAATATGCTGGGCTCTACTTCCTTCCCGGCTTTGGTGAGGCCCACAGTTTCACCCTGACATAATCTTTCCCATGTGTTCAAAAATTGAAGGTCTCTTTGTATCTGGAGTGTAACCAAGTCCACACATGCCCTGAAGATGTAAAGTCTATTTGTGTCCAAGGAAGATCTACTGGAATTCAGGAGTAAATCTTGGCACGCTGCCTCAGCCATTGATTATACGTCTGCCTTGATTTCTTCCTGACGAAACACCCCAGAAATCACGTGCGTTACCCGAGTGCCAACGCGCCAGCCCTTGCACAAGTGAAGCATCTCAGACCTTCTCCTCACAGCTGTAGCCTGGGGCTCAGTCAAGCAGCCAAAGAGCGAGCTGTGGCAGCCCAAATATTGTGAGAGAAGTCCATTCAAGTGGAGATGAAGCTGATGGCCACCTAATGGCTTGGAAGAGAGCTGTTTCTGCTAGTTGGAGGGAAGCCTTTGTGCAAGACACTTGTAGAGAGTGTGAAATTAAGTTTCACTTGGCGTAAGAGTTCTTTGGAGAATGAAATGGTATAGCCTGGACTGAAAGGCGTGCTTGGCATGACCCCAACCTCTACACTAGCTCCATGAAGGGGGTGTTACTGGAGTTGTAGTTTTGTGTTTGCCAGTGGGCAGGAGAAAGCAAGGCAGTAGATGGACAAACCAGCAAGGCCAACTCAGATTCCCACATCATACTGCCTTCACTTTCCTCCTCTGGCACCCACAGTTCTTAACAAAAACAGGCCTCAGCCTGGGTGGAAATGAAGCTGGTGACAAATGACAGCCTGGGACAGGAAATGTAAGGGCAATGCACATGCCTCTGCAAGCTCTTTTGGATGGTGAAGATATTTAGTTAGCATTTCAGGCACAATTTATTTAGCTTGCATCTGTGATTCTGTCTTCGTTTGCTTTTCCTCACTGAGCATCACCCTTGCAGTTAAATTATGAGTTTCTGGGACATTTACAATCAGAGGAAATAAAAGTACCATTGGAAAGAAAAAAAAAAAAAAAGTTAAAACCAGTATCTTTTTACACTGGGGTCAATATTCTCCCAATCTTGCTCTTTCTCTGCTCACTGAAATGCAGAAAAAAGGAAAGGCGAAGATGATAATGGCTCCCATTCATAAGAGTACGGTAAATCTATTACAACAAAGGGACAAGGTCACCACTTCCAAGAAGAATTTCGTTGTCTTTCCCATGCAAGCCTAGGTTCTTCATCTCTGTAGTGATGACAAAACCTGCCCTCAGGCTGCAGGACCTCTGCAACCCACACCAGGGGAACACGGGATTCTGAAATGGTCAGGCTTTATCCTAATTTAGAGTTTATGTAATGCAAGAAAAAGCATACGCAGCACAGGAACGAACCAGTCCTCTTTGTTTCTGTTTTCCCCAGATTCCCTACTCAGAACTAGATACGTGGGACGGACTTCTGAATGTCTCGGCCTGCAGCCATTTTAGAGCCCTTCATTTCTGACAAAGTCCTTTAAAGGAAATATTGAAGGCCACAGTGCAAGGGAAGATTGGCACCATCCACTAGTCAGGCCATCCACTAGCTCAAGAAGCTTCCCAAAAATCTGAATTCAATTTCCAGGATGCCGAATGGTTGCTCGCCCGGCGACAATGTACCAGCAGCTTCATACGCTTTTTATTTTCCGTTAAGAAACCAATTGCCTTGGATTTTGGATGAGAATTAAAACAACCCAGCTCCCTCTCGCTGTTTGCTCATTGTTCGTAAGCTGTTCTCCATTTGTCCCGTCCAGTGAGCTATTGTTCCACGGGGGCACTGCAAACCTCCGCGAGCACAAACTCAAACCACATTGTAAATAGCACATGGCTTTGTTTAATCCGGAGAGAACCCCTCGGCTCCAGCTGGAGAGGCCGTGGCAGCGAAGTGACCTGCCTGGTTTATCACCGCCCTCAGATACTGCCCGCTGCCTCCCGCTGCCAGCCCATTGTTTCCCCGGTTTACATTTTATTTCTGAAAACGCAGCAACAAGAGACGCCTCACCGCACTGGCTCGTCACGGCTGCAGGGATGCTGTAAGGGTTTCCATCCACTAGTTAGAACATCCTTGTCCCATTCAGCGCTGCTAGCCACCGCTCCCCCCCCGCCCCGTCACTACAGCCCCTAAACGCGGGCTGCTGATGCCCTCTGCTGCTGCACCGCTGCCGGTCGGAGGGCTTTTTTGTTCTTTCTGCAGAGAGACGAGATTAAGCTACTCGGTATCGTTTTCGCTCCTAATAAACTTGTGTGTCTTGTCAACAAGCTATTGCAAATACTTCCCAGATCGGGAATCCACCACCGGGCAGCAGAGCAAACTGTTCATCACAGCGCTCTCCATCCCCCCCCCCCCCCCCACCCCCGAGTTTAAATTTTAAGTTTTTGAGTTTTCTTTTTTTTCTTTCTTTTTTTTTTCTTTCTTTTTTCTTTATTTATTTTTTTTTTTTTTTTTTTTTGTAAACATGCTGTGTCAATATTTCAGCAATCCGTACACTATCATGGGAAAGGAGAGGAGGTCATTATAAGAAAAATACCAGTCACCAAACCCTGTAATTCCACTGGAGTTGACAGAAACCAGCCTGGGTTGCCACGCCGCTGGGAATATAGGTTTACATTTACAGAAGGGCGCTGTTTGAAAGTTTGCTGGGCTAGATAGGTGTATCATGGCAATTGTAACCGGTGGTGTGCACACTTTGCTCACCTACACCTGTGCTGGGAGGGAACAGCCGCCGCTCATATGCCTGTATATGCAACAGGCATACACAACGTATATGTGGGCCTGTATATATATATATATATGTATATGTGCAGGGGCCATGAAGAAGATCAAGGTCCTGGGACCACCTCTTTTACAAGCTAAAGGTCTGTTTAGCCTAGAGAAGAGAAGAATGAGAAGGGATCTCATCAGTGCTTATCAGTATCTAAAGGGCAGGTGTCCAGAGGATGGGGTCAGACCCTTTTCAGTGGTGCCCAGTGACAGGACAATGGGCAACGGGCACAAGCTGCTACATGGGAAATTGTGTCTCAACACCAGAAAAAAAACTTCTTAACTTCGAGGGTGGCAGAGCCCTGGGACAGGCTGCCCAGAGAAGGTGTGGAGTCTCCTTCTCTGGAGACATTCACAACCCACCTGGATGCGTTCCTGCCCAGCCTGCTCTGGGTGACCCTGCTTTGGCATGGGGGTGGGACTAAATGATCTCCAGAGGTCCCTTCCAACCCCTACCACTCTGTGATTCCACGATTCTGTGATGTATAGGGCACGGAGCATGGGGACCCCTGCACACACACTGGGAAGATAAATCTGATATTGTTCAGAGCAGCAGAGAGCCAGGTCACTGCTCTGATGGTCAGGAGAGAACCACAGCTGCAGCCTCCTGACTCAGAGGACTCCACTTGTTTGATCCCTGCAGAAGGACAGCAACAGGGCAAAGGGTTAAAAAAAGATATTTCTTTCTTGTTTGTGGATAAGCAAGCCTTTCCAGCACTGACCATGAAGTTAGCATCTCTCTGCAGCAATGGGGGCAAGTTAGCTCTGTGGGATGATCCTGTGGCATTGTCACCCATTTTGATTTGAGCAGTTAGCCAAAATTTGGGGACAGACATACTGTTTCCATTAGGAGAAGTAATTGATGAAGAAATCAGATATTTCTCTGATGCACTCCTATTTTTCTGCAGAGAATGTACAAAGCCCTACTTCCCTTCCCCCATTGTGTTCAACCAGCAGGAGGCAAGACTTTTCCGTTCAAATCTCCAAAATGTTTTTCAGCGAGGGCTCTTCCTGAAGACTGTTTCTTACCCTTTTTCTCGTGGACGCACTGAAAATGCAGCTTTGGCCGTCTGAGGCCTTTCTCATTGGCTTTTCCACCCATGTATCTTCGCTGCTCCGAGTGCTTCTTGCTGTGCACAGAGGATGCACTCTCTGCTCCCCCAGCAGTGGTCCATTCCCGGAGGCTCAGCACAGCTCCTTTATTAGGCATTTTCCCCCCTCTCCCCCCCCCAAAAAAATGTGCTAGCAGAGACGCTGGCATCAACCTCCCTCACTTCATGCCAACAACGTTGGCTTAACTACTTTTAAAATAAAATAGGTCTTGGCTACCAACTTGTTTTCAGGCGGACTAAGTTAAGCAGCAGGCACAGAAGCAACTTGGCCATCAGACCTTCTGGGGTGAAAACCCCTGGGGGTCAGCAATAAAGAGCCAGGGGCAGCTGGAGATGGTGCCCAGGTCCACTGGCAGGGCTGAACAGAGATAAGGGTGCCTGTGCACAGCCTCCTCCAGCCCCCCTGCCACGCACAGAGGCACACACAGTTTGGTGGGACGATGTCAAAGTCCACACGTTTGCATGTTCTCCTCAGTGCAGGGAGCCTGGCTGCAGGGCGAGGGCTGCTAACCAGCCCTGCGTTTCCCAGATGTGGCCAGTGTCCTTGTTGCCATCAGCTGCCACAGAAATTAGCTCCCTCGAGGGCTTTATTTTCTCTTTCTCCTGAACAAAGGACGGCTCTCCACCTCCTCGGTGTGAGATCTCACTCCAACCCTAGCAGCACGCGTGAGTAGCCCTTCAAACAGGACGCCTGAAGAAGCGTTTTCTGTCAGTGCTCCATCCCTGAAATACAGATTTCCTCTTGTTAGCAGGTACTAAATTAAAAGGCGATAACCAGGTGGAGAAAGCAACCTGGAGAGATGATTCCTCCCTCCGAGCACGAAGAAATCTGCCCCTGCAGAAGAAAACAAGATGTTAAAACAAAGCAGAATAAATAAACCTTCCCTCACTTCTGGGCACTACACACAGCTGTAAATCCAATGCTTTCTGGAGAAGGTCATGGAGTCCATCTGCTAATGGGTTTCCTGCCTGAGGGTATTTACAGGGAGAGTACGTTTGATGGACAAGGGCCATCACGGGTGAAAACAACTTGACAGCGCGGAAGATGAAAGGGGAGAGTGGCCAGAGCAGCTCAGAGCAACGTCCTTTGAGGACATGCCATGGTAACAGCTCGGACAACGCACACTTCTGGCCAACTGCGTTCAAAAACAAAGAAAGATGCTTGAAGAAACGCGGCTGACAAGGGCTGACATGAAAACTGCATGGCAGAGCTCCGGGGGGAGGGAGAGGAGGAGAGGGGAGGGGGGAAGGAGGAAGGAGCGGGCACACGTGGTGTAGTGTGAGGGTAATAAGGCAGCCTGCACTTCAGGAGATACAATTTTCATGTAAATAAAAGGCAGATTTATGAGGAAACAGGGAAAATCTTCTAAGACTATGGAAAGCAATAAAGAACTGATCAAACCTGTCCCTTTTATTCCTTTTTTTTTTTTATATAGCCACTCGCATCAAAAGATGAATGTATTAAGAGATGCTGAAAGGGAACATTCGGAGAAAGTGCACAAGGGATTTTATTTTTTGTCCATCAGAGCATAGGAATTGCATACTTTGAGAGTCATACACTAGCTTTTAATCTGCACATTTTCTACCTATTCATCCATCCATTATTTGAAACAGTTTTGATCATTCCCTCTTATCCTGTGTCCCTGCACTCCCTCTCCTGGCTGTGCCATGAGCAGCTCCGACAGCAGGACTACGGATTTGCAATAAGCACCAGGACTCCATGTGTAAATGACAAATCCTGACTATTTCCCTAATCCTAACTGCTTGCTGAAGACAGAGACGATGGTTTCTTCTCCCAGAACAATATGGGGTTGGAAGGCACCTCTGGAGATCCTCTAGTCCAAGCCCCCTGCCAAAGCAGATCCACCTAGAGCAGGTTGCACAGGAACGTGTCTCTCTATTAAGAGGTTTTGAAATCTGGTCAGTAACTCCTGCTTTCCCTGGCTATACCGGCGTGCACCATCCTTAGCCACACGTCCGTATCAAGCATGTACGGGGATGAACAGAGGAGCTGCCCTCCTGCCACGCGGAGCACTGATCCAATATAATTCTTCAGGGGTTTTTAAACACCATTAAGCCGCATGGATCCATGTTTTCATGCAACCTAAATTTTTATCTGGACAAACAAGCTTCTTGCTCCACTCTGCTCCGCTCCCAGCATGGCAGGGAGCAGTGAAAACAGTATTGTCCAAGGAGACCTCACTGTCACTCTCCACTTGGCAAATACTTTCAGACTGTTTCTGTCACTTCTTGCAAAATGGTAGAGGTTTAGGCTTTTTTTTTTTTGCCTTTTTTTTTTTTTGGTTGCAATAAACCCACGCAGCTGGCAACTTATTTGGCTTTCTCATGTTTCCCCCCATAGTAAAAGCATTGTTTTGCCCTTCCTCGCAGGCCACCCTGTTTCTCATTAGTCTGTGTTTGTCTCTCGTTTTATGCGTGACGACTAAGTTCCATGACTATTACACTTTCAGTTTTCGTCATCGCCTCTCTTCTGCTTCACTACCGCGTAAGACACCGTTAGGGTAGCGTGATGGAGCTCCATCACCACCTCCATAGCACGTGGGTTTTGGGTACATCGCTCCTCAACTCGTGCTAACGAGGAGAATCAGATGTTTAAATTCCTTTGGGAATTTGGGCTCTAGACGAGGGCACAGTTTCCCCTCCCACAGAATAAGGCAGGGAGGGCTTATTCTCACACGTGGAGCAGGAGGGCAGCCAGGAGGGAGGCTCAGCCGTGGGAGCTCTCTTCAGCCTCGCAGTTGGGATGGAGCATTTTCCACTGTGCAAACTGAAAGCTCCCAAAACTCAGAGGCGTGTTAAGAGAACGAGCGACGATTTGCAATGGCTGAAACCACAGCCGAAACCATGGCCGTGGAGATAAAGTGACTGAGACAACCCAAATAAAAGTGCAGGGCAAAGTAAAATGCCCATCAGAAGAGGAATTTTGAGGAAAATGATTTCCTCTCTTCCTTTTCGTGTCACCCTGAAATTGGAGCAAGCAACAGCTGCTTTCCATGTGCGAGGTACGGCCGTGATGCTGATGCCCTGTGAATGGTAGGCTATCTCCTTCCCTGTGCTCATGGGGAAGTTTTCTAGATTAAACCTGGCAGGCATATGAGTCAAGCACCCTCTTCTCATCCCTGAGAATAACTCTGAAGAATGAGGCTTCAAGCAGGTGCTGACACTGGCTCTGCCATACAAGTTTCTCAGGTTAAACAATATTGAAGGAAAAACTTTTGAGTATTTTCCACTAGCATGAGCTGCTTTTGGGCAACACCATCATTTTTCATATGTAAGACCTAAAAGCTTGGGTGCAAATCATAAATATTATACATTTATTTATATGACTTTTTCAAACAAAACAGGTAAGAGGTGTTCATTTCTATCACGTCAGAAGCAGTTAGTTAAGATAGCACCTTGCATTTCACTCTGAGATTTAGGTTGCAATTTTCAAAATGACCCTTGGAAAACAAGGACCAAAGCTACTCTTTAAAAGTATTTGGACACTGGAAATACCTGGATGATAAAGGCCATTAATTTTTAAAAGGTACATGATGTCTTAAAGGGTGTCTATATAATGAGGGTGTCTTCTATCGTATTCTTTGCTCTGCAGATATTTTCCATGGAGAATCTCATTGGGATAACGAGCAATTAAATCATCATTTTAGATTTCTTTCCAATCTTTTCTTCTTTCCAAAAGAAAGCAACTACTGCCATGCTTGTTTGATAAGAAAATATAAATCCCTGATATTTGCTGATGTTTTTGAGATATGGAAAAATTTGGGCTATGAATTAAGTAAAACAAATGACCTGGCTAATGGCTGTTCCTCTGAGGGTTGTTTTATTTTCTTTATAATTATACACTTCCCCATTCACCTGGCTATAAGGGAATGTCCCCTTGGGAGTGCTGTAGCCCTCATCCCATGGGACATCAGCTCTTGTGTGGGTGTACCAGGGACTAATAATCCACAAATCCAAATGGTATGATGACCTTCAGGTGAAGTCTATTCGTAAATAGTATCTAAGGCATAGGATAACCCTATCCATGGACTTCTATTTTAAGTCCAAAAAGAGATAACCCAGTCCTCCAGAACAAACTGGGATGTAAAACCACCAAAAACCCATGCTCCAGCAAGTGCTGGATGAATTTCAGCTTAGGTACCTAAGCTCTTTGGTAGACCTGTATCTCAGAAACTTATTTTGGGGTGAAATGAGATGAGCAGGTGGCTGCAGCACAATCATAAACAGACTTTCTCTGTGGTGGCCAAAATAAGTGCTTGGCTGCCTCCAGGGTTGGCTGTGGTTACCATGGGCAGTCAGCCTTCACCCAAGGTAGTGCTGGGCTTGAGAGGTCAGACACAAAAGCTCCATATGGCAAGTGTTAGGTTGTTGTGCTTATTTCTGTTTGAAGGTAGGCACTTAATTAAATGCTCAGTAAAGAAACTCCCATATTTACCATGCTGCCTCCTGTACAGCTTGGTCTTGGAAAGCATTTACAGTTTGAAATCTAAAAATAGAGTTTCACATCAATGATTCCTTTGTCACTTATGAAATTAATAACTGCAAGTTAATAAAGACTAACTCAATTCTCCCTCGAACAAGAAGGTCAGGCCTGGTTTTAATTATTAGTTAGGTCTAGACCAAGAATATTGTCTAATTGCAACCCAGATGCAGACAACGCTGGGGTCACAGTCAGAGGGGAGTGCAGGTGAACTTGGAATTATAATTTCCACACCTCTCCCTCCTCCAGTTTTTAAGCAGCCTGAGATGGAAGTTTCATTCCAAAATTATAAATTATTGAGCCATCCTTTGCCAAAATTAAGCTTTCTGTTAGCAATCTTTTTCATTTGCATTTACAACCAGAGAGGGACTACACAAATCAGTAACTTACACTCACAATGTACTCAACTATGAGCCAATGACTTGGATTTGTTTTCTCTGAATTTCACATCAAATTCTCAAAAGCAATTTTTTTGAGGGTCAGAATTACTCAGAATTGAGAGAAGCCTGGTGTCTGCATAATCAACTTATAATTATTATTATATATTATATAATAATTATATATATTATATAATAATATAATATATTATAATTATATAATAATTATATAATTATTATAAGCCCCAGTCCAGCACAACACTTAAAGCACATGCCAACTTGTAACTTCAGTGGGGCTTAACTATGTGCAAATTTGAACCCAAAAATCATTGCCTTACTGTTTTTCCCCCCATTACTTCATCTAATTCCCAGCAAAAGAAGGGGGAATCTGCACCTCCCAGGTAGCTCCTGGATCAGGCCCTTTCACAAACAACAAATAATTTGCCCATCTTTTTTTTCTTTAATCTAAGCCAAACATTCAGATTAGAGGTGTGTGAATACATATGCCAAAAACTGTGTGCATTTATTGTCATTATGGACAGGTTAAGGGGACTGTTATCTACTTTTTTTCTTGTTTTGTGAGGTGAATGTCTACGTTTCCACCAGTCATCAGACATTCCTAATCAAAAAATTAAGCACGGAGCTTTAAATAGAGCTAGCATTAAATTAAAAGCATGACTCAGAACACTGAAGGGATAATGCATACTGCTTGACCTGGTTCACTTGTCAGACCTTATCCCTCATGAAAGGTGATTTTCATAAGGAGACTCAGCAGTCTTTGCCTAAAATACTTTTTTTTCCTGGATTTTGTTTTGTTTTGTTTTTTAATAAATACATCCACATCAGAGCTCTTAGTTGGAGAAAAGTATAATTTTAATAAAATCAAACTCCTATTTCAAAGTTAGGCAATGGGTATTAGAAAACAGCAAGTCTACCAAAATGTAAGTGAAATTAATGTTGTGTGTCATCCTGGTATGTGGCTAATGGCATGACATATGTTCAGCAGTGTAACTGCAATGATGTCCAAGCCTCTAAAAAGAGTAAATTGCATACCCTTATTCAAAGACATTTACCACTAGGGAGGTGATGAGTTATTTTAACTCCCATGGATCTACTGTATATGAAAAAAACTCAGCAGGGGGGCAATATATGTACTTAAGTCTCTACAGGTCTTAAGTGTAATTGCAACAGTGGGACATAAGACTGCAATGTGTGTTCTTACCAGAGGCTGGTTTGGATTCTCCTTTAGACTACCTGAAATGAAAAAATGCTTATAGAGCATTTCGGTGAATTGTTGGATGGATGTTGACTTGAGACCAGCATTTGTGAAATCCTATCGTATGAAAAATATAACTGGTCATTACCCAGTCTGTTGTGCAGAGCAACTCAAGTGTTTTTTCTATTGCAAATACAGACAGAATATGACAAAGAAAAAAGTTCAAACAAGTTTCTACATCTTTACATTCCCAATTGACCAGTTTCATGAAAAGCCCTAAATCAGAGTCTGAATGGTTTGACTGTCTTTTCGGTTTTTTCAGTAGCTGATATCCCAAACAAGCTTTAATACAGACATTTTGTATTTTCATCATCACAAAATCTTCCAAATGCCAGGACACAAATCATCCACAATCATCCAGCTGCTTTCTAGTGCTGCCTCATAATTGAGAAAAAGCCTGATTTTAAAAAAAAAAATATCACGCATGCAGCACAGAGCTGATCTACATATTTCAATTTTTAATAGTCAATGGGTGTCATCTGGTTAAAAGACTGAACAGTTCTTTGGAAATTCACTTTATGGCTTTTAATAACTACTTTTTGATGGTTAACACAGTGAAGTTGGTGTTTCCTAAGCCATCAAAACAAAGAAGGAATAGGAAGACTGCCCCATAGGGTTATGGGCGACATTGGACGTGGAGCAGTCCCTGGCTCCTTGTCAGCATCCAGGAGTGCCCTCACACTAGCCTGAAGGGAGGGGGGATATAGGAAGACACAGAGGACTCAGCCACTAACAAAGCACTTGGTTGAGGACCTTTCCAAAGAGGTTCAATAATGAAGATACACCTGAGTCAGCTGGCCCTCTTTGTCTTGCTAAGAGTCTGTGAGTAGAACAGTCCCAGCTGGCATGGTCTAAGGTAGGATAGTGCCATGCAGAGATGTCCTACACCTGATCTTATGTGTAAAACCCTGTTAGTACCCAGTCTTTCCATGGTGTTTTGCTTTCCACGGCACTGCATGCCCTGCAGACACATCCTTAGACCACCAACCTCCCAATTTGCTTACCTTACAGTATCAACAGCAGAGATGGATGGTTGACCCTTCACCAATACTCATGGGTGGAAAAATGGAGCCACGCAAGCAGGAATCTGGTGAAAGCCATCAAGCACTTTCATATTCTGAGATATTACTGGAAGGCTGTAGAATTGCCACTTTCTGCGATCATAATGTGTCATGAATTTTTGATGACCAAAAAACTATGACTAAAGGAAAGGAGGGGGAAAGTATGTTCTACATCAATGTAGCAACAGCATTTATTTAGCCTCATTTCAGTTAGAATGAGTAAAAGAAACAATGTTTTGAAACTGTCTAGCTAAAGGCATGTGCCACAGTATGAAATTTTGTATTACCAGTATAATATGTAATTCTGACTGACCACACTGATTCTCTTACAAAGTCAGAGATCAATACTGCAAATACAGTCAAAACAGCAGAGTACTTGATGTCTGTCCCACAGATTGTGAAGTTAATAAATGCAGAAGCAATCTCGTCTATTATGAAACCTCCCTTCATGTTCAGCAAAGGACATTTACCTGAATTAAAATTAAATTACATCCTCATGTTTATTCACCTACAGGGTGGGACTTTCCACACCACTCAGGAGTGACCTGATTTTGATGCCTGCGAAATCTATAGGTATTTCAGTACAGACATCAGTAGGGGACAGCTAGAACAGCTATGAGGTTTCTGAAAACCCCCTTCATACTGTGCTGAACGATGAAAGCATGATTTTCTTTCTCACTACAGAAAGGAACATTTAAGATTTCTATTTTGTTAATTAGTGGCAAAAAGGAATGAAGGAAAATAAATCTTTAGATAAAACCAAATTTAGAGCAATAGTCTTTCCAGTGTTAATATGAATCCCTCTTAGTTTTCAGATTTTAGCACAGACTGTGTGTCATTCAAAGGTGGTAACCTCTACCCTCATCCTTATCTGCCTCATCCTGCCTATGCCAGTGCTTTAT
Organism: Gallinago undulata; assembly: GCA_026546715.1. NCBI lineage: Eukaryota > Metazoa > Chordata > Aves > Charadriiformes > Scolopacidae > Gallinago > Gallinago undulata. The sequence goes on along the minus strand of JAOTQQ010000019.1, from coordinate 73,686,476 downwards.
CATCTTCCTTGTGCTCTGAGATAAAATCATTTCATCTGAGGCCACATCTAGTTAATCTTAAACTTGTCACATAAAATTTTGCCCTTGGACCAGTCCCATTCATTGTCTTCTCTCTTTTAGTTTCTAGAGTTAAAGGGCAGCTGCCTTATTACCACCAAACCTAACGCTGCTTTGCTTTAATCAATACTGCCGTGATCCCTTCATTTTGACTTCAAATTATTGCTGACCTCTTTCAATTTCTTATTAACCTCTGTGCCCACTTTATTTCTTTTTGAAGGGATGATTCAAGCAGATCTAAGCTCTTTCCTTGCGAGCATTTACCCTTGTTAGGGAGCTCTGTACTGGATTTCCTCAGCTCAAGTTCTCCATCCCAACAGAGTACTACCTAGAGTGCCTTAGACCTCCCAGAGCTTGACACAGCAAACCTTTCTGAAACACTTGATTTTGTCAGAAGGACAGTCACAGCCAGACCCAGGCATGTGAAAAATCTCTCCACCTCCCATAGGACCTGAACTACACCCCCAGATGATTATTTGGGCAACCTCATCCCTACCCACTGGCCTCCACAACCCTCAGCTCTTCACAAGTTGGTGACATTGGTCTGCAGACACACGTATTCTGCCTCTGACATGGCACTTCCAGCTCATAGGTCTCTTTAGTGCTTATTTATCATCCTGGATGTCACCATTTAGGCTGATGGCATGGTTTCCACCATGCTCCTGCCACCAGCAGCCAGCAGAGGCAAAAGTCCAGGGCATGTTACATTTGGGAGAGACCAAACAGGTCCATCCTAGAATATCAGATGAATTGCCACATGAAATTGCACATTCCACACCAGGGATTTTAATAAAACTGTAAAAGCTGAGTGCTGGAGCAAAGCAAATACAGGATTGGAGTTACTTGCTGCAGTGTGTGTGTCTGTTGCGTTGATTAGTACATCAGACTCTCTTTACCATCAAAGTCATGTGAAAAAGTCAAAGGCAATTTGCTCGCACACCAGACGAGGTATCCAGGAGACAGGTAAGCCATTAATGCTATTTTATTAAACCGGGATGAAACCTCATCTGGAACAGCCTATAGAGTCGAGCCATCTGTGTTCAAAGACAAGCTAAAACTGGAACAGACATGGGTCTGGGTTGCTGGGACCATCAGTGGAGGAGATGACCACCGTTGCAAAGGATATGTGAGAGTCTTACTTAGCACGTCAATGTCAGCATTGAGAGGGAGCACGACTGATCTCTAAAAACACACCAGTGGGTAAACCTCGGGGAGGAAGGATGGCTCTCAGGCGAAATGACAGTATTGGCACCGTAACAAAAGTGTGTAAGGCTTTATAAAATAGTATAATCTACAAATACCTTTGGACTTCAAATCTGATGGCTTCTACACATCAGAGCAGCAAGCTGACCTCCAACAGGGGCAATGAAGGGCAGAATTTGGTAAGTTTTATATTCGCGTGTGAAAAATGAGTTGCAAGGATTATATGACAGATTTTCACAAAGTAGTCCATCACCTCCTGCATTTTTTTACCTTACTGTTGACTCCCATTGACTATTGTTGTATTGTTTTGTTATATTCTGTTTATTCATGTATCTTTCCACTAAAGTCCTGACATTTTTGCCCACCAGTTAATTTGGTACAGCACGTAATCTAAGTTCCTGCAGGATCAGCCTGATGCCCCATATAAAAATCCTGCTAGGCAAAAGTACATGAGACAGGATTCGTCTCACAAAAATGAAAAACCCTGAATTATTTTACATAATATCTCACTGAATACAGTACAGCAAGTTCCTTTATGGTTTAAGATGTTTTTAACCTCTTTTAAATCACATTTTGGCACCAGAGTGTTGTTTTGACACAAATTTTAAATGTTCCAGTGTAAAAAAATCTTAATTATTCCTTTTGGCTTTTTAAAATTAGGTCAAACCTAAAATCTTTGTTAAATTAATCATAAACTCACAAAATCTTTAGGATAGCAGAAAATATTAATTTTCAAATATTTATACAAATATATAATTTTGTCAGTCCAATAATGTAACTGAGGTAATAATACTTTTTTACAAGACATTTCACTTGATGCTGCACAACATTCTAATTTATTAAAAAAAAAAAAAACACAAAACAAAACAAACTCAACAACAAATAACCCACACATGGCATACCTTAAATAGCAGATTTCTAAGGGCAATTATAAACACACAACCAAAACCATGTAGATGTGCTTTTACTGCAATTACAGAAGTTAGTTATTGACCCTATACTGTGTAACACGTTGTGAATGATCCAGGGAAAATACATAAAATTAGTTGTTAGTGTTGACGTCGGCAGGTGACAGCAAGCTTGGGAGAAAAGTAAACTGTGAAGAGAGAAGAGGACGCCGAGTGAGAACAGCCTGAATTAGCCTTGGCATGTTCCAATGGTACCTGTAAGTCTGAGCAGACAGGCATAAAACCATCCATGTAAGATAAATAATATACAGGATATAGTATCTCTTTCATGGGAAGCAACGATTTTAAAGAATTCAAGGATGGATAATCTCTGCATCATGATCTACTGATGCTAAATATAGAAGGGTACTAATGGGAATTTGGGGTGTGTGCACAAGGGATGTTGAATAGGGATGATAAATGCTTCTGCATTTATCACTGGGACAACCGCTACAACAATATCGTATCTGTTTCTAGTATCAGTAGGTAAGTAAGGACGCTGATAGGGTGGAGAAGACTGGCACAACTCTGAAGAGCCTTAATGCTGACTGGAGAATAGGAAAATTATGATGAAGGGAGAGAGAAAGTCTTGGGAAGGTTCTGCACAGAGAACAGACATTTGTCACAGTGGTTTTCAGCTGAGCAAGCATAGCTGCAGCCAGCAACCAGGAGCTGGAAGTGGAAGTAGAAAAAGACTGAAACCATTTACTACCTACCATAGTACATTTCCATCACTGCTGATTTGCAAATCAAGAAATTGAGTTGATCTATTTGAGAAGAGTGGATTGAGGGAAGTCCTAGCAACCATGTCAAAAGTCCCCTGAGCTGATCCCAGTGACCTCTCCATGCATACAGTAAACCAGAGACACAAAGGCCGGAGGGAAGAGGAAAGTATAGCTCCATAAAGCTGTTCTCTCTGTTCTCACATCCCTCTCTTAGCATGAGTCCTGCTGGACTATTGCTAATCAGTTGCCTATTGCTAGAGCAACCTTCCTGATTTGGAAACCACCCTGTAATTCTCCTGCCCTGGTCATGGTCATGGTGACCCTCCTACAGCAGGAGGTCAGATCATCTCTTATCTCTCTCAAGATCAGTCTTCTTATTCTGGGATATGTTCACAGGCTTCAAAGGGAACAGATCTTGGCAGCAAGGTGGCATGTGATGGCGCCTTCAGCATTTCCTTGCAAGAAGACCTGATGTCTGTTGTCCCCAAGCTTTTCACTATATATTAGACCTGAGGAGATAAGCTTGTCATCGCCATATTTTAAAAGATACTTGCTTTTGAGCATTGTGTAGTCTACTCAGCCTGCACACTGTCCCAGCTTTCCAGCTCATGAGATTTTCCTTGATCTGGCAAACACACTGTTTCTTCCCTCACCTGCTGGCACAAATCGGAAATATAGGCTTGTTTCTTAAGAATAGGGTTTCTGTCCACTATCCCATTCTATCCAGGGATAGGTCATACATACCACCACCACCACCTGAGGCCCATGTTCCACTGCTGGAGGGTCTCCACTCCTCCAGTCATTCGGACAGAATCCACTGCAGGGAACCAAACTTTCTTCCCTAGGTATCCACACTGACCTCCATCTCAGCAGCCCCCTGAGGTCTTCTTATGTTCTGGCATGGGCAAAGGAGACATTACAGAGTTATAACCATTTTGCTATCCTCTACCAACCTAGAATCTGTTTCTGAAGGCAGTTTTTATTTGCCTATTTCCAGAGCTGGCCCTAATGTCAAAAAATTCTTCGTGACAGTCCTTGAAAAATTTTGATTTATATTTATGGTAAGGAACTCATAGAATTAAACTTTGCTTCACGAGTTTCTTATTTACACTTTTCCAAACAAAACAGGCAACATTGTCTATAGACCACTTCCTTCTTCCATCCCTTTCCTTTATCTTCCCTTGCCTAAGCATCCCTGTCTCTACTACCTGTTTTCCTACAGTACCTCCAGGCATCCAGCAAGAATCTGGATGCAAAGGTGCTGTCAGGCTGAAAGACTAGCTTTCAGCATCAGAAAAACAAAATCATTTTTTTCCCCACTGATTCTATCTTTTTGTAGACCAGAACACACAAGGTAATATTGGTTCCTTCTTCCCACTAACAGCTACTTCCAACCATCGAAGTAGTCTACAACAAAGACCAAGCCCCTCCTGTGTAAGAGGGGGAAAACACCACCAGGTGAATAAAAAGCTTTCTATGTGTCGCCAATAGATGATTCAGAGCCCAACACTGAACAATTGGCCATAGTATAGGGACTACTGACCTCGCTTTTCAACATTGATCATGTGAGTATTCTGTATTCTGCAAAGGAAGCCTGCTTTGAAAAGGAGAAAGTACAATGAATATCCTGGGAGCAGCTCCTACCGCTTTTTTGCAGAAACTTGGGGGTACAAGTGGGGAATGACAGTCCTGGTTCTTGTATTAAGCACATCACATCTAGGAATAATTGCATTTGCGAAAGTGGAAATAAAGGACAATCTTACAGTCACAGGGGTTTGATCACACAACAGCTGGAACGTATTTTAAACAAGAACCCTACTTTACTGAAGTCGCGTATCCTATAGTTTCTAATTAAAAATCCCCTGAATCCAGGTGCTACACTTCCTTGCAGTAAAGCTTGATCAGACTACAGTGCGTGGGACACGAGGGAAGTCCTGTCAAGCTGAAAAGAGCATCTGTTTCCCATCTATCAGCATCTCTGGAAATAAGCTTGCACCCCCTATTATTTCTAACTGATAAATGCCTTTGTAAGTAGCCTTGGGGGGGGGGGGAACCCAAACCTCAACCAGTAAAACCAGTAATGTTCATTATCTTTGTATTTGTAGCTGAAGATGACCTGACTGTGCAGCTGTTGGGATTTTTCTCTAATTGAAGAATCTTCAGCTTCTTATACCTCAGAACTGGGTAAAAAAAGGGGCTATGCCACCCTTCTGTTGGACCTGGTCCACACACAGAAGCTGTCTCAAAGGACAAAGACCTACCTGAATGTAGGTGGCCACCGTGCTCTCGTAGGAAAAACATAAAATCTACTGCAGCTTGTGGCACAGGGGAAGGTAAATGAACTGGAAATGGCCTTGAGCACAAGGTTTGAACTCACCTCACTACATCTGCAGCCAAGTCTATTCACCTTCCTGCTCCCATCTGCCCCCCCTCCCATTTAAATAAAGCCCATTGATCCACAGCCCCTGCATAGTATTATTTAAACCAGACTTATTCAGGTCAAGGTTGAGTTGGCTAGGTAAAAAATCAAATAATTGAAAATTAAACGTGTTCTTGGAGCAAAACGGCTTTCATTCAGAGGGCTGCTGAAATGTAGCTACTCTGGTTTTACCAAGGCCGTGCAAACAAATGCATACTGGACACCTGACATTGGTTAATGTAGATTCAGGAAGAGTACATGAAGTAACCAGAAAGTCTGCTAGGTCTGTTTTCTGGTCTCTAAGTTCACCCTGAATCCAGCAAGTACCAAAGCCAACTGAAACTATGCTAGGAGTGAAGGAGGAGTTAGACGCTCACCCCTGCTCTGCAGATCAGCTATGGACATCAGACCTGATTTCAGCAGAGGTGAATTGCACGAACAAGTCCCACTAGAAGAAACAACCTGTAAGGGGAGCAGGATGGCACTGAGTGATGTGTAGGAAAGAGCACTGAAGAAGTTCCAGAAGATTTAGAAAATAATAAAAATTAAAAATTCACTGTGTAGTATCACTGAGTCATAGAATAACTGAGGTTGGAGGGGACCTCTGGAGGTCATCTACTCTGACTTCTTGCTGAAAACGGGGCCTGCTTCAAAGTGGGGTCAAGTTCTTCAGTGCTTTGTCCAGCTCAGTTTCAAACATCTCCAGAGATGAAGACTGCACAGACTTTCTGGGTAGCCTGTCCCAAAGCTTAAGGACCCCCACTGTGAAAAAAACATTTTATTATAGCCTGTTGAAATTTCCCATACTGCAATTTGTGTCCACCATTACATGTCCTTTCACCATGCACCTCAAAAGAGTCCCCACATCCATCTGTAGGTAGCTGAGGACAGTAAGCAGATTTCCCCTGACCCTTAGCCTTCACTTCTGCAAGCTAAACAAAAGCAGTTCCCTTGGCCTCCTGTTGTCCACCTTAGTCACTTCTGTGGCCCTGTGCTGGACTTGTTTTACATTATCGCTGTCTTTCACATAGTGGGGTCATCAAAACTGGACCTAGATGCAACCACCATAATTCCAAGCAGAAGGGGATAATGGCTTCCCTTGACTCACTGACCCCGCATTTGACAGTGCAGCCCAGCAAATGGTTCGCCTTCATGGCCAGATGTGTGTACTGCTGAATCGATCATGTTTGGCTTGCTGTCCACCATGACCTCCAGATCATGGTGAAGATGCCTTCTACTCAGTGAACGCTGAGCCCTGTAGAGTTGCATGGGGCAGGTGCAGGGCATCACATGCTGCCAGATAACTTTCACGTTGCTAAATGTTCCACTTTGAGTCCAGTCACTCCACCAGGCTGCAATAACTGTGTACTCCACCCACCCAACCCATATCTCCAATTTGTCTCAAGGGTACTACAGAAGATGAAAGCACATGACATCTACTGCTCTCCCCTCATATGCTGGACCAGTCACTATAGAAGGCAATCAGGTTGATTAGGCAGGACTTTTTTCCTTGAGGACCACTTGCTGGCTTTTCCCAACAGTCTTATTTTCCTTCTTATGCCTGGATATGGCTTCCAAAAGGATTTGCTCCTCCATCTTACAAGGGATTGTGGGGAGACCAACCACCCTGTTATTTTCTGCATCATTCCTCTTGGCTTTTTTGAAGACGGGTGTGATGTTTTCCTTTCTCCTCCCATAATCACCAGCGCCTTTCAAAAATGACACAGCCTTTCAGTGATGCCCACTGATGACCTCAACACCTTGAGGTGCATCCTGTCTGGTCCCATGTCTTGTGTATTTATTCTGCTAAAGACTTCCATAATTCAGCCTCCCTTTGCTCCTTGGCAAAATCCAAGCCTTCAACCAATACCAAATCCATTCTAGAACACTTTAAAGAAGAGGTCTTCTTTGGTGCAAGATTTACAGCTGTCTTTAGAGTAAGTCAGACTACACCAAAAATCAAGGGCTACAGTTCTCTTTAAAATACCCAGAGGACTGCAGCAGACAGATTTCACAGTCAGACAATTCATCTCAAACCTCACCCTCAGGCCACTCTGCACCTCATCTATATACTGCCCCAAAACTTTATTCATTAGCAGAGGCTAACAGAGGAGACACACCTCACAGCAATTCACTTCCAGGGGCTGACTTCGTTACATGAGGCATTTTGATTAAGATGAACAAGTGAATTTCCTAATCTTTTGCACTCCTAGTACCAGCCAGGCAGAGGAGGATTTTGTTGGGAAACCCGTGTTGAACTCCTAGAGACACATTCTGCTTTTTCTCCATCTTGATGCTAAGCCCATCAAAGTCAGGGGAAAGATTTTATTGCTTTTCAGTGTTTCCGTTTTTCCAGTACTGCAGCTGCAAAGTTTTAATTACAAGTAGGCTGCTTCCGATAGGAACTCCAGTTTGTCAAACATATATGCACTTTTTTAAGCTCAGTTGCTTTGATCTAGAGATGGCACGCAACTTCTCAGCTGTTCAGAGTTCGAAATAAAAATACTTCACTCCATTTGGCTTTTATTACCTTTTGGTCCAGTTTCCCTCTGGATCAAATCAAAAAAAAAGTTATTTGGCAAATGCCAGCACTTTGCCAAAGCTCAGTTTCCTGACGTTGTGGACAAAGGTAACTCAAAAGGTCTGCACACCCATCATCTCAAAACAGCTTCTGTGCACTTAATTTTCCCTAATCGTGTGTGGAGTTGCTGTACTCCACAGTGTTTCATATAAGTGTCTTGCCATGAAGCAAGGGGACATTCATGAAGAGGAACACAGCCTCTAAGAAGAGGCAATTGGCTTGGGGAATTCATTCTAACAGGAAAACAGCTACCATCCTCAAATAAAAGAAAAAAAAAAAAAAACCCAAAAACCACAACAAAACAAACAAACAAACAAACAAAAAACCACAACCAAATTGTCACAAGGGATTAACACTCATAAGGTTACATGCGGCTGTGTAAACTCCTTGCAGGAGAGATCTGCTAAATTCAGGGATCCCCTTCACTCTGGTAAAGCTGGAAGAAAGAGCAGTGGGGCAGCAGGGGCACGCAGTCAGTCAGGGGACGTTAAGCAGCTCTTTTCTCCTCAATATTCCCTGGAGCCCTGGCAAAAGTCGCAGGGGAATATGGCAAAGCCAAAGGAGAGGGAAATTTATGCAAGGGATGCCAAATCACCCTGATGGAGTAAGTCTTCATTTTTACCTCCCTGGGAAAGCTAAAGCAAGGCTGGTACACAGCTGTAAAGGAAAATGACACTGATGAGGCCAGGGGTGATCCGTCTCCTGCTAAACATACTGCATGTCTCCCCCTGACTTCAGCAGGAGTGAAATCAGACCCACTATTTATGGGTATATTCAGAAGATGCTACATGCTGCAAAATAGGCTCAGTGGACAGTTTTAGATGCAGACATGAAGGAGGAGAGGCACCTTCAACCTGTTCTGAGATGGAAAAATGCAGCAACACCTTCCGGGATCTCCCTAGTCATCTTTTGGAAATATTATTTGGATTTAAACTTCTCAGCCTCTGTCCTTCTATAGCGTCAGCTGCTTCCCATAACCCTGTAGGACAGCTGACTGTCTGTGCCTTCCACCATGCAGCATCATGCAACTGACACAATACAACCCAGCCCAGCTCCATATTTCAGAACTGAGGACTTCTGAACTATTTAGCAGCTCTGGAACTTAAAGACGGGTGTCATAATCCATAAGTCATTTTCTGGGTTTACAGATGCTTCCTTTGATATGTCATAAAACTGCTGGTAATTGAATCCCATAAGGGATTGTTTTTGGAGCAGTCTGAGAATCAAGCTCTGTTAGCAAATAATGAGTTTCTCATGTTTCCCCCTGGAGGAATGCGATTCTGCAAAGCCTAAGGTTTCTTTGGCTCTCACCAAAGCTGCAGACATCAAGGGATGTGGCCCTTCAGAGGGTTAGGTAGCAGGTGTTTCCAAGTGGATGTGCAGCAGTTACCAGAAGGAAAACGGTGCAGAACTGCAGGTTTACAAGCACAGCTTGGTCAGTCTGTAAGGCAACTATTTCTTTGTCCTGCCAGGGCTTGCAAACGTGGCTGGAAAGCAGGAATCAGCCCTATACGGTTACCAGGTCTGCACTCCCTTTGCCTTCTCACCAGAAAGCTCTTTCTCTGCTATTTCTCCCTGGTTGCCACTCACCTTTGCAGCCTGGCCTGGTTGGTCTCTGCTGCTAATCCAAACCCCACATTCCAGCTGGGCTCTGAAAGAGGAGCAAGAGTGGGGAGAGCACTCTGATGTGGGAATGGGATTTAGTGCTTCTCCAGGCAGTGCCAGCAAACCCTCCTTGCACTGAGTTCTTAGACCCCAGCCAGGGACTGTGCCAAACTTTCCTGATTCTGGTCTTTGCTTCTTGGCTCCCCCCCTCCCAAGTCCCCTGAAAGCCTCCCCAGGCATCTTCAAGAAGAGATGGTTCTTGTCCATGCCTTGGTGAGTCCCATTCAGCAGTGCAACTCAATATATCCAGGGACTTGGACATGGAAGAAGGGGCAATGACTTTCCCTGGCAAAGTCAACATTTCACAATCTGGCCCCAAAGCCAGAAGCAAAGTCAAGGAAGGGGAACCATGCTCTGGCAGCTGTTTTCTGTCAGAGGAGACATAAACCCATGACTTTGATGATTTGAGTGCTTCTGGGTTTCCAGGCCACTAGTAGAAGCAGCCAATGTGACCAGAGCTACCTGAAGGAATCTGTTAAAATGCAAAGAAAGCAAACAGGAGCTTTGTAGCCGTGCTTGGTTTTGACAGACTAGTCTTTAAGCTGACATTTTGGATGCTTTCAATCAAAGCTTCAAAATCTTTGTGGTCAGTCATTTCCCAGACATCTGCCATACAGGATCCATACAGGATCATAATTTGGGTAGTTGCCAGAGAGAACTTCCACCACAGGCATCCTTGTTTTTCAGGCACTGGAAAACCTCTTGGATTCTGGCACAGGACCTAATTCAGACTGTTGTGGCTGTAGGAAAAAACACCTGGTAAGCAGAATGGGAGCTGCAGTGGCAGATGGAAGGACATCAAACCCTGTGTCCTCTCCCACCACACTTCCCCCTGCAAAGGCGTCTGACAAGCTCACACGCATGAGAGACAAGGCAATGTGCATGGCTTTCACTGCACAAGCCCTGGCTCATTACAGAGGAGAAAGCTACCAGACCCTGCCAGGAGAATTAGCCTCTTGGAACCGTCCTCACATTGCTAACATTAAGGAGGAAGTAAAGACCTGCATCAGATTTTGACCTGGGAAAGATCTCCAGCTCTTACCTGTAAGCACACTGTATCTGTCTCCAGATCTTTTCAATCACGATTCTTCAAGTTATAGCTTCTGCCTTCTGCAAACTGACAGCTCACACGTATCTGCCTCACAGCGATGCACAGCCTTGGAAAGCCAAGCAGCTTCCTTAAAGCCTTAAGCATTACATTTTGCTGCTTGACATTGCTACTTCTAAATTCAGTAGCAGCATACAATTCAAGGGAGGTTCCACATCCCCCAACATAAAGGAAATGAAATCATAAAACACCGTGCTGTGCCTAAAAGAATTAGATCTATGCACACACAAGCATACAAACGTGATGCTACGGAGCATCAACAGAGAGGACTGCTGTCCTTTCTCCTCCAGCCTACTATGGGTGGATGATACATTCCAGCTCCTCAAGCACATGCTCCCCCAGCATCAAGAGGAGGACACTGCATGACAGAGGAGGAGATGCAGATGATGGCAGGGGAGCATCAGGGCTCTTCCAGATGGTGCGTTTCCACCCACAGAGCAGCAGAGCCCCTCTCCAGCTCCATCATCCCATCTGCCATCATCCCAGGTGCCCCAGCTCACCTCTGGGGAAAGGTAGGAGAGGACTGAACTGCCGCCCCGCACTGCACATGTGCTCAGCCTGGATCCATCCAGGAGGACGTGCGAAACCAGAGCCAGCTACGTCCATCTCACGTCCCGCACGCGGGGCCCCGCAGAGCAGTCGTGTTCCTTCACACCCCTGGATTTCCCCGTGTCGCTGTGAACCTCATCGATGCACGACACAAATAAACCCAGCTGTGTGACTCGCCTGAAAGATGCTGCCCTTAATACGCTGCAAGGGGACTCTGTTTCCTGAGATCAAGGGGGTTGTTTGAGAAAATATCTCTTGTTTGGCTGTCTTTATATCCTCCAATAAATATGCCACACTATCATATTTCCTCCTCCTGTTCGCCTTCCATACTAAATAGTTCTGGTCTTTTTAAAGTTCTCCTCATGTGGTTTCTCCTCCCCAGGCACTGGGTAATTTTCACTGCCGTACTCTGGACCTCTTCTCTCATACAACAGCCTCCTTTAATCTCTTCTCCAGTGAGACCCCATCATCTGCCACAAGGTTTTTCAGGATGTGAGGGGGGAAAAAAGATTTTTCCACATCTTTAATTGTATCAAGTTGGGATTGCAGAAGAGCTGCCTTCTCCCTGAGCATCTGCATCCCCTTATTAAACGGGCTGCCTTCACTGGACTGGCAGCACTCATCACAGCCAGCCTTGACCTGACCCTCTTCTGAAAGAGGAAGGACGCCTGAGGCTTGTGATCACTCCTCTGCCTCGCATCGTCTCTGTAAGGGACCATGGGAAATCACATCTGACAACCACAAGGAAATGAAGAGGGGAAGCGCAGACCCCAAGGAATGAATCTGCGGCGGGGCAGACAGCAGCAGCTCTCAGGTTTGTTAAGTATAAAGCCTCTCAGAGTTCAAAAAAAAAAAAAAAAGGTTTGGAGGAAAAGAAGGAGGGGGAAAGGAGGAGGAGGCAGTTGGGGGAAAACTCCTCTGTGTTCTGCAAGGTGGTCCACCAAAGGGTGGGCTCTGGGTTACCGGCGTGTCACTGGTGAGCAGCTGTGGAAGAGGTCAGGTAGGAATTGTATGACAAGGGCACGTGCAAAAATCACCAGAAGGAAGGCTCTCACCAGCCATCTGCATGGCAGGAGGCAGGGGAGGGAAAAAGACCACAAGCGGGATGCTCCTGGGGCTAATTAAGGCAGCCGTTCCGCAGAAGGCAGATGCCAATCTTCTTGACTGACAGCCAGGAGGGGAAGATCATATTGCCAGAAACCAAGCTGAACAAGTAAAAAGAGGGAGTGAGATGGGGCTGGGAGAAAAAAAACGAAGCTCTCCAGCAAACACAGAGCAAGAGGCCCCTCTTGCTGCTGGAGGGCAGAGGCTGTGTCTCCACGGGGGGTCGGGCAGACCTCCCCTCGGATGTCCCACACAGCACAGGCTGCTGCGGCCACCCCTGGTTCCATCTAACCCCAGGCTCCCTTGTTACCCACCACTGGATGGATAGGGGGTGAGGAGGGGAACGGACCACTGGTCTGACCCACTTGTGCCAAATGCAAAGCCCACTAAACCCCTGGAGAGACCCTCCAGCATTTCATCTAGATTCCTACATTTCACATGAGGCCAGAAGTGGTCACAATAAATATGGCAAAGCAGCAGATAAGTCATCTAAAGTTGATTACACAGCAGCTGAGACTTTGACTCAGCAACCCAAAGTGTTATGCGCAGTCCAGGAAAGCCTGTTTATCAGGCAGAAGATGCTTTGTTTGGGATGTTCCTACAGGCAGATCCAATAAGGGCACTCAGATAGTTGCTGTGGCAGAGAAGTCTAGGACTGATGAGGCAAGGCAGGAACGGGGTGGCAGAGGGTTTTTCCTGGGCAGGGAATGAAGGGGTCTTCAGACTCAATCATTTTAGCTTCTCTCCTGTGTTCATTTCTCCCTTGTCCCACTGTTGGTGACCCCAGGGACCTAGAAAGTTGTAGTAGGATGCCAGGTAGAGCCTCGTTTGTACAAAGCAGGAACTCACCACCTTTTTCATAGCAATCACAGAATCACAGAATCTTCATGGTTGGAAGGGACCTTTGAGATCATCCTCTTTGTGAGTCCAACCTCACAATAAATGAATAAATAAAATTAGTGTGATCTTGCCTCAGTGCACAGAGTCCAGCTGCTCACCTGAGAAAAGGTGCATAAAGCTGGTTTCCTATGCAGTTCTTTCAGAGTAAAACTGACTTTCCTATCTAGAGTGGTTTTGGGCAGGTTAACAGCAACTGTGGCATTTGCTAAGCATGAACACATATCAGAGACAAATAGACAAGGCTGATACGTGAAAATAAACTTTTTTTAATAAAATCCCACTGGCTGTTAGAAGCAATAATGAGGGTGTCAGAACACTACAGCAACTGAATAGGCTCAAAACACTCAGATTTCTTCTTCCTTTTTTTATTATGTTTTTTTCATTGTGCTGGGCTGAAAATATTGGATGAGAAATAACTCCATCTCCTGTTAAAATACTTAAAAGCTGCCTACTTTTCTTCCACAGGTCTTGTTTCAACACACAAGCAGAGGTTGACAGGGGATGTCCTCATGTTTTGTCTACAGGAGCCAGGTGAAACTCTTCTGTGTTCAGAAAGGAATGTGTTTCAATCCCCTTGGGCCATGTTCATCCCTTACTTGGTGACTCTACCAGAAGAGGGCAGCTCTCAGATCAGCTTCTGGAGGTTAACCATAAGGCATCTTGAAGCTCTGCAACCCATTGCCATGTCCACATCTCCCTGCTGGTCCATCCCATTCACCAGCTGGTTCCAATCCTGCCCAAAAGGAGAGCAGGTGGGAGGCAATTTTAACATTTGGAGTAGGCTTCCTTCTGTGAAACATGGGACAAAGGAAGACAATGGGTAAATCTCGCCTGAAGGTAGTCGTTTGGGCACAGAAGGGGACAAACAAGTCAATAGAAACATCAATATAAACACTTCAGGACAGGGACAAAAGACTACGGAAGTAACTGACCTTCTAACCAACATGTACTATCTTTTACTTGTTGCTCCTGAACACGCAGAGCAATGGGGACTGGATTCTGCTTGGCACCTCTGGAGGTCTCCTCAGAAATACAGATAGATAAATATCTATTGATCTAATTGATCTCATTCTTACACAGATTAGAGCCACAGTCAGTTCCCACCCCTCTCTCTGATTTGATTAGTCAGAAGAGAGAATTTTTTTTTGTTTCTATGGTGAAGAGTCCTTCCTTGTCTCTTTAAAGATTTCTAAATTCAGAATGAAGAAAAAATAAAGTGAAAATGCCCTCAAAAAAATAAGTAAATGCCAGTCTGCAGAGAAAATGATGGTCTGAATTCCCAATGTTCATATCAACAGCAGTTCCATCAGCTTATAAAAAAAAAATAGAGAGCAATGATACAGAAAAAATGCAATGGTGGGCAGAGAATGTAGTATTTTACCAGATGCATCTTCCACTCAAGGAATGGATATTTTCTGGAAGCCTCAAAGAATGCCCTAGCAAATCTAGGTATATCAACTAGTATATCAACTTAAGGCAAGTGTCTCTACTATTATTTTTTTTCCAAGCTCCGTTTACTGTTAAGGCTTTTCTGCTTGTTTTCGTGGATGTGGGATCTTTGCACCATCTGCTCGCTTTCCTGTATGTCGTCCCGCTCCCGTAACAGACAACAGGAAATTGTTCGTGGCAGCAAGGCTGAGTCCAAAGCTAATGATGCCCAAGTAATTTCCTCATCAATCAATCTTGTTGGCACATTGAACCTGAAATACAGACCTGAAGACACAAGGATAGTACGTCCACATTGAAAGTCCTTGGTGATAAGGGCCAAGGTAAGAAGGAGAAACAGAGACACTCTGTTCACAATAAAGTCCCTGGGGATAAGGAGAGTCTGGAAGATTTTTTTGTTGCTGTTTTACAGAAATTTTCTACAATGTTTGAGCCTCTGTCTCAGAACCTCCTAGTAGGGCAGTTTTCTCTGAGCTGAAGGCAGTTACCTCACCACTCACCTCCAATCTAGAGAGTAGAAAATCTGTGTTTAAGGTCATACTGGTGGCATCTGCTGAAACACAGATCTTGTATGCGTTTTTGTCAAGTTGCAAAACAGAGGCCTAGCATAGACAATGTAAAAACAGTGGCTAACCAAAATAAGTATGGACAGGTTTACCATTATTTATTTACTTCCTAGACTGAAAGAAGACAGGATTTTCAGGGAAATTATTACAGTTGGTTTTAAAGAAATCATTTAAAGCTTATTGCTACAGTTTGGTTCCTGGATCCTTTAAAGAACAGTTCATACTAAAAAAACCACTGCATATATCCGAGCAAGGATTCATAGTCTCAGCCTTGATAAGTCCTGGTGTCCTGAGATGAAAGGAGAGCAGCTAAACCGGTTTTCACAGGGCAGAAGACTCAACAAAAAGCAACCTGACAAGGGATCCCAGTCTCCCTATAACTGTTAAAAAGATGAAAAGAGATAAAGAATGATAAATCTTGAGGAAGAGCATAGGAAATATTCATCCAGGTCTTGCTCTTCCTTTGTTTCACATAGAAGACTGTCACACATCTGAACACGTGGGTGAAAACTACAGATACTATCTTTTTTTCTTGATGGTGTTACCTTCCCAGTATCATGTAGCAAGTAAGAGGGGCTTCAGATGCAGGTTGTGGAAAAGGCACCTTTTGGAGCAAAGAAGTGTCTCCTGCCAGCTCCAAAGACAACAGGTCCACCAGTGAAAATGCCACAGGTATATTTAGTTCCACATTTTCTTGACCCAGGTAAGCCTATGGAAATGATTATTGTATTTAAAATTCCCTGTGAGTTCTCAGAGGTACCTCTGTCCACCACAGAAAGATAGCTGTCTACCTACAACCATCACCTCCACCCAAGTGACAAGATGAAGTCTCCAGTATTTCTGAGAAATACCCATTAGCATGAGGCAAACTGCCTGAAAGAAAAAAAAATAATAAAATTACATCTTTCATTATTTTTATTTATTATTTGAATCTTTTTTATTTATAATATTGTTTATTAATATCTATCACAATTTCCTATTCATACAATACTTTACCAAATTTTTACATAGAAAATGTGTAAACAATAATCTATCTCCAGAATAAGGAAGTGAAATCATACCTGTTAATCTAGAATATAATTTGTCACAGTTTTGGCATGATTACACACCGACACCAGCCAAGCCAGCTTTTTCTAAAGTCTACTTATTAATGGATATTAAACAGAAAACTTACCAGAATACATGACCTGAAAGACAAAATTAGCGCCTAATAGAACTTTTTTTATGACTACTGCTATCCTGTGAAACATACAGAAAGCTTTTACATATGTACCCTTTGAGGAATCAGGTTTTTAAGTATGTCATAGAAAATAAGCTTTGACTGGATTATGCTGAGACATTAAATAAAAAATATATTTATACATTGAACACAGCTCTGTGGGGAGGAGCCTCAGAAATTTTTGACTGGAAAACAACTGTTTGAAGTGATAATTTGGCACCCTCGGTGACCAAACTGATCACAGGAGAAGTGGAAGAAGATACTGGTACACTCGAGTCTGAAGACTGCTACAGCATAAAACTGAAAGATTTTACATTTTTTTTTCCCAGATTTTACCATAGAAAAACATAGCACTCTATGCTCATGTAAAGAATATATCTTATCTAGATTAACAGTCTAGTGCATATGTTTTTCTACGCTCCTGCACATGACCACAACCAGACAGGAGTCTAGTAACACTACGCCTTCAGCAATATCATTCTGCATTTCTCTAGTACTTGAACCTCAGCTTCCCCGAAGACCAAACAAGCTGAGACAGGTGCTAAGAGTTTGCCAGTGATCAAATATTTCTCTCATTCTCCACATGCCAGTAAAGGAGACAACACCATTCTCTTCAACCAACGTTGCATGACGTCCACCAACATCACACCCTCCCAGGCAGGCATCAGACGGCAGCCGGGGGGTTGCGCTGTTGTTGGCTCCACAGATAAGTGGTTCCACATGAGGCATTTTCTCAGGTTATTGAGAAGAAGTTTGAGTCTAGAAGATGACTGTGGCTGTAGTGGTAATGGCGCTGCTATTATTCTTCCTCACTGTATATTGCACTAGCAAGAACATGCCTCAGTCCCTTCCACAGCCACAGGGCACCAGGGTGGGCTTCATCATTTAGAGGGTTTGACAGCACCAGAATATGCCGTGGAGTGGGGTGTTCCTGATTTGCAAAGGCTGTAGGCAGGCCTGAGTACATTAAATCTTCTGGAATTATCCTGTTAATTTGTAATCTGAGATGCTTTATAAGTTTCAGTCTTAAGAGTTTATGTAAACTCTGCTGGTAATGCACACTGTATGGCAAGTTGGCTAAAAAGAACAAATAATGCCCCTAGCTAAGAACAGAAAAATGAATCAAGATGAAGTTTAGATAAACGGATGTTAGAGAAGCAGCCCATAAATTAACAGTCTTGAATTTGGGATTGATTTTTCAGCGGAATTTTTCCTCCCCCACAGTGAAGTCTTTTTGTTAACATATGTATGCAAACTAATAGACCTAATGAAGCTGTTTTGTTTGTGCAATTTTATTACAAGAGAGGGAGGCCACATTTTCAGGCCATTGGATATAGAAGGTCAATAGAAACATAATTTATTTGAGCTTCACCAACTAGAATTTCAAATTATTCTATAATTGCTCTTACAAAGCAACTCCTACAGAGTTAGGGCTAGTCTAATAATTCAATGATGTCTCATGAATTTTTATTTAATTTATCAGAAAATCAAGGATGTCTGATAAAATGTATGAACTGAAGAAAACTTCTAAATCCACAATATTTAACTGAAGCGGTGAAGGTCCCCAGCCTCATGAGACTCTTAGGGATATCAAAAAGGGCTAATCAGACTCAGGTATCGATTAGTCCCAATCTTTCAGTGCATTTATGAAGGACACGGAACTGAAGATATTGATCCCTCCAGGCATAACAGTAGGAAGAAAGTCAACCCTTCAGAAAACACCATGTGATCAAGAGAGAATGGTCAGAGCCCTCATGGACACTAATGGGCTTTCACGTCCCTGACCAGCATCCCCCAACCCTTGCCCATTTCCCAGGGCCCTCTTTCAGCTCAGCTTGGACCCTCAGTCCCTCTCCCACAGGACATCACCCTGACCCTCAGGGAGGAGCCCGCAGTGCACCTTGGCAACAGCACTTTGTTTGTCCTGGCTCACATCACACTGAAAAACTCAGTTGGGTCTCCAGATGGAGCTCCTACCATTTGCCTTCCCGTTTGTGAAGGTAGCACCTCGTCCCACGTGGCAGGAGCCCTTCATGGGTCTCAGGTCTCCTGCAGGGAGATCTGGCAGGGGGAGCACACAGGATTAGGTAGCAAGGTTGGCACCCTGGGGCTGGAGCTACAGTCCAACCCTTCCTCCTGAGGGGTCCTTGGAGAGAGAGTGGTCTTGGTGATGTCTGTTCTTCAGCACTGTAGATGCGCTCCTGTACCAGGCACAGCTGGCTGGCACATCTCCACCAGCAGCACATGAGGGTCTTTGCTCTCCATAACCCAGCTCAAAAATATTACCTTTCCTTTATTAATTTAATTATTTAATATTACGCATTTCCTTTGACATTCCCAGCAGCACTTTGTAGTGTGTCCTGGAAGCAAACAGCCCTTAATAGTTCAGAACAATTCAGATATTAGGCCTCCTAATGGAACAAAAAACATTGATGAATAATCAAAACCATTAACTCACCTCTGAGTTTGGACAAAGAAAAGAAAAAGTAGTGAGATCCCAGCTCCAAGCCCAGATCCTGCACATCTTGCATGTAAAGTGAGGATTCACCTGGACATCAGGTGCCCCTCAAGCTGACAACATAGCAGTACCCTCTGATTTGATGTCATAAATAATTCGCAGTGTCCTGGAGCTGTAGCTTCCTGATTTCAGTGGTTCTTGTAGAGATGACGAACTCCTTCTGCCTGGAATGGCTTGCAAGACCTGCTGGCATCAGCAGCTCACTCCTGTAGCCACCTTTATGTCTGTCTATCAGCTTGTTCAGGCAGTCCATGGGTCTGGACGGGCTCCCGCTGGAAAACACAGTACCTCAACAACAGGTCATATACTTTTCCCTTAACACACAAATAGACCGATACCGACTGCGGTCGTATAGATTGGCCTGATTAACCGGGATGAAAAACACGGGGGAAATTATTTTATTTCAGTTTCCCCACCTGCAGGGAAAGGTGGGAGCTGCAGTGGTCGGCGGCGCTCAGCATCCTGCTCGGGATGGACACAAAACCTGGCTGCGAAGGCAGCACCAGCCCTGCTCCCAGCCACTGCCATCACTCCTTTGTAGAACAAACAACCAAAAAAGTGCCTTATAACATGGCCTAAAAGTTTCCTTTTTTGCCTAGCCAAATATGTATTCAGACGCTACCTGAGTATGATGCTCCAGCTACTTCCACACGAATTCCTACAAGGGTTTTATGTGATTCACTAAGCAGATTTTCAGGAGAACTGAAGTTTTCCTGGTTTTACTTACATGAAGAATCAGCCTTCAGAGCGGTTTTTGCTGTCATTTCCCCTGTGGTGGTGGCCCATTAACCTTCCCAGTGCCACAGCAAGGTTATACGTGCAATTCTGTATCTTTTTAATTTTCACTGCGGAGTTCTGGAAAAATTTAAGAAGCTGCATGGTGTATCAAAGGTCTCAGGAGATTTTTGGCAGAGCATCATTTTTACTCCAGGTGTATAACTTTATTTATTATATAAACCATTTCAACCCTAAAAAATTTCCAGCCAGCACCACAGGCAACAGCCACAATAGCAAAAGGGATCCACAAGATGAACAGCTGGATTTAAAATTCTTTCTTGTGGTGTGCATGGAGCCAAATCACCTCAAGCCAAATGAAAGAGAAGCACATTTGAAATGGAAGAACGTGAATCCTGAGGGCATGCTTCCTTGGGGACAGGTTTAAGGATTTCCACCATTACCCAAAAAGGAAAGAAAAAGCTGAAAGGATTTCTCCAGCGACACACCACCTTGTACATGACAAACCAAACCAGCACAAGGCATTTTTAGAGATAACTGCAGAGCAACGTGTGTCTGGGTCTGAGGACATTTACATGCTGTTTTTGAATTCAGTTTCTCCACCATTTCCACCTATCTGCTCTCCCTCGGGCCTGAATGTTCATCTTCGTTAATATCACAGTTTCT
Source organism: Gallinago undulata (assembly GCA_026546715.1). Taxonomy (NCBI): domain Eukaryota; kingdom Metazoa; phylum Chordata; class Aves; order Charadriiformes; family Scolopacidae; genus Gallinago; species Gallinago undulata. The sequence continues at coordinate 73,666,068 of JAOTQQ010000019.1, read as the reverse complement.
TTACTCTGAAGAGCAGCCGTACTGTTCACAGAATCACCTAGGTTGGAAAAGCCCTTTTAAGATCATCTAGTCCAACAAACGGGGAAAAAAACAAAAAACCAAACCAAACCAAAACAAACCCAACCAACCAACCAACCAAAAAAAAAACAACCAAAACAACAACAAAGAAAAAAAAAACACACCACACACAAAACAATACCAACTCAACACTAATCCATATCCCTGAGCACCATGTCAACTCTTCTCTTGAATACCTCCAGGTATGGTGCCTCAATCACCTCCCTGGGCAAGGAGCTCTCCTTCCAAGGAGCGAGGCTGTCCCCTTCTCTTGGGTGCCACATTTTTAAGTTACGGTTATAACGGCAACAAAGCTCTTCAATTTCCTCAAGAGCCCTGGCGAATATTTTGTTACAGCAAAACAGCAGCTGGCAGTGAAAAAGCTGCTCGTCGTTGGTAAGAAAAAAATGCTGGAACTTCAAGGATAAGAGCTGGGTGGGTTTCAGACTGTGGAAAGCAACTGTTTGGAGCAAGTAGACAGCCTGCCCTGACCTGCAAAACCAACGGGCAAAGCAGCAGAAATGGCTAATGCACTCACTGACCCTCCCCACAGTCACCCATCCCACCCCAGGTCCCCACTGTCCCTTCCCATCCCACTGCCCTTATGGCCCATCACACCACACGACCTCCCAGGAGCTAGGATTACCTCCAAACCACATTACAGACACCCAGAGCATCCCTCAGAGCCTGTCAATGACCTGGCACGTAGGACACTGAAAGCTGCCCCTGCCTCACCAATTGGGGACTGAAAGTCTCTGAAGAGTCGTGCTCCTGAAGATGTTTTGTAAATAAAAGCATTTGTGGTGGTGCTACTCCTGCTAAGGTGGAGCTGGGCACTTTTCATTGTGGGCCCTTTTCTGTGCCCTTTTCACTGGGAAGACCAGCATTAGCTGGAAGAAAACTATGATAAATCGTCTCCAGGGCTGAAAACCTTGCTCGTGTTTTTTGTCACAGAAGACAGATAATAAATGCCTTGTACTGCAAATATGCAGTAATGGCAGAAAAACTGTTTTTCTCAAGAGGATGCTTGATAATGTGATGGTACTGTCAGGGACATGGAAGAGAGGAAAGCATCCTGTCACCACAAACGGCCTCTTCAGACTGCCCCTGGAGACCTGCAGCTACATCTGCTGCCTCTCTGAGCAGCCTGCTTGGGTCTTGGACATATGAGAGGAACTCAGTAGCCTAAGAGGCAGCATGGGGCCAAACAAAACGTGTTGTTGTTCTTTCTGTGCCTCTGACCAACTCACTTAACCTCCAAGCTAAAGGTATGAACACTGGAGGGAGGGAGGTGAAAGGCTGCAATGGTCAAGTAGCTGGTGTTAGTAAAGTGCTCTGAACAGAGAATCATAGAAGGGTCTAGATTGGAAGCGACCTTTAAGATCAGCTAGTCCAAACATCAACCCAACTCTGACAAAAAAAAAATCACTAAAGCACGTCCCCCAGCACCACATCAACCCATCTTTTGAACATCTCTCTACCACTTCCTTGGCGGGCCCATTCCAATGCTTAATGATCCTTTCAGTGTAAAATTTTTTCCTAATATCCAACCTGAACCTTCCCTGGTGCAACCTGAGGCCATTTCCTCTTGTCCTATTGCCTGTGGCTTGGAAGAAGAGACTGACCCCCGCCTTTCTACACCCTCCTTTCAGGGAGCTGGAGAGAGCAAGAAGGTCTCCCCTCAGCCTCCTTTTCTCCAGGCTGAACAACCCCAGCTCCCTCAGCTGCTCCTCTTAAGGTTTGTCCTCCAGACCCTTCACCAGCTTCATTGCCCTTCTCTGGACCCACTCCAGCACCTCAATGTCTTTCTTGTAGTGAAGGGCCCAAAACTGAACCCGAAAAGCTTGCTAGTATGCATTGAAAAAAAGTCTTTTACTTGGAAAACTTACCTTTACAAAAGACTGTCTAGGTGCTAGAAGTGCAGGAGTTGGCCTCAGAGCAGTGACTGGAGGTGGTCTCATCACCCATCAGCTCCCTCACCAGAGAGGGAGACACCAGATCCCGGAGGAGCATGTTGGGAAGATGGATGGTGGTTGATGGATGGGTTGTCTCCCTTTCTCCCAGCCTGGAGAAATGATGGGGCGCAGAGCTCCGAGGGCACTTGTGGAGTGCAAACTGGAAAAACCTGTCTCTGTCTCATACAGCAGGATTTAATAAAATAAATGGCATAATGCACTTTGATTACAAACACTGATAAATTAATTCAGAAAATGGATCATCCAATCATGGCATTAAGATGAAGAAAGCTCTGTTGTATGCGAGAGGGTTACAGAGCAGGGAAATGAATAGAGAAGAGAGCTGCACGCAGAAATCAATGTGAATTTCCATCCTAAATCAATATTCCTTCATGTTCCCAAGCAGCACTACTTGCCTACAAATAGGCTAAGAATTTATCTGCAATAAGCAGTTGAAATCTCTAGGTAGCTATCCTAGGGCATGCTGATGTACTGAAATTATAAAACTTATCCAGAAAAGGCATTTGGAACTAGGCAGATGCAAAATGTTCAGGAAGCCTCTTCTAAAATTTGCATGAATTGACTCTGTTAGGCAACAAAAATAACATGAGTCACTAGCAAATTTACACCACTGACTCGGAAAAAACAAATTACATTTTCGGATAACTGATAAGCTATCAGCTTGAAGAAATAAAAGTGCAAAAATGTATGTACAAGGTTTAACACTTTCTCCTGGTTTCTTATCTCATGATATTAAGAGGGTGTTCCTCTGAGATTAAGCCCGTATCTAAAACTCTACCAAAGGAATGTTATTTCTTAGCTTTCATTGTTAAGTTCCCATAGAGGCCAACATTTGTCATGACTGATTGTCATGAAAAATAGTTTTCATCAGAGCCTGAACCTGTGTTGACAGCCCTCTTTGTGAAAAAAAAGATGATTACTGGCATAGCTGTCCTCCTCTCCCTCTAATACTGCTTTCCTGTTCAGAAGCAGCTGTAAATACATCAATGCTACACACTGCAAACCAAGCTTAGAAGACCACACAGCATGGAATCCCAACCAGGCAAGTCACAGCGGGGGCTCCTTCAGCGCTGCTCCTTCAGCAGGGGCAAATTTTGAATTTTAATGAAAAGTTTCTTGAAATGAATAAGATTCGTATTAAATAACTGGCTGTTGGCGCAGCTCTGAAGGTAGTTCTGGGTCTTTGTCCTGTAGCATCAAATAGGGCCTGTAATGTTACAGCAAGCAAATTAAGGGTTGAGCTAGGAACCATTGCATCAGACTGAAATCTATCATACATTAGCTAAATGCCATGACACAAGGCTTACTGGAAACAGAGAAAACCTTAGGAGGTATTCAAGAAATGATGAAGAACAGACCCGACCTGAAAAGTGCAAGTATCAGAGGGAAAGCCGAGTTATGGAAGTCATGGAGAGGTCAAGACTACTACTGAGTTACTACGAGAAGATACAACGACTATCAAAAAGGGTAACCCGGACACTAGTCCAGAGCCCCAGAGACAGGTACTGGGAAATCTTCTCAGGATGATGCTGAGTAAAGGTTCTCCCATGGGAATTGTCCTTCTGTGCATAGAAGTGAGAAGCAACAGCAGGTAATTGTTATTCATGGTGAGACACAGCTTTTCAGGATTGAAGTGGCTATTTTTCCCTTTGTGCTAGTTTACCATTTTCCCAAACAGGCCTTCTTTTGGTGCTCCTGGGGACAGTGTCTGAACCTGAAGGTTGCAGCCAGCTTTTTGAAAGCCTTTAATCAATTAAAAAATAATAATAATAAATTAGAGCTGCCAGAAATACCAGTGCTGCTACAGCAAGAATAAATTTTTAAAGGAGGGGAGGGAAATGCCACCATTCTAAAAACTTAAAGGAAAGAAATCTATTTCTTCTGGCTTGCTGGAATTATGTGTTTCTTACCCACCAATGGACTCATGGTTTTTCTTCCTGTCTTCACAGTGACCTTGGCTTTGATTATTCCTTGTTCGTAAGTAATAATATGCCAACAGTGCACCACTTCAGTTTGAACACTGCTTAATATACTGCCTGAAAACCTGCAGATGGGAAGCGTAATATTGGGGTGAGTGGCAATTATATAAAATTTTAACTGCAGCAGCTGAAATGTGTGAGAAACAAATGGATTTATTTTTTCAATTCATTGTGATCATTGCACAGTGAGAGCTGCACAGTCTGTGAAATTTATCATGTTTCAGTCAAAGGAAATGAGATTCTTCCCTTTGACTTCGAGGGAGAGTGGATGGGGCCCTGAATTTGAAAGGAGCAAATCAGTTTTGAAAAGATGCCATGAGGCTTTTGTTTGTACAAACATATATATACAGGCTGAAAAGGCTGCTGTGCTCTCATGCAGTAATGAAATTATGCAGAATGTGGACCATGGATAAAAGTTTGTATTTTATTAATGAGTCTGTTAGTGCCAATGTAGCTTAATTTTGTAGGAGGCAAATCATTTTAACTTGAATTTTCCTGTTTCAGGACCAGAGCAATGGAATGCCTCCATTGTTCCAAATGTGCATTCGATAAGGATTGTCTGACTCACAGAAAACACAGCTCACCAGGAATGCAAAAGCCCACATTTTGTCTTTTTCAGCCACGGGTGCTTGCTTTTATACGTGGCACAAGGAGAGAGAAACTGCAATGGTGATGGTATTTTTTTTTTCTTCTGGTGCTTTTTTCCATAAAGCATCATTAAGTCTTTACAAATATATGGCTCATAATTCCAGCCCTGTGACTGCACGTTGTATTTTCTTGCTGGTACCCAAGTAGAAATGTGAGGACACCGAGCGTACAGAGCAGAATCATCTGCCACCACCAGGCAGGACTGCAACGTGAAAAGTCCCAGCAGAGAGAAGATAACTACTAACTGTCCTCTTCCACCCGGGAGATCCTGGGTGTAATACCAGCTGTGTCATGGCTTAGAAAAAGCTGAGAAAAGAAAAGGATTTTTTTCTTGACCATTTCTTTTTCAATCTGCATTCTCTTTTTGTTGTGAAGTTTTCCTTGTAAATAGTGGGTATAAATTAATCTTTTTCTCAAGTGCATTCCTGCCGAAAGGGCCCACCCCATCTTTTAATTCTGCAGCGAAAATTCTGCACTGACACACGCTGGGGATTTGCAGTGCTGAGTCTCCCGAGCACAAAGCCAGCAGGTATCACCTCACCCTCAAAACCAAGATAAGGAGAAGGGAAGACAGGTAGGTTGGGAAACAGCCAGGGAAGGAGGTTTAGAAGGACATGAGGAGTGAGGGACACCATTAGAGGGAAACTCCCTTGTTCCTGATTTATCATTCTCCTAAGTAGCCCTTACAGCAACAGTGCTAATATTGCCTGTTTAAAACCTGCAAGAAAATGATAGGTGAGAATTATACTGACAGCATGCTCAGATAATAATCAGGTTAAATGAGCTCTGCAGGAGGAGTTAGTGCACTGCTGCCTTGGAGAACATGAGGTTGAGAGCACATTGCTGTGCCCAAAGCCACCACGCACAGCTCCGCAGAGCGGCTATTTTACATCCTTGAATGATGGTAATTTTGACAGTCAGGAGACCACCGATCAGTGTCAGGTTTTTATTTCCTGACAGGCACAATGGCACTGCTCTCCAGACTCTGAGGAACATCACCTCCCTAGCAGCACCATAGCATCCTGAACTCTTCTAACATGGCCATCACCCTGCATCCGTTACCACCCTGTGTGAGCAGAGGGGACCCAGCCGGCGAGTGTTCTGCCACTCCACATAGAACACCGTGGGTTTTCCTTTGCACCTTCTCACTTTAACCTCATTCAGGTTCCTAGACGTTCATGGTTTTTGCTTGCTTCCCTTAGGAAACAGAGACAGTTTGGCAGTAACTGGCCGCAGGCAGCTTTGCCAAGTCCCCAGACGCTTGTCTCTTACATCTGGTCACACTTCAAAGAAGGTGGGGCTTTTTTTGGTGCATCTGAAGTTCACTCCTAAATAAACTCACTCCTTTGGACTCCACACTTAGTCTGTGTGTCCTGTGTGCTCATGAACAAGGGATCTCTGGATATCTCTCAAGGTGTTTTAAGACCACCACAGTATAGTTTACAAAGAGTACAAACAACTAACTAGATCTACTATCTAAAATAATAATTAAAAAAAGACATTTGTTTCCTAAATCTGGTTTTGCAGATTTTTTAATATGCTGGGGTTTAATTGTGACCTAAAAGCACCACTGTTCACACATTACTGTGTTCTTCCTTGCTGCAAGCCAGGGCCAAATCACAGGCCAATCCAGAGTTTCCAAACTTTGACTCTAACAGAAGAACGGATGAGTGGGAAGCCAGCATCTTAAATGCTCAGAAGGAGGAGTGAAAATTATATGACAGCACACTGTTCACTGCTAGGAAGCTTCCACCACTTTGTTTATATATATTTTCAATTATAGCACTAGCTATCTCCATTCAGGTAAAACTCCCAAGGGAGACTGATGGGATTTGATAGAAAAGAAATTAACCTAGAATTACAGGGTATAATGCTCATAATCCGTCTTTTGGCGTGGAGTTGAGCCGGGAAGTTAAGGGTAAGCCTTTGACCAGATGTCTGCTGTTCTCCCCCTAGATCCTCACAGTAAGCCTCCAGCTTAGACGGAGAAAAGTATCAAGATGCTGCTGTACCGGAGCCATCGGTATTTCGTCAGTGTAGTGGATAATACACAGCTTACAGGGCTCTCAAGGCTCCAAAGGATAAGTTTACGAGGACAAAGAGGCGGGGATGCAATTTGGAGAACAAAAGGAAAACATATACTGAGAAAGGAATGGATGCTATTTTGTCAGGACAAAGAGCAGGGTGGATGAAGCAAACACAAACCCAGGACAAATACTGCCTTCTGAAAGAATAAGCAAAGCCATTTTCTTTACTTTGCCATCTTTTGTATCTTTATTTAATTTCAAATTCTCCATTACTGATTCTTTCTTAAAGACTTGGTACGTTGGATGAAAAGATTATGTGTTTTAGTTTTGTACTAAAGGAATAAACTCCCACGACATGAAAACTGATACTCAAAATGGAATTTTTTTTCTCTCATCTTGTTTTCCAAGGCATCTTTGAGATGGTTATCAATAAATGACAGTAACTGGCTAAACAGTCTGTTACCTACTTTTCTTTTCATCAGTTGGTGAAAAATCTGCACAAACTACATACGACCGTGCCAGCAGAAGAAAATACCACTTGTTTCACTCAGACACATACTGCTAAATATAGATTTTACAGAAATCCTGGTTTCTAAGTTCATAGGACTCATTTCCACTGCTTCTCAGTGGCTCTTTCTCATCTCCCATGTCACTGTCTTTCATCTGTGCAAAATAGGCAGGAGAAGCTTTGCATTCATAATGCCCATCAAGAGATTTCAGGTGGATCAACATATGAAGAGCATAGGCAAGAACCAGCAGCAGAATCAGCGACATAACCAACCCCATAAGTATTGCTGGAGAGAAAAAGGACGCACAGTCTTTTGCATAGGCAAAATGTCCTTCTTGAATGTTAAAACCTTGAATCTACAAAGAGAACAAAAAGGGCTTATATTAAATAAAGTACTTGTGTCTCGGTTATAAACAACTTCATGAATTTGCGCCTGACGGCAGTAAGAATTTTTAATGTAATACCTGCATATTGCAAAATTGTACATATCGTGCTAGATGGAGTTAATGCTCAGAGGTTATCCAGGTCAGTCTTGCAGAAACCGCCAGCTATTCTAATCCCCTTCACTCTGCTGCCCAAAGGATTTGCAGTCGTGTTTTAAACAAAATCTTCTGCGATCGCTCTTGATAGCCCAGTAATATTTAATTGTAAGCATCGCATCGTATCTTTCAAGTTAACAGAGCACTTCTGGCAACACTTGTGGAGAATCTCCAGAGTCTCGGTTTCAAACTTAAACATAACAAACAAGGAAATATTCTTAATTCCCTACCCTAATATTAAATTTTTCTCACCAGAACCAAGTGTGAGGTATTCAGTAGCATATCAGCTAAATTACACGCAGTTGCATTAAACTGTGGCCAACACCAGTAGGCTTCCCTTGTGGCTTCAGTTCTAACATGAAGTTTACCACATGGGCATTCAGGGAACTGACTGCTGCCTGCTCCACTAAATCAGTCTGTGGGCATTTATCACTTGGTGAGAAAAGGGACCAGCTTCCCCCCTCAATCCCCCTTCTCAGCTATTCCCACCCTATGACTTAGGTATCTAAAAGCAAGATGTCCTAGCCCATCCTAGTTATCTTAGGCTCCCTTATTGTCATATGCAGAGAAATAGGTACTTTCAGAAGATGATTAATCTCATCCTAAAATAAGGACTTAAGATGAGTTAGTGGAATTATCGACTAGATTTAGGGGTAGGCTGGGGTGACCATGATCAGGGCACAAGGTTAAAATTACTAGGCACCAAAGGTTAAGTGAGATGAATCTCAGGCTTGATGACTGATGCTGTTATTGATGCTGGGTTTAAGAGCGCAGCTCAGAGAGATGTAACACTGAAAGTTAAATTCACTTCCCACACTCAAAGGAAACCCAACCAAGAGATTACACAAAATCTATATAGCTCTTCATTTCCTTTGGCAGAAAGATAAGTATTATAATTTAAGTCTTCATTTCTTTTTCAAGTTCTGTGGAGATCCTATAAACCGTGCACAGAAGGTCATTATACTTTCTTGGCAGTGAAGTGCAAAATTTCCCATCAGTCTAACCCGAGGGACCCATTCGGCACCATTCCATGACATTACCTGGAAATCAGTAAAAGTGACTTCCCAAAGCTTTGAAAGGTCATTTGCAGAGCTGGGTATGAGAAGTGCATCATATCTCTGCAAGCTGCTCACGTGTTCACAGTGGTAGGAGTAACTGGACGGTGCGTGTATTCTGGTTGCATTAAACGTTGCTTGTATGGAGTGGTTGTAAAGAAGCTGCAGCCTGTGCAAACTGAACCAGTTCTGAACAGACAGCTGGTAATAGCTGGTCGTTAATAAGAATCTGAAATTATTGTATGGGAAAAAAAGATTAGTAACAAAGCAAGTCTAACTAAGACCTGGAACTATTAAATTCACACGTTGAGCAATGCTAGAAGGCACGCTGGTATTACCAGTGTTTCACCCATTTATATCAGTGCGAGCTCTAGCTCCTTCTATTCAGTCTGGAAAATTACTTGAGTTTCTTCATTGTGGCAACTGAAAAAGAGTTTGCTGCTTTCCCACACACTGAGAGGAAAGGTGAGGGATTTTTCCTAAATGACTGAGAAAAATTGGTACAACATTGATATTGTACTTCCATCAGAAGATTAAAAAAAAATTATGTATCAAGAAATGCTGTTTTCTTCAGTCACCAAGAAGCAAACACAAACTAGGTCACACTGTCAGCTCTTCCGGCAAAATTCCCGGACAAAAATGTAGCAATTAGCAATGTTTATCCAAAAACTCAGACATGGGAAGATTCTATACAAAAGAGATGACCTGAACTTTTCTCATTGATAGAAAAGTCAACACAATAAATAATAAATAAAAAAAGGCAGGCAAATAACAGACCTACTATATGCAGGTGTTTTGATTATAAACAGTTCTATCACATTATTTTTGCTTACACAAATTCTCCTAAAACAAATTGCACAAGGAACTGCGTAACAATGGATATTAACATGTGATTATCTAAGATTTTCTTTATCATATAAACTTACCTAATAACAAGTCCCTTTAGATTGCCAACATCACCAAACTTCAGAGAAAGCCTAGGTCAAAAAGCAAGTAATGTCAGGCTAGATGAAAACTTCAGAAATCTTAAGAGAAAATAGCAGCGATTAAGCATAGTTATACCCGGAGCCTCATGCTCAGTATACCTCTGAAGTCAGTGCAAACAAAACCTGAAAGGACTAAATCTTCCTCCAGTGAAATCCAGTAATTCATAGAATCATAGAATCATCTGGGCCGGAAGGGACCTTCAAAGGTCATCTAGTCCAACCCCCCTGCAGTCACAGGGACACCCTGTGGTGGGTTGACCCCAGCAACCAGCTAAAGACCCATTCAGCTACTCGCTCGCTCTGCACACCCCACAGCAGGACAGGAGAGAGAATAGAAACAACAGAAGAGAGAATGCTCATGGGTCAAGATAGAGTTTAGTAAGTGAAGGAAAGAGGAAGAAAAAAAAAAAAGACCGAAGTTTTGCAAGGGTAATCACAGACTGTCTCCCACCAGCAGACTTATGCCCAGCAAATCTCAGCAATCTCAGCAGAAGACACAACCCCTACCCACTTCTTCTTCCTCTACCCCAGCTTTTATTGCTGAGCATGACATTATATGGCAGGGAATAAACATAACTTTGGCCAGCTTGGGTCAGCTGTCCAGGTATTGTCCACTCACAGCCCCTTGCCAACATCAAACACTGCAGAAATGGGGGCAGAGGGACAAACAGAGAAAGCCTGGACACTGTGCAAGCACTGCTCAAAAAAAAAATTATTCCATTCTCTACCTCTGCCTTTCAAAGCATAGTGCCAGATTAGTTCATGTGCTGATGATGTGAAACTCAGACTGCTTTGTTAGATACTAAGATACCACAGGCAGAAAGCCTGGCTTGTTTTTCAAGTATATTTTTAGTTTTCTTGTAACCTCACTGAGAAAACTCACTTACTAACTTCACTTTCTGTGCACCCTGGGTTATCCTTCACAGACGTATAATTTCTGTGGAAACATACGTAGATGTAGAGGTGAAATGTTGTATAGCAGCTAAATGAAACTGCTGGTTTGATCATTTTATTTTTATTCTTGTGTGTCATTAACAGATTTAAACTTCATTTACGGCATAGACTCAATGGTCATGTTCAGCACGCGTGCAGTTAGGTATCCACCTCCTGATTTTTGGACTGTTGCCTACCAAAGTGGAATCAATAACCTGGCACAAGACATGAAGCCACCCAGCGTGCTACATGCAGTGAGAGAGAAGTGGTCAGGTACACTACAAAAGAAATCAAAAGGCCTATGTGCCATGCTAGCATAGCCATGGGATTTGAGAATTTTTGATCCAGATATGTTAATATATGGCTCTCACTCAAGACTAGCAGAAGCAAAGCATTGTGTTCTTCATGCTGAAGAAATCCATGATAAACTGGGATGCAGAGTTCAGGTTTTCTGAGACACTTTAGGTCATGTGCAAACCTGCAGTGATTTCCCTCTTCGGCTTCAGCAACTCATGGATCATATCGTGGGACTTAGGGCTATCTAACTTTGTTTCTAAATATACATTTGCATCTTGCACCAATGGTTTTACATTATTGCTGGTGCACATCCTATGAAGGGATAAGTAGTTAGAATCATAGAATCACAGAGTGGTTTGGGTTGGAAGGGATCATAAAGATCATCGAGTTCCAACCCCCCTGCCATGGGCAGGGACACCTCCCACCAGACCAGGTTGCTCAAAGCCCATCCAGCCTGGCCTTGAACACCTCCAGGGATGGGGCATCCACGACAGCCAGTAACTAAGTCCCCACATGCAGCACAGGATCTGCTATTCAATCTCCAAGCAGCTAGGTAAAACAGCTGGAAACTACAGAGATCAACACATTCAGCCTCACAGGCACAAAGAGCAAAACTGGCTGGCCACAAGGATTGACTACACCACTGCAAAAGATGAAGACAGCTACGTACATCTATGTACCCCATGGAAGACTGGTCTGAAAGTATGATCTTACCCACGCTGGCCCTGCAACGTCAGGGCATTACAGGAAAGAGCTTGCCCCTGGGGGTCTGCACCACATAATACAGGGTCCGTTTCCTTCAGTATATATTTACTAGACGTGTATCTGGTACTAGTTCCACTGGGAGAGTAGAATGCCACCTTACATTGCATTGTCTTCACTGCAGTTTGAATCTCCAACATCCACTGTTGCATGGACACCAAATGTCTTCTCCGTCAAATCCAGCTGCGTGTGGTTTTCAAACTTAATCATGATCCTCTTGGCCCAGAAGAGAATGCAGGGGATGCCATTAACCGTGACATTGAGAGGGCTGTAGTGGCTGTGGGTGAATGGCCTCCAGGATGCTCTTTCCCACTGTCCTTTCCTGCTCAAGTTGTAGCTGACAACCTGATTAACCACATAAAAGATCAGCATCAGAAGATTTATATTTCAAGAGTTATTCTCCATTCTACCAGAATAAACGAGGCCAGCACTTGGAGAACATCTGTGGAGCCAGTTTTCAGCCACAGCAGCTCTGAACTGAGGAAGCAGAGAAATCTCCCTTCCCACCATGGGAATGGCACTACACAGACCTCCACATCCAGCACAATTGGCCAGAAAGCCAATATATTTTTTCTACTAGGGCACCGTTACTGGGGCAAACCACATTCTTAGCATGCTCCTATCTCACCGTAGAGCTGCACAATATAAAAAACTGAAGCAAAGCTAATATGACATGGTCTTCACCCCATCAGAATACTCCCTAGGACAGCTATCAGAATTACTTCAACACACTAAAGAAGGCTCAGTTTGGGTGAAGGACACAGCTACCATGCTGAAAGCACACTAGGCGGCTGTCCAGATGAAAGAAATGCCCAAGTCTACATCTACCTGCAGATGGTTTGGCTCCTGACAGGTTTAAAATTAGGAAAATGCCTGCTGTAGAACAGAATGGCTCAAGTATGGATCTCTGCCTTCACAAAATCAGTTGTTTGAAAGATCAAACCCTGAGGGTTGCAGCTTCCATGCCATCTGTAGATATGAGAAAAATGCTATCACTTCGAAGAAAAATTTCATAGCAGAAGGAGGACAATTAGGCCGCCAGGCAATATAATTTGGGACAATGAGTTAGGGCTCAGAAAAGACTTCAAAATTTAACTGTCATTTCAGTATTTCAAACTGAAATTTCCAGACAGCAGCTCTTTTCCATCCACACACATGTGCTATCTGAATATGATAACATATACAATGACTGCATGGCTGTTTTGCATGTCATGATTAAGCAAGTTCAAATTATGTAGAAACAAGAGAGGTATTCTGAGTCTCAGTCATAAGCAGCATCTTACCAGCCTCCAGAAGGGAGGCAGTTAAGCCCCAAAGCTCTCTCTTGGCTTAAAGAGAGATATTTTTTTTTTCTCTTCAGATTAGCGAATCACCTCTCCCAGCTCAGACCCTGAAAGACCCCTTTTGATACTTGACCTTACATATGGCACAAGGCTGCTTTAGGATTAAAATTACTAAGTACTGGCAGCAACAAGCTGAAAGCAAGGTAAGATCATGGTCAGAAAACGTGATGCAAGAATTTATACAAATGACAGGCATAGGCAATGTTTCTTGTATAAATGACAAGGCTGTCTTCTCAGAAGTACAGATGAGAGAGATTAATCAACAGATTATTTACATTAGATTGCATCATTTGCAGGGTTTTTGAAAAGGAAGCCTTTGACAAGGACTACAGGCTGGACTCAGGAAAAACTCCCACTACACTTAAACAATCAGCAGTTTTGCTTCACTGATTCTTTTAGAACTAAGGGATATAAGCAATATACTTATATAAATGCAGCAATATACATGCTGCAGCAGTCAGATGGCACTGTATGGAAATATGGATGATAGGATTTGGTTCTTTCAGTAAGAGCCTGTGCCCAAACCCATTGCCAGACAGTACCAGCGATGGCAACTGAAGTCTCACCTCACTTATCAGAAAAGCAGAAGACATCTTGTACAACTGGTGGTGAATCAGTACCACATCACAATTACTTAGACAGTTTTGTTGGCTACTTCTTTTATACAATGTATTATTTAATTCAATAATGCAAATAATGCAAAAATAATACATTACCTGTGTAATTGCTACATGATTTACATTAAATTTTGGCTTCACACCGCTGTCATAACGTTGACCTGCAGGAGAAAGTATGTTATTAGCCTACACAGAAAACTTCCAATCATTTCTAAAAGCATTATCTCACATGCTCTTATGCAAACAATCATTATCCCTGCACAGTATGTACATTTCAGAACACCCGATTTTGTTCTGGAAAATATTTGGCTTGGTGCAAGTATTGCCTTCAAATACATGCATTTGCTACTTTACCTTACTCATACAATAAGGTTCCTCTTCTTTTCATTGAACGTCTCACCATCCATACTGGGAAGAACTCCAGTGCCCCAAAATGACAGGATTCAGCCTATACATGAATTTATTCATCCCAAACACACTTAACAAAAACTCTGTTGTCAAAGGGGCTGTGCTGAATTGTATGGCTAAATTGTGTACCTATGGGTGGGAATTTCTCTCCCTGCATTGGCCAGTGACAGGAAGCTGTGATAAAAAACCCGATGGCCTGAATGCTTGCCAGGAGAGTGAAGCTTCACAGATGACAGATCATTTCATGGACACTCACCACTTCATCCTTCAAACATTTAACTCTGTTTTCATTCAGTTTTAAAAAAAAAAAAAAAAAGAGTGCATACTTCTTTCTTCTACACTCTCACTGTATCTCAGAGTCAGTCAGTAAATTATTATTTTAACCAGGCAAATCCTTTAAAGGGTATTTTTTAAAGAGCGATATGCTTTAATAACACATTTGACAGAACCACTAATGCCATCAGAAGCAGCAGCTGGGAACGAAGACCTTTTACAGCCGCACTAACAGAGCCAGAATCCAGCCATTCAGCCCACTGAAAAGAAAAAAAAAAACACAAAACAAGTCTTACCATTTCTTTGGAGAGAATCTTGATCTGAAAACACACGTGAACTAGAAAAGAGGAGAAAAATATTTACTGTACAGTACATGAACTTAAAGCCTGCAGCAAGTTTGCTGGAGAGAGCTCCTGCTTCTTCTTCATTCAATACAACAACCAAAACATAACTCAGACCCTTGGATGGCTAACATCACAAGGGACAGGGCAAATTAATCCCAAGGCTGGTGTACCCAGGATAAAAATGCCTCCTCTTCAGAGATCCCCGGGGTGGATCAGCCCCACCAGGCATTCCCATGACCTTACCATATTGACTAAAGGCTTCATTATCCATCCTGTCCCTTTCCATGGGACACCAATTCTGGGTTAGAGACTGAACCAGTTCCAGCCCACAAGCAGGGGAACACAAGCACAAACACAGAACACTGTCCTCAACGCCCAGTGAGGATCAGAAGCAACACATGGGATTCCTCTGGGATAGAGCAAATGCACCAGACTAGTATGCCTTAAGCCCAGATGTACAGCCATCCAAAGACAGCTCCTGAGTGGTTCCAAGCTATCCCATACCCCATGGAAGTCAGCTGCAAGAGAGGGAGCAAGTGAGGCGCATCCCGAGTAACAACTACCAGGCTTGTGAACTTTTCAGCCTTTGATTTTCTTCTTTAACTCAGGGACAAGCCTTCAGCTGGTATAAGTACCTGAAACAGAGAATCAAGCCTAGTAGATTCATGTACATTCACGTACCAAAAAGGTCAGACAAAGTCCAAGAAACTCTCCCTGAGAACCAGACCCCACTCCTTGGGTCACGGGAACACCTTCCTGCCCCCTCCACTCCACAGCAGCTTCCTGGGGACCTACAGCCCCCTACAGAGGATTGATCTACGGATCAGATGACATGTGTCTGCTTCCCAAGCCTGCCATCAGCACTCCCTGGTGAACACACCAGCGCTCCCACATTCACAGATGAGTATGGTCCCACAGAGACCCTGCACACCCTGCCCTTCTTCTTCTGCCCACATAGCGACTTCCAGGCCATAAACAATGGTGGGACTACAGCTGCCTCACAGCCACTTCACGTGGAAATACACTTCCATCTTCTTTTCTTGTCTTGCTTCTTACCAGCTTTCCGACCCACCACAAAAGCAAAATACTTGAAAAGATATATGCAAACACCAGCAGATAAGGATTAGGGATAAGAGCAGATTTCAGAATTTATGTGTAAACTGTACCATAAGGTGCTTGAATTGCAGGGTTAAGCCTTGGCCTTGCTGGGGAGCCCTTGAACAGCGGGGTGAACCCACTCTGCAGCAGACTCCATGGGTAGGGGGATCTATGTTACCCACCAGAATGCACTACAGGAGGAATCCCAGCCTAATTTCCATCACAGCATCCTTAATGGCAGATAAATATGAGTCTGAACAACATAATACCAGGAGAAACACGGGATGGCTAAGAGCCTGCCCTGCTTGCTGCCATGCCCTTGCAGCTCTGGCAGCCAGGGAGTTTGATCCCACCAAACCTGGCTTGCCTGAAACCCAAGGCAGCGTTACCTGCTTCAGCAAAGCCCAGGTTTCACACGCAGTGTCTTTACACTCAAGGTTCAGGAGGTCAGGCTTATTTCTTCTGATCAGCACCTCTCCAGCGAGAATGTCCTTTTGCAGGCACACTCTCTGCTGCCACAAACAGATCTCTTGTGTCCCCTTGCAAACTCCTCAAACCCAGAAGGCAAAAGAGACAAAAGCGAAGCAGAGCCTGTATTCCAGCTTGTCACTTTGCCAATGAACACCAGGAGTGACGAGCAGCTTTGCTCCAGACCATGGGGAAGGCTGCTCGGTCCCTTCAGCAGCCAGGGCAGTAAAGCAGAAGACACTCTCCAGGGAAAATGTAACACAGCGTGAAAAGACAGCCAGGCTCCGCAGCACCGCAGCAGTGACTGTGAGCTGAGCTGAAGGAACCTTAAAAAAAATCTTACGTTCAAAAAAAGTTCATTGTAGGTAACATGGTTTAAAATCAATCTGGCAGTTTTAATTACATATAGGGAGACCACCTCTGTCCTCCATCAGAGCTGTGAAATCCCAGGGACTTCAGGGAGACTGTGGGCTTTCAGAGTGGGTCCTGCTCTCCCCCACTGCACTTTCTGAGCTGGGGTTAATGCTCAGCTGAGATCTCTAAGCTGCTGGAAGGTCTCATTCCAATAGCCAGCACCTTTCAGAGAAGGGTAGAAACAATCCTCATTTTGACAGACAGGTAACAAAAGACATGGCTAAAATGGGCCAAGCCTTGTTTTCTTGCTCAGGTAGAATTCTCTCTTAGGTTGTTTAATGATTAGGAACATAGGTATTGTTATTCGATGCAGCCTTATTTTTCTTTTCTAGTTTTCCTTCATGACAGATTATGCCTTCAGGTTGGAAAAGGCAATCTGGGGGTATTTTTTTCATTATAATAGCTACAAAAACAAGGGACACCAAAAGGAAATCAATGTAAATTATTTATTTATACTAACTGTAATTGTATTTAGTTGTACCTATATATATTTAGCTCTACTTTTAGCTCCTCCCTATATACACAATTAAAAGCTCATAGCTCCAGTTCGGGAATTGCCAATGCTGAAGTGTGCAGACTAGAACGTTGGGATGAGAGGACACTGGTGTATAATTGTGTAATTCATTTCATTCCCTCACTGGACTTGAAAGGTTTTTATTTTGTTCTGTGAAGAGGAAGGCTTATTTTTGTTTTCCTGATTGTCAACTAAAAAAAAAATAAATCATTACTTAGCTTCCCATCTGGGATAAGGCTAGTACCATGGTCATGCCAATCAAATCACCTTGAGGAATGCTAACTGATGGGCAACACCATGCCTTGAGGAGAGCATACAGTGAATGTATGAGGCAGGCTCACTGCAAACACCCCCGTGGGGCTACATCCTGAGCAGAACGGTTGTAACCAGTCTCTGAAACAGCCCACAGGCACAGGATGGCAGCTCGTGACAACGCAGTCCGACTCCTCGACACCCCACGTGAAACCACAGCCACGCACAGCCAAGCTGCTCCTGAAGAAACGTCAAGGGTCTGCTCTCTCAGCAGGAAGATACTCAAATACAGATGAATGTGCACAGCTAATGAAATATTCATGCTTTTGTGAGGAAAGCAGCGGAGAGAGTGACCCGGGAACCACCGCTGAGTACCATGGCATGACAAATACAATCATCACACGGCAGGCACACTCGGAAGGCAGGCGGAGACGTTCAAGGGCAGTAACTCCACCTAGGCTCTGCTGTTCGTTACTCTGCTCGTTAGCCGTGCTGGCTGCCTCCCCTCCTCCTGCACAATGCATGCAGCCCCGTCAGGGAAAGGAGAGGGGGAGCCACCATGGCAAGGCTTGCAGCCTTTGCTTTGTCTTACTGAAGTCAGATCGCCACGGCATGGTCTACTCAGTAAGGGAAGGATCACCTCCCTGTTTCTGAGCAAGCACAAGTTGGTGTTGATGTTATAGGTCTGTCAGTTGCCTTTGACAATCATAACCCTCAGGTGTCACAGAAGCGTGTGGTCTGTGACAGGAATGGGTGGCCTTCAATAGCCACCCCGCTGCCTCATCAGCAGCCTTTACAATCAAAAGGCAAGCCTGGGAGCTCACAGGTGATCTCTGGCAGCAAAGCCCTTTTGCCCTCAGCTGGAGCACACTCCACAGAACAAAAGCACTGGAAGAAAAAATATGAAAATAAAACCACATTAAAAACATGTATTCCCTTTCGTATATAAAAATCTTAAACACATGTGTAAGAGAGAGGAAACTAGCTAGCACTAGAGCCACCTTCTCCACTGCCTGCAAAACTATCAGCAACCAGTGGCCACACTTGCAAATCAGTGACAGCAAGTAATTTTTAGCATACTGAATTAGAGACTAGACTTTTTTGTCATTTTTTAAGTCACTCCACCGTAAAACTTCAAATTCAGTTGCAGACATATGTTTTGATGAGCAATATTTTTCCTTACTAATTTGTAAATAATTTGCCCAGAATCACCCGGGCACATGCTCTATGTTGAATTTACCACACCAAGCCTGTCAGGAACCCACATGAAATTGGATTAGCCCTAATACAAAGCACTGGGATGACTAATCACTATGTAAACCCAATTAAATAAGATTGTAAGCATAAGGAAGTGTAAATTCCCTCTTATCAGATGACATCAGATGACAATCTTATCAGATTATCCATCTACATAAAATAACCAAGTCTGGCTTGTTCATCTGAAAAAGTTCATACAGACTCCAGCCCTTGAAGGCTTTCACGTGAGCAGTCTTTTGCCCACTCAAACGAGCTGGGTGATTAAGCACTCAAGAGTGACTGAGTGTGGAGTCAATAAACAGTTTTCAAAACGTTAGGTTAAAGGAAGCCATACTGACAGTGTCTTTTACTCTTCATATTGCTGCTCTAACAAACTGCATCAGATGGCAAAACGTACTCTACCACAGCATTTTGTATTACTCCACAATTATCACTCTAATAGTAATATTGTCCAGCTGCAGACTTCTTCACTGGTTGCTGAACTAGTTTCACTTAATTTACGAAGCGTTTAATTGAAAAGTAACGTGAACCTTCGAACGCATTAAAAACAAACTTATGATGAAAAGTGATGAACGCTTGCTGAATGCCTGGTAGCAAAGAACTTGGTTTAGTCCTAGGGACATTGGTCATAAGTAATTTCAGTTAAGTTATTAAATCATAAACGTGCAAGCCTGGGAGCCCAGACTCAGGGAAAAAGCTAGTTCCTTCTAAGAAACACCCTAACAAAAAATGCTATTAAGTTATCTATTTAAGTTCTACCATTAAAAAGTATCTACAAAGCCCACAACCCCTATAGTTTTTAAATTTTGAGTATTCTGTGTTATATTTTGGTAGCCTCATATGATCTGACACAGTAAGACAGATTTACATAATTATTTTACAATGTACTGAGAACTAGGGTTTGATCTGCACTTTAATGGATGTCTGATAAGAACTGGATCAGAACAAGAAGATACTCAAGCTTTCAGTTTTAATATGAAAAAAGAAACTGAGCTGGTAGAACTTCGAGCAGATTAACACCGTGCAGGAATGATCCCACCTCCACTGAACACAAAGTCAAAATCCCCATTGATTTCACTGGCATCAAGATTCATTTCTTAATATTTATTAGAATAAAGTTCATGTAATGCTCCGCTGCTTGCTCTCTCAGATTTTGATCTGATTGCAGAAAAGTGCAATTATGCTAAGACACTAACAAATCTGAAAACTGGCAGAAGAGAACAGCCAGTAAGCTGTTTAAATGAAAACATATTGTAGTATTTATTAGTAACTGACTACCAGATCTCTTAATACAAGCTTAAGCAAATCACCACATGTCCTTCTTGCCTTAAATGCACAGATTTTACTGCCAGCTGTGATCTTCATCAGCATATTTGATCTGTGTGTTATTAGTGACTCTGGGGCATGATTCAACTAATACAGTTTAGGCATTTTCCACTTTTGTAATGCTTTGAGCTTCCTGTTTATGTTTCATTAGACAATGAAATAACACTATAAACAATGATAAATCCAAATCTCTCATAAGATATTAAGTTTCATACTTCTTTGCAATAGGGAATTCATGCTTCAAATACTCATTCCACATAAGTAGAATATTTTAGCACCTATGTTTCTCGGCGTAATTTTCACACCCTTGCCGTTATTCTATTTGTAACTTTGCTCTTACACAGATGAGAGAAAGTCAGGGTGAGAGTCATTAAAATGTAATGAAATGTAAGACAGATGCCCAGAAAACACTCACCATTTCTAGTATTGTCTATAAAATTGTTTTAAAGTGTAGGTTTCAAAATAATTTATTTCTCTATTAGCCCCAGGTGTTTTAAAAGCTGAAAAGAAAATTAAAATCATGTTCTGACACTCCAAACTGCAGTTGAATCTGCTTCTACACGGCACATTACAATATTTAAAACATGCACTCTACTCCACCAACAGAGTTTGTGGATACACACCCAATTACTGACCTGCCATCCACCGCCGCGATCATTTGCTCCACAGACACCGCGAATTCCACGTACAGAAACAGCAGCAGGACTCCAAGGGCAGCATTTCTTTCCATTGGGAGGAGAAACAGCCCTTCCACAGCCAGTACATCTGCTCCTCTGGTCCGGAGGGCAGCCGGCCGCCCACGCTCTGCCCAGCAGCCTGATGGGCAGCAGATCTGGCCAATGGGGTCCGGGATTCACCGCTCCATCGCTGCACCGGCACCCACGGGGGAAATTCCTTCTGTCCTCAGATTTATTCTGACGGCAGACACCGACTGCGGGCACAGCTCCTCCTTCCTTGTGAATTACAGATTACACGTTCTGGGGAAACTGTACCAGGATGGGAGCTGTTGGCTAAGAAAAAAAAAAGAAACAAAATCAGTTGGTCTCTCCAGGTTCTAAAGTAACACTGAAGAGCCCTTCTCAACCCTAACCTAAAAGAAAGGTGAAGGTGCTGCTTCCAAACTACAGCTTTGAAACTTCTCCTTCCATATGATAAACAGAGAAAGAATTACACGTATTCTGAAGCCTTATAATACATTCAGAGTAACAGTATTATCCCCATCTTACAGATGTGAAAGCAAACACAGCAAGCTCAAATAAAAGTCAAATATTTGGAAGTGGTTTCCTTTCCTCAGCTCTAATTCAGTTTGTATGTGTCCAGCTTTCTCACAGACACTTTCAGATAACTCTAAGGCAGACCACAGCTGTTAAATGCCCACAGAATTAACAGCATCTCTGTTTCTGGACTGTCAGACGGGGACACCGAGATGCACCAACACACCACTGTGCATATAGCAGGTTGGTTGTGGGATGGGTTGTCCTCAAAAAATACATGGGTCGCAGGCACTGTTAGGTCTTCTGCAGACCCTCTGTCCTCATCAGCCTTCTCAAAATAAGCATCAGCCATGCACCTGATAGCAAAGAGAGCAAAGCACATGAGCTGACTCCTCAAACCCTATGACCCACACGCGTTCTCCACGCATGACTCGCTAACTGCAGCTTGCACTCAAAGTGTCTACACTGGGCCAGGAAAGCTGAAATCAGGATACCTACTGGTGGACCAGGCCCTGAGCTGCAGCACACCTGTGTGCAGTCTGGCCACCTTCAAGAACACAGTCAGAAATGGGTTCTTGGTACCTGCCTTCAGTATGGGCAGCTCACTCCCGAAAGGAAGCTCAAACCAGCACCTGGCTGACATTTAGTCCCTTCTCCCCTTCAGTATCAGACAGGACGTCGTCACAACCTGCTCCTGCTAACAGCTACGTGCATTACTGTATATGTATACCTATCTATGTACACACACACACCCCACTGCTTTCTCACACGGCAGCTCACACCAGCTACCCACTGATGTGATCACACAGTAAGCCCTGCTTCACTGATTAAGAGCTCCTCCTTATTGCATCCCAGATATGAGATAAATATAGGGGCTTTAGCATCGTAACTATTAAAAGGACTTACCATCTTAATTCGTTCTCTTTCGGTGACACAGAGAGTATTCACTAATCTTTAAAATCTCTCAACAGCTTGCCCTCAGTAGTACTGCTTCTATCCAATTTAATGAGGAATCTAGATACTTATGTGAGAATCCCAGCTAGTGATAAACAAGTACCAGTTGAAAACAATCTCTAAATGTTCTGTGAAGCATCAGAAATGTATGATGTTAAACTTAAAATAACTACATCAATACAGAAGCACAGCTTAGCCAAAAATTTTAAGGAGCCCTGGAAAAAGGCAGAAGTGTCACATGCTCGCCTAAAAACTGTGAAGCCACTATTGTCACTGGCCTGTTAAACATTTTTGTACTCCTGACCCATAGATTCCTCTGAAATAAGTGGGGAGAAAAAGCACAGAGAGCTTTTTGATGGTGCTTTGAGATTTGAGATTTCATTCACATGCTACCGTTTTCTAAGTGTTCTTCCTCGGCATGGGAGCAAAAGCAAAGAAATAAAACAGGGGATTTTGCAGACAACCAAGAAAGCACGTAATGCCAAACTGCTAACTTAGGTTAAACGAGTTTAAATCAGTGAAAATATACTAACTTCCTCACCATACATTAATATGAGAGGTGCTGGTAGTAATTCACTGATCAGCAATCATCATCTGAAGAACTGGCAGAAGCAAAGGGCATGAAGAAAAGTCTTTCCTTACCTCTTGACACTTGCTAATAATAATAATAATAACAATAATATTAAACATTTGATGCAGTTCTCAAAAATGTTGCTTTCTTATGAGGTTCAAGGATAAACAGACTCACACGGTATCTAAAAATAAATGAGATCCACTGAAAGCAAAGTATTTACTTCATTCTGATGAAGAATGAAAACAAAACCACCACCTCTGCGTTACTGAGTTTAAAAAGAAAACTTGAATGGAGTCTCTCAGGACATGCAAGAGTGACTGTGATTCAGTTGAGAAGTCACTGTTTCACTGTTGTACATTTTCCTGTTTTATGTTGAAGCCAAGCAACCAAAGCTCACTCAGCCGCATGCTTCAACCACAACGGACAAAGAGTGAACAGAGCATCATGGGCAAAGCCCACATACTGTTTTATGGAGCACATAAGGTCACACTCAACTCCACGATGCATCTGAGGAACTTCCTGCAGGACAAAGTCAACAGGAAGTCAACAGTTTTATTTACATCCTACGAGATGGTTATAATGAGCTAGAAGAGGCCAATGTTCCAAATAAGAGGACTGAACTGCTGTTTATCATCTTTTTTTCCCACTCTGGCAGTAAGTTCTTACTCATGATTACTGATCATGCAAAACTCATCCTGTGACAATAAAGCGGCTATCACTTAGCTGTTTCTCACTTCATCATGGCAGTTCAGACACTGCCACTGCCAGGGAGGAGGCACAGCAGATCGCACTGTACTTTGAAGACTGTTCTTTTTTTGGATCCCCCTCGCAGGAGAGAGAAAGCAAGCAGCTGCTGATTATATTCAGCATAAGGGCTCACAGTTTTGTGAGGTCTGTAAAGCAAGCAATCAGAGACTGATAGGTGGCCAGTCTGTAATGCTGGCGTCCCACACATCCCTGAATGTGTCACCATAGTCCAGCAAAACCCCTGTCAAATGAGATGATCACATAAACATTGATGGAGACCCCAAGATGACAGCTGTTCTGCCTGATGCTGCAGTGATTTTACATACACGGAGTTTGCACGCAATGAATGAGACTGCAGACATAATTTTAAACATGGATAATTTATCTCTTCAGCTAGCATCTCCTCAGGCAGACTATGGCATGATGTTATTTTCTACACAGTTTATAGTTACCTGCAGATGACATACCAGGTCACCATGAACTGAGCAGCTTTCTAAAATAACAGAACTCAAGCAAAGTATAAGGTATCAGTCACTGTACAAGGTACCAGCACTTAATACCTCATTACCATTATTTCACTTTGCATTTCAATGCACTGTTCCTCCACAATGCATTAACAATGCAACAGAAGCATGGACAGAAAATTGGCCTTAATATATAGAAAAGGCTTGTCTCAGTTCCAATAAAATCCTCTCTCTGAGCAATTAATTTGCCTGCAGGTCTTTCAGCCTTAATCTTCACCATCCAGGCTGGAATGATGCAAAAATCAATCCTGTTACAACTCTCTTTCCTGCCTCCCTCCTACTCCTCGCAGCCGTCCCAACAACCCCAAAGGATGACATCCTATCCCAAGAAATCTCCATACAGACTCCAGGGCCTACTGCAGCTGGTCTGGATTGAGACTGGATCAAGAATGAAGCCTCTGATTCTTGGCCAGGAAGGAGAGGGACCCTATGAGAGCAGGGTCTTTTGGCTGCCTTTGCAAGCACCTGTTGTGGTTTGGGCTGGGCTGGTCACTAAAACAAACGACAGACGCTCTCTAACTTCTCTCCCAAGTGAGAAAAACAGAGTTATCAGTTTGAAAGAAACTAAACTGTTTCTTAGTAGGGTACCCAGGGAAGTGGTTGAGGCACCATCCCTGGAGGTGTTCAAAAGACGGGCTGACGTAGTCCTTAGGAATATGGTTTAGTGATTTTTGTCAGGGTTAGGTTGATGGTTGGACTAGATAATCTTTAAGATCTCTTCCAACCTAGATAATTCTATGATTCTATAAACTACTTTAATGAAATATAAATAATGAAACAATAAAATGAAAAGATAGTATTAGTAAGAGAATAATTAAATACATACAATATATACAAAACTGTATCAAGCTCCCAGGATGATGATCACATCACCCACAGGCACTGGGAAAATCCCAGACTGGACCAAGCGCCAGACAGGACCTGGATTGCAGATCTAGATTCAGGAACACACAGATTGGGATCAAAGGCAGATGAACATACCAGGTCCTCCTTGGACACTGGCCATTGGCGAAAGAGGGCTGACCCCTTTGATCCCACAGCTTTTATACTGAGCATGGGGCAGATGGGATGGAATACCCCATTGGGGTCACCTGTCCTGTCCGCTCCTCCACACAGGTGGGACTCTTCTACGCTTTTCCATTTCCCACCCACCAATGGAGCAAATAACAAAGTCCTTGGTATTAATTATAACCATCAGGCCGTATCTCTGACAGAAGCTGACAGTTCCTGAGAAATATGCCATCAATTCCTGAGAGTTTGGTTAGTTAGATGAAGCTTAGCTGAAAATTAAAACTGTTGAAAAGAAAACTGTTTTACCTCAAACCAGGCCAGCACCTGTGGCCAGGAGCATGGGGGACAGAGCCACATCTGTGCCTGGCACATAGAGTACTGGGATGCCAGCAGGGACTGACCGTGGGGCTGCACCATGTGAAGAAACTGCTGCTCGATGTCCAGTTTGCTCCTCTGTCAAAGGGACCTGTATCCAAACCCAATAAAGTTAACTGTCCCACTCTAACAGTTCAGAAATAGTAATGTTAAGGACCCTACACTTTGGGGAGTGTAGAACTATTGTGTTCTGCTCATTAGTAAACACGGACTCTGAAATCATCAAGCTCAAATTTCCCAATTTGAGGCTATTTTGACTCCACTGTACATACGCACGTGAGTCTACCAAAGCTAGTCTTGACTTTATTCTTATTTGTTATTTCAATCACAGCGTACAGTTGTTTTTAACAATCTGGTTACTGCTGAATTCTAGGAGAACGACAAAAGTTCTAGTTGCTGGTTTTGGTTAGAAGGGTCACCCTGTTGGTGACATTCATGGAGTTCAAGGTTGCCAAAGCAGACAGTGTTTCTCTGTTGGGCTTGTACAGGGACGAGAAGGAGAGACCAAGACTGTAAGTTCCTTTAGTGCAAGCTAGAGTACTGTCATGAATGTCAGTTTTAGGGTCCTGCCCAACTTTAAGGTAGCAGCAATTTATTAAAACAGGGCTAGGTTGAATGATTTTTAACAATACTTAATCATGAGACTGAAAGGGTTATTAAGCATTGGAATGGGCTGCCCAGGGAAATGGTTGAGGCACCATCCCGGGAGGTATTCAAAGAATGGGTTGACACAGTGCCTAGTGACATGGTTTAGTGACGGGTTGTGGGTGGGTTTTTTTATCAGAGTTAGGTTGATGGTTGGACTAGATGATCTTAAAGGTCCCTTCCAACATGGACAATTCTATGACTCTAATTAAGAGAGTGATGTACCAAATTTGGTCTAATCAACACAGCCACTTAGGTGTAAGATTCACAAATGGCAAGGTTCATGTGAGAGTTATGACAGTTTCCTAAATCACATGACACACACACCAACACAAAACTTACAACAGTTTCCTAAATCAAACTGCAGACACACAAACAGACACAAACCAATACAGCAGTTTCTCTTTTTGCAAAAAGTAGTAAATTATTGGTACCAAACAAAATTATTGGTACCAAACAGTCTTTGAAACCTAGAGAAATTGAACAGTAGCAAGTTACTCACTCCTTTCCTTTGCTGGCAGTTGTCAGCAGATGTGCTCTGAAATCCTCACAAAATCTACCCTTCAAAATCCTCACAAAATCTAATCTTCAAAATTCTCACGAAATCTACCCTGTGAAATCCTTGGGAAATCTACTCTTTGAAATCCCCACAAAATCTACCCTGAGAGTTGTCCCCAAGAACTCAGGGGGAGATACTGGGTCACACCCAGCTGCAATCCCCAACAGCTCAAAGGGTCTCACTCAGGGTCACTATTTATAGGATTGCAAGATGATTGACTGTGGTCAGTATTTTTCCATTTTGGCCACAGTTCTTGCCAGGTAATTCCGGTACCTTCCACAGCTGTCTGCAATCCAGGTAGTAGGAGTTCCAGGTATGGTTAGGGGGTGTCTAGTTGTCCCACCTCACCAGATTTGCAACCAAAATAAGAAAATTCCAGGTCGTTCCAGCCCACTGCATCTGCACCAACACAAGAACACAATGTTGGCTGGTCCTGACGTCACAACATGGCCCAGGGGGAGCTTCTACCACCACAAGTACTAAAAAAACATTTTAATTTTATAATTTTTGTATGCCTTTCTGTGACATAATAAATGGTTTGCATATACAAATATATCCTCTGCATGTCACTGAACATTAGGTGATATGTCTGAGTGAGTATTTTTGCAATGAATGGCAGTAACTAAACCTGAGCACTTCTCTTTGGATTTGGATTAAACAAACAATAGTAATTCTGAAAAACATGGTGAAATGAAGAAACAATGTCATAACAGAAGTATCCCAAAGTCCTACTAAAATGTAAAAAGAAATAGCAAAACCTGCAGTTACATCATCTCAAATCATCTTTCCTAGATCTTAACATGTTAGTGAATATTTGGGCACTAAATGCCTTTGTTTCAGTACATCCATTTTATTTATTATCAATTCCCTTCCTAGTCAGTTTTCAAGTAGTAAGTATCCCTAATATTCTTAAGATTGTAAAGCCAAGCCCTAGCATTTTTACAAGATTAACTTTTAATTCTTAAAATTACCAAATAGGTATTGCATTCTCCACAGTGGAATTGCATCCTCTGAAGAGTTTCTATAATAATGTTTGCTGCTAAAAAATGTTACTGGGTTTTCTGGGTTTTGTTTGGTTTTGATAGGGTCTTTATTAATGCTTTTTGATTACTTTTTCTATCCAGATTGAATGTAAAAGCATCCCTACATAAACAAACTGTGTATTTTCTGTTTAACCTGTAAACACAGGTTGTGTTAATACAGATACACAGATCTAAATACTGACCCTTTACAGAAATCCCTAAAAGGCAAAAGACTGTTCATAACTTTTTCTTTCAGGAAGTGGACTGCTTGAACAAGGCTGTTGTGCCTGTTCAGTCAGCATCTGCAGAATGCTAGAGTTTGGCAGTATGGACTAACAGTACCTTTCACAATTTCAGCTTGTTTCTGTTACAGGACTTTACTCTGGTATAGATCTACCAGAAGACATAGGGGCAATGTTGGTATTTGAGCAGAAGTTGGAAGTAAGAAACCCTAGCTTAGCTGCCAACACCACAGCTCCTTGGCATCTTCCTCTCTCACCCTAAATATACCATACATGAGATTTCTGCTTTTGCTCGCTTTGGAAGCAGCTTGGCAGGCACGTGATGAGGATGCTGAGGAACTGAGGGGCTTGGTGACATCCAAGACCACTGCTGAAGAAGGAAAGGCTCCCTGAGCTGCAGCCAAGACCACTCCACGCAGAACAGGGATGATGCCACCCTGCTTCCTCACTTTTAAGACTGCTCCACCCCAGTTCCAAGTGCAGGAGTCACCCTCTGCTCCTCTTAACTGTGGGAATAATAGAATGGCTTGGGTTGGAAGCGACGTTAAAGATCATCTGAGTTCCTACGCCCCTGCCCTGGGCAGGGACACATCCCATCAGACCAGGTTGTTCAAAGCCCCATCCAACCTTCCATTGAACACCTCCAGGGATGAAGCATCCACAGCTTCTCTGGGCAACCTGTCCCAGTGTCTCACCACCCTCATAGTGAAAAATTTCTTCCTAGTATCTAATCTAGATCTACCCTCTTGCAGTTTAAAATCATTACCCCTTGCCGTATCGCTACACCCCTGACAAGAGTCCCTCCCCATCTCTCCTGTAGCCCCCTTTAGGGACTGGAAGGGGCTCTAAGCCTCCCTTTAAGGGGACTGGAGCCTTCTCTTCTTCTCTTGAGCCTGTCGCTGGTCCTCTCAGCCTGTCCTCATAGCAGATGTGCCCCAGCCCTCCGAGTGTGGCCCCTTCCCCGTGGGAAGCACCACAGGCCTGCCCAGGGTTACAGGGGAAGCACCGCAGGTCTCCCCAGCACTGCAGGGGAGGGCCGCACGGGCGCCATTTGGCGAACCCAACCCCGGCCCTCGACGTCCTTCACACCTCCTCTCCCCAGAGAAGCTGAACCGCCTTTCCCGCTGCCTTACCCCGGGCGGGGGGCCGACGCGCCGCACCTCCTACCCGACCCCCACCCTTGAGAGGCCAGCAACTCCTAGAGAAAGCGGATTAAACATGTTAAACACGTTAAATACCGACCCACCGCCCCCACCGGGACGCTGTCGCCCGCTGAGGGGACCGGCCGCCCGCCCCGTGAAGGAGGAGAAGGGGGGGTGGAGGGGGCACGCAGGGCCGGGCAGGGTCGCCCCACCCGGTGCCGGGCGGGATTTTCAGTCAGGCGGGGCGCGGGCAGCCCCGCGGCGGGGTCCTCGCGGGCGCAGCTAGGCGGCGCGGCGCGGAAGGACCTCTCTCTTTCGCGCTCGGCAGCCGGCTAGGAAGGATGGGTGAGCGGGGCGGCGGGGAGCGGGCGGGCCAGGCCCGGGAACGGGGCTAAGGCGGCGGGAACACCACGGGGGTGGGATTTATGGCGCTCTCTCTTCGCTGCCCTGAAGCCTACGGCCGGCTCTGAACCCTCGCTGAAGCACTGGGTTGGGCGGTAGCGTGGCCGCCATTACCCTCCACGCCGCCGCCGCGCCTCAGGAGCGGCCAGGCCGCACGGGCCCGGCGTGGCGGGTGGGGGATGGGCGGCCCCCTGAACCCTCACCGTTCTCACATCTCCCTGAACCCTCACCGTTCTCTCATCCCTCACCGCCCTTGGTTCCACAGGGAAGTGCCGAGGGCTCCGCACCGCCCGCAAGCTCCGCAGCCACCGCCGCGACCAGAAGTGGCACGACAAGCAGTACAAGAAGGCCCACCTGGGCACGGCGTTGAAGGCCAACCCCTTCGGCGGTGCCTCCCATGCCAAGGGGATCGTCCTGGAGAAAGTGTGGGTAGAGCTTGGCGAGGAGGGCCCGCCGTGGGACGGGGAGTGGGGGATTCGTGGGGCATGTGGGGAAAACGGGGCCTTCGGGCGGGACCTCGAGAAAGAAAACTCTGTGAAGCTGTTGTATTTTCTCAATATGCAAGCGGTTTTGCTACATGTAACGTGCCACATTTCTGCTAGCTTCTATAGGCTAGATAGAAAACATGATTTATTTTTCTGAGTGGCAGTGGGTAAAGGTGTCTTTTTCATAGATATCTCACTTGAAAAATTAAGCGTATTTAGAAACAAAAGAACAGTATCACAGCATAGGTTAGGATTTGGGAGGGTGGGTTTTGCTTGTATGCCTTGTGTTAAAGATACTATCTGCCGGACTTCTGGCCATTTTTTTTCTTTCAGAATTTATAAGCTTCACTGGGACACTGCCAGGGCTCCAAGATGTTGCTCTTCTCCTCTCCCCTCCCCCCTGTTTTTATTTATTAAATTAATATGTGTCTGTAGGTGATTTGTTTTAAATCTTTATTTAGCTTAGGAACTGGATTTTCATATATTGGGTAGTTCTAGATAACTAATAGGTTTTGGTTGTGAAGAACAAATACAACTTGCACTTAATATAAAGCAATGCAGTAGTTTGTGGTGGTCTAATGTATATCTGTTAGCTCATCAAACTGATTATTGCTAACTTATTTCCATGTGCTTCCATTTTAGTGGAGTAGAAGCTAAACAGCCCAACTCTGCCATCAGGAAATGCGTTAGAGTCCAACTGATCAAAAACGGCAAAAAAATTACAGCTTTTGTTCCCAATGATGGTTGCCTGAACTTCATTGAGGTAATTTTCCAGAAGCAGTTATACGTCACTGTATATGAATCTGTCAGTCGCCTTCATTATTTCTACCCTTTCTCTAAATTTGAGCCACCCCCTAGACTTTGCTAGTGTTACTTACCTCAGGAGTACCTAGAGGTGTAACGTGTATACCTTTGTAACCACGTGGCCTTTCCTTGCAGGAGAACGATGAAGTTCTGGTTGCTGGTTTCGGCCGGAAGGGTCACGCCGTTGGTGACATTCCTGGAGTTCGCTTCAAGGTGGTCAAAGTAGCCAATGTTTCTCTGTTGGCCTTGTACAAGGGCAAGAAGGAGAGACCAAGATCATAAATTTAGATTGATATGCCAGGAATGTCAATAAAATTTTTGATTGGAAAAAACTTCTGTGTGTTATTTAAGGCTTAGCGTTCTTTAATGTGTGTCTGCAAGTGATGCACCCCGGAGACCTTGGGGCCTGTTGTGTTTTTTGGCTGTTGGCAGCTGGCTTTTCCTTCTGTGAAATTCCTGACAGAACAGCGGGATCCAGGGAGAGCATCTTTATAACCGGCAGGTGAGCTTGAAAAACACCCCACTTCAGAATTCACCTTTGTGTTCCCAGCTGGCTGCTGGACACTTTGGAGGCTACTTTGTAGAATTAAAGGGTGGGGTTTTTAGTGCTTTGTGGATTGTCCCTGATTGCTGGGACCTTCACAAAGGCCTCAGTAGAGTAAATAAAAGCTCTGGAGCCTTTGTCTCCTCATAAACCCTTTCTTCCCCAGAGCTGTCCCAAAAAGGGCCCGGTGGAACAAGTTCTGGATGGTTCTGCTGCCAGTTGTGTGGAACAATAAGGACTTTGAAGCTTAGATCCACGTGTGACAGCGACACTGGGCTCATGGGTTCTGACCTAAGGAAGGAGCTACCTTGTTGGGGAAGGGAAAGCTCTCCAGCGTTTGCCTACATGGAGCCTGGCACACGTGGCCCAGAAAGTGAAAGTGGACTATTTGGTGTCACACACAGGCTTAGTGACTCTAAGGGGTTTGCATCATCATAAGTCAGTGCGCTGTTAAGGATGGCTTCTATGGTGGAAGGGGCTGGGGACACAACGAGTTTACTGCCACAGCAGAGTTGGCATTTCCTCGTTTTCCTCTGGCAGTAGAGGTCTGGAGTGGGTATTATGGGATGTTACAGGTGGAATGTAGCTGTTGGGATTTGTCAGGCAGCAAGATCAGATCTGGCCACTCTGTTAGATCTAATGTGACACCTTTTGAGAGGCATTCAGTATTACCTTTGTTCAGAGAGGTAATTCCAGTTTTATCAGATACCACTCTACCCTACAAAGAGGATCCGTTGCTTCTGAGGAGCACAGCGTAACAACTTCTTTCCAACTGTCACATCACCGTGTGAAGGCTGGTCGATTGTTGGGGTGGTTGTTTTTTGTTCAAAACCTAAAGTATTACATGATACTCCCTTGTTTTTGCCTGTCTTCCCAGTGCCTTAGAGTAGATACGGTTTGAGTGACATTTTTCTTAACTGTAATAAATACTACACAATCCAGAACTTAAATTATCAGACTTGGTCTTTTTTTTGAAGAAGGCCTGCTGTCTGGTGTAGCTGGAGTTTATCATCAGTCATAAAACTCCTCCCATAGGAACTGAGATGAAATTTCTTACTGCTAGGTCTGGCCACAGAAAAAACCCTAATTTTTCTCTGGGACTATTCATGAGGAATCAAAGCATCCCCTCAAGCAAGCTGGGAGGAGAAATTGCATGAATTTTAACGCATATTTTAGAAATCAGCCTTAAATCAAAAATGGTCACCGTAAATATTGAAAATGGCATTTATTCATGGTCTTCAAACGATGGCAGCAGTTCCAGTTTCTAGTGTGAAGACAGGGCAATGACTTGACACACAATTCATCAGGCTTAGTCCGAAAGGGATTATTAAAACATTTATTTTACCTAATCTCATCTCTGTCCTGCTCAGCCCCTAGAACTCTCCCCGGATGCTTCATGTTAAGTGCAAATTTAAGTCTTAACTGTTGGGCTGGAGCAAGTCTGCCTGATTTGAAGATGCCCGTTTCTTGTGGCACGTTTCAGTTGTTCTCATTTAGCTGCTGTGTTACTGACCTGAACGTGTCTTTGAGAAGGGCCTTTTGGCTCTGTTTGCTGGGTTATTTGTAGAGGACTACAAAAATGATGAGGGACCTGGAGTATCTCTCATACGAGGAAAGGCTGGGGAGCTTCTTTAATTTGAGGGTGGCAGAGCCCTGGAACAGGCTGCCCAGGAAGGTGGTGGAGTCTGCTTCTCTAGAGACATTCAAAACCTGCCTGGACACGTTCCTGTGCAACCTGCTCTGGGTGGACCTGCTTTGGCAGGGGGGTTGGACTAGGTGATGTCCAGAGGTCTCTTCCAACTCCATAGCATTCTGTGATTAAAGAAACTTCCAAATGGTTGGATTTTTTATTTTATTTTTTTACTTTTCAAAGATGTTTGCGCCATAATCAGACTATTTGAAAAACTGAAGTATGTCATCAGTTCACATCTTCACTTTTCTGTCTGTATTGTCCAGTTTTTCAACATGTGGATGCCAAGACTAACAGACAGTTATAGAATGGAACATCAACCAAGAAGCCAACACATCCCTCTGTGTCAGCCTTTAAGTCATTGCCAAGATCTTCTGTTGAACTCACGTATTTTATCTTGAATTTGGACTCTTGAAAAAACATTTCACACAAAGCTTATAGCGCAGCACTGGGGGTTCTTTTTCTCATGTTAAAACTACTTTATGCAATAAAGCCTCAAAATATTTATTTGGCTGAAGGCAGAGTGCAACCAATTCCTTCACAATCTGTCGGTGTGTTCTTCCAAAAGGCTCTGCTTCAATTAGGATCCGTTAATTTATATGAAAATGGAGTAAAATTTAAGAACAGGTTGAGAACAGGTATTCTGTAGCTTAGTCACCTGGGAATTTGTAAGATTTGGACCCAAATCTTTGTTCAGGTGCAGCAGCGATGTTGAACTCGGGTTCGTTATCCCTGTCGATGCAGTAGCCCCAGCCGTAAGGAAGCCAGCGTTGGGTGCAGCCCCTTCCCAGCCACGCGGGGGAACTCTGGGGGGGTTGATACCGCAATTAGGACTCCCTCTGTTGGAAGCTGACTGAGAAAACCCATTAAAATTTCCAGAGTGAGGCCTTGACTCCTTGATGAAACTTGGACACTGTAAACGCACAGTACTTGTAGTGCATTTCAGTCAACAAGTCAACATTGGAGCCTGAGGGAAGAGGTTGGGTGGAGGTGGACCATGCCACCAGCCACCCCCACGGTGGTAACCAATATTGCCATGTCTTTTCCTGGGCTTTGTGGTTTCCCAGCCCTCCTGTTTTCTTGGATAGTGGAGTGTTCCCTGCTTATCTTTTTTTTTTTTTTTCTTTCACACCAGCATATATGTGTGTTCTGGATGCGTCGGTCTCTTTTCACCCAAAATGTTAGGCGGCTGGATTTCGAGGATCTCCTACATCTGCCCCGTATTTCTTACAGCTTCACCAAATCAAAGCTACAGTTTATGCACAGTAATTTCAACCGCGCTATTGTCTGCTCGGAAAGCCCAGATAGATAGGTCCTTACCACGTCTGCTGTGGTCTAATGCTTCTGTGAAACTTGGAATACACGTGCAATCATGGGAGGCAGCACGTAGCTGAGATGCGTACAAGTTGTACTAGGAAGCCTCTGAAATCCCACCTTCATGTAGGAGCAGAAGAGCATGAGTAGACAGCCGGGTCTGAAAGCTTTGGCTGCCATCAGCACAGCTATATAGGTTAGGGATGGACCTGCTGGAAAGCACTTCTGAGGAGAAGGATCTGGGAGTCCTGGTGGACAGCAAACTTTCCATGAGCCAACAATGTGCCCTTGAGGCCAGGAAGGCCAACGGAATCCTGGGCTGCATAGGGAAGAGTGTGACCAGTCGGTCGAGGGAGGTCATTCTCCCCCTCTACTCTGCACTGGTGAGGCCACAACTGGAATACTGCATCCAGTTCTGGGCT
>JAOTQQ010000019.1:73564289-73630339 GCA_026546715.1 Gallinago undulata | reverse complement strand
CCCCCCCCCCCCCCCCCCCCCGCCGCCATGAGGAAAACGGGGCACTTGCTGCCTTGTTGCCTTCGCGCGCCCAAATGGTGGCCAGACGCCAGACAGAAGCACCAGAGCTTTTGGAGTAAATTCACCCAAAATCTTGTTAGATCAAAATCATGGAAGAGAAGAACGCGGGATGATGAGGCGCCTGGAGCATTTCCCTTGCAAGGAGAGGCTGAGGGACTTGGGTCTTTTTATTCTGGAGAAAAGGCTGAGGGGTATCTGATCAATGCTTATAAATACTTAAAGGGAGGGTGTTAAGAAGATGGGGCCAGTCTTTTTTCAGTGGTGCCCAGGGACAGGACAAGAAGAAAAGGGCAGGAAAAGACGAAGAAGTTCCACCTAATCATGAGGAGGAACTTCTTTACTTTGAGGGTGGCAGAGCCCTGGAAGAGGCTGCCCAGAGAGGTGGTGGAGTCTCCTTCTTTGAAGACATTCAAAACCCACCTGGACATGTTCCTGTGGGACCTGCAGTGGGTGGACCTGCTCTGTCAGGGGAGTTGGACTAGATGACCCCCAGAGGTCCCTTCCAACCTCTGATTCTGTGATTCTGCGAGTGTTTATTACTCTATCAAACATGGGAACATTTTACAGCTTTGGCTGAATTAGGGGCTTGCCTTGTGGGTGGTTTTTTTTTTTAAACTCCCCACAACGTTGCAGAAGCGAGACTGCTATTAAGGTGAGGGGGTAATAACAGTTATCAGGCATAGGAGAACACACAGAAGTGGGAACAGGACAAGCAAAGCACCCAGTTATTAAAGCCAGTTTCATGTTTTGAGTTGCATTTTATTATTTGTTCTACAAGCATGTTGACATCTAGTCAACACCTGGGCACCAGGATTCTTCCAGTAAATGTATCCCTGGATTCTCTCGGCACCCAGCAATAGCTTCTGTGATCTGTACTCTCTAGAAAGAAGTCAAAGGAAGAAGGGCCAACCCAAGCCTCATCTCCAAGACACTATTAGAGGGGTTTTAAGCCTAGAGAAAGAAGCGTTGAAACTGTGTGTTATACAACCCAAATCCTCCGAAACGGACAAGAATCCAGAGAGACCAGAGAAGACCTCACGCAACGGACTCCGCACCCCGTGTTTCCAATTCATTGGCAAAGCATGTGTAAATATTAAAAGACTGAGCTACGAACATGAAGCTGACAATACCTCACTGCAGTGTGCAGAAGAGTGAACTTCTCAAACCCTGGAGAAGCAATCAGTGCTTGGCGGAGTGAGGCCTGCCTGGAATCCACCAAAATTCGGCTCAGGACTTTGATTTGGATCAGGTGCAAAGGAAAGAAGGCTTAGTTTGTTTCCACAGTTTGCCAAATCTTTTCCCACCTGTGTTCAGCCCGTGTTCTCCCCTGCTGTGGACTCCACCTGCCCCTGGAAGTGGAGTGGCATCAACTGTGGTCCTTGCTCAGCAGAAACAAAAATCATGAAGACCAGCTTCGGCGTTTTCCAGTGATATATTGCCAAAGGGACATGGGAGATTGTTCCTGCTGACGCAGGTGACTGCTGGTGAAAACCTCCTTACGGGGATTCTTCTCCATCTATAGCCTAATCCTGGGCAGCAACACAGGTAGGGAGAGGCAGCACCCAGCCTCATCTCCTCAGACAGGGCCACCTCGTCCAGCCTGCTGTACCAACATCGCCACTGAAAAATAACACCGCAGGAAAACACGTTGTTTTTCTAACAGGCTGGAGGAAAAGGGCGTTCAAGGCAAGGGTCTCTAAAGCCGTTCTCTTTCCAAACACAGCAGCAAACGCCTGCCTCTTGCCCGAAGTTGAAATTTGTCTTCAGCAGGTGACAGTGAAGTGAAAGCTTCCTTGTGGCACGGCGATTTTTAAGAGTCTAATGAAATCTAGTACATAAAGATAACAGGTGTGACACCTTCCTAATTATTCCTGAGCACTCAATACTCTCTTTGGGGATACTCTCCTACCTGGCTTTTTACATTCAGGAGTTAAAGCTCCAGCTACTTGACATGGCAGTTTTACAGCTATTAACCTCAGATACACTTTTTTTTTTTCTTTATTCTAGACAATAAGAACTTATTGCTAAGAAATGCTCTGAGCTCTCTGAAACACTTTTAAAAGCCTACATGTTACTAAAAATATGCACAGATATTCATACATGCACTGTTCTCTTTTTTTTTTTTTTTTGAGGAAACAGTTGTAACTTCACAGCTCAGAGGAAAAAGCAATCATTTTTCCTTTGTGCTGGAAGTGAAACGCTATGCGATATGAATATAGATGTCCAAGCAAACTCATTAAATGATAATCATAGCAAATGGCCAAAACAAACAAACAAAAAGTTATTGAAAAAGTTTTGCTGTAATTCATGAAGGTGCAACAAGAATTGATATTGATTACTTCACTATATCCAGGGCTAATTAACTATCCTCTCAATGTTTACTGATGTGAAAACAAGCATGCAATTTGACCGAAGGAACATTTCTTTTAGTAACCAAGACTGACCAACTACAAACCTTCTGGCAGACGAGATGGGGGTTAAATTCTAACCTGACCATGATGACACAAAGGAGGGCTCATGTAGGTAGCAACTGTTTTCCAAAGGAAAGCATATTTTTGGCTTATTTGAACACATAAAATTCATTCTTCTTGCTGATTCTTGTAACCAAGGGCAGGTATGAGTCAGTTCTCTTAAAAAGAAGTCCCCAGAAGCAATGGTCCTCAATATGTCTTCACAGATTAGCAAGGATGAACGACTGAGCAAATCTACAAAACTGTCTGGAACTGGAAATTCTCTTTTTGGTAAGCTGCAAGATTTCAGACAGTATATGTTGCCAAAACCCAAGTTGAGATCTAAGAATCTTCAATAGATTTGCTAAGTAAAATTACAAAATAATGCTGCAATTAACTTGATTTTGAAATAAAATAGGATTTTTGTGCATAAACATTCGTGTAAAATATCCTATAAGTCATTAAGGCGCAGATGTAAATGGGAAATTGGATGCCTATCTCCCACTTATGCCATTAGAAAGTAGCTATCTAAACAGGATTATATCTTTCCTTGGTCCCAAATATTTATGTTATCCTATATTTGTTTCTCAAGCAAAGCTTAGGGTAGTTGTACTAACCAAGCTGGTCTCTAGTGGCATTCTAGACCAATTTCAGGGAAGCACTGGCACTCAAGATGACACTGCTCTGTGTTTATGGTGTTAAATGGTTAAGCGTTGTGGCAGGGCAGGAGAACTGTTGGTTTGCTTATCCCTTCCATGCTCCCCATGACCACCGTCGTGTCTGGGTAACTGTGGGAACAGGGTCAAGGCACTGACGAGGAATTTGGAGGGGCGTTATCAGCAGGAAGGAAGCAAGACAGAGACAGCTGCAGAAACTGGGGAGAACTGGAGCGCCCAGCCAAGTGGATGTATGGTCGTTAGGTATCTAGGAGGCAGAGGAATTGGTGGGAGAGGACGTCCAAGAGTTAAGAGTGTGACTGTCAGGACACTGGCAACGCAGCATCCTGCTGTGTGCAGCCATCCATTAGACAAGCGCCGAGGGTTGTCTCTGACAGCAGAAATCTTCAGTCCAGCACAATGTGCAATGCCCCGTCCAAATAATACTCGATTCTGTTTACAAATGATAAATTAAAGTCATGGTTTGTTGAGAATTCCTCCCCGTGAGAGAAAAATATTTACTTCTCATTTACACACAAATTCCACTTCTCTTGAAAAAAAGAAGAGAAAGAAGATTGAGGTGCAACAGAAGGCTGACAGCGTGGAGAAACTGAATATGTTCTCTCAGGCTTAACTTCATACATGTTCTCTTTCGTCTGTAGCGACAACCTGTAAGTTACACTGTCACAGGCACAGTGTCACATGGGTGAGACGCTGACTTTCGGAGTGGAGCAGTGACACTTCACAGACTCGCAATAAGCAGACTTGCCCTTCGTGAGGAAACCCAACTGGCCAGATCCTGTTAGGAATAACGCTGTTGTACCGCAGTTCCTGCTCCCGAGACAGAAACGGGAAGAGCTGACCTCCCAGAAATGCCTGTGGAACATAGATTTTGCACAGCAGCATCTTAGCAGTTCAATCTTCTCAAAGCCTAACAACTAGCACTGAAAATAATACTCAAGAGCTGTTGCGGGGTCTTTTCTTCTCCTTTATCAAGGAAGAGTATATGAGAACACTAAAATCAGCATTTCCGCTGTAAGTTATTCCAAAGCCACTCTGCATTCGGGATGGCATTTTATTATTTCTGTTGTTTAAAAGTGGAATTTCTTCTATATGTTCAGCACTCAGTGCAGTACTGGGTAACAGCTGTGGTGTTTTGGGAAAATGATCATAACTGATCCTCAGACACGCCGACGTAGCATTCAGTGATGGTGTCTTACAGGAAAAAAACCTCCCTCAAATCCTCTCCACTGCCCTGATCCCAAGGACAGCAGGAGCTAATTCAGACCCTGGTTTAAATAAAGCTCCAAGTTATACTTCAGGCCAGTTCTAAGTTATATTGAGAATAAATAAAGGTCCCCAGGGCCAGCCAGCAGAGCCTGAGCGTGGATACGCTGGCAGGAGGAGCTGACAGAGAAGCTGCTTAGCAATGCAGGGCGGCTGAGGAGGAGTGATGGATTTTTCCCCTCTGTTCCAGGGTATCACAAATAGAGATCACAGAGCAGGCAGCTCTTATAACTGCTGTTGTCTGCTTTTTTTGTTTGTTTGTTTGTTTTCCCTCCCGTGTAAGTCTCCCTTGAATTTGAAAATGGGCTATGGATGCAATTACCAAGCATATGTTAGCAGAAGTGTTAAAAAAGACAATGTAGCTACTGTCATGGTACATGAATGGAAAGCTGTATTTTATAAATCTTACATGGAAAAATGGCTTTTCAGGTTGTTATGATTCAGAGCAGGATAAGTTATGTGCTTTCATTATTAATTCCAAATGGCTGGCAAAATAATTCTGCACCAATGGAATTTTAAAGACTGCACTGTATTTCAATCCACCAATAACAGATGACGTAAGTTAAAAACATGCAACCAATCAAAATATCTGAAAACCCAGAATCTGAAACCCGATGCATTTCACATCTCCAGCTCTGATGTGGCATACGTTGGACTCTGGATGCAAGCGACATATTGCTGAACATAGAAAGTAAAATCTGTAATTCCATCTCAACTGCTCGGGACTTGTGGTCTGGTTTATACACTGCAAATAAAATGTGATTGGGAAAGGATCCAAGATGACTTGTATGGAAGTTACTTCTAATCTGTTTTTCGCTGACTGCACTACTATGCAATTCCTACTTGCCCAAAACTCAACAGCTGTCAGGGGAGGCTTGCACAAAGACTGCAGGATAGGGACCGAACCTGTGAACAACTACTAGCACAATGAGAAATACTAATTGACTACAACAGTCACTCCCACAGGGTATGGAAGCTTCCTCTGGAGGCAGTGAAGCACAGAAAAGCCAGATGTTCTCCCACGACAGCATGAGGCACCTTGAACTCTAGAACTGCAGATGCAGGCTTTAAGTACCCTGTCTACCATCCTGATCCTGTCTGTTCCCTGGAGCGTGACGTACACAAAAGATTCTCAGCAAAGTATTATTCAGTCCTTGGATTAGGATATTCTGTGTGTGGTGTGGAACACGAGGATGGTCCATACATCAGGCTGTGGTGGAGGAGGCAGTCCCTAGGTGAAGCAGTCTCAGCCCATACACTGACTGCCACAACCACATCCTACGATTTTGCTGTACGTAACCTCTAAGATGGTGCAGATTTTCTGGGGACATGTTTTTTGGCAGGTAAGTTTAGTAGATCCAAGCCCAGCATCTCAACTCCGTATCAAGGAGCCACAGGCTTGTGCATTTGTGTGCAGTGTTACTAAGGCCACAACCACAGCAGAACAGAGGTAGGATTCAAGGGGTCAATGCAATCACAAGGGAGCTCAGGTCTCGGTGATGTTGTCACAACTGCCGCCAACTCTTAGGTCTTCGACTGTAACCAGGCAAGTTCTTGCCAGATAAAGAGCCGTGAACAGTCATCTTTCCACGTTGCATTGCGTACCAGCCAGGAAGGATTCCTTTGTTTGATTTCATCCCTAGGCAAGTCTGCAGTAGCTTTACTACAGCTAACCATCATCTGTCCATCAGCTCAGAGGTCTGAAATGGAGACCAAACAGAGAAATAAAGAGAAAAGATGAAATTAAAGTAGATTAAAGTCATTGTAGCAGAGGTATGCTAGATCACACCACCAACCATGTGCTGGAGGGACCACCATAAAATGCCATCACACACCTGAGAAAGGCCCCAAGACATCAGGGACCTTCTGACAGTCATGCAGAGTGTCAGCAATGGGCAAAGCACATCTCTCTCAGTGCAAATTTTCATTGCAAAGTCAGTAAGGCAACAAGGCAGCCATATAAGCAAAATGCCAAAAGGTAAGTCCTAATCAAACTGAATGAAGAGCTCCCAAGGAAAAGACAATGCTTTTGCTAGTCATCCACCTGATCTTTTTAATTTCATAGGAAGATGGGAGAGGAGAAAGGTGATTTCATTTTCTCTTACCTTTCAACAATTGTATTCTGCTCAGGTGCTAGTTTTGCATAACTCAGGGGCAGATTGAGACCCACAACTGGGCCTACAGTACTGAGCCACAATATAATGTAATTTGTGTGTCTAGGAGGAAAAAAAAAAACACCACCATAAACATGTTATCCCAACCCTTTCTGAATTGCAGACAGACTTGACAGTCATTAAATAACTTCAGAGGGGAGTATTCTTTCACTTTATCAAATAAATTTTAACTTTTAAGTTACAATCTAGAATCTTATTCTATTTGGACCGAGGAAGTTGTTTTGACCATTTTCACTTCTGGGCTGATTTACTTTACCTGCACTGCATAAAGCCTTGACAAGGCACAGTGCTGTTTCTCACCTGTTCTGTTTCCGTGTGCTGGTCAGTACAGAAGACATGAATTCATTAGTGCGGCAGGGGTGCAGAACAAA
This sequence comes from Gallinago undulata, assembly GCA_026546715.1. NCBI lineage: Eukaryota > Metazoa > Chordata > Aves > Charadriiformes > Scolopacidae > Gallinago > Gallinago undulata. Next base: position 73,623,341 of record JAOTQQ010000019.1, on the reverse strand, counting down.
AAACGGCTGCCCAAGTAAGGGGTGCTCCTAAGAGGGAATACCAGTTGGTTTATTATGCCAGAAGAAAACAGGAAAAGACACCGTTTGCATTTGGAGAAGACAGAGCAGGGGCCAATTAATCCTTGATGCAAGTGTTCTCATTTCAGAATCCAACCCACGTTGCTCTTCTACTGACAGTCATTGATAAATTAGTATCTTGGACTATATCCTCTCATCTTCCAAGGGAAATAAGATCGCCCACCAGGCTGTGCCGCCATTTCAGTTAAAATGTAATGGTTTTCAAAAGTAATTCAGGAAGTTACTGTATGAGCACTACCTGAATGCAAGCTACTAATCAAATGTAATACATAAAACAAATGCTCTCCGTGGAAAAGCTCGTTAAGAGTCTTGACACCCTGTCCTTCTATCTTCTCAAACTGGTGCTGGGAAGTAAACACAGTTTAATTCGGGGCCTGTGAGGGGGAGCAAGGAGGAAGAATGAAGAGCTCTCAAGGTGGCTTTAACTTCCACTAGGTGGCATATCCTCATTTTAGGCTATAGCATAGAAAAGCGTCCTAAAAAGGTAGATCTTCGAGAAGCCCCATCAAAACTGTCCCAAAGGAAAAAAAAAAAAAAAAAAAACGATTTAGTGTCAGTTGAGTTTTCAGACGCACCCCTGACAACATGACAGGGCTCTGTTCCTCCACACCCTCACGCTGCACATGGTGCTGCTGAAAACTCGATCCAACGCTCCATCAAGCTTTGGCTTTCATCTCCATCCGGCACCCGGGCAGAATACGTGTTCTGACTTAATCAAGCCTGCGCTGCCTCGGTGCACAGCCACAACAGTGATCTCATCAGCTCTCACACGGGCGATACCACCGGGGCAGAGATTTTAGGTCCCACTGTCTCGCACGCCGTGCCCCGGGGAAATGATTTTCCTTTAACGCTGCTGAGGTCGCTGCCACTACTTCTGCACCAAAAATAAACAAATCCTACCTCATACACACACACAGACACACACACAGAGTAAGGGGTGTAACAGCACAGGAGGGAATGGCTGGAAAGGGATCCCAGGCGAGAAAGATGTCATATGTGAAATGCCACGACAGCCTGTTTGCAGTGAGGATTAACGTGACGGGTGTTTTTATCCTGGGTAAAGGCACTTTTTTCCTTAGATGTGCTTCTTGCGGTGGCTCTGTTTCTCACCGGCAAAGAAAAAGAAAATACTAAATTTATGTCCTGAGACAGATCTCCCTTGTCCGAGCTGGTGCAGTTGGAATGAGAGTTCCCTGGTTCTGTGATGGCATTTTACTCCAGCATGTATTAAACTACTGCACTGGAGAGAAGATGGTCACAGAGCAAGTCTTGCTGCTACACAGTAAAAACTTCTTCTCCAACCCCTTGCCTAGAAATAAAAAACGAATCCTGGCCTGTCATATTAGAAAATAGGACATGTTCTATATTATAAAGTATTAAACAGATTCTCTTACAGCTGAAGCACACTTGGCTCATAGGCTGAAAATGTACTCAGGAGGATCAATCATTTTGTGTCTAGAGACACTCTTAAAAAACTTCCAGAAGCTTTAAAACATACAAAAACTAACGTTCACAAAGCTTTGTTTTAGACTGCAGTGCAAACAGGTAACTTGCACAAGAATGCTACTATCTGCTGTTGGTAAAAGTGAACTGATGCTGTTTTCCACTGAGAAAAAGTGGTAGTTTGAATTAAAAATCCTAATTATCTGCTATCTTCTTAAATAGGTCTCCAGATAATTCCAGAAAAATACATAGATTGTACCAATGATTTTCCTCAAAGATAGCAAAAAACCACAAAAAAAAAAAAGATAGTTAATAAGGGAAATAAAAGTAGATTTATTTCAGCCAACTCCCTTACACAAAGAAAGAGCATAAAGTGGGAGCACACACTACCAAAAAAGAGCAGAGAAGATAATCTGGGCTTTAAGTGATTTAGCAATCTGAACATAGCATAAAGATAAATCCCAAAGTTGAATATTCAGCCTGAAGTCACTCCCAACCATCCTGTCACCTGGAATTTGATTCTATCCTGCACTTCTTGCTCCAGCAAAGCACCAGGAGTGACAAATGGAGGCCAGACTCAATTTTTTTTAAAATAGCTCATTAACTTCATATTCTAGATCTTTCTTCTCTCAGTCCTTCCTCTTCTTACAACATGACAGTGCGACACAGAAAAAATCCCCACACTCTAAGAATTATATTTCCATATGGAAAAGTGTTGAGTGCATTGCTACTCAGTTTTTCAAAGGATAACATCCTTGGTCCCACCATCTTTGGCATCAATCTGTGACTTACAAGCACCTTAGAGAGGTGAAATCTGTTCATACTCCAAATGCCCTGTAACCTCTCTTCCATTATTCTTTGGGGTAGAAAGGCTCGCTCTTCCCCTCCAGATCCAGCAGATGTAAAGGGAGAGCTTTTTGCTTCAGGACCCAGCCATCAACTTCTGGGTTGATATGAAACCTATGAGGGCACTTGGTATTCGTTAGTCAAACCTCTTTCCTAGCTTGTCTTCTTATTCTTTGAATTATCAAGGTTTGCTTCATACACTTCCTGAATTAACAGCTGTGCCAGGGTGGTGTAAATCTCACTATAATCCACAGAATTTTGAATAGCAACAACGAAATGACCCACAGGTTTAGTTAAACTCACGCTGCTCCTTGGCCGGGCTTTCAGAATGGCATGCATTTTCTGCACATTGAGGAAGAGTTGTTTAGTTTCCATTTAGCATGGTATTTTTGAAAACTGAGCACTGTCCCTTATTTGTTCACCTCTAATCCAGGAAACTGAAGTTCATTACTACACAGATCCTTCAGCACTGGAAGTCCACAGGCATGATGTCATGCAAAACAGATGTGTCTTGGAATTTTTCAATAAGCTTGCTGCCTGTATCTTTCTTACCCTAAACAAAAGGCATGGAACTGCAAGAAGGCCATGCTGTTTATTCAAAACCTGAAAGATAGGAATATGTAACACACTGATAGGAAAAACACAAAAGCAAAAGAAATTAAAAGAAAACCTGAGCCAAGACCCATTAAGCAGGAACCTCTAAAAGGGGAAAAGGCTGAGGGAGTGAAGAAGAGCTGTTGAGCATCAGGGAAAACACTCTGAGAGAATCAGATCTGATTTAGTCAAATCCTAAATTCCAAATCCTGTATATAATGGCATCCCCCTGAAGCTTTAATGTATACTCCAGGTTAAGCCACTGACACAGCAGCTCTGAGGAGGAAGTGCCAGGCAGCTGCCAATAAAAATGCAAGAGTTATCAAAGGCCTGAATGATTTCAGAACTGGAAATGGGCTGCAGAGGGTTTTCATTGCCAGGTCACCAGTTCAGATTTGGCCCAGGCTGGCGGCAGCTAAAACTCATTATTGTACAGTGGCTGCTGTCGGGTTTTGCATAGTCAAAGCGCCATTAATTACTGCCCTCGCTGGTAATCACTGCAGACAAGTCCAGAACTGAAGATGGTGGTTTACCTTCTCACTGCAGGGGGCAATCGCTACAGGTTAGCTCTGAAATCAGGAAAAGCAGGAAAACTGCACTTTTGCTGCTCTTGGAAAGAGAGAGGGGGGTTTTGTGTCTGGAGCACGATGAATCCCACCTCCTTCCCAAACACTTTCAAAGGTGTGAGAATGAATGAAAGTTTGTGCTGCACCAGCTTCATAAGCATGTGTACTACCTGCCATTGTCATCTGGTGGAATGATGATATTCCACGTGCAGTGAAACATTTCCTGAGCAAAATATTAGGGCAGCAATACTAGCCTTCAGCTAGCCTGATCCATGAGCCAGTCACATGAAAAATATAAAGTCCTACTGGGACTTCATGCAAAAAAAAAAATCAAACCCCAAAACCACTTTAAATAGTATAAAAGAGCCTTCCCACTTTCAGTTTACAGTTAATCTTTTTCCAATCGGTCATGTAGCAATGCATTTTAGAGAGTAATGTGTGAGAGTTTCAAGTCAATTCTCACAACTGCTCGCTGGCATTGTACAGCAAGAACCCATTTGGGGGTTGCCTGCAACTCCTCTGGACAGTAATACACTGACAAACAGTTTGTTTGAAATCAGCAGCATTATTTTCTTGTAGCGATCTATGATCTTGCATCTGTCTATCCACGAGGCTGATTCATAGGACTCTTCAGCACCATCCACTGGAGTCCATCATGCATCCGCACATCCCTCCGAGTCTGACCCAGCTTCTGAGGGAAATAAAATTTTTACATACCACAACTAGCACCAGTGAATTTGAAAGGTCAAAGTGTTGCTTCATTTAATTTCTGTAGAAAGACCTCTTTACTTGATGACTTCAAGAAATATTTGTAAGGATATTCTATACCTGTTTCAGTGGTTGTTGCTTCAACTCCTCCTACACCAAACCATGCAAGAGATAGATGGGTGAAAGATGTGAAATGCTTCCATTTGGCTGGATGAAAAGTAATGTAGTTTTGGTTAGGAATGGTACACAAGATTGAATGTGACTGAGCATGGGCAGCTCAACTGCTCACTATTCATTAGCTACGACTATAAACATGGGTGCACAGGATGCACTGCCTCAGTTGGAGGTTAACCTGGTGAGCTTAAACCTCTTTCACTGAGGTTCACCTGAGGTGCCTGAGACCTTGGCAACAACAACAAAAAATGAATACTACAGGCTCCCAGAGGACTGAAAACCATTTCAGCTGAGCAGCAACTTTCTCTGTGTGCTGTAAGAAGGCCTCTTCCCATGAAGTCCACCAGGGATGTGAAGGCTTGATCAACTGTTCTTCACCTCTCCTGTCATCATTTACTAATGAAATCAGGCTGTCCCTCACTGGGTCACCAAGAGTTAAGATGTAAAAAACTCCATCCTCTCTCCTGTATTATGCCTACAGCACATGTTAAGATGTTAAGACACAAATCTGAACAGTGGCAAAGATTGGGTAGCTCCTAAGCACAAGCATAATTAAGTCTAAAACTTCTGTCAAAATGGATTATGTCATTTTTATCAAGCAGCATGTATAGGAAATACTATCTATGTCTGATTTAAATTAAAAATAAATATTACTTCAGGTAATGGGTAATTGCCCATAGGTATCTGTTCTGCTCTGCTCTTCTCCTCCCCAGCCAGCAGGTATTTTGTTGTCAGTACCTCTCTTGTAACAGCACCATTTATTTTCTCTGTCATAACCGGCGCTCTTCCAGTAGCAATGACTTCTATTTTCTCCAGTGCTACATTAAACTGCCTTCAAGCATCCATCATAACATTTACAGTGTCTCCATTTATGATAGCGCAAGGGATTTGTGCCCAAAACCACCTCTTCCCAGATCCAGTCTGCATGATGTTGCTTTGGAAAAATAAATTCATGGAGGGGTGTCAAAACTTTCATGGAGGATACAACCACCAAACACCACAGCCAGGACTGATTCTTGTCAGACATCTTCCCAGCAGTGTTCACAGACCCAGTCATCAGGTCAGAAAAGGAAGGCAGGATTAATAAAATATGTCCCCCATAATCTCTCCCCTTTAGGGAAATGGAAACAGTGATGCAATGGATAAAGAAATTGCATTCTCTTCCCTTTTTGCCAATTTTTGACCACACTTACTGAAACAGATACCCATTTTTAAATAAAAATCCTTCACACAAGATTATGATACAGTAAGCAATTTATGTTCTTGAATTCACAGCCTATCTTATTTTTCATTCCTTATTTTTATAGACATCAATAATAACTTGCTTGTTAATAAAATCTAACTCTACCCATTCAGAAAGAAAGAAAGAAATTTTTGCTCTTCGGATTGACTGTGTGTTCCTACAACCAGAGGAGTAACTGTGCAGATGTGGAATTTAAACCATGCTGAACTTGTTGTTAAAGGGATTACTTTATGCATAAAATGACACATGTGTTCAGGTACAGGTGTAAAAAGAGAGTAACCATTTTATGAATGAGGGCCAGGGAGACTTTAAGCCTGAGCACTGAAGCCAGATGAGGGTATGGATATTGTGTTTACCGAGGATGGTGCTTGCAAAGAAAACAGGACAGCAACAGTTGTCACAAGAAAAATGGTCCAGACTTCCCTCTCTCCCCTTCTCCTTACAGAATATTTTCCTCTAATAATGGAACAGCTACAACAGAAACTCTATGGAATTGCTATGTTGCAGACACAACCTTAAGGAACTGTAATTACAGAGGGAACATTTATCACCCTGACAGAAGGTGTAGATCATAGTAATAAAGCTGTTGTTAGGATGCTAATTGTGTAGGGCTTCTCCACCCTACTGACATTGGTCGCAACATTTCTATTACTGGTCTAACAGCCATTTCATAAAAATAATGTTTTAGTAATAGGACTGGTATTGGTTACAGAAAAATTACAATTTAAAAAGATTTCAGAGAGGGTAAAATGGCTATTGAAATAAATGTGCTTGCTGTAATAGCCATCAGCTCCAAAAAAAGCCTAAAAAAAAAGTAATCAATTCCAAAAAAAACCCATTTATCCTAGCGGACACGGGATACAGTTTATTACCTGGGACAGGTGACATATTTATAGTCACCTTGATTTCAATTTACAAGCAGAAGCCAAGCTATCCTGACGATATAACCAAGGAAAGTTTCTATAACTTTGCCGTAAAACCCAAAGAAGCACTCCCGCTGCTGAGCCCACTGAAGATGAAACAACCTACTTCTGTCTGTAACGGGTGCTGAAGGATGACTGTGAAAGTGCAACTACTGCTGTTCTCCTCCACTTTCTTAGACAATCAAAATAAATCTGCAATGGTACTGCTCAAGGGAAAACTTAAAGCGACCCTGATGAGACAAAGAAGTGCAAACCAGACCAAAAAAGCAAATTTCTGTCATTACTGAACTTCTTTTTTGGAGGAGAAGGCTGCAGAGGGATTTTGATTTATGCTCAAGGTCCTCTTTGCAGACGAGCAGTTGCAATTGCCCTTATGATTAAATGTATCTGCTCCCTGTGTATTTCAAAAGACATAACAACTAACTTTACTGACAAGTTTTTATTAATACTTTTTACTACTACTAACCCCACACAGATAACTAAGCTGGATCTTACCCTTCTTTCATCAAATATGTAGTCCAAGCCGAAGAGGCAATTAATCAAACAGATAAAGTTTTGGGTTTTTTTCCAAGGAAAATGGAGCTGCTTTGGCAGCTCCTGTAACACAAACATCTGAGGACCCTTAATGCAGCCAGAATTTCTGTATAATGCACCAGACCTACCGCTTTGTACCTGCTGCTTGAAGTCCACCATGGCCACGAAGGTGGAAATGCAGGGTCTGAGGGAACAAACACTTCGTGGCACAAACTGCTCTTCTGGTAAAGGACGTCTCAAAGCCCTGCTAACGACATTAAGCCTGGCTGATCACAGCCTGAACGCTGCCTCTTGACAGATTACAGCAAAACCATCTTTTCCTGCGGACACCCCGTGCTCCATGCACACATCATTTCTACACCTCTAACTTACTGCTATGTACATCAACAGCTGCGGCTTCTGCTGAATGTGACAGCTGAGTATGTCTACAGCTCAGTGCCACAAAAACATCAATCTCGCTTTTCCGTTTTTAAAGCTATCAGAACTATCAGGGTGCACCCAGAACAGGAACAATACCTCCATCCATGATCTCTGAAGACAGATTTACTTCTCTTGTACAGGGCACACTGCAAGTTAGAAAGGCACAGAAAAAGCCAGTTTGCCAGAAGAAAAGTGTTTTCAAGGGGGGCATATAGAAATGAGTTTAAATCAGCTTTACTTTAGTAAGACTTGACTTTATATATTTAGGCTCTTCCTATTTTAGGTGTATTCAGAAGATAAAAATATTCTCCATATAGTGATCTCTGTAACTAGGACAATGATAACAACAGAAAAGACTGCCATAAGATCTGACGGGCATATGTGCTTTTTGTGCAGAGCTAACCTATTATTGCAATACTTGATACTACAGAATAAAAAAATATAATAACTGGATGACCAAGACCCATTTCATATTTCATCCCCAAAATCAGTTTATCTGCCTCGCTCCAGAATATTTACAGTTTTGAGGGAGTGGTGATCCTTTTTTTACAAATTTATAATTTTATTATTTCTTGAAAAGTTATTGAATAGCTAACACAATATCCTTGAAAGCATACCTAAGAGGTAATGTGGTACAAGCACAATGTTATAGTCAATACTGCTGATACTTATATATGTGTATATTTATATATTTTTATATTTTATATATAGAATAAAGATTCTGAATTATTGATTTTAAGAACAAGAGGAATCAAAGCACTAGGTGACGCTCAGACAAAACTGTCTTTTAAAACTTAAACTTTTCACAGGCATGTAACTTGCATTTAGGATTCTTTAAGAAAACTTTATAGTTAAAATTGGCAGGACCATAGTTATATTGTCAAGAAATGGCATCTCACCCATTTTCCTAAGAAAATAAACAGATGATTCTTCTTCCATGCTTGCCAAAATAAGACTAATTCAGTTGTCACCATTTCAGTTATGTAGCATATAGTCTTAATTAATTACTATTTAAAATCTGTTCTTAAGTTAAGAGATTCATCTAAGGTGCAAAACTGAAAGATACAACAAGCTGTGGAAGTATGGAAAAGATACTGGAGACAGATTTCCTACCCTGATTAAAAAATGGTAAGTTAAGAAAAAAATATCCATACTGGCATTTGACAAATACGCCCCAAAAGGGTTCACTTTATAATCCCAGGAATTCCTGGACAAAAAGATATTGGGAAGAGAGATTTCGCAAGACTTTTGAGTTTGAAATATTGCGAATAGGAAATGGGATGACATATATTCCTACCTCCTCTTTACTGTTTATCAAGAAAGTGGTATGACTGATAGCTATAAGAAAGAAGACAGACAATTACCACAAGGTAATGAATGGAAAACAAACCTCTCCTGCAGCAGAGCAGCAGAACACTAATTTAACTATATCAACTATAAGGAGGCAATGACGTGTCCATAGAACTGTGACTCAACCCTCGTTTTGAGTTCAGGCCAAGGGAGGACTTTCTTTGTTCCTCATCTCTCCATACACCAGCAGATGTCTGTGCTCCCCTCCTCCAGTCACAGCATCTTATTATGGCATTACCTATCATTTGAAAAAAATTTGTTGGACCAAGTACTCTGAATCACTACCGAACCTGAATATCGAATGTTCTTACATGGGGACTGTAGGACTTTCAATATACATGGTGATTCTCCTCTGACAGACGCACTTTAAGGCTACAACCTTTTTAATACCTAAATCTCAGTTTCATCACAAGTTTTCCCAAGGTACTTATGCATGTCTACACGCAGCATGGTGGAGTCAGAGGTTGAACCAGGGATTAGCAACCACCAGAACAGTGAATGCTGGCATGACAACAGAAAAGGGCAAAATGACACTGGAACTGTCTCCTGTAAGGCTAAAGTGCACATCTCAGGACTTTAGCTAAATGTTTTGATGAAACTGGTATTCAGAGTTTAGAAAAGACTTTGATCACATCAGTGTCTTGGTCAACACAGGCCTGCATCACAAAGCTCTCTTCTGAGAGCACAGAAGAACTACTGCTTATGGAAGCTTGAACCCACCATTTCTAAAGGAGCCACAGCTCCCACTCTTCAGGGGGATTTTGGGTAGTCTCTCCCCTTATTCTTGAATCAGGCTGCTGTGCAGCCAGAAATACAATATACAAAAAGAGGAGCCAAAAAGGGAGTCTAGTTGACTTTCAAACTCAAGGGCTCTCAGCTGGTAGCCTTGGAGCCTTGGAGGCTGTGGGAGCCTTGGAGGTTGTATGTAGCTTAATGCACAAGTCTGACCAGATAGAGTAAATTCATCTCCTTGGATGAGTTCACTTTCCTTTTTTGAACCTCAGACTGCCTTAAAAACATAAGAAGTGCCTGACTGGTCTGGACCAATGGTCCATCGAGCAATGCTCGATGTCCTGTCTCTAACAGCAGCAGCTGGAACACAAGTTTTTGGGAGAACAGGAGTCTGGCCTCTTCCTGTGGCTCACTCCCTTTGTACTGCTCCAGCATTTCTGCTGTATTAAGGGTGATGGAGGACACTTTCCTGCCTGGCAATTTTGCATCCATTTATGGACAAGTGGTCTCATGAATTTCTTTAAATGCTTTTGAACTGCTGATACCATCTGCTTCCAGAACTTGAGAGCACAGGTGCTTAGGCATAAATTGCTTTCTATTAACACGGATACCTAACTTCCATTGAAATGGCACTTTGAATACTTTTCTATTTAAAAAAGCCAAAAGGCTTGGCCAAAAGCCCTTGTTGCAGAAAACAAAAAGGGAAATTTTTACAAAGTTTCCAACACCTTGTGACCATACCATTTGCCTCTCAAATCCAGCTGAATGTGTCATCATGATACCCACTTCTTTCATATGGCACAATCAATGTTGTTGTGTATTTTAGAATTTTTCACAATATGGGAGAATGTTCAGTAACCACTTTTATTGCAGTAGTGAACTGTTGGAGGTCATGTCAGGGGGAAGACAGAAGAGCAACCCACAAGGAGAAATGCCAGACCACGGAGAAAACATGCTGTTACAACTTCTTCCACAACTGTCTTTGGGAAGTTCTGTAGAAGCAAAGACACTATCAAATAAATTATCTGTGAATGCAATGTGTAGCACTGAAACAGTTTTTCCACAGAAGTAGAAAAGAATCAAGAGAATCAATACTGTTACACTGTAATTCATTCAATTAATTACATATCTGTGTGGAAAATCTCACTGAATCTTCATTTCAGAATAACTGATCAACTCAAGCAACAATAGTACCAAGACTTGAAAGTCTATCCTGAATTGTGCCTCAGAAATTGGCAAGGATCCTTCTACTGCTTTCTATCTCTACATGTAAATCATCCATTAAGCCCCTGTACTTGTTCTACATCATTTAGTATTAGTCCCCTATTTGGTGTTTTCCTCCTATGAAATTAGTCAGACTTGGTAAAGTCTTACCAGGAAAAGAAATTATTAAACTGTAGGGCCGCTACACATTATTAATCGATGCTTAGTTTTAAAATAAAATCTACTTGCTAGCTTGTACAATACCACCACTTGGTTTAAACCACAGAAGTTCAATACATCACAGCAAATTTTAGTCAGAAATAAATATTCACCCAGCTTTCCCATTCTTAGATTTTTCCCTGTTAAACAGCTTTCCAATCCCTAATGGTAAGACTCCCTTTCCTCAGGAAGTTGTACTAATAATTTTCCAAAAATATTAGCAGGGGATCCATAGCAACTGTTGATATGACTCAAAATGATTTAAGAGCGATCTTAGCAACCTTCTGTTAAGATATACTGTATACAGCCTCCCCCACTTAGCAAAATCCCACAATATGGCAAGAAAGATTTGTATGTCTAAGAATAGCTACCTACACACATTTTTCAAGATGACTGAGCCATAATGATTTAAATCTTCCCTACCACAGTTTCAGCAAGATGTGCCTCTACAACACTACATCAACGTGTTCTGTTCAGAGTTTTGAATCTTTCTCCTTTTTTAAATCAAACCATTAACATCCCTGACATTTTAGAAATAATGTTTATTGATTTTTCTGTTAACACTGCTATAAATTAAGTGATGTAATGGACAGGATTATTGAAGTACTACAAAGATACATCTTCCAGATTCTTAACTATATATTGAAAAAGAGCAGACTCTGAATTAATATAGAAATAGTGCAGCTCTGTGCTGTTATTTGGGTAGCTTAGGTTTGGTTGTCTACTTTTTAGATGACAGAATGGACATACAACAGAGATGATATTACAACCACCTGCTAAGTATCAAATGACAGAAGAAAAACACCTCACTCAGATGAAACTGAGAAATAAACATTGAGAAAAAAAAACACAAACCAGACACAGGAGAATTCCTTATCGCTTACTATTTTGAAACTTAATATCAGTACTTTGTGGGACAGAGTTGCTAACTCATCCCTTTTTGTTGTAGAAGTGCTATTAGTAAGTGGAAACAGCTTTATTCATTGTAGATGAGCACTCTGAAAAGGGCTGAAAACTCTGCACCTGAAGATGCAGGAACAATGCAGAAGAAAACCAGCAGTCACCTTCAGTCCTCACCTGGCTGGCAATGGTTTCAACATTTTTTATTTTAAGGTGAGCTTTTAAGCTACAACTTCAAGCACTGTAGAGGATCTTCTAATAGACCATCGCATAGACAACAATGATCTCCCATATTTAAAAATTTATTCAAGGTTACAGAAAAGCAGTAACACACCAGAGAAGAAATAAAACTTTGAAGGCAAGTGTATTTGCAGAGACCACTATTCATAATTTAGACCCTTAGGTTTACCTTTTCTGCAGTGCCATGAAGGAGAGGCTCATGAAAAAGAAGTTTTATGAGAAGACAGAGTGACAGCATAACACAATCAATGCAACCACAGGAAACTTCTCATTCTTAAGAATCCTGAAGGGTTTTGCACCCTTCCGGAAGCAGAATTTCAGACTGGGAGAAGATCTGAGTTAATGCAATCCTGAGGCTCAGATTTGCACTCAGAAACTCCTGCATTTACAATCAGAATGCTCTGAATGTCTTTTTCTGGAGAGACCACAAAGTGCTAAATAAGCAAAATGTTCATTTATTGTTAGCAAATCCAGAATTACGGTATCGCACTCCCAGTCCACTCCCATGGCTGGGGAAAGCGCCCCACGCACACACCTCCAAGCCACAATTTGGCAATTGAAGTAACTGCTTCTGAACACACTTGGTTGAAAAGGGAGTGAGGGGGGGGATGTATGGGCACATGTGCTCTGTAACTTCCATAATCTTTCAGAGTCCTGACTCGCAGATCAGTTTTTCAGACTACTTCTGCAGGGCCTTCAAGTCACCAAGCTTTCATTCGTCTTTTATTGGGCAGTTTTTCAACTGTTGAGCCTCCTGTAATAATGCAATTCCATTTCTATCCTTGGATGTTTGATTTCATGTTCCATCATCACTAAGCATTGATTAAGCCTTAGCACACATACTTGATTGTGTTTATGACTTTGTTTTCTCAGGGGAAGGTCAAGCTTTATGACAACATCACACTCTTAAAAAGAAAAGTTTGGGAGACACTTGGTATTGACTGTGATGGGGTTCATTCATCAGCTTTTAAAATTCTCTTGCTAGTTTGATTCCACACAGGAAAATATAAGTAAGACATGGAGTTGCATAAGTGACCAGAATCAAAAATGGAGTTGGGCATATAGGTTCAACGGCTTGTATCTAAAATTCATAAAATTATTACTCAGCTTCATTGTAGCCTTAGAAATGCATGTTTTCTTAGAGTGTTATCTCTCTCCACAGGAAAAAAATAAACAAAACACCACACATTTCTGTCCCTGGGCATGTGCATAAACTACATCTTGAAAAGGCAATCAGCTTATGTCCTACACCCTGATATGACTCCCAGAGCAAGTCTGTGACAGCACCGCAGGTAGCCCATAGGTGTTCACGCCACATGCCTACCAAAGCAGGTCTTGCACAAACATATCAAAAAGAAATACAAGTAGGCAGTTATCCCTCCCCTTTACTCTACAAGCAAGTAGAGAACTCACCTGAGACACAAGAGACCTAGATTCAAATTTCTTTTCTGCTAGATTTAATCTCTTGACCTCCTAGGAGAGCAGTTCACCGCTGACCTACATGGTATTTTGAGGTGGGAATGCTTCACTTCCCTTGTTGAAGTCGTTCTACTTTGTATACGCTTTTATAAATACCCACAAGAGCAAAGAAAGGATGAAAAATTACTAGCATCTTTACCCATTGTTTTCAATTGGATAAATATTCGACTATCCTTAAACACATTTCAGAAGGAGCCTGGGAAATAAATGGGTCCCGGTTTACTTTCCAACAGGTGACCATATACATCACCATTCCAGTATATCATTTCACGCTCTCTGCAGAAAACAATGATTCAACTGGATGTGGAAACTACACTACACTCTTGGTCCTTGATGCAGGTATTTCAAAATAGGTTTGGAGCACCCAGACACACCAGGATGACAATTCATGCACTGCCAATGCCTATCCCATACCCATTCTAACAAAAAAGGGATTGAAGACTGTCATCTCAGCAACTTTTTTATAGAAAATCAGTTATCTTATAGCTGGAAAAATGTCAGTGGAGCAACTCTATTCAGTTTGTGGGGTTTTTTTAATTTATATTTTTAAATAGTTCAATTATTATTTGTAAGTTTGGCCATTAGACATACATTAAAACTTTCAAAGCAGCTTTAGTCCTGTGTTCGTATAGTTTATGTGGAAGTGTGTATATAGTATCTGGTGAAATCACTATGCTCTTAAATCTTCATGATTACCAGGCCATAATTTTGAAAAGCAGGTTTCTAAAGATTAAAGGACAAAATCTGTTCTCCTCAGGCACTTTCAGCCTCTGTATCTACAGCAAAGCCTTAATGCCACATCGTCTGAAGACAGAAGTCCTGGCTATAACGATACAGTCCCTTTCTGCTGCTTCACATCTCCCACTCAGCTTGGCAGAGATTTCCAAAATGATAAAAGGCAAAATGTAGCCTTTACAGACTAGATAAGAACTTTAGTTATCCCTGGTTTTTAAATTCCTGATTGTTAAATCATGCACTACTATGTGGTAAAGTATGTTCACCTTTATAATCAGGAAGATTTCTCCCCATTTGTTTCATTTCTATTCTCTATTCTCTCTTCTTTGTTTTGGAACCTTTTTCCTATTCTTGTGGTTTTTTCCTTTAAAATTGTCTCATCATTTAGCATTCAACCATGGCACTTTTGGACTGCTGCCAACTTAACTATGCCTCTGAATATTACACCTAGATATTAATGTGGTGGTTCTGCTGTTCAATTACACAAAGCAGCACCACTATGTTTGAACTGTTTTACACAATGACATTATGTATTTACCTAAAACTGTGCTGGACTTCCCTGCTGAATATAAGAATACATGAGAGAAAAATACAATGACTTACTTCATCATTCTTTTGTTGAGACTTTTCTTCCCATTTACTGTAACTTTCTGTTAGCTGGAGTTCTTATAGAATGTGTCTTGGTTTTGTTTCCTGCTATTAATTGAAATCTCTCCAGAAGTCTTAGTTTTATTTTTACATTCATCCTACTTGCAACTTCTCTCTGCCTGACATACCTGTCTTTTTCTCCACCGCCCTCTTCCAAACAGCATCTCTTATTTGCTCTTACCGCTGCTACAGAAGTGGCTTAATAAGTACTTTTAAAAAGCAATACAGTCAGTAAAAACACCAGGGCTGGCAGGCTGAGGAGTTCGGAAGGCTACCAGCATGGTGGTACGGGGGATGTAGGGCTAAGTCAAGCTAAATGGGAAAATCCATCTGAGGCACAACTGAGGAAAGCTTTGTTTGTCTGCAGTTAGGAAAGGCTACAAAGGCTTGGAAGTGAGCATCTTGTAAAGAGTACATTTCTAGCAGCCATTAACTCAAAGATGTGAAGAGACATTCTTTTGTGAAGCATGTTAGAGAGAAATAACTAATCCAGGATATCCTCAGAAGCACCCACTAAGTTACAAGTAAACTCTTCAGGAGATAGGCATGCCAGGTCTGCAATTCCATTTCTGACTCTTTGTAAAAAGAAGCTAAAATCACAGTTGGCAACAGTTCTGAAATGCAACAGTAATCCATAAATACTCCTTAATTTTCCTGTCACTGCAGAATTAAGCTACTTCCAGCTCACACAGATCTTACCAGGTGTGCTAAATTGATGTCATTATAAGCCATCAGGAAATACCCACAGAGACCTGTAGCAACATTTAGAAGTTTTGTTAAACAGCTGTGTGTTATAATTGATTTGTATTATTTAAAACAGCTAAAGCAAGTTATCGCCGGATGTAGAAAAGGGATGACTGAAGACTCCAGGGAGATTTAACTCAGAAGAAAGCCAATCATGGGAACTTCATTTGAGCATTTTAAGATTATTACTAGAGGAAGTGCAATTAAATCATCACCATTTATCAATTATCATTATAAAATACTATGCAACCTTATCATGCTAATTTATTTATGAGAAGGTAACTAGTTGACTTCTTTTTTGCAATAAAAATAATCTAGTCAGTAAACATATTTGAAGATGCTTTCTCTGAAAATGAACATGTCTTTCCACAATAATCAAAAGTAACTAAAAAACTTCAAATTTTACCTAAAATTTGGTTTTGTCAAAAAGCAACATTCTTTGGAGCTCAGGCAGTGTCTCAGTTCCTGATCGCAGATATATTTTACCATATAGACTATAAGCCAAAATATCGAAAATACTCACAGGCATAGCATCCACACTTCATAAAATGCATAGAATGTAAGTCCCAAATGATTAGTGTGAGATTCTGGATCTGCGAGAAAAAAAGGCAGCACGATTTTCTAATCTGCCAACTATTGAATCAAAGTACAAAATCAGCCCTTGTTAAAAGCTAAGTAACTATTATGTGTGGACAGTGGTAAGCTCAATTTCTCTTCCCAATAGTGGATTGCTGGTAGAATTTAAAATTTGTATCTGTTTTGGAACAAAATCCTGAACCTTTTCTCTCTGCTGTTGATGGGTACCGAGAGTTCAAGCCTGATTTGGTGAGCTTGCCCAGTGACTTGCATTACACGATGTGTCCCTGCAGGCAAAGCCTAACCCACATAACAAAATGGGTCAGCAGAAAAGCAGAAAGGGAAGAGAAAACTCTGTATTTCAATGCAGAACCCTGATTCATTTCGGCGGGAAAAAACACACTTTTTATTGTAGACCTAACTCTTGCTTTGATCCGAGGCTCGCAGGCTGGTGCTTACAGTATGTTTTTATTATCTTTCATAATTCCTTTGAGAATACTCTGATTTTTACTGCTGTTTTATAGTTGGACTGGCATACACATCTCTCAGTTTACAAGGGGAAGTGTTTGTTGAACCAGTGGTTGCTGGCACTGAAAATACGATAGTGTTGACGCTGCTGATTGTGCTGGTGCTTTCCTCCGCTCTGATTCCACTCCAGAGATCTGTGTGTCCACCAACCATGCATTCCTCTCTCATTCATTTGGCTGAATGACCATCAGCAAATGCACCCTCACTGCCCGGTGCCTTTCTGCTTTCATCTAAAATTAAAACTGTAGACCTCTTAAAGCTCCTTTCCTGCAGGCTCTCTCTCTCTCTCTCCCAGCCACGTGGGAAAGTACATTTCCAACCCAGGAACGCAGCTGGGGCCTTTGGACCAAGTTCAACGCTGAGGGAAAGCAGGCTAAACTCACTGAAGCCAGTGGAATTCAACAGCCTTGAGGTACAGGTACATGGTGTTGTGGGAGAATGCTGTGAATTCATTCGTACATACAAATGGCGCAGAAATAAAAGTAAAGTAATTCCATATTATAGAGTGGGATTGCTGGAGGATCTTAACTTCTCTGGCTTCTGCCACATGCCAGCTCTTCCAGTATTGTGCTGTCAGCCTGAGGTATAGCATATATTGCTCTAGAATAAACAGTTTAACTCAGTAACAGTTTAACTTTGTAATTTTATTTAATGGAAAGTCACCTTGATGTTATGTTCAATAGTATTTTACTGCTATAACTTTGCCCATTTCTCCAAAATGTTTTTCCTTACATCTGTGTGTGTGTTTGTCACTGGACCCACACTGGCTGAACCACCTCTGGAGAACTGTCACAGAGACAGAGGGTTCAGCACTCCACGTCTTACCACCATAAAACCTGTTTCTGCAAGCCTTTGTGTATACGTATCTCACACACATCTCTGGTTATCAGATGCAGGACAGTTTTACTATTCCTTAAGAAGCAAAAATAATGTCTGGGTGGGAGCGACCAGGTTTTCCTTTTGTCCTCCACCACTCTGATTTTACACATTCCAAACATACTGTTTATGCTTTATTCTCAGTAGCATTGCATTATGATTTATTACCTACACAGAGCTGCAGGTTCTTGCAATGCTTTGAAGATGAACAGAAAGAGACGATGGTTTACGGAGGAGCTTGAACGTGGCTTCAGGCCCTGGTACAGGGTGAGGGTAGAGAAGGCCCACCAGCTCTGGAGTGCATGTGCCAGATTGTCCTGGATATTTTGGCAGGTGGGAATATAAACTATCCGCAAGCCAGAACAACTCAGCTGGGAAATAGCAGAGATGTCAGCCCTAAAGGATACCCTGCATCTGACCATAGGGTTATTGGTCTTTGTCTACAAGAAAGGCGAGAAGGCAAAGTTAATTGAGTCCTCTGCCTCCCTGTGCAGAAATACTCATGGTTTAGCTACGAATCTGAAACTTCAGCTATAAATTACACAACTTTACCGAGAAATCTGAACTGCAATACTTTCCTGCGCACAAAAACTGCTGCCATATTACATTATTTTATTAAAACCTCATCTTCATTCTGCAGTAAACAAGGCAGGCAATACTTGCAATATGTAAAAGAGAATATTATATATTACAAAAATCTGCAAACTCACAAATGGAATTTAGACATGCACAGCAAACACCCCAAAACCAACGCTTGTTAGGTTCTCAGAGAACTATTGTAATATAAATAGTAGTCCATGGCTGCAAAAAACGTGAATACTGCTTATATTCCTCCCATGATTGAGCACCATCTACAGACAGGCATCCTGTAATTAAATTGGATTAGCTGAATTAAGGAGAGTTGAGGTTGCATCCCTGTTGCACCAGCTGCTGTGGTAAGAGACCTGTGTACCTGGAAATAGCTGAAATCAAAAAGTCAAGGAAGGAAAGTAGTATCTTTGTCTGATGATAAAAATTTACACCTGGGAGAGTTTCCATTCTTTGTCCAAACTTGCACTGGAGGCCTGGAGCTAAGGGAATAAACCAGAGCCACCAACTCATATAAAGCGTTATCTCACTCTTCCTTGAACAAGTGTGACTGTTTTCCAGAGAACAAGTCTGGAAATGGTTGCTGAAATGATCTGGTGGCTTTAAAACCACTTTAAATAGAAGTGATTTGAATAGCTCTAAAAGAAGGCAGTGATATCATGGTTTACTAATCTGCTTCCTCTTGTAAAACATGGCATCCATTAACTACTGATTCTTAAGGACATTAGTCAGCACTAACATTATTTGATTGAGAGACCAATTTTCTTTCCTTCAATCCTAAGGACTGCAAGTCTATTTAAAATTGAAAATTACACAGTCTTTTTTGGTAATTTGATTAATAGACAATATGTGAAATGTTACACTAATATATTTCACTTATATAAACAAATCTACTTTTGTATTTACCCAAATCCATGATTACTTAGAAATTGCCTGAAGTTTTCAGGATTGGCTTTGGAGAAGCATTTTAAACGAGAGATATTGTCACAGTTAAGTCTTACATGATGAACACCTATATATCCCTCAAAATCCATGACTAAAACTGATGTTGGTAACTGGCTCGGCACAACCTCAGTTAGACTTTTGTTTGTTTCACTTGTGTCCAGGAGGGGAATAAGGCCACTGAGGATTCAGGCATATATTGCATTCATTGGTTTTGTAAAGGACCAGTGGTTTCTCACCTGCTGCGTAATAGTGTCCCAGGGCCCCTCCAGCAGACGAGCCTGGTAGCATGCGTGAACACTCTTCCATATTTCATCCAGAGTTAAAGGTCTTCCATCTGTGAGGGGGAGGAGGGGGAAACAACCGCCCACAGTCAAAGCTCTTAAGTGTGCTACATCTTTAATACTGAATAGCAAAAGTAAATCTGAAACCACACAAGTAAATCTGGAAGCAGATGGAAAAAATAACAGCAAAACGTGACTGAGCCCCTTCTGGCCCCGTAGCTCCGAAAGAGTGTTGCTCAAATCCTGACTGAAGTTTCATGTAAAACTATCTTAAATTCTCCATTCACCTCTCTTCTCTGTCACCTGAGAGTAAAAACTTACTGTTCTGGTTGTAAGGTGTGAAGTTAAACTCGTAAAACAACAGGTGGATAAGATTTAAAAATTTAAAACCATAGAATAATATATATCATGAACAGTTATCTCAAGGAAATATGCACAATTCATAGTGAGAGAGTGGAAAAAATCTAAGAAATATAATTCTGCACACAAAATTTTACTGAGTTTTTGTATCCTACATGCCCATAATTTGTTCTTGAGCTGCATTTATAGAGCATTATTGCATCAGGTTTTTAGTTGTGATGTTAGAATTATACCAAGATATTAGTGTCAACCACTTAGAAAATAAGCATATCAATTTTTCCTGAATATTTGGTTTTGGCAAAAAGCAATAGAATATTTTGATATAATTTCAATAAGTAGCTTCATCTTGGCATTTATTATGTGTCAGAAACCGTTATCCTGTGATAAATAGTTTTATTCTACTGACATTTTCATGTCTGTAAAATGAACAAGATTTATTCACCCAATTAACATTTGAATGCCATGTTTAGATACAAGTTAAAACCAGCTGCCTACAGCCTCTGTTTTATCTTATTTTCTGCACATATTTATGAAAAAAAAAAAAAAGCATTGAACTTAGAGAAGCACCATACAGGAGAAGCATGTGTCTGAGAGGGCAACAGCATATTAACTGCCTATACTGCGCCGTCCCCATGAACGTGGGGCTTGTGAGACTGTCCTGCTCTCTGTCTTAGGACGTAAGATATGAGAGCTGTGCTGGAGATGGTCTAACATTTGCTAAGAAATTTGTTACAAGAGCATAAGTTAACTTCAGAAAGATGTATTTATGCTCAGATCATCTGTGTGCAGGTAAGTTGAGATGCCACGCTCGCTTGTAATTTTGTTTCCTATTCAACATGTGAAGACAATCCAGAGAAAGGCCAAATGTAACATCTAGAAAAACACAGGCTCTAATGCAAAACTTGATTTGCCGCTCTAGATTTTGTTCTGTACGCCTTTCCTTGTATCTGTGAATTTTTACAGCAACACTTGAGCAAATTCAGATCATAGGCATGGAATGGACTAATCTGACTCTAACCATTAATCTCATTTACAGAAACTATCAAATATTATTGAAGCATTAATCATATTATAGTTAAAATTGAGTTTTGCCTTTACCTCATGGATTTTATTACTTCATGTATAAGAAGCAGTATATCTTCCATCATATTTCCATATAGATTTATGTTCATTTCACAGAAAAATACAAATACATCCAAACTGAAAGTTAGACTTCACATGGGAGGGAGATCACAGACAGTAAAATACTTAAATGGTTAAAACAGAGTAATTCCAATGTTTCACATATGAACAAAAATTAATCTGATTATACATTTATATATTGACATATGTTTGGATTTACGTTTCCCTAGATTTTGAATTTTCTGCACTATTTTAACATATTTCACTAAGTTTTAAATGACTTTGAATTAAGTGTGATTTTTAAACTAAGATCTCATACATTCTCCCAAATATTGTGTTACTGTAAATTCTTATTTAACTGACTAGCTCAGAAGATGGGAGAGCAGATGCAGCAGGAAAGAGTAAGTTATCAGTACTTAAAATGGATGTAAGGTTTAGCTGCACAGCTGGGAAATGCAAGACCCTTGCAAAAGGAAACTGCTGACGGGCAGTTTCCCAACCTCTTCTGTGGGATGAAGACCTGAAAGTCTATTCTCTCTCAACAAAACAAAACAAAATAAAGTAAAATAAAATAAAATAAAATAAATCAAAACAACTACACTAACATCTTAAAATGACTGACAGAAGGACCCATTTCAGCGAATCTATCTGGAGGTGTATTTTATATTTTAAAATTCCTCACTTTGTGTGGTCACTGCTTAAGATGATATAACAGAATCCATTTTACTCACAAGCTCCCAGATTTGCACAAAACATACATCTGTATTCTTTGGGCACTTTTAGACCTCTTTTTCCAGGGCTGCCAGCATTCGCATGTTTAGCAGCCCTGCTACACATTCTTGCAACCCACTGAGACCTCAAATACCCAGCTGGGCTGACAGAGCGGTCTGTAATTGTTGCTGCTGGCAACAAGGGGCCACTCTGGCACCTGCTGAGCCAGGCAGCCTCTCCACTTCTTCCCTCACTCTTTCCCGTGATGGAGCTGAACTCTAAAAGTTCAGCCAGAAAAAAAGAAGGCAACGGCAGCACCGAGCCAAGAGAAGAGGCAGGAGAGGAACGCGGAGGCTTCAGATGCACCCAGCAGTAGGTTTACTCATCACCCACCCACGAGGACACAGCTGCTGAGGTGCCTGCAAGCTTGTCCCAAGCCTTACCCCAAGTCTAGCTGGGAGCGGGCGTACAGGCAGAAGTGGAAGGTTGTGGTTAGATGTACGCTTTGTATAACTCAGCTCATTAAATAATCACAGAGAGTGAAAGGAAATAGCTGCCCGTGGGTCGTGCCAGATTTACTGTACCTTTGCCTGAAGCTCCATGTGTGTAATGCCACCACTCTGGCACAGGACACATCATCAGCTCATCAGGCTCTTGGAAGTGCAGACTCTGATGCAATAAACTTGACATCGACCCAGCAAGAAAGGCCAAGACAGCTTGGGAAGTAACCAGCTAAGATATTTGTTAAGAGGAAGGAGATCAAGGATGAGAGTCAAGAACTTCTAAGTACAGGTTCTTTCTCTGCCATTAATTATCTATGGACTTAAGTCAAATGAATTCATCTGCTTTAACAGTCAGGCAAGGACAACTACAGCCTTTCTATCATAAACTCAGATTTCTATTATTTAAACTGTCTAGACTTTAAGAAACTTTTCTGAGAAGAGCTTCCTGATGGTCCATCTGGGGTTAACTGATTTGTGTCACCACAAACAAGAAATACCTAAAAAGCAGATGGCTGAGAGCCCCCTCACAGCAGCAAGGTGTGCCACTGAGATGACATATGAGTTGTAGCTCCCAGCTGACTTGGCACCTTAATTTCTGCAAAGAGCAGAGATTCTCTAGGCATATGAGTTTCCGAGAAAAAAAATCAGGCTTCCCAAGTTGCTGTATTCTGTTTTCTTGATGCATACTGAGGGCTTTTAATAATTTCTTAATTTCTAATTAAAGGTTATTTGACACTTCTGGTGAAATGGAACACAAATTGTTTTGAGGCATCATTTGGGCATATTTTCCAAAGAAATAGTAGGTTTTTACACTCTTAAGAAACCACTGCTACAGAAGAAAAAACACCCTTACAGCTTAGGAGAATATTTGTTTATACAAACTATTCCATTTTCTTTATGTCCAAAACCATAAAGACAGAACATGACAAAACATGACAAAACCAGTTCATTTGGGATGTGGTCTTAAGAGGAGGTATTTTTCTGTGAAAGGAAACAGTGGTCACATGCCTGTGTGTTCAGGCAGTAAGTCTGTATTCCAGAAAGCACATCAGTCAGGCCCAGCATGGTTAAGAATAGAGAAATTCATGCCTTCAGGGTAGGGGGAAGTTACATTATCTTACAAGCTCCTTC
This sequence comes from Gallinago undulata, assembly GCA_026546715.1. Classification (NCBI taxonomy): domain Eukaryota; kingdom Metazoa; phylum Chordata; class Aves; order Charadriiformes; family Scolopacidae; genus Gallinago; species Gallinago undulata. The sequence continues at coordinate 73,599,941 of JAOTQQ010000019.1, read as the reverse complement.
TCTCTAACCACTGATTAGCATGGCTTTTATTGGCAGGGATCTATCTGTACGGCAGACAGCTAGACATATTTTGAGCAGGTCAACTTGAAAATCCCATTCCTTCTCCCTTTTCTAGAGGAGTTAGGCTGCAGTCCTCATTGTCTCCCATTAGTCCTGCTCTTTCTTTTCAGTGCTTAGCCAGCATTCATGATTCCTCCTCTATCTTTGTAGGAAAAATACTAAGAGAACTGTGAAGCAAGCCATTATTTTCTTAACATGCAGGGTGATTCCGGAATGATGCCCATGACCGTGTTGCTGCCACCTCACTGTGGGTGCAAGAGGTTTTGGAACGTATGGATTTGGACAATGACGGTTCAGGAAAAGTCCAAAAGTTCCTTGGCATCTTAAAGACTAAGGAAAGGGGAAAACACTGATTAAAGAAAGCTTACTGGACCTAGCCCAGCCCATCTGGCTGATGCCAGCATTGAAGGGGAAGGCTAATTGCCTATACCATCTGTCTCTAAAAGGGCTAATTGCTGACATCAGACATCAGCAGGACTCCATGCATTTCTTCAGCTACCTATCTGGTAATCTCAAAAGCCAGAGAAAGAAAGAAGGGTTCCCATTTCTGAAAGGTATGGCGTGCATAGGACTGATTTTGGAGAAGTGACACCTATTTCCCTGAGACTTTGAGGTATTGAGGACCTCAGTATTGAGCTCCTGACACAGACTGCAACTTCCATAGGTCTGAATTTAGGAAAATATGCCACATGGGAATTATCATAAGATGTTTTTATGTACATATACATAGCCTAAAAATAGCTTTTTGTATCCTATAATATTCCCAAACATCTTTCTATGTCTTTCCAGACATAGACATCACACTTAATCATTATTTTCAGCTGAAGTATTTGTCCTTGCAGAGAACAAGACCTTCCCTGTACATATATCCCCAGAGACTACCAAAAACCTTAGATGTCTCTCAAAGTGTTTTAGTTCTGTTGCAATTAAGATTTCAAACCCTTACCTTGTACTACCTTACATATAAAAGTTCATGTCACTGAAAAAAGAGGTTTAAGCGTGAATTCCACAAAATCAGTTATTTCATCCAAAGTAGACAGCAGCAAGGATAAGGCTACAATGCAACTTTTGCCCTTCTGCAGGAAAAATGGATCTGTAATGTTTGAGCACAATTGCTAGCAGAGAGGAATGGAAACTAGATGTCCTTAATGACACAAGCTCCTGACGATGCCAACCATACTGCAGATGACAGCAAAATCTCCCCAGCAACTCTACTGGAAGCTCTTTTCCTAGGAGGCACAGTGATAGACCAAGTCAATGAAAACTGGACTCGCATATGATGGGAGAAAGGGAGGATTTAACTGTTCTAGAAAAGTTTTTAAAGAGCCTATTTGGAAGAGTACAGATTTGGACAGGCTGGCACCAGCTGCTATTATAACATACAAAGTGAGGAAGTGAATATTGCAAAACAAGCAAAACTACTTAGTCAGGTCGAACAGAAGAATTATTATTTCCTAGGCAGGCCTCGAGGTGTAATGGCCACTTAACATACTGCCAGAGAGGAAGCAGAGTTTTGAATTCAAACTCTGTGCCCTGCTGCTGGGGAAGGCAAGATGGGGCAGGGCTGTGGAAACACTGGAAGGATTATAGCTCACCTTCACCTCCTGCAGCAAGCTCTAATTAACATGAGGATCAGTATGGACAGGATTCAAGGGAAAGCCATGAACAGTTCACAAGAAACTTGTGAGGAACCGATTCTGTTACTTAATCTACAAATAATGGTAGGAATTTAGACTGGGAAATTGATGTAGGTCTCAGAAGATTCTTCCCTGATTATTTCAGATGAGGAACACAGCGAATATTACTAGTTGTCTGAGAAACAAGGTGAGGAGCCTATCACATGAAGACTATTACCTCAAAGCAAAAAAATTCTCGGGACATTACCTAGTGTTTTCCTAATGCCAGATTCAGGACAAAACAGAGGATATTTGCTCAGATATCTCAAGTGATTGTGAGTGACTGTCTTCTGCACATTCCTGAAAACCATGTCCATGTTGGGACCTTCAGACAGTGTGGCACAGGTGGGTAAGCAAATTGCAAGGGTGACAAAATTTTTCATTTTCAAAAGTAAGCTATCCATAATTAAAAATCAGAGAATACTAGCTGAAAACACTAGAGGAAAAACATTTATTGCCAGCATTTTGTATCCTTCTCCCTTCAAGAGTCAGAGAATGTTAAATGTTAAAAGAGATTGTTAAATGCTGAAGAGAACCCAGGTGACTTTAGGAATTATCTAAAAAAAGTCCTTGTTTTCCATTGTGGAAAATTCCCAAGAAGTGTTTCGAAACATAATTGTACTTGTAGGAACAATTACAATTCTGTACTGCAAGGGGAGCTGTTGGCACGCAATACTACCATGGAGCATTAGATCATCCACCAGCTTCTGTAATATCCACTTCCAGCTATAAGGAGTCATGTTTCAACACCTCCGATTCCCTGATGCTGACAAGCTAAACAACTTGTTTTGTCTCTGGGAGCTCTTCTCTGGTGATTAACTGCTTATGGTGAATACTAATTATATGAAAGTACAGTACAGTAGAAATAGTGTCCTATTTCCTCTACCTGCAGCGTCTCCATCCTCTTCAGTACAGACAGTGCACTATTAATCCAGCTAAAACCAAGAAGATGTCATTTTTCAGGACCACAAATAGGCTAATCTGTCTCTTACAGCAAAACTTTCTTTATCTTCCTCTCTGCACAACAAGTTTAAAGGCAAAACATCGCACATTTGTAAATGCCTATAATAATTCTAGAAATAAATTTGCAGGAGGATGTGTGCAAATGAGTTCTGTTGGTGGTAAAGGCAGAGCAATGTCCCCAGTTCCCCACATCCCAGTTTGAAAATTTACCCAAAATTATCCATTCCTGAAACTGCACCTCAGACTAAAATCTTTCCACCAGGGAGTCTATGAGAATTTGTTCTTCAATTTTAAATCTAAAGTGCCTTTTAAAACGCTAACACTGCAAAATTAGAAACCATTAAACAATATAAGGCAGAGAGTGATTAAATCTACCAAACACATTCAAAGCAGCTTAAGCTACTTTTTAATTAAAAAGGAAAAGATATCACTGGCAACATTCAGACATCTTTATCTAGATAAAAGTTAGGAGGTTATTCAAAACACAAAAGATGCTGATGCTACCGTGCAGGAGACTGGATGAAACGAGTGGAAGATTTCAATCCCTCCGCCCTAGGTACAGCGTCCTCAGGCAGAGAGGAACGGAGTACAGCCAGTGCTGCAGCGTGATCGCTCTGTGTTTTCTGATTAAATAAGTGACACTAACAGCGGCCTTGGAGGGAGGCTGTGTGTTCCTCCTTCCTTCCTGACAGGATGGCGAGTGAAATCACAGTGGCTGTAGCAATTGAGTAATGGGTGACAAGATGTACATATCAGGCAGGAAAGAGGATCGGTTAGAGTTTCAAGAGCCAGTTTTAATAGGCAGAAAAAGGCAGTACCTTATTGGTATTATTTTATATTTTTTTAAGCGGCAAACTTGAATAGAAAACAGCACACACTTTTAAAGGCACATTTAGACCAGGCTCCAAAGATTCAGGCTCGAAAGAAACGGACACAGTTCTGCTGAAGCATCACAATTATGTCCACTTATTTTGTAGCCAAATGCAAACCTGCAGCTTTAAGTTTTTGTATTCATTTAACGAAAGGAACAAGAAAAATGACCAGCAGTTTTAGTCAACTGCAGGCAAGGTGCCAGGAGCCAAAGATCAGCCTCGTTCAGGCTGAGATGATATCATCTACTCCAAGGTCCTGAAGCTCTGCGTCTGGAGTATTACAAAATTTACTGGTAAACATCCTCATCTCTTACTTTCTTACTACATATGATCACTGCTCTGTTCCTCAATTTAATACAAAATCTGTGTTTAACATCTATTGCATCCAACGTATTTTTATTCTTCCCTTTGTCTAACAGAAGATTAGTCTTACCTAAAAAGCATGCCCTAAAATAAAGCACAGGTACTTGGTAGCTGCTGGAGTACAGGACGTGATATTCATAGCGAATCACCTCTTCTGTTGCACAAACTCCAGCTACTTGAGAATCATCCAAAGACTCCTAAAACAACGAACATGAACACAGCAATACATCAACGTTTTTATTTGTATCAAGGAAAAAGTAATTACTACTATTGTAATAAATTCAATAAACATACAGAACAGAACAAAAATAATGGCAACCACCCCTTTCACAGCACTACTCATTTGAGTTCCCAAAGGAATTTGTCAGTACTAGCAAGAAAATCACAAAAGTCCAAAACCTACGAAGGTAGGTTCAGACTTACTTCCACAAACAGTGAAGTATGTGTAGGCATTTGCAGAATTGAGGTCTTTCTACGTGCAGGCTGCTTTTGAAAGCAAAAAGACAATAGCTTTCTAAAATCTTTACAGCACAATGACTGGTACAATAAGGTGACTACAGCTGCCTATTTCCTCATTACCTTTAGTGTAGATCATTTTAAAAGTGTATCCTTAAACAATCTGGTTTTGCTTGCCAATGACAAATCAAATGCATCCATCAAAAATTCTCTAAGTACCCAGATGTTTTGATTTTTCTAAAACCTTTAGATACTCAACACCTCCAAAAATGGAACCATTACATTAATAACGCCATTAAGATTAAATGTTAGAACAAACTTCCCAAGAAGACACTATAGGTGTGGACTTGTTCAGTTTTCAAACCCCCAAATTTACATGCATGGACTAAGCAACCATAAAGCCCCACAGGTTGGGTGTGAGTTTCAGAACTTGACCATTCCCAAGCAACTGTAACTATTGGCTTACTCTCTCTGTCCAACCAAAATAAAACAGATTGACCAGGAAAGAAAAAACAGCATCCTTTGAACACTACGCTGGTTCAACACACGAGAAATTTAAAGCTATTTTGCATTTTTATCCCACATCCTTAATTCAACTCAGCAATGAATCGATCTATGAAGAGATATAAGAACTAATAAACTACAACAGTAATGACATACAATTTTTTTTTATAGCGCACATAAAAGTGATTTCCCCTGAATTTAATGTATTAGACAACCAGATGCTGCAAAGACACATGGATAGAAGACCACAAATGGAAAGCCCAGACCTTGGGAAGCTACAGACCAAGGTACTGTAAATACATTTTGGGGCATTACATGAGAAAATCATAGATGCTCGCAGAACAGAACATTTCTGGGAAATTCTGGACAGCTGCAGATATGGTTGGTTTTAGCTTATCAGGAAAGAGATATCTAAAGCACTGAAAGGGAACGTTAAAGGAAGTTAACTGAGTTTTAGAAACTGTATGTGAAGGGATACTAAAGACAATGTGCCAGAGGGGACAATGATGATTACTGCATCTGACTTTGCAGGCCAGGTAAAGTTAACTATGCTGTGCCCATGTAAATGTGTAACAGACTAAGGAGGCAAATCCTGTTCCTCCTTACACACGTCATATCCTCTTATCAGATGTGAAATAACACACTAAAAAAATCTCTTGCGGAAAAGAGAAATTTCTTCTCTATAGTAAGCTGATCTTTCTTTAAAAGGGATCCATTTTCAGTGCTTTAGTGAGACTAGTAAAAGAAAGAACTGCAGCTGTCTGTGCTACAAGGAAACAAAAAACACCTACAGATTGGCTTTCAGGTTTGTAGGGTTGGGAGAGAATCCATATTCAGAACTGAACCTACATTAAAATTTACAAAACCCTTGCAGATCAACCTCCTGGAATCAAAATCATACTGCTTTACAGACATTAATGTTTCATCAGATATTATGACCTTCACTATTGCTTAGTCACTAGCTTACCTTGCCATGAAAAATACTTCTGGAAATGACAAGACTACCTGTTCACGTTCACTACCTTGTTCACTTCTGTTCTAGAAAAAAGCTGTATATATACACATATTTCTCTATACTGCTTTCAGTATATAAAGTGAAATGACTGTATACCGTTATATTAATACCAATATCTAATCTGTGACAATTTTAGCCTGAATGATAAAGAAGTCATATTTTATTACCTCCAAATACTTAGGAAAAGAAGTATGTCAATACTCAAAAATGAAATACTCAAACTCATATTCCCTTAGCAAAAACATGCTTTATAAAAACCCTACTTACTATCTCAGAAAGTCATAAATTAAGCTAGGAGCAATTTCATCGTTAAGAATTCAACTTCCTGAGTTAGCACAGGTTTCAACTGGTAAGCAACTTCTATCTTCATTTTCTAGACTAGAAAGTCTTTCCTTTGCTTTCCTTTTCCTAATTTCACTGCTCCTTGAGACAACTACTGAGAAATCTTAAAAATTTCTGCCATTACCAGACAGAGACATTATTCAGTGAGGTACTTCCCAAAAGATCCTGTGACTTCCAGAGAAAGGTGATTTTATCCAGTGGCCTTCCCAGAAGACGTACATAGTTTGATGGCAGGAGAGGCAGCAGAGAAAAGAAGGCTGCTTTACTGCTTTACTCTTTTGGAGAGCAGAATATCTTCGGACACATTTATTTTTTTGCATTATCCCAGATTTTTTTGACTGATAGTTTATGCAGTTTCTAAAATCAAGTATTCTGCTGAATACAAAGCTCAAAGAAGCTTTGAAACTGACATTCTTCTGCTCTGTATCCAGTTGGACTTTGGTCTACTACAAAGTTTCTACATTTTTTCAAAATAAGTTTGTGACTCTCAGATCTCTTTTTCTGCTGTTTATAGTAACAAGTGGGCACATCGTATTTGTGATCTGCATACAAAGGCAGATAGATGAACCCTTCTTAGGGTTACCTCTAATCCCCGTTCCTTTTGGTAAACAGCAGTTTGAAGACTTCTTACATAAAAAGATACAGCATTGATGTGTAATCCTGTACTTTACAGTCTCTCTAAGTACGATGCACCGTATTTATACAGGGAAAGTACATTTTGGAGCCTAAAAGTTTTGATGGTATCTCTCTAGCTGATGAGATGAACTTTGCTGATGAGATGAATAAAATGAGTACAGTCACTTTAGGTAATCTTTGGAACATCTAAAAATCTATGCATGGCTGAATAAAGCCATGGAGCCTCAGAGAATTTTATATCAGCCCAAAAGAAGAGATTTATTTTTCACTCTTTAACCAACTACTGATAAAGCCATAAATATAAAACACAAATGTAGGGTATTAAAATAAAAAGACCACAGAATTTTATTTCTATATATGTCCTATGGCAGGCTACTTAATTTTTTTCTTCAAGTAATTGTTCTACTTCCCTTTTTTATGTATAAGGTGGTTCTATCTCTTTTTGAGCTAATGCTGAATTTTAATTACTATACTAGACAATATAAATCAATTTTAACTTGGGAAGATTTCATAACTGCTGCAAAGCATTCATACATGTACAGACATGACAAAGTAAGTTCCTAATTTTGCTTAGATCTTGTAAAGACAAAAGATACCTTGTGTTAAAAAAAAAAAAAAAAGAATTAAAACATTAACAAAAAAGGAGATTTGACCAAATTGCAACCATTAAAAATGCTGCGAAGTAATTTGATTTCTCAGGGTATTTTTCTGCATATTTGTTTGCACTCTTGCCATGCTCCAATTTAAATCCATGAATCCAGGACCAACTGACTGTTTCCTAAACAAACTGGGAAGTTGTCATCAGAAAGCATCTGCTTCTCTATTGCTCTCATGTAATGTAATTCTTGTGCTGCCGTAATGGACTATTGAGCAGATATTTAAAAGCAATGTATATATTAGAAAAAAGCAGCAACTACCTAATTATTTATATTAGTTCCACCACAAACTAGTTATCACTAAATTTAAATTATATATTATTGTTCTCAAGCCTTAAGTATCTCCTAAACTTGTTCCCTTTTAAATGCTAAATTCTTTAAATCAATAGGTAAGAAATGTCATTCTGAAGGAGAAATAAACTATTTGCATTATTTTTATTCCTCCTGATGAAGGCGGCAAGTTGAAAACCCCTGGTAACAAGTTAATCTGACAGCAGGAGAGAGTTAGCAGCGTGTTTTGGTACTCCTTGGTAGTAACTGTGCTCCGCAGGCTGAAGAGCAGCAGGAAGGTATGGGTTAAGGCAGGTCACCTTTGGAGGGAGGGCTCCAAAGGAAAGGGAAGAGCCAGGGAAGTGACAGACAGGGTAAACTGGGAAGGCAACAGAATCACCTGATAAAAAAGGGATTTTTATCTGCTGACACCAAACATTCCCCCCTCTCCACCTCACCCACAGAGGAGGGCAGAGCCAGCCTTCCTTGCCCAGCCCAAACTCCCTTCGAAATGCAGAAGCAGGCCCTACTGCCCTTTTATGGGGAAAAGCTGAGAGAAGTGGCGTAAAGAACAGCAGGCTCCTTGCTGCTCCTGGATCACGAGCGGCTGCTGCCTTTCTCCCAATTCCCAGGTTCCTCATCTCTCCTCTTGCTGCCCTGACCTCTGTTTCCTCCCGCTGCAGGCCAGCCTCCCGAGAAACTCTCCCGCAGGATCACGGCAGGACCGGGCTGCAAGCAGGAAAGGGAGGAAGAGGTGACGCAGGCACAGTTACTGGTACTGCTGGTTTCATTGTGAAGGTGGGGGGGGGAGGAGATGCAATCCAGATTAGTAAACAAATCTGATTTCACCGCTTGGAATACATTAACACTTGATTTCAGTTCAGCCTCCAAAGCTGAAAACAAACGTTATCGCTGGTTTCTCCAGCGCGGCGGTTTCTCTTGCTTCAGAGATGACTGCGAGCTACCATCTGAAACACAGGAGATTTTGGGGGGCAGCTCCCCTCCCCGTTCCACACCTTCCCTTTGGCAAACAGGGAGATGCAAACCTGAAAGCTGAACGGTAGGACGGCGTTCATCAGACAGAATTAAAACAGAGCTTAAAGTGGAGGGTGCGGCAGCCTGGTGAGATCGTATCTGCGCTCTTTATTCTTCCTCCTGGGTGTTCTCCACATTTATTTGGACCGTGTCTCACTTTTTTTTTTTGCCTGCAGCCCCCATGGGTCTAGTCTCTGCAGGTCAGTTTTGCTGCTGGCTTTTGTCCCTCCTGTGCAAGAGTCTCAAGTCATCCCCCACCCTTACAGGGGACCTCCACTCTCTGCAGCTGGTCCCCCTTTTCCCTTCCATGCTGAAAACCCAACATGGAGGGGCAGTGGTCAGAGAGGTAGCCCTGGTGGGAGAGGAGAAGGCTGGGACCTCTGGGCAGCAGCCAACCTCATGCCTTCATGACCAGCTCGGATTGTCCTCATAATCTGGAGGATGGCAGGAGAAGGGAGCTTGGCCAAGCCAGTGAAGGATGAACTGCTAGTATGCCTCGTGCCTGGATTAAACTCTCAAAATGAAATATTCCTTGAGAATTTCTAGGCAAGGAGGCCTAGGGAATGAAAAAAAATCTCCTTGCAAAACTAAACATGCTGAGGAAAAAAACTCCAACAAATCAAGACTTACAAGAACCTCAAAACCATCCTAGCATACGGGTTTTTAAAATTTTAATACAGTAAGAGAATGCCAGTTTGCATCAAGTGGTTGTCAGTATTTTCCATTCACTATTAAACATTCATATGATGCTAAAATTTATTGGCCCTAATCAAACTTACCCCACTGTATCATGGCCTGTGAAAATGCGTAAAAATGTGGATATCTTCCTGAATAATTTAAGTGTAAGATGAATGGTGTACAAATGCCTTTGCCACCAGTTGCAGCATTTTATACACATTAACATATTGCTCTTTTATGTGAATTATGTATGGGGAAACCAAACATCTCCATGTTTTTTCCAGTGCTGCCATCATTAGTGACAGATAAGGCAATATGAGGGTAATGGAACAGCTCTGAAGAATACCAGACTTACCTTATGGATTTATTTTCTACATGCAGCTACAAAATCCTCCCTACTATGGTAGATTTCTTCAAATTCAGCTAGCCAAGTGAAGAACCCATGTAAATACTGCCCCTCCATAACAGAGAAGGAAAGTAGCCCTTAAATTAGATGGTGATGTTACTAAATGCCATGACCAAAGAGCCTTCTTTTGGAAGAGGCAGCTACCTTGAAAAGCCACTACTGGAAAAAATCAAGAGGTGAGTTAATGCAAACAGCCAATATATTCCTATGGGCACTCAGATCCTTGAAATACTTAATTTCCTAGAGGAAAATCTGTCTGCAAGTCAGCACCCTAATCGTGACAGTGTTAAAGCATCCAGTCATTATCAGAATTAGTGTCTTCCCCCGCAAAGAACAGGTTACCAACAAAAAAACCCCACACCCTTTTGTCATTCAAGGCATACCAAAAGACCAAAACCAAGACGTCCACCCCAAAGAGACGCAGCACATAAAATTGCAGTAGTCCCTCATGCATTAACAATCACTTCTAATGGCTGGAAATTAGATTTGTCTTTTGATTGCTTTAAAACCACTATTAAAGTGAAAGCAAAATCTATTCAAGCAAAAGAAGCAATGGACCATGAAAACAGAACAGTTGTCAATTTTTTCTTCACATAAAGGTGGGGAATTCTTTCAAAATTACTCTTAATTCTTCCCAGGTTGTCACACGTAAAATGCAGAATACGGTGGCTTCTCTCCTCACCTAAAAGAAACGTTTCTTATGTAGGAATTACAAGACTCTATTCTGAACTGGGCTGAAGCACCAAGACACAGCATGTTAGGAACCTGTTCTGGTGGAAACTACAGCCAACACCCAGCGACGAGAGGAAGCAAGGCAAGGTAACAACATGGCCCACCTGCTGAGGGAGGATGGGCTAACCTAGACTATTTGAAACTCTTAAAAAAAGGGTGCACACCAAGCTACAGACACACAGCTTGCAGGACAGAGAAACCTCATCTGTAAGCTGTACGGAGGAATTTAATTCCACTACCTCCACCCAGCATTCATTGTCAATATTATTCCTCAGAATCAGGCATTTACAGCAGTCCTTCTTTCTACGGAAGCATGGTAAAAAGCAATTTGAGATGGTGGTACCCATACCTCCTCTTTCTGCCACTAGCCTTTCTGTAAGAAGAGTCATGCAGGAGAGATAAGGTATGGAGACCGCTCTGCATATGTCCCTCTGCAGGGAGAGTGATTCCAGCCTCTTCTTCTGAGTATTGTAAACATCAGCTCAAAGTTCTTTCCTCTGTCTCATCCAGCATATACTTCATTATTCCATATGAAGCAAAAGAGCTTCCACAACACCTGAACACCTAAGGAGTCAGGCATCTCCAAAGCATCTTCCAGCCCCCCTGCCAAAGGACAGAACTGAAATCAGGAATACCCGTAACCTTGTGCATACTACGGGGCAATACAGGACAACCAGCATCTCCTCTGGCCATCATTTGCAAGGCACATTTTGGCACTCAGGTTCTCAGAAGCCTTGCTAGATCCAGTCCTGAAAGGCCATGGAAGTTCATGGCACGACCAACCTAGGACCCTCCTTGACATGCCAGATTAGGGGGCAGGTAAGAAGGGGATTCTCTCAGACCACATTTTGGGCAGAGCTGCCAAGTGTATCCACGTCCTTTGGTGGATGTGAACTCTAGTGATTCAGGTATGTGGATTCTCCTGCTCGAGGATTTCAACAAAAAACCCCTAAGTTTAATGTAAAGTTATGGAATTTCCTTCACAAGTCTTCATAAAAAATCCTTGCAGAAGACACCAGTCCTCAATGGTGCTACTATATGAGAACAAGCTACGCACATACACAGGGGTGCACAGAGCTTTCAAGGATCATGAAAAACAGATCAAGTCATTATAATTACACATTGCTGCAGTTGGTCTGAAGTAATTAATCGAGTAAAAAAAAAAAAAAAACCGAAATTCACAAACAAGCAAGGTTTTATATCATGGAATTTCATGCAAACAGAATTTTCCCATTATTTTTGTCATTATCATGCATTTCTACAAATTGGCATAATTTACTACTTTGAGGTTAAGTATTATTTCACAAGACTATTGGTTTTTTGGAACTGAAGTGCTTCCAAGATTGGGCTCTGTGCTTTGTAATAGGCAAAAAGAAAAAAAGAAAAAAAGCTACACTAGAAGAAAACTGTAGCAGTTCAGCTGCATTTTAGGGCAGGTGGTTTTTTTGGATTTTTTTTTTTTAGAAGGAGGATTATTATTTCTGCTTTGAGAATCTCAGCAGCAACCCAGTTTTAGCCCTGCTTAATTCAATGGGGAGACTGACAGCAAATGCCGACAAACCTTTACTTTATAGAAGACAAACTCAAATCCTCATTAATTTCTCAGATGGGAAACTGTATGTAAACGGTGCCAAGAGTGACAGACACTGTTTAGCAGTAATTCAAGTGAAAAAGTTACAGACAGAAATGCTCAAATTGTCACCAAATCTGGCACTATAAAAACAAGAAATCTGAAGTTAAGGGTTACAATTAAATGTGGCTGAAGGGGAAGCAGGGATGGTGCAGCTCGGGGGTCTTCTGCTGTGCTGGGTCAGGGCTTGGCAGCCCTGGTGGGACTGGGCAAGGTCTTCAGGGAGTCTTGTTTGCACTGATGCCCACCCAGGTATTGTGGAAGCTCGTCTGCTTCATGTGGAATAATGAAGTATATGCTGGATGAGACAGAGGAAAGAACTTTGAGCTGAAGTTTACAATACTCAAGAGGCTGGAATCTCTCTCCCTGCAGAGGGACATATGCAGAGACAGTGTCACCAGGACAGTGACTTACCTCAAGAAGTGTAATAGTTGCATGCTGCCCACGTGGAAACAGAAATAGTATCCCATCAAGTTAATATCTTTCAAAATGATGCAATTAAAAGTTACCTAATCTAAGCTTGGCCATAGCCTATATTATATAAACACAACAATCGGAATCAACAATCCTAAACAATGTAGTTTAATGACAACTAGTTTATTTCACTATGAGAGAGCCAAGTATATTAATGTTAAGGCTAAAGCATATGTATTTTCTTCTTATTAACAGGAAGATGAAATTAAAATATAATGATCTATTTCAAATTCAAAATAATCTTAATTCAAAAATTGTAACTATCACTCAAAATAATTATGAGTTTACTTGCAAATTCTCCAAAAATTTTTTTCCTAAACATAATTAAAAACTGGTAGCATATTAGGATCTAGTGATTTTTTTTCTTTTTGGAAATGCCTAAATATAAAAAAAAATATTTTTTAAAGGAACACGGCCAGACCCTACCAAGTCAAGAAAATTCAGATTCTGCTTGCTCTCAACACATGCTTTATTTTATTTATCATGTAATACAGATGTACTCACTTTCTGCTCTCTCATCACTGTTACACAGGAAATGCAAAGCTTTGAATGCAGACTTGGGTGTGTCAAAAGGTCTTCAGTTCATTTTCAAAGAAAATACTCTGTGAGAATATTCTCAGTATCTCTAAGCCAGGGAGTTGGACTAGATGCAGCCGGGGTTGGACAAGATGATGTCCAGAGGTCCCCTCCAACCCCATATCATTCTGTGATTCTGTATTAACAAATATAATGATATCAAATGTCACTGATCACAGCCAGCCCAAATGTATATTGGAGACATACATAGTAGCTGGCAAGAGAGTACTGAATGACTTCTTTTAGTAAGGTGATCTCAAATGAAAACTGCTATGCTGTACTACATGACACTCTTAATTTCCAGGAATGTGGTCCACAATAGATCTTAACGCGTATTTAACTGCTACCAAGCTTTACAAAGAACTAATTGTAATTTGGCAAAATACAGCTACAATTGACAATGCCATACATTCTTGCAATTAAAAATTGCCTGTTAAGGCATTATCTAACACTAAAGCAAGCTATACTATATTCCTATGGCTGAATAATATGTTTAGGAGACCACTATGGGAAAATAAATAAAATACTGAAGTAGAAAAGGATCTCAGCTACAGCAATACACCCCCAGGAGTTTTGTACAACTCAATGCAACTTTACCTTAAAGCCAGCTATACAGCAGAACTCAGAATATGGAATTCGCTTTACAATTCGTAGAAAATCTATATGAATTATTTACAATGTTTCTGTCTGGAATCAATCTTCTAACAAGTCTCCATCTTTGTGCAAACTTTCTTTGACTTCAGCCCAGTACAGAATTAGGAATACCCAAATATTACTACTGCAGTATTTGATGGAAAACACCTGTAATACTCAACAATGACAAACACCACCACTGTAGCAGAAGATCTACAAGAATCAAGAAATGGTACACACTGTAAGCTACACTTGGCCAAGTTCATATACAGCGTCACCATAAAAATTTTACACAAATGCTAAATCCACATGGTAAGCGAGCTATTAAATACATTGATTTAACTGATTTTGGGGAATTCTTGTGGTTGAACTGCTCAGTTCTAGGTGGTGGGACATGAAGAGATTGTTGTGTATACAACTGTTCGACAAGCATATCTAAATTTTCTTTCAAACTTCAGAAGTAAGCTTTGTAAAATATTTCAAGCAATTAGCAAATTGTTCCCCCAAAAATTTCAAATTTATCTATTTTTGGGAGCAGCAGAGAACTCGAGAAGGAAAAGGAGAACTGGCATCTTGTCCTCCTCGGTCATTCTCAATGCTGCATTCACCCATTTCGCACAGTTCCTCCTCCTGTCTGGAAGGCAGAAAACGGAAGGCCAAGTTTCTCCCTCCCTCAGACGAGTGCTTCAGACACCGAGCCACGAAGCACTTGAGGAGACATCTCTCCTGCTCCGCCAAACGCTGGCTGGAGCAGGGAACAGAGTCCAGGCGCTCCCTGACCTCCACAGGGGACATGTGTGTTCGCAGGGCACAAAGGCCGAGAGGCTCCGCAGCCCCAACTTCCTTGACCGTATCAGAAAAGTGGTTTGCTCAATATCCCACGGGATCAGAAACACGGGATCCAAGGAGTAAGGACAGAGCTTGTAATTGTACACATGTGCAAAGAAAGAGCCAGAACGTCACTTCAACTGTTGCTGCATTCTATCTGCTCTCATTTCCCTCAAAAGCTTCTCTACGGCTACTGGAGTTAATTTCTTCCTTCAATTTGATTAACGTATCTCAGGAACTATTTCATATATGCGTCCCTACTTACAACTAACTGAAATCATAGCTAAGAAAGACGATGAAGTATTTAATTGGTTAAATTGCTCTTGCTTTTCAAAACTGAGATATTCCAAGTGTCCCGAAGGCATTTAATTCCAAAACAGGAAGCCAAAGAGGAGAGCACTCAGTAATTCTAATCGTGTGCAGATCTCTTGGAAAGTATTTTACTAAACATTTGCTGAAAGAACCTTTTATTGTACTGCATGCTGCTGCATGTACCCCAAATAGGGTCCCACAGAAACGGCAAGATATTTACTACTTAAATTATTTCTGGTTATGTAAAGAAATCAATCTAGAATCAACTAAGAGCATGCCTTCCTAAATATTAAACTTCAATCATGTGCAAAACAAAGGATATAGGGGAAAAAAAGCAACTAAAAATATATTAAAAATATGTTTTTACCATCCAATATGATACATTTATTCGTAAGGCAGAGGCTATGAATGGTACTGTTGTACCAGAATCTAAGACAAAATTTAATTGATTTTCTTAACTTCTGTTTATAAGTTTCTGCAACTCAACTGCAATCCCTGAAGGAATAATTTTAGAATAAATGCCTGGTGTCCATATGATATTTCAAACGGTACTGCTGAGGTCCCTATTCCATTATGTTTCAGGTAAAGGAAGATGCCTGCATTTTTGACTTTGCTGAGTCTGGAAGTAATATGTGAGCAGATCAAGAATTTATGGCTGTAGGAATCAGTTCCCAAGCACCAGGACCTTTCATATGTTGAATTCTACAGGACTGTATGCAGTTCACAGAAAAAAGGCAAATGTTGGCTTTTTATGTCAGTGGGTACGTTTTCACAAACATTTGCACACTCATGCACAGCATGAGTGTAGATACATGGAAATATTTTTTTTATAGCAGACTAATTTTTTTCCCAAAGGACTCTGCCTTGTTCAGCACACAGGACTGAGAGTCAGCGGCAGAACCATACTTTTTATTCTTGCCACTCAATAAGCAACTTCAAGCCCTGGATGGAGACAAAGTGTGGAAAACCCCACTGCGTGTCCCTCATACTGGGACAAACCATAAATCTGCGTTTCTACAGAAATGACTCACAGACAAGTCCACCGGGCAGAGGAACATGCTTGATGAAACAAAGCGTTCATGGAAATTTTGTGATTCTTTGAGATTTGGCTTTTCAAAGGAAGGAAAGTGGAGGCATAATATCATAGTTCTGACTGGAAGACAACTTTCCAATTGAGGTTCTAAGATGTTCCGTTGTTGGTAGGCACTCACACAAAACCAACTTCTCTCAACAAAAAGACATTGCTTGAGCTCAGGTGACTCATGTTTACAGTCACATCTAGTATAGTTACTAAGTGTTTTAAAACTGGAAATTGGAAGAAGTGTTGTGAAAGACTTATCTGTTACCCAGAGAATAAAACCAGAAGTGAAGAAATACTAAAATATAATTTAAAAAAAAAAAAAAAGGAAAAAGGAAAAGTGCTGGAAACATCACTAGTGGAGAGGAATTATAATCCTTGAAACTAGAAACTAGCATTCGCACTTAGTGAAAGGACTGTATTTAAGTTACACGGGAGACAGGGAGAGGTTAAAAGGAAGCATTCACAGTGTCTGTGCACTGATTGAAGAACTCTGGCAGCACGTGAAGAACCAGAGACTTCTGATGGACGGCAGGTGCAAGTCCTGGAGGAAAAATATTACAGAAGTTTCTTCCTTTGGGAGAAAATGCTTTTGGTGCCTAAATTCCAGACATGAATGCTGCAGAAAAACACAAGCTAATGCAGATGAAGATGCCTCAGCTTGGGTCAAAAATTATCTGGGGCAAGAATTATAAAAATAGGGTCTATAAGAGTACAAGCAGGACCGACAGGATTTTATTTGGATAGCAATCTCCCGAATACTGTTAGAGAGATTAGCAGTGCCAGGAACTGCAACGGACGATGTTTCTAATATTGGCAAGACTCATTTTTTCTTATATGCAATACTTGGACTGTTTCTTCACCAAAAACTCACTGAATTAACAAAAGAAGTATTTCTATGAGAATTAACAAAGTTTCAAGATGATTAAGGAACAGCTGATTATCTAAAATAAATTTTACTCAAAGATTTTAATAGCATGCAAGTACAAATGTAGAAAGATAGGTGCATATATAATATTAAGATTATCTGACTGTTGTGTCTTGCTCAAACTCTCAAAAACAACCAATTCCAATACTGTAAATCAGGTGGGAATCTCTCCACTGTCAGACTGGCAGAGACCACTGAAATTTTAATGCCATGGACAGAAGATCAGAGTTTGCTCTGCTCTCTAGGATCAGTTAGGAATTTTACAAATTAAAGAAGTGGCTATTGGTATTTTACAACAGATCTTCACTTTGTATGATGAACTGAGAAATGTGTTTTGGCCTGCAAAATGCAGATGATCACAGAACAGGTATTTTATGGATCCTCCTGCACTGAGTATCTGTTGACAGACACTCTCCATGATAAGGTTTTCTAAAGTTATGTTAAGATTTTTTACAATGTTTGAGAAACTAAGGGAGACAATGAGTTAAAGCAGCTAAATTAAAAAGGTGAAGGACAAGAATTTGGAAAAAGGCTTAAATTTATTTAGATCAGAGATACAAAACCTGGCTAAAATTTACACCACAAACCACTAGAAAAAACCCACTGAAGGATAAAGCTGCAGATTTAATGAACAATCACCTCAGAATGGATACCAAGAATATGCAAAAAACCCCAGAGAGAACAGAAAAGAGGAACAGCAAGCAAAAACAGCGACGCCTTGAAGTCCAAGTTCAAAGGAGAAAATGAGAACTGCCAAAATTCAAGCTAGATTTACACTTTAAAACGGCAAAAGGCTCACCAGACTTGAGTAGAAGAAAAACAAGGAAAAAAATGGTACAAAAATGTGGCAAAAAAGATTGAGGTTCAAATTAAAAATAACAAAAGAAGGGCCTCAGGTCTATTTTCAGGTTTTGTTTCTGTGCCCAATACACGTATTCAGAGCACTAAGGTAGAAGATGGGAGCACAATATAATGGTTAAGGAGGATGAGGATACCTTCATCCCACGAGAGATGACCAAGACATACCTTGGTCACTGGTAGGAGAGCCAAAGAGGGGGACTGGAATACGCTCCAGTCTAAAAGTCTAAAACAATGGATGCATGAAGGTACAGATCCAGCAGCAAGGTTTTTTTATGACTGAATCAGGCTGGACTGGTAATACCTGAATGAAAAATAACAAATGAAGTACCTGCATTTAAGAAAGGGGGGAAAAAAAACTATTTAGGTAACCGTCATCTGACCTCAGTGCAGACAGAGGTTAGAAACATTTTTGAAGGGAAGAATAATTAAACATACAGAGCTATATAGAAATTGGGATAAAATATAACATTACCAAAGAAAGGGCATGCCAAACTTACCTGATATCATCCTCTGATAAGATAACTAAATTAGTGGACAAGGAAACGCAGGAGATTCAATCTGTCTGGACTCAGTATAACATCTGATACTGTGCCAAATGGGAAATTATTATTTAAACTGGAGAAGATGAGGATTATGTTAAAAATGTAGTACATAAGAAACTGGCAAAAGAGGTAATAATGGGATATGCTAAAAGGAGAATTATTGACCAGGAGACAGTCAACTACCTAAGCACTTCTGAAACTGGTCTGTAACGTAATCTTATTTAAAATATTCCTTAATAACCTGAGCACAAAAGCAAAAGATTTTTGACAAATTTTGCTGATGATACAAAGCTGGGAAACACGGTCAATAGAGCAGGAGATAGCAACTGTTACAGGAAATAGAGTTTATAACACGGGTGTTGCCACATCAAGATTGCCCACAAGCTGATCTCAGCTCTACTCTCCCTCTTTGTCACAAAGTATTGACAAGTGTTGACGAATCAAGAGACGAATGCTCCTCATTCTCCTACTGCAACTAGGGATTCTCCACACACTTCACAGATCTCATTTGCTCATTTTACATGAAGAAAAAAGAACTTGAAAGGCTGAGATCTGACCAAACACTGCAATTTCCATGCCACAAGAAATTACAGTATTTTAAGATTTGCCTTTTTCTTAAAAGTATGAACATTTTTCACACAACAAAAAAATTTCTGGTTAGAGATGGTGAAGTATTAAAAAAGAAAGTGTCAGTATTTCCAAATTAGAGTGTACCACGGAAATCTGCTGAACTAATTCACTTCTAATCAGCTGGACACTCAGTTTGATAATCCTAGTAGTGTGCATAACCTAATGCACATCTGATCCTCATCCACCAAACACAGTTTCTAGCCAGCCTATCACTACCTTGAGGCATGCAAAGGCACTTCTCAACTCTGATGTCCATACAGTCAAAGGAAATATATACCACAAGAAGTGTAATGTCGTTTTCCCCAACATAGCATTGGTGGGGAAAGATCTAAAAAATACAGCTCTGCTGAGCAATGCAGCATATTGTTGAACTGTTGCTAAAAAACTCTTTTAGAAAGGTTTAATATATTGTCGCACTTCCAGTAGGACTCAACTGATCCTAGGTAAACAAAATCATTTTCATTTGTCTAATTAGAAAAATAAATTTCTGAAGAAAACTTGAGTTTGTAGAAAATGAATTTTCCATTAAAAAATTCTCTAACACTTTCAGCTCTGCCACAGTATCCACACAGCACTAAGTGAAAGAGAACTGCAGGTTTATAAACCTGACTGCAATTATAACTCTGAAAAATAAAAATAAAGCCACTTACTAGTCAAAGAAAATCAATTTATTTCATATTGATGCCAGGGGTATTTCAAATCCTTTTATAAGGCTTTTACTACATGAACATACTGAGCATACTGAAAAAGTACTTCAAGAGCCAAAGTATGCATTTACATGACAGAATGTGAAACTAAAATCAATTTATTGCAGCTCACGAAGGCTACAGGTAGTTTTGTTCCTTGCCTCTGAAAATAAGTGACAATACGCAAATCTGAATTAAAATAATATCAAAAGTGTAGCTTCAAAACAGCCCAGTTCCCAAGGTTTAGAGTTAAAGCACCTACCACCTCAGATCTGCCTCATGTATCATGTAAAACATTTAAGCTGCTCAATAATGTGAAGAAGTGAGAGAGCAGCAGCCTCTAATACAGTGCAGGTGGTGCAGCCATACGGACAAATCTGTGTTTTTAACAGCCAATTTTGTCTCATTTGGGGATGGTGATGGTCTACCTACTATGTCAGTAGAAATGGTTAATGGCAGCTCTTGAGCTACCCCCATACCAGCAGCCCTCTGCTGGTGGAGGATGCTTGCTTGGAGCAGACTTAACTGCATTACTGAGACACTTCCAAATAGTTTCTTATATTTTTCTAAAGGAGGTTTTTAAAATATCTATTTTTCAATAGAATTAGAAGCAACCTGCCTGTTTTCCCCTCAAATATGAACATTCACCATTCCACCCTTCCCAACACTTAGAACATACCCAGTAAGAAAAAAAATCATATTTTTCTCCCACTCCTGCTAGAGACACAGACCTCCAGGAGGAAGTTGTATTTCAAACTAAATTCGAGGGGGTTAAGCTAGCCCTCTAGTCCTCCTCTAATGCTGTTTCTTTGTTTCGAATTGCCCACCAATTACTCAGAGATATGGATCACCAGAGAAATACGTTAACTACTTACATTACAGTATGTTACTACTCAAACAGAAAACATGGTTGCCACTCAAGCCGAATAAACAATTTGCAGCAGGGGAATCCCTAATGATAAACACGCTCTCATTACCACAGAACATGTAGTAGGAATTCCTCACATCATACGCTGTGTTTCATTTGGGCAACGTAATGTTTCCCCCTCTCCTCTGCTCAGGGAAAACTGTAAAATTAAAATTGGATGACAATAAAAACAAGAAAAATGGGGCCAGATGTATCCCTTGCTTAATTCCACATGTTTTAATGTGTCACATGGAAGAAGAATGTAGACCATTGCACTAGCACTGGTTATATACAGTTCTATTGTGAAATACAGTTTGCTCTAACTTTAAAGTACAGGCTGATCATCTGTAACATAAACACCAAACAGCTCAGTCCTGAGACTTTTATCCTCACAAATGGCCTTTACTTCTATGATATTTTTTTTATGTTGCACCATATTCACTTATTCGACAGCTCCAGCTTTAAAAAAAACAATAGGGCAAAATTTTAGTAACAATAATCCCAGGACGACTAAGATACATCAGGAAAAGACACAGTCCAAAATTTATCTAGTCCTTTTTTAAGATGGGAATAGTTGAAAGGAAAGTAAACATTACAATGCAATGATGGATTAATTCAACATAAAGTTCTTGCCTTAATAGTTCTATTAAGGTTTTTCAATGCAAAGTGGTATTACGGAATGGATTGCATGTTCTGTATCAAGATTACTCCTTTACAATCTTATTTGGTTTTGTTAACTTCTACCCCCTACAAACACAAGTGACTCTGTGAAAACTGAGACAAAAAGGTGAAGTGCGTTGATTGAGCTTAGATGGTAAATTCACAACAGAACTGAGAGTATAATTATTCTGATTCCTACTGCCAAAATGCTGTGTATTTCCAAACACTCAAAACAATAATTACCTACCTTACAACTCACTATTTTAGCAAAATAACTTCAAAAGCAGTTCTGAAGCTTTGGTAGGTAAGCCACTTAGAAACATTAGCAATCTTTAAAACATGGGATGGCAGTAAAACACACAAAACATTAAAAAGATGTTTTTCCTTTCAAAACCAAACACTCCAAAACAAAGATCAAATATTATCAAACTGCAATCATTCAGTGTTACAATACCAAGATGTTTAGAAAACCGTTGTCTTAATTGTTTAATTTTAAAACTGAAATCAGTACAAACCATGCTTAACAGTTTATCAAAGGTTGGCACCATCTTTAATCACAGGACAATATTAACATAACCATAGACCTAACCAGATAACGTTATAATACACGCTGAGACCTTCACACTTTAGCTACAGTCAAAATTGTACAATCTAACAAATAACTTAAAGAAAAATAATAACTCTCTGTACTATATACCTAAGAACAACTATTACACAATGTGCTCTCAAAAGCTGGATGCCCCTACATCAACAAAAATAAAATTTAGTTTTCAGCAACCTCAAAGAACAAAATGCAGTAATACTTGAATCTGGTAAGATTTGTGAATTTCTTCAGCTGGTGCAAGACTACTACTAGACATAACCAAGTAAAGCCATATGACTGTACCTGTAAAATTAATATTATCATGCTAGTAAGTTATTTCCAGTATAAACCCAGGCACAGAACACCATGCTAGAGAATCAACAGGAAAACACAAGATGTATTTGTATCTTTAACTTAGAAGTATAATTTAAACACTGAGACAGTTAACTCACAAATTTTTCTTCTATTTAAATAAGGATTAATCACAGAAGGAGGTGCTGAAAGCATACTTAAAGCATAGTTCAACATATTCTGATTAAAAATTCCCTTCCCACATTTTCCTCTGTTAGCATTCCTGTTAGCTCCTCAATCATGGTTTTTCCTCCCAGCAAAGAATCTTAATTTTTTTACATAAAACACTAGAAGAAAACCTCAATTCCTAAAATACTAGGAAGAAAGATGAAAGTGGGAAAGAAAAAAGACACGAGTTTTATAACAATAACTAAACATACTCATATTTCCTTAAAATTGTGAACGATGGTGTGTGTGTAAAATAGGGCTGGTATCACCTTTCCAAAACAGTGTATTTGCCTTGTTTCATTTTGCTGTGGTTCATGGTGGCTGCACATGAGCAACCTTCTTGATACATGACACAGTTTTAAACAGTTCCATTTGATTGGAACAAAAAGGAACAAAAATAATTTACAAATAAATGCAGAATACCTGAATCACATTAGCCTGGCAGATCGCATATTGGGCTTTACAGCAGTCCAGGTTTTCCAAAATGCATGAATGTTAAATGAAACTCCAGCCCACACATGAACTGATAGACTTGAAACTAGAGTTCGATGATGGTGAACAAGGAAGAGGACACAGCATCAAGCTGAGTACTGGCCTCGCAAAGCAATCATACATCCGGAATTCTCTCAGAGGTACTTGCTCCATCTCAAAACCATTAAGTCTCCTTGTCCCACTCCTCGTCCTAACAATCTTGAAATTTTATAGTGAGAAATAATATAACTTTCAACAGTATTTCTCTAGTTTTCATCCCTTTGATATCAAGAGCTCTCAAAATAACTATTTTTTTCTGGCTTATCTCTTAATCACAGTGGTATTGAAGGAACTGTTGATGCAGATATTAAGTAACACATATAAAACTGAGCCAAAAGATACATACCATTTGGAACATACAGAAAAAAAAAATCAGATTCCAGATAGAAATATATATAACTTTTCTAACTAAAACCAGAAGTAAAATAGTGATTTAATTCTTTGCTATGGAGATCAGACTCAAGAAAACAGGAAAAATCATATGCCACATTGGGAAGTTAAAAAAAATTATTCAAGACTTTATTTTAAGGTTTAAGGTTGGACCCTGTTGAGAAACAGCAGCTACATAAATTACTTGCATAAACTCTAAAATCTTTGTTTCTCTTCCTAAAGACCACGTACCTAACACTGTTCTACTTTAATGTTACAAGCTTCTTTGAGATGCCATGTAGATGCTCCACTCTCTTTCAATTTTCTAACGGGTGTTTACAAAATACCTGTCATTAGCTACTGCTGCAAATGTTTAGCATGACTTCTGAAATGTCCATTCTGTTTTTTATTTACACTTACCTATTCTTACATAAATCTTTGTCTCTGGTACTTTACACATTAATTTCTTCAGCCCCCATGAACTCATTCTTTAGAAAGAAGCAGAGCAATCATGTCTCTCTCTGTGCAGAAAAGCAAACAATTATGCTGTCTGCTCTGAGGCTTGTCATTTTGATGAAGAAACATGACTTAGTGCTCATATTATTGCTATTGATTGCCAATCACAATTGGGAACTGTCTGAGTCACTCAGACAAAATTAACCTAAAAAGAGCACATTAGTATTAGATTTTCTCATATAAAACTTTAATTCTATAACCCAGGTTAGCATTATTAATTTTTTCTTTTTTTTTTTTGGTAGTACAAACCTCTACTAAGACACTGACTATACAGATGGATTATCGTCTTCCCCACTTGTGGCTGTGTGGATGTGTTCTAACAGGACCACCTGATCAAAGGACAGGCTTCCAGAAGCCTATCTGGAACACGTACAAACCTCGGATGTCCTACAGCTTTGTCTCTGGGGAAGCCTCCTGAGGCTTTGAGGCACATTATGGGGAGAACACCAAGACGGGGCAAGAGGTCAGTGCCTACACAAATTCAGAACTACAGGCCTTAGTCCTAATATGGAGATAAAGGCTGCTGAGCAGCTGGAATAAAAAAGTAAAAATTAAACAGAAGGGAAGGTAACATTTCTGAAAAAAAGCAGAATGGTCTTCCGGTTTAGGAAGAAGGAAATGAAAATTCAACACATTTGTAGATTAATTCTGCACAGTCCTCATTTTATCATCATCAAAAAAGTGTTCACCTCAAACTCTTTACTATGTATTGGCTCATTTTTCTAACATAAAAGTAAAATAATAAACTTGAACCAAGTCCATGAAGATGCGTGGGGTTGAGAACAAGGGCATGGGAAGTTAAGAACAATGTTAATATTCAAAACTCATCTATTTCACTAGGGCAAGCTTTCACCACAGATATGTAAAATGGCACTTTCAAAAACATTTGTTCTTTTTCCAAACGACTGCACTTTCAGCCACTGGAAGGTAAGTAATATGGGCCATTTAATAGCACATATGCTACAACTCATGGTTCCTGAATACCAGTCATTTGTAAAGATTGGGTAAAAAGTGTTTTTCTGAAGCTGGAAGTGTGCAGAAGCGTGTAACATCTGGGGGATTGCCCAGGGCTCTGCTCTACTCCTCTGCCTTGCCTGCCAGAATGTTTTCCTACCAGCCAGCAGCTGATACCTGGTGCCCGTGTACCCCTCCAGTTAGGAAGACTCATGCACAGCTCCAGAACATCCCACCCTTCTCTCAGGCTGTAGGTGCCTGCTGCTCCAGGAGAGCTTTACTCCTAGGACACATCTTCTCTGGAGAAGTCTGCCTGTCAGTTCTGTTCATTCTTAACACCAGATGACTTCTAAATGAAAACAAATTTCACCTAGGAAAGCAAAAGATTATGTTCTCGGTAACAAAGATGGAAACAAGATTACCAATAGAAAGGTAAAAATCTAAAGCTGCAGGTAACCTAAAATTGTGTTTCATTAAAAATAGACTTTTTTAACCACTGGAGTGTTCCCCTGCTTCAAGGCAAAGCCTGGCTACAAAGGTGAAATAAATGGCTAACCTTGCAGCATCCTCCCTCTTTAATCCATCAGAGCTCAGCCCTAGAGGCAAGTTGCAAGAGCAGTGACCAAGTTTTCTCCCTCTGAGGCTGCTCAGCGCAGTGCTCTCTCCACTCCCTTTCTCTGTTTTGTGTACAGGACAGGACCTCTCATCCCTTCTCATCCCCAGCTTCATAATCACTTCCTGGTTCTTTTATTGGGTAAGAATGTAGCTTTTAGACTGATATACTATAAATGGCAATGGCAATTTATATTCCCAATCCCAGGGGACTGGGAAAGAAGGAGAAAACTGTAGCTGAGCTTCACATGAAAACAGAACATGGAACTTGGATTCTGAAAGAATGATATCGGAGGGATTTTGAGGATCGCATTTTCTCAAAATCAGATCCCAGGATTTTAGGACTCTTTAGGTAGGGTAAAAGTAAAAATCCCTCTCACACATAATGTGAAGATGAGAGTTCTGTTCTACAAGGGAAATCATGCGTTCTTGTGCTATCTCTGCTCTAATTCCCTGACCCTCCAAGCAGCCTTGCAAAATCTAAGATGTATATATCTATATACATATGCATATATATATTTATCAACAAAGACATTAACTCTAAATATCCGTTTTTCACTGCAATCATGGATAACACAAAATGAATAAGCATGATGTATGAAATAGGAGGGCCTTTAAAAGGGACCTTCTGGGACATTAAGTTCAGTAATTCATTATCACAGGTATCAGACATCATATAAGCCTTTTACTAAATTTATATAGTTTTCTCTTAAAACCAACTGGCTTCAGGATGCTACTGTTTCTATTGGAAAACCATTTCAGTATCTCACTTCTCCTCTAGTTGAAGTGCAAGTTTATCTAAGTTAAGTTCATAATTTTTAATTCCAGTGCCAACATTTTAGTTTAGTTTAAACAGCTCTTTCATTCCCTGGCATTTCAAATTTTTTTTTCCCCTAATGTATTAACAGATAAAAATTATATTTTCTTTAAGGCTTTTTGTTTTTATTAGGCTAAACAAGATGAAACTTCTGGTCTCTTCTCATACAATAGGCTTTCCCAATCTGATTTTACCAATCACCATAAAAATTCTACCTTTTTTTTAATTCCCTCAACAGATGAGTCCTCAACATCCTTTTTGTATAATACCAATTTCAGCTGAAAGCAACACCCAGGCAGAACCTAAAACTTTTTATTTCATTCATGCCCATTAGCAGCTCACAGTAACCCCATGATCAACTAAAACACTTATTTCTTTCTCCTTTACAGTGATTTTCATCTAATGAGCCACGAGCTTCTGAAACGGAAATATCCTTACTCCCCAAGTACATGACCTTATACTTTACACCACTGAATTTCATCCTATTTCTGTTATACCGGTCCTCAAGGTCCTCTTGTTCTCTCTTTAGGAATTTCTTATCTTCTGCTGTATCGACAGTGCCTCCAGATATTTTGCCATCAGCAAATTTAATTAACCCTCTCCTACTTCCAGTACTAGAATGATCAGTTAAAAACATTTGTTCGAGGATGAATTTTTATGGTATTAACATTCAGCTTTGTTTTCCAGTGTGGTATTAATATAAAAAGTTTTACCAAACTCTAAATGGATTATAAGCACTGAATTTTCTTTCTACAACAAATCAGTTATTTTGCCAAATAATAGGTAATGGTGCAATATATCTATTAGCTTCTGTAAACCTATCTTGCATTCCACTTACTTCCATTTTCAACCTTCACTAATTTCTTTTTTAAGAATTTATTCAAAAACCTTCACTACCACTGCTGTTACACTAATAAACCTATAGCCTTTTCCCTTTTTAAATAGCAAAAAAGCAATTTGGTTTTTTGCACTTCAACACTATCACCCAACAAGACAGATACCTAGAAGGAATTTTAGGGCAAAAGTTATCTCTTGCCTTCTAGTTCATGATCTCCTCTCAGATTTTGCTTTCTCCTAGATCGAAGTAATTTCTGTCTACATACAATCCCATTCTCATTACCCATCCTGCCTTCTCTGAAATTGTCTTTACTGGAAACGGGAATTCATTTCCATTTACCTGGTAGAGAGAGTAAAATATAATTTTGTCTGCCATCTTTTCCCTGGGCTTTCTTCTCTTCCTTTAATCTCTCTATATGCAGGGTTAAAGGACCTTTTGACATTTGTCTTAGCATCTTTTCAGACCTATTTTCAAGATATAAAGCAGGTTCTCTTTCTGGGAATTCCTATTTTATATCTAAAACGACTAAGCTGTACCTTTGCTCCATTCCTTAAGGTTGCTTTATTTTCTTGATGATCTTGCCACAATGGCTAGGCTTCAGACTACCCTGCTCTTTCAACTGAAAGGAAGTCAAAGCATGCTTCAGCCAAAATCATTATATATCTTCAAGAAATTACAAATTTTCTTTTTGAAATTAAGGAACTTAAATACTTAAATTTTCTATCTATTTTAAACAGAATAAATTCACGATACATCCACTCAAGCTTGTTTTCTAAGGCCAGCTACTCTGTAATTATTAGTACATGCTAAAACCAAATCTGAAAGAATTTCAGGTTTTTTGCTCATTAAGAAACCCAACTGTTGAAAAAAAAAAAATCCATCAGCTGTTACATACAGGAGACTCTTAGAATTTTTAGAATACCGTAATAATAATTAAATTTAATAATGCTATAGTTATCAACAAACCACTTGCAATAGACTAGTGGGGAAAAAATAATTCTACAGGTTTGCTTTCAAATGCTATTATTAACATGGTAAAATTTCTTGTTTCAACTCTGCTTTTAAGCTAAAAAGTTGCAAATCCTCCAGAACTGATTTCTAGTTCCATAACAAATATTTTTCCTAATCTATTTTTGGAGAGATGTGTTAAGGAAGTTTTCTGTATTCTTCCAAATTCTATGGTTATGACCGTTATTTGTCTACCATTACTAAAAATAGTCAAGAAAAACATTATAAAGTGCAGCAAAAGGAAAGATGGAAAATGAGGAGCGAGAAAGAATTACATGTGTTCCTGCTTATTTCACAGTAAGATTCAGGGAATAACACTCTACTGAACACAAATAGGGGAGGTATGGACAGATGGAAACTATTCAGTGTATGCAGTCATTTTATTATATTGTTTGGCTTCCTGACATTATCAGATGAATCATCTGTTTTAGCAAAGGCATGTTCACAACTTCTAGAGAGACACCTCAGGTACCAGAAAGAACGCAGCCACACTAGTATGATACTCTGCCTGGGTTAACATAATATCCTCCTTCTCTATGAGGTTAATTATGTCTACAGCAATACATGAATAATAGCCACTCTGCCTCCAGAAGTAAGCACTTACAACTCCTTTAAAAAGAGAATAAATAGAGGGTCCCTGAAAAACAGCTTACAATCTAAGCTTTTCCGTGTTATAACCACATTTGAAACATCTGAGAATGTTTTCTCATTTTATTTCTTCTCTGTTATTTGCAACGTACAATATATAACTGCAAACTGTGTGAGTGTAGGGGGAGAATCCATTTGCAAGGGTTCTCCCCACTCTAAGTGGCATCCACTACTGGCTAATTCAATGCATTTCATAAAATTTAACCTATACTCTGAATTTCCAGCATGTTACTAAATTACTATTTAAGGGTCAAACATTTTATTTCAGAACTGGCTATTTACTCTATAGTCAGAAATAGTATATATTTAAATACTTGTTCTTTGATACTGGTAAAGGAAAATTTCCTTTACAGACAGATCAAAATATGTAAAGAAAAAAGAAGGGAGGAAAAACCCACCATTCTATTCTCCTGATCTTGAAAATGAAAATTTCTGGCAGTCTGAAACTGCTCCAGAAGTAGTCTCACTGAGCAGAACAAGCTCATCCCCTTCCTTACCAAAGTACTGCATCAGCTCACTTTCCTCCTACTCTTAACACTTGTTTCTATCCATCCACTCACTCCATGTATGTCAGCATATTCTTAGTGAGTTCAGTTCAAAGTGTTGTGTTCGGTTCTTAATAATTATTATTTTAAAATTTTTGAGGCACTTGATTTTGATTTGATTTAGCTTAAGCACTTTGTTGTATTACTCATCTATGTTTATTAAATGTTCTTCAATCAGTAAAGAAAACTGATTATGCTTTTCAATTACGTATTATTTATATCTTTGAAGAGTGCTGTCCTTTATGAAGGACTTCACAGGTATAAGGGAACAACTCATCACAGCAAGATTTCTACACCTGACTGAAAAGAGGTATCATTCACTGAAACACCTACAACACAACCGTCAGTACAGTAGACTCTTAAAAATTTGATGTTTACACATTGTTAGGAAATCTATGGTAAAGGGTTGCCTTTGAAAAACAACAGGTAGAAATTAATTCCCAGGCAGGGTTTAAAATAACACCAATGGACAACATCTGAAAGTACCAGCTAAATAAAATACTGTGAGGACACCTTCCAGTATAATAAATGTATCAGATTACAACAGGGATTTCAGTTGAAGATAATGAAGTGCACTAACTGGAAAACATCAATAACAACCCCACACATGTTATTTTTCAATTTCTTCCTTTTTTTTAACCAGTATTTCTGTCACAGTAGTATCTAGGCAGTTTTCAGAAAGACTTTAAAAAACAACATTAAAGTCTAGAGATATTTCTAGAGATGGGTTTGAAATAAAATTCTGTAATGAGACTCTGCTGTGGAAGTATAATGCTCTTTTTGTGTAGAGATAAAGAAAATAAGTAATGTTAGTAAAAGAGGTGAAATACTTGGAGAACTACATGGACCAGTAAAAGTCTCATATAAGAAATCTGATTAGCAGTAGCAAAAAATACCTTGTCTAGATTACTCATGGCCAGATTATTCCAGGCGCCCAAGAAGCTGTATATAAAAGAAGTTTAGACTAGCTCATGTTTGAAGAACTGGTTTAGAAATACCTTTACTTCATCTGAAAGGTATGATTCATTTTGGTTCAAAACTTGGATATTAAAGAGCTTTGCATATCTGGCTATTAAGACTGCTACCTGTAAAGCAGAATCAGATACAGTTCACAGTACAGTGAGTCCTTATATTAGCTTTTGTGAAAGCTGGATAGAATTTGAATAAATCCTTGCTCTGAAATCGACTACCGCAACCAATGCCCGTGCAATACTGTAGTTAAAAAATTACAAAACCAACCAGAAAAAAATAATCTTCAAATATGCAAAATGACAAGGAAAGTAATTATTCCTCATACCAAATTTAAAAAGAGTATTTCCGTTACATCTTGCTTTCAAAGATAGCCATCTACCTTAAGTATAGGAGACGCCCAACACCTTAATAAGTCCAGTGTTTTTCCTGAGAGCGTGAAGAATTTTTCATATAAGAACTGGGTAACAGAGCTTGGTAGAATCACTGCACTTGCTGTAAAGAATATGGATTTACTTTAGTACCACACACACACAGCAGCTTTGGATACATCCAGAAATTTAGCACAGATTTAGCAAGACCAGACTATCTATAATAATGCAGTATACAAAATGCTACCAGAAAGGTTCAGCACAGTCAAATCTTTCATTTACAGAGACAAACGTAACTGAAGTTATGCTGGGCTTCACCAAAGAATGCAGTGTCTTCTTATCCACATACCCAGCATATTCTGACAGGGCTACAAGGCTGCCCTTCAGGAGACTTTACTCACAGTTAGTGAAATGCACTTTGTGTCTTCTCCAAGCATAAGTACTTGAGGAAAGAGGGGGGGGGGAAAAGTACAACAGGAAAAAAAAAAACTTTATTTTTTTCATATTTATGTAAGCGTAGTTTTTTAATCAACTCATGCTTATTTTTTCAGATTGCATCAAATCCACAGGACAAAACATTTTGAAATTGCTCACCAAGTTGTTTGTCAAATATTGTACACCCACAATTACCTTGAATTAGTTTTAAATGTTTTACCTCACTGATTTTTCTTTCCTTCAGATTTGTACTTGTGGTCAACCAAGATTTAGGTCCAAGGAAGGACAGGGTTTTCCCTTCGGCTGGAACATTAATAAGGTCTTTCATATGTGGATTCTCTGGCACATAGTAAGTTATCAGCACATGCTGCAAGTTTTCCCTCAGGCAGGTAACTTCTACGATCTCTGTCCTCTACTCAACCATTTAATTCCATAAAACATAAAGGAGCTTAATTGTCTTTAAAAACCTCTACCTTGCTCAAACGTGGTTAACATCATTCCACTGATTGAAGAACTTCTGAGTAGAGGCAAGAGTAGAGACAGAAATACACACCATATAAAATCAGATCCAAACAGTTTTACTAATACAATCCAAAGGAGAGTATTATACCTCATCAACTCTTGGTATAGCAGACCTTTTGTATCCCCATCTTTCCAATGTTTAACATTTTTCCTAGAATTCAAATTTGTATAGTTATGGTTTACACAAAACCTATGTCTTCGATGTTAAATGGCAAGTATGTTTAGAGTCTTTGCAAAAGTGGGAAAAAACCCAGAGAACATGAAAAGAAGCATCTAGCAACAGACAGCAAATAGAAATACTTTAAAAATTAGAAACTCATGAGAGTCTTTAGCATTTACATTTGTATTTAAATGGCTATAGTTGTAATATTTGCTTTTGAAAGCTAAATAATGCCACCTAATACCAGACCATGCAATTAAAATTTTGATTGCATAGTGTCTTTAATTGTTCTTTAACTGCATTTCTACATCTTAATCACTGGGCTAGTTAAACATACATTAAACATACATTAAAAAACATGTTGTGACACTGCTGAAGCACAAGGAACCCACAAGGGAGATATTTAAATGTATTCCATACACCCCACCTGGGATTTAGGATTTTATGTAGGTAGCTTTTTCTTGCTCTTGTATTCATTCTTGCAAACCTGTATAGCTACTCAAGACAACTAACCTTGCACGAGCTTCTAAATCTTGGGACAAAACTCTCAAAATTAGAAACCTCCACTTAGATTAGCAAGTTTCTATATAAGTGCCTATGTGGACTGAATTTCCAAAGCACCACGTACTCAGAAGCTTCCACTAAAGACAGCCACTAAAAAAGAGATGCCATTTCCTTCCTATGAAAGCTGTAAATACTAATCCTGCCAGCAGTCCTTGTTTCCTCCAATGTTCCTCCTGAGGACCTATGGTAGTCCTTGTTCTCCAGTAAAGTGACAAAACTGGCAATCCTGATATTGCCCCAACTGGCAACCAATTATAGAGGAATGAGGAGGCAAGTTCCAAAATAAAGTTGTCTCCTTTTGCTACTGGGAACGAAAAGTGACAGCTCCAGCTCTTCCCCATCCTTTAGTTCATGAAACTATTCTTCCCTCTCATGAGTGACACCTCCCAGTCAGTAGCTATCTCACAGTCCTGCAAATTAACCACTCCAGATGTGACAAAGAAAATAAATACAGAGATTCTAAGAAAAGAAGGAAACTTAAGGCTGGGATGTTAGCTAACATAAGCCAGAAAGTTTAAAACAGACATTGAAATTTCAGTATAAGACAGACATTTTGGCACAGATACTGCATGATTTTCCTTTGAGTATTGTCAGTCAAGATCCTCACTCCTGGGACTACATCTTCACAGTACATTCCAAATATATACAACATGCAGAGACGCTTTGAAATTTGATGATATTTGCATTTGGACTGACATCTTCTTGTAGTGTATTTGACACTGAGCACTTTTGTAACAAAGAACTGAGCCGATTTCAACCCAAGTCTTTTCCAAAGAATAACGGGCAGCTACACATGAATGAATAAGTGAACAGTTTGCTACAGCATTGAATGCCTCTGAAAACAGAAAGTTTGCAGGCACCAGATGGAAGAAGAACATTATTGCAATTCCTGCATCCCATTGTGTAGCAGCCAACAGAGCCGTTAACGCTTTCTGGTGATTTCTAAGCTTTTCAGCCTGCTTTCCTTTGAAGGTGTTTTTTTGTTCCCCATCAGTCTGCAAGCTAGGTTCAGATGTCTCAGAAAAAAATTTACTGGCAAGATATCAAATAAGAAAAATAAAAAATATAGATGGAAATAAATTATTATATTACAAAAATTACTAGATGGACACAAAGTTTACATTATAAAATATGACCTATTACCTAAAGCACAAGTCCTTCGCCTCTCACAAGCCACAGCTTTCCTATACTAGAGCTGTCTTTCTGCATTGTAGTTCATCACTCATTCAACAGAAATGTCTCTACTATGATCCCAAGGAGTTTTTACACTGTTTTTTTTTTTTAAGAAAGCAAATTTAAATCTTGTTTACCATATGACATTAGGAGTTCCTCCAGAATTCAGAGCAAAATGGTGAAAGATGTTTGAGCTAATTAAAATTACTTATTCATTGCTACCACCATAGATCATCATGAGAAGGCAACCCACTGAGCAAAACACTCCGGCTTACAGACATCCATTTATGCTAAGCAGTGTATTTTCCTGCCCCCAAACATATATGAACATATAGACAAAGTTCCCTTTGCTTAGAATGTGCTTTGAGTACCTTGCATACAGCAGAGGTGAGAGTGTCTCATTTAAATTGTCAATGAACATGTCTAAGCACTGTCTGAACTAGTCCCTGGCAAACCAGGGCAGAATGATTACACAACATTAACAAATTGAATTCAAGTAAAAAATACCTGCTATGTGTTAAAGATATATTGCCTTGCTCATTCTGGAAAACACCTGCATCTCATACAAATTCATAGAACCAAATTCATTTCTTCTGTAAACTAGATAATAATTTTGAAATTGTGGCATTCATAATCACATTAGTACTAAGTTTTAACATTCTGCTTTGGTAGAATCATCTTGAGTACCAGTCCAGGATGAAAAAAAGAGTCTTATTTTCATAGCTACTTTTTAAAGGACATATATTAAGAGCTTGACTCCCAAAAGGTAAGAAAGCAGTGTTTCCTCACTGTGTGTATGTCTATACAAGGAAAGACAAGGTACTGTAATTATTGACAAAACATTTTGTAACTCTAGATCATATTTTCCTGCAGCAGGTCCTAAATCTCAATTAACTTTAATGCTATTTAGTTGTATCTACAAAGGACTAAACCTCAAAATCATACACAGTATAAATGCAATGTCCTTGCGGAACACCACACTCTGACCTCAAGAAGCAAGCACAGTCCTCTCAATTGTCTGCAACCCACGCTATACAACTTCACACAGCAAAAGGGGCCACTACTTAATAATCTTTCTAAGAGAAGTAACATAATGTTCAGAAACAAAAAGCAATCTATAAGCTTTTTAACATTGGAATCGTCTACAAAGCAGCAACATGTGGAAGTCTGGCCATTTTACCTGATTCTCAGGAAAACCACTGCTCAAGCCAAGGCCCTGAATCTGCAGTATTCACTCCAAGCCACCATGACCTGTGTGATGCAGGCAAATAATCCAAACATGCTGAAAGATGAATCATGTAACACTGCTACAAAATGCAGGCACTTGGCCAAAATAAAAGTATTGCTCCAATACAGATGAGCATTGTCCCTAGAAAATTAGAGCATAATACTGTACCAGTACAATTTAATTTAGAAGAAACAAAGGAAAGCATATACGCAAGACTGGCAATATGAAGTATTTTGAAGCTCACCATAAAAAGTAAAATGCTAACAATTGACTAGATTGTGATTTTGTTTCCTTTGTGGTAAAACAGTATTGACAAATACTATAGTGTCATGTTTCTTGTTTGTGAGCTAATGTCATAAATGTTTGAAAAATACAGTCTGGACAAAAAGACTATGTTCTGCCCAGAGTTAGGGCAGCACATCATCAGACTGTCCCCGGAGCAGCCAAATACTGAAATTACGATTAGGGTGTTGCAACCTCCCTCAGGACTCCCTCGCCACTCTGGGAGGGAGCAAACTAATCTACACCTGGCAGAGCACATACCGCCCCACGTGCTGGTGTGGCAATGCCACCCAGAATGCTGGGAGCCAGGACCATCCTTCTCCACTCCCTCCATCCCTACTTGCCACCATCACTAACTTAAGACATATGTATGGGCGTAAAATATAAGCACGCTTTAAAACCCAGGCTTCCAAAAAGCTACTCATGATTCGGGCGGCTCTCTTACATCTCTGTAGCCTATGGTAGCCAAACCAAAACATAATTCTGCAACAATTAATTTAAAAATTATTTCTATTGCTCAAAAATCACAGAATCACAGAATCTTCTAGGTTGGAAGGGACCTTAAAGATCATCTTGTCCAACCGTCAACCTAACTGACA